>CM060709.1:306051856-307251856 GCA_030686995.1 Artemisia argyi
TCAAAAAATCACAACTGATATTTTGAATATCACTTGTCATATTCAGAAACATAAGAAAATGGATGAAAACGTAAGAAAACATGCGAATACGTATGAAAATGTATGAAAGCGTAAAAACACATATGGAAATAGACAAAAACATATGAAAATGGACGAAAGCATATGAAAACGAACAAAAACATAAATAAATAGACAATTGTGGTACTCAGAATATTACAATTGATATTCAGAATATCACTTGTGATTATATTCTGAATATCACAGAATATCACTTGTGATATTCTAAAACATATGAAAATGTCTGAGAATGGCCAAATACATTGAAAAATGGACGAAAACAAATGAAAACGATGAAAATGTAAGAAAACAAAAGAATATGTATGAAAACAGATGAAAACGTATGAAAGCATAAAAACACGTATGAAAAAGGAAGAAAATGTGATGGATCTAAACACACTACCTTGTGTTATAATGATACTTTGAGTTATACTACCAAGTATGCGGAATTTACTTAGTAATACTTAGAAGTTTGATTGTGAGTAAAAACAGTTGTATATGAATGAGAACAATGTGTAAACCAAACTATTAGCTCCAATATTATTAAGAATAATAATACGAGTGATGTTTGTATCACTAGGGTTACAACCTTGAAGCTCTATGAAATTCGTATATCTAACCTTAACCTAGGACCTCCTTTTATAGCACAAGGAGTCATCTTCTACAAGATAAGTATAAGTCTAATAGAATAGGATATACACAAAATCTATTCTATATTTATTTATACACGTTTCCTAACAATTATCCTGACATCAGTGGTAATTATATGTACTAACAGTGGTAATGTGTTTCCACTGTTAGTGTATTCTTCAGCAGTGCTTCTTCCATGCTTAGCCGTGGTAACTGTTAGTATAATTCCCGACAATCCTCCCCTAAACTTATGATTGCTATGTAAATCGATAAGTTTTTTCAAGTTGTCAGCATATGTGAGGATATGGGAATTTTTCCAAACTCCTTATCAGCTTTCATACTTTGATCATATATCCTTTGCAGCAAATCTTCTATGATTTAAGTTCTTTCCTAACATCCTAATTTCACAGACAACATCACAGTAAGAACACCTGCTCTTAATGGATATTCTTTCTCAGCTAACATAAACACATCAACTTCATCTTGAGTAGATACATGATGTACTGCACTTGAATCATAGAATTTCCACAAAGTATTCAAATTATTAGCTTCAAATATCCAATATCTGTCAGATGCATCAGGCTCATAAAGTCTTCTGAAGTGAACCCATAACTCTTTAGCTTTGACATCAACAAGCTCATCTTTCTTGAACTGATCTTGAACTAACTTCCATAAAGTGTCCAAGTCTTCTCTGTCACAAGACCTGACAAGATCTTCAAAATCTCTACAAATACTTGTGATTTCACCAGTTCCAATAATCTTCCATGCATCACCAAAAGCATCAGAATAAATCTCCTAACCAACAACTGGATGTTTAGATTGTAAAGGCTCTACATTCAACACATCAGTTTCAATAACAATCATTCCTGAGACTTGTTCCTCAGTCAACTTTTCTGCCTACTTTAGATTTCTTAACTTCTTTAGACTTAAGAGTTTTTCCTGATCTCTTGGGTTTTCTGAGGACTTCAGCTTCTGAATCCATAGGAATGAAATTACTATCTTGTCTTTTGACTCTGTAGTAGATCCCTTCAATCCTCTCATGTGACATCCCTTTGAATTGAGACATCTTCCAATTGACAACATGACAGCAAAAAGTCTTCATCTTAGAAATTATTTGTGCCTTGGTTGGTTGTTTTGGTATCTTCTGACCTTTTCTAACTGTGCCAATTATATCATCAAGTGCCTGTTGATTCTTCATTTGAATAAAGTCATTCAATTGAGCTGATCTTTGTTCTTCAATTAAAGTTGTATTTGCAACTAATTCAACTGCCTTCTTCCTGATTACTGGATCATGAGCAATCATGAAATCAATTTCTTCTTCAGTTGGCACATATGTGAACATTGGAGTTTTCTCTTTAAGTACTGTTGGTAGAACAGTGCAAATTGGTTCTTCTACAATTATTTCCAACTTATCCAGCCTTTTTGTCTCCGTGAAACTTGCAATATCTAATTCTTCTTGCTTTTTCTTTTTTGCAATTTCATCCTCTTCCAATTCCTTTGCCAAATTTGCATCATAATCTATCTGAGCTTGCTCTCTTTTGGAAATCTTTCTTGACTGCTGCTCAGATGTTTCTTCAAAAATATGAACTTTTCCTTTTTCAACCCTCTTTCTTTGAAATTCTGCATCAGCAACATCCATTGTGTCTTGATTTGTTTCCACTGTTTCTTTATTTGCTTCCACTATTTCAGCAAGAATTTCCTAATAAGCCACTGCTTCTTCCTCCTCTTGTACATCATCCTGATCATCAAGATCTTCAAATCCTTATTCAAAGTTTAGTCTCCTCCCCTTAAATGTAGCATCAGTTTTAATCCTCCCCTGTTTAGGAGAATTTCCCAAATCTTCACTAAAGTATTCTGAATCTTCATCATGAGGTGAGGATGGGGATGAGATGACAAACTTTGTAGACCTTTGCTTATTTAAATCCTGTACTTCCTTCTTCAAAGATTGAATTTCTTCTGTCAAGGTACTAACATCTTTGGCATGTTGCTTCTTTGTTTGAGCCAAGTCATCCTTCAAAGATTTAACCTGTTTGACTAATTTGGTACAAAGTTCCATCAATTCAATTTGTTGCTCACTTCCCTCAACACTTCCAACTGTGTTACCTGTTGGGAGAGGTGAATCATAGGGCATTGGTTCAGACTCTTCTCTAGTTGGACTAGATTGAAGCCTGAAACCACCACTACTTGTTCCTAGACCAAAAGGTTCAGAAACATGCAATGTTGTGATGTGAGGAGTTGGCTGTTTTTGCCTCCTCACATAAGTGTGAGTAACTGGTGGAGTATGAGTTGTAGATGGAATATCAATGGTGGGTGTGTGTTGGGGTGCAACTGGGATTGCTACACCTTCACTCTGTACCTGTGCAATCTTTGCAAGCATTTGAGGAAAAAGTGGTTTAACTTCCCCATTCCATCTTTCTGAAGCCTTATCCATATTTTGAAAAACTTTTGGCTTTAGACAGGGGGTTTTATAAACTCTTTTATGGGGTTGCAGTGGAAATTCATTTGACACTGCTTGCTTAAACCTTGGATACATCAGAAATTTATAAGAACTCTTTACATTGCCTTTCATATTGTTAAAAATAAACTTTGAAAAATTGAAAGTCCTATCTAAGGCTAAGCAAACCAAAGGATAAGCCATTGTTGAACTAAATTGTTCATAAGCAGTTTTCTTAGGACTTAGACAATGCAAAAGAGTATGAATTAAAAATCTCCAATAGGGCAAAAACATCCTTTTTTAAAAGTCATCTTTTTGGCAGATGTATCATAACCCATTGTGGAGAGATGTTTAAAAATATCTGAATTGGGCAATGTGATGATACCATTGAGATCATCCAAAAATTTTCAAGAGCAGTGGTAAAAATAAAACATGTAAAAGTGAATTGCTCTTCGCATAGTTTTTAGCAAATTACCAGCTATCAACGGATTTGATATGTCATTTACCATGAGCCGTTTGCTATGGACTAGCCAAATCTTTATCACATGGAATATGGTGAGTTGATGATCATATAGTTTTTGGTAAACTATCAACCATAAACTGATTTGTTAAGTCTTTACCAGTAGTCGTTTGCTTTGGACTAGTTGATTGTTATGTGGATTAGATATGGTGAATCAATAACCATTTGTTGTTTGTCTTAGTTACACACCTTATAACTCCAATCACTCAGCAAATATTGGTTGTTTTTCTACATATTTAGTAAACACTATTCCTAACCAATGTATTTTGTCTCAAAGTAACTTTTTGACTAAGTTACTATTCACAAAAATATCTTCTCAAAGTTAACCCGATGAAGTAAATAATATCTAAATTTACTTCTCCAACCTACCAAAATAGATAAGAGTTAATATCCCTCTTAATTAACCCTTGGGTTTGACTTTGCATATAAAAGGGGCTCAAATCAACACAAATCTTCACCAAAACTTTTCTTCAACATCATAAACCCAAAAATCATCATGAGATGGTTTCTATTGATCTACATCTCTTCAGATGATTCATCTGATGGAGAGATAAGTTACTATTCTGACTCTGAACAGCAATCATCAAGATGGAATGGCTATTTTCCTCCATGTGCTTCAAGCTCGACAAACATGAAGCCAAACAAAAAGGTCTCTACCTCTGCTCCTGCTCCATCTCTTGAGTTCTACTCAAGTTCTTCTTCAGATGATGATCATGATGAAACATACACCCTGTCCAAGGAGTTACCACAAGTATTGACTCAAGCTCTTGGTTCTGCATTGGCAAACATGAAGTGGCCTGCCCCAGTGAAGCCTGCAAAACTCCCAAAGCCTCCTAAACAAGTTCTTGGTATTGCTTGCCCAAGGATGCAGTCAACCTTTGAGAACAAGAGAAAGAGCTCTCAAAAGGTCAAGCACAACTACAAAGGCAAGGGCAAGAAGCCAATAGATTAGTTAGTGTAGGGTGTAGGATGTTAAGCTTTTGAGTTTTGTGATTTGGATGATGTGTTTTACTCTCTTTTGATGTACTCAGTAACTCTTGAATGATTGAATGAAAGTACTCTGTCTTTTTCTTTTACCACTGTGAGAGCAAAACTTTCCACTGTTTGTACTATGGTTTCCACTGATTTCTTAATCTTCTGCATAAAAGTTAGTAGACAACCATACAAACATATACAAACAATATTAGTACCTAAAACTATCCTGCAACACTAAAGACCATTAGGCATCAAAATTTTATGGGTTGAGCATTCCAATACCTGTTACCAAATACTGAAACCTACCCACATCAAGCCCTTTTGTTAATAAATTATCATAGTTGTCATCAGTATGAATTTTGACAACTTGAAGGAGCTTTTTCTCAAAACAATCTCTAATAAAGTGATGTCTAATCTCTATATGTTTAGTTTTAGTGTGTTGCACAGGATTTTTAATAATGCATATGGTACTACTATTGTATATATATATATATATATATATATATATATATATATATATATATATATATATATATATATATATATAGTGTTCATGAAATTGTACCCATAGTCCAATAATTGATTCTGAAGCCATAAGACCTGAGCACAACAGCTTGCAACTGCTACATACTCTGCTTCAGTTGTTGAGGTAGCAACCATTGTCTGTTTCTTGCATTGCCATGACACCAATCTACATCCAAGAAATTGACATCCTCCTGTGGTTGACCTTCTATCCAAACTAGCACCAGCATAATCACTATCTGAGTATGTGATCAACTCCATAGGAGATTCTCTTGGATACCATAATCCTAGATTAGGATATGTCTTCAAATATTTGAAGATCTTCTCTACTGTAGTTAAGTGTGATGTCTTTGGAGTGACTTGAAATCTTGCACAAGCACATACAACAAACATAATGTCTGGTCTTGATGAAGTAAGATAAATCAAGGAACCAATCATAGATCTATAAGTATGAACATCTACATCTGCTCCACTAGCATTCTTTAACAATAGGTGAGTAGTCTTATCAGCAGGGGTATTTGAAGGTTTTGCATCTGTAAAGTGAAACGTTCTTAAAATCTCAGTCACATATTTGTCTTGACTGATAAAGATGCCATATTTTCTTTGTTGTACTTGCAGTCCCAAAAAGAAAGTAAGTTCTCCCATAGAACTCATTTGAAACTCATCTTTCATCAACTTTTCAAACTCTTTGCACATCTCTTGTCTAGTAGATCCAAAGATGATATCATCAACATACACTTGAACCAACAGGATATCATTTTTGTCTTTCTTGATGAACAAAGTCTGATCAATCTTCCCTCTATGAAACCCATTATTCAAAAGAAAAGCAGCCAGGGTTTCATACCATTTTCTTGGAGCTTGATGTAAGCCATAAAGAGCCTTAACCACCTTATAAACCTTATTGGGATGTTGAGGATCTTCAAAGCCTGGAGGTTGAGAAACATAGACCTCCTCATCAATCTTCCCATATAGAAAATCACTCTTGACATCCATTTGATAGACAGTAAAGCCCATAAAGGATGCATAGGCTAAAAAAAATCTAATAGCCTCAATCCTTGCAACAGGAGCAAAAACTTCTTCATAGTCAATACCCTCCTCCTAAGGGTATCCTTGAGCAACCAATCTAGCTTTGTTCCTAATAACAATGCCTCTTTCATCTTTCTTGTTCCTGAAAACCCATTTTGTACCAATCACCTTCATTCCATCAGGCAAGTCACAAAGAACCCAAACCTTTTGAAGTTTGAACTGCAACAACTCTTCTTGCATTGCTTCAACCCAGCTTGATTCTTCTAAAGCCTTATATACATTTTTAGGCTCCACTTGTGATAGGAAATAGAAAAACAAACATTCAATCTTGTCTGTTTGCTTCTTGGACTCATAAACCTCACTAATGAACCCATGAGCATCATTAATCTTTGTCTGCTTTCTTGTCTTCACACCTGATTGTAAATCACCAATTACATTTTCAAGTGGATGCACTTTGTGAATTGTAGTTTGTGATGTGTTAGGAATATCATATGTTGTAGGCATGTTAGTGATTTCAACATCATCACAAGGTGTTTCCTAAGTTGAATTTTCCACATTTGGTCCATTAGTGGAAACTTTTGGTGTAGCAGTGGAAATAGGGTTACCACTGCTTTCAGGAATGTCTTTATTCTTAACATCAAAATTCACAACATTAGCATCACCTTCCTTTTCAGAATTCTTTGAAGATTGTGAATCTTCATTCTTTGAAGCAGAATTATTATCAATAAAGTCCCAAAGTGGCATGACAATTTGATCTTTATCATCATCATCATCTTTGCAAGGTTCATCTTCATCAATGAATTCTTCTGAGCCTTCAAGATCATTGTCTCCTGTACCTGAGGTAATAGGTACATAATTCATTGTATTTGATAAAGTCTCAAGATCAAACAGCCATTCTGGTCTTGCACCTGCTATGTTAGTTCTATTTTCAAGGAACTCAACATGCAAATTTTCTTCAATCTTCTTTGTTCTCAAATTATAGACTCTAAAAGCTTTGCTAGCCATAAAATATCTAACAAAGAAGCCTTCATCTGACTTTTCTTCAAACTTTCCCAGATGATCAATGGTATTAAGACTAGTAACATGACATCCAAATGGCCTCATAAAGTCCAAAATAGATGTTCTTCCTCTGAACAATTCATAAGGTGTCTTGTTCTTTGTTTTCACCACTAAAACCCTGTTCTGAATATAACAAGCAGTATTCACTGCTTCAGCCCAAAAAGTCACTGGTAGCTTGGAATCAGCTAACATGGTTCTAGCAGCCTCAATTAGTGTCCTGTTTCTTCTTTCAGCAACACCATTCTGCTGAGGTGTTCTTGCAACACTAAATTCTCTTTTAGTACCCTTGTCTCTGCAGAAATCATCCATAACTCTATTCTTGAACTCTGTCCCATTGTCACACCTGATAATCTTGATTTTCTTATCAACTTGATTTTCAACTTCAGTGATGAAAGTCTTAAGGATGCCAGTGGTCTCATCCTTGGTTCTTAGAAAGAAAACCCATGTAAATATACTAAAATCATCAGTTACAACAAGACAATACTTCTTCAAATTTATGCTACTCACTGATGTAGGACCAAACAAGTCCATATGCAGCATGTAAAGAGGATGATCAATAGAGTTATATGCCTTGGTCTTGCAAGAAGCTCTATGTTTCTTGCCTTTAAGACAGGCAACACATGTTTGGTCATTCTCAAATCTCTTCTCTGGTAGACCTCTGACTAGACCATCTTTCACAATCTTGTTGATGGTCTTGAAGTCAACATGACCAAGTCTTCTGTGCCAAAGCATGGATTCATCCAAAGTGGCCTTTGCAAGCAAACAAGTAACATCATCTTTATCCACTATGTTCTTCATGTCTATGCTATATAAGTTGCCTTTTCTAGGGATTTTAAGTAGAACCTCACTTTCATCAGGTAACTTATAATCCCTAGACAAGATATCGCATTCATCTTCAGAGAATAGAACTCTATGTTTCTTGTCATACATCTGTGACACATGATGAGGCGAAAAATGAACCACTTTTAGGCGATCATTTAAGCCCGGAATTGAATTTATTTGATCAAATATTGCCCTAAATCGTTCCTTTTGTGATTTTAGGTACTTTGGGAGAGAAATCTGGAAAAGGAAGCAATTCAGACGTTTTTGGAGCATAAAAGTGAAGAAAACGCCAAAGTCTTAATTTTCCTTGCTGGGAACAGTAGGTGACGGCGTCAAGAAGAAAATCTTAACGGCGTCAAGAGTAATTTCCATGACGACCCAGTACAGATTTGACGGCGTCACGAAGTAGGGCGTCAAGAGTAAAATTCATGACGGCCTGGAAATGCATAACACATGACGGCGTCAAAAGTAGATCAAGGCAGTCCGAGAAATATTTTGACGGCGAGGTGACAGCGTCACAAGATATGTCTTGACGCCGTCAGACCCTATTTCCTATATATAGTGTGGAAAACTAGAAGGGGGGTTGAATAGTTTTACGTCTTTTTACTTAGTTATAAAAATTAGTTTTAGAGTTTTGCTTAGCCTTTTAAAACATAGATTCGAAAATATGTGATCTCAAGTCTTATACAATATAAACAATTAATGCTACACAAAGAATGATAATGATAAATAATGAAATAAGTAGGAGATGGAAAGATCGAACCGCGAGACAAGAGATTTATAGTGGTTCGGCTACAAGGACACCTTCCTTGCCCTACTCCACTCCCCGAGCACCCAACTCGAGAGTTTTCTTCACTATATCAACAAGCTCCCTTATGGCGGAGAAAACCGTACACACCAATATACACACCAATCTACACACCGCTTCTCACACCACAACTTCGTCACACCTAAGTCACACCTTCTACACAACTTCTACAAATCTATCTACTTCACGAGTAACTACTCCACACCTATCTTCTTCACACCAATCTAATACCTATCTTATCTTCTTCACACCAAGCTACTAACTAATCACACAATCAATATCTAACACAACTATCTACAATCAAATATTCACAACAATCTTCACAAAGAATAATGTAAATGATCTTTGATGATACACCAACAACTTGGATGTGGAGATCACAACAAGTTGTAATACTTCTTGTCTTGAGGGATAGAAGTATTATTCTCTTGCACTTGAGAGGATGAAGGTTGGATCACTTTGAAACAAAGAATTTATATACTTATGATCAAAGGATAAAAGAATGGAGAACTGGATCTAGATCAGAAAGTTTAGTAGTGCAAAAGGTGAGGAAAAAATTCAGGTTTAAGGTGGTATTTATAGGCAACAGAATCTGACAGAGGAGCGTGGCCGGTCCCCTTAAACCTTGGCCGGCCCCCTTAAAATTAAGGGGACCGCCCTTTATAATTAAGGGGGCCGCCCAGCTGAAACGGCCAGATTCTTTGCCTTTTAGTGGGGAAAGTTTATTTGGTGAAAAACTAACTGATTTTGGTTAAAATTTTGAATTCATATATTTAGTATGAATAAAACATTTTTCTTTATTACCAAAAGTTTTTTTCAAAAATATATAATATGTTTATATAATTAAATAAACTTTGTAATTGCTTAATTAAACTTTCCTTTGATCATAAGATACACTAAACACTTTGTTTATTCATACCTTAAGTGATTTGGATGTAAAGAGAAATATTAATCACTAAATACTTGTTTATGTCATAAGTTTTAGTTCTATGAGTTTATATTTTGTGATAATCAAAACATAGAGATATTGATAACATGTTAATAATGTTTTTAGGCATTATTTATGTCAACAATCTCCCCCTTTTTGATTATTACAAAACCTTAAACTCAATATATCTAAAACTTGTTTTTAGACAAGTATTATGTAGTTTATATTTCTCTTCTCCCCCTTTTTGTATTAATTAAAAAGGTTAAGCCGAGTAAGCTCCGCGAGGGAAGTTTAAACGGGTAGAAAGCTCCCCCTTAATGTATACTCCCCCTCATTTGAGAGCACCAAGGGAATGAGCAATGGAGATCTTTGCTACAAAAATATTTGAAGAGAGCAAGATACACATATATGCAAAGCAACAATTATGCAACTAAACATAGATTCATTCAAGCATTGTAGGAAAGATAAACATTACAACATTCAATATGCTTGGAGCATATTAAAAAAAAAGGAAAATACATAGTCCTATTTTGCCTAAGAGAGCACTTGGACTTGCTTGCAACCCATGGTTGATTGTTTTATTTGCTTGAAGAGAAATATAAGCATAAAGCTTAGATGTTTGATTGAGAGGGATATGGAGTGGAGTGTGGAACGGAAGAAGTGGATCTCACGATGTTGTATCGTGTTAAGGGTGGTATTGGATGATTGTGAGTGAGAAGATATTCAATCCAAGAAATATCTTCACTCAAGTAGAGGAGTTGTTTTTGAAGGAATATGAAACAAGGGCAAAAGTGAATGTGATTTGTAACTTGGTCCAAGTTAAGAGAGTGGGGAAGGCAATTTGCGTAGGGTGATGATGGAGGTAGCCCTTTGTTGCGTTGTGCAAGATGCATAGCAAGGAGATCACTAAGATCATGGATTTGGTTATTTCATCACGGAACTTTTGTTTTTCCGAGGCAATGTGGATGGGATCATAGGTTTGGTATGGATGAGTTGGGTTTCTGTAGTTGGAATTGTAGTTTGATGGTTGATCAAACTTGCATGGATCATGATAAGTTGTTGGAGGTTGAGAGGTGTAGTTTGGCTTGAAGGAAGATGTTTGGCCAATGTTGTATGATTTGTAAAGTGGATCAAATGAGTGATTTTGTTGGTCTAATGCAAAGTTTGGGAAATAAGAAGTTGGTGGTGAGGAATGATTTCCAACTTCATTTATGATGATGGATTTGTTTCGAGGGCTTTTTCTTCGCCAAACGGGTTTTTCCGTCATCCTTGCTAGCCTTGAGGCTTTTGATTTTGGTTTGTTTGGAGAGTTCATGATGGGATGAATGGAGAGCTTTGAGGATTGGGGATATTTATAGTGTAAGATTTGTGTGTTTAAGGATGGATAAGGTTTGTTTGGAGGATTAGGACAAAATGTGTTGGTGAAAAATGGGAAATGTAGGTTGAAATGGGCTAAAAAGCAGAAAAGATTCTGTAAACCCGACCATCAGATGGCCGGTCCCCTTAATTAGGGGGCGGTCCCCTTAATGATTAAGGGGGCCGCCTTACAGAATTAAGGGGGCCGCCCATCTGGTGATTTCCAGGTTGCCAGAATTGGGTTTTTGGCAGAAAATTTGCAGAAAGGTTATGTGTTTGGATTAGAATTCAAGCAAGTTCAAGTCTCTTAGGCAATATAGAGTCTAATCTAATCAAGATATAGCATGCATGCAAAAACACATAAACACAAGAGCAAATAATCAACATATAACAAGCAAGAGAAAGCAAATAAAGGTAAGCACAATTAAGCTTCCTAAGGCATCTATCTTAGACTAAAGGCAAGGATAATTAGTGAGAGAATAACTAATGATGGATCAAGATGACACTATTATTAATGAATTTATCCTAGTGAGTGTCTATATGCAACAAATGTGGAGTTGTGATTGTTTC
The DNA here is from genome assembly GCA_030686995.1 of Artemisia argyi. Lineage (NCBI taxonomy): Eukaryota > Viridiplantae > Streptophyta > Magnoliopsida > Asterales > Asteraceae > Artemisia > Artemisia argyi. Next base: position 306,063,564 of record CM060709.1, read on the forward strand.
GACTCCTAGAAGCAAAAAGAAATAACGATCCTAAGAAACAATCCAAATAATCTCCTTGATTCAATTTTTGCTCGATCATGAATGTCAAAGACATATATTAGATTATATATTTTGACAATTTATGTGAGAATTTATGCATGATTTTGAAATAGAATGTTTTTAGAATTAGTCAACAATGCAAGGAAAATGATTTTCATGGGGTTCCTAGATTGTGAGAATAATTTTTAGAGAAAATTGATTGAGTTTTAGAAAACGGTTTATGCAAAGAAAATAACTTTTCTCAATCTTTAGTTTTGTGCAAAATAGATTCCTAGACTCAGAATAGGTAAAATGAAAGAAAAATGAATTTCATGCAAGTATAAATTTGAAATAATTCAATATAATTTAGTCAACTTGTTCCATCATTCCTAATCCTAAACGCAAGTGGTTGAATAATTCACGCTTAAGGGGTTTTGTGAATATATCCACAATGTTGTCTTCCGATGCAACCTTTTCTATAGATATATTTCCTTTTTGTACATTATCCCTAAGAAAATGGTGACGTATTTCTATGTGTTTAGTCCTAGAATGTTGCACCGGATTTTTACTTAAATCTATCGCACCTTTGTTATCGCACATAATGGGGACATTTTCTAACCTAATGCCATAGTTTACGAGAGCTTGTTTCATCCATAGTGCTTGTTGACATGCCTTTCCGGCGCTTACATATTCGGCTTCGGTGGTAGAAATAGCAAGAGCGGTTTGCTTCTTCGAAAACCAAGATGTTAGACAACATCCCATAAACGTGCAGATACCGCTAGTGCTCTTTCTATCTACGTAGTCTCCCGCATGATCCGAATCCGCATAGACAATGGTTTCTATGCCGGATTCCTTAGGATACCATAATCCTAAGTGTATAGTGCCTTTAACGTATCGGAAGATACGCTTAACCGCTTCTAGGTGAGAGGTTTTGGGATCCTCTTGAAAATGGGCACAAAGGCAGACACTAAACATGATGTCGGGTCTACTTGCCGTCAAGTATAGTAAACTTCCTATCATTCCTCTATACTTGGTGTTATCTACGGACTCACCTTCATCATCCTTTGTGAGCTTTACCTCCGTAGACATGGGAGTTTTCATGGGTTTTGAGTCTTCTAGGCCAAACTTCTTAAGCATTTCCTTAATGTACTTAGATTGGTTAAAAAATATTCCATCTTCTAATTGTTTTATTTGTAATCCTAGGAAGAAGTTAAGTTCACCCATCATACTCATCTCAAACTCATCATGCATGATTTTGGCAAATTCATCACACATGTCTTGACAAGTCGATCCAAATATAATGTCATCAACATATATTTGGACAATGATGAGATTCAGGTCTTTCCTTTTAGTGAAAAGAGTGTTATCTACCATTCCCATGGAATAATCATGTTTAATAAGAAAAGCTTTTAATCGATCATACCAAGCTTTGGGAGCTTATTTGAGTCCATACAAAGCTTTCTTTAACTTATAAACATAATCAGGTTTTGCGAAGTCAATGAATCCTGGAAGTTGTGCCACATATACCTCCTCATTGATAAAACCGTTAAGGAATGCACTTTTCACATCCATTTGGAATAACTTAAAATCTAGGGCGCAAGCATAGGCAAGTAATATCCTAATCGATTCTAGTCTAGCTACAGGGGCATAAGTTTCGTCATAATCAATTCCTTCTTGTTGATTATAACCTTGGGCAACTAACCTAGCTTTATTCCTAGTAACTATTCTATTCTCGTCTAACTTGTTCCTATATACCCATTTGGTTCCTATGATGGTCATATCCTTTGGATTTGGAACTAATTCCCAAACATCATTCGCCTTAAATTGATTTAATTCTTCTTGCATAGCTATAACCCAACTTTCATCCTTTAAAGCCTCGCTAATATTCTTAGGTTCTATTGCTGAGAGGAAACAAAAGAAATTATTTTTATCTTGGGCTTGTGACCTAAGGGTTCTTTGGTTAAGATGTCCTATTATATTATCTAATGGATGAGATCTAGATTCTTTAATATTACTAGTTTCATTATTTTCTAAGTGAATGTCTACATTATCATTTCCTATGGGTTTTGTTTTACTAACCTCAATAGCTTCATCTTCGATTAAATCATCATCTTCTAAAGGTAATGTTTTAGGAGGTGGTGGTGTTTCATCAAATGTTACATTTAGTGATTCCTCTACTTTCATGGAGTGTTTGTTAAGTATTATATATGTTTTGCTATTTTGTGAGTATCCTAAAAATATTCCTTCATATGATTTTGGATCAAACTTAGTAAGATAGTCCTTAGTGTTTAATATATAGCATTTACTTCCAAATACCTTAAAGTAGCTTAAGTTTGGTTTTCTACCTCTTAATAACTCATAAGGAGTTTTTCCTAGAATTCTTCTAATTGATACCCTATTTAAAATATAAGTTGATGTATCTACGGCGTGACACCAAAATTTTTGTGGGATGGATTGTTCATTTAACATAGTTCTACTCATTTCTTGTAGTGGCCTATTTTTTTCTTTCTACTACGCCATTTGATTGAGGAGTACGAGGAGCGGAGAAATTGTGAGATATTCCATTTAACTCGCAATATTTTCCGAATTGTACTTCGTTATCAAATTCCCTACCATGGTCCTTCCTAATGGCAACTATTGAGCATCCTAATTTATTTTGAATCATTCTACTAAATATTTCAAATTTTTCAAAGGCTTGGGTCTTGTCACTTAAAAACCTAGTCCACGTGTATCGTGAGTAGTCATCTACTATTACTAAGGTATATTTGTTTCCTCCATAGCTCCGCACAGCGGATGGACCAAAAAGATCCATATGTAATAGTTCTAGGCATCTAGTAGTGGATACTATATTCTTGGCTTTGTGACTAGCATGAGCTTGTTTTCCAATTTTACATGCATCACAAAAATGCTTGTCATATTTTAGATTAGGCAAATTTCTAACTAATTCCTTAGAGGCCAACGATTGTATTTGTTGCATATTAGCATGTCCTAATCTCCTATGCCATAGTGTAGACTTTTCATCTAGGGTCGTTAGGCATATCCTATCCTCAGGTTTGTTTCCTAGTTTCATAACATATATGCCACCTTTTCTAATTCCTCTACCTATAATTTTTTCATCTTTAACTATTTCGCTATCATCTTCGGTAAATGTGACTCTACATTTATTATCACATATTTGTTCTACACTAAGCAAGCTATATGTTAACTTATCTACATGCTCTACATTTTCAATAGTAAGTGAGTCTTGAGAGATCGTACCTTTGCAAATGATTTTTCCACGTAAGTCACTACCGAAAATAAATTTACCTCCATTGTATGCCTTGTATGTAGAGAATAGATTGCGATTCCCCGTCATATGCCTCGAACATCCGCTATCTTTGATCCATTCGTCAGGTTCCAAGTCAATTCCTAAACATATTTCGTCGGTTTCTTTTGCCATGAAACACTTTTCGTCTCTTGGCTTTTCAACTTCTTCTTTGTCACTATCACTCCATGTTCCACTAACAAAAGCACCTTGACTTTCGTAACCCGGTGGCTTTAGACATTCGCCAACGAAATGATTTGGACTTCCACATCTAAAGCATTTTCTCTTCCCGTAGTTGTCACTTCTATTCCTTTGGAATGCTTTTCTTTCGTCTCGTGATGATCTAGTGAATCTTCCTCGTCTCTTGAAGAACTTCTTGAATTCTCTTACGGCCATTGCATATTCTTCGTCTTCACTTTCGTCACTTGAATCATCATCATCATCACTAGGTTCCTTTTTGGCTTTTAAAGCAATTGATTTGGTTTGTTCTTTCTTGACTTTGACCGTTTCCGAATCTCTTCTTATGATTTCTTCATGAACCTTCAAGTTGCCAATTAGTTCATCTAGAGATATCGTCATCAAGTTCTTTGATTCTTCGATTGCCGTGACCTTAGCTCGCCATTTTGGATGCAATGCCCTAAGAAATTTCCTAACACAATTTTTACTAGAAAATGTCTCATCAAGTGCTTTTAAACTTGTGATGATAGTGTTAAACTTAGCAAAAGCATTATCAATTGATTCCTCTTCCGGAATCATAAATTGTTCATATTGTTGTACAAGAAGATCTATTTTATTATCTTTGACTTGGCTATTACCTTGGTGAGTGATTAGTAAAGAATCCCAAATTTCTTTGGCGGTTTTACACATAAAAATTCTTTCATATTCTTTGCGTGGTAACGCATTATAAATTACCATTTTAGCCTCATTATTTTTTGCTAATTTCTTTTTCAAATCATCATTTTGTTTTTCAAAAGATACAATTTCATTCATTTTACTTTCAACATTATATTGAATAGGAGGAAAATCACCAAAGGTAATAATATGCCAAAGATCAAGATCTTTTGATTTCACATACGTTTCGAATCTATTTTTCCAATATAAAAATTCATCACTTTCAAATAGTGGTGGTCTTTGCATAGATTGCCCTTCTAAATATTTTTCAGATTCCATAGATCGTTACAAGTTTTAAAATACAATATATTTTAAAAATCTTGCTAGACGTGGCTCTTGATACCAATTGTGAAAAACTAGAAGGGGGGTTGAATAGTTTTACGTCTTTTTACTTAGTTATAAAAATTAGTTTTAGAGTTTTGCTTAGCCTTTTAAAACTTAGATTCGAAAATATGTGATCTCAAGTCTTATACAATATAAACAATTAATGCTACACAAAGTATGATAATGGTAAATAATGAAATAAGTAGGAGATGGAAAGATCGAACCGCGAGACAAGAGATTTATAGTGATTCGGCTACAAGGACACCTTCCTTGCCCTACTCCACTCCCCGAGCACCCAACTCGAGAGTTTTCTTCACTATATCAACAAGCTCCCTTATGGCGGAGAAAACCGTACACACCAATATACACACCAATCTACACACCGCTTCTCACACCACAACTTCGTCACACCTAAGTCACACCTTCTACACAACTTCTACAAATCTATCTACTTCACGACTAACTACTCCACACCTATCTTCTTCACACCAATCTAATACCTATCTTATCTTCTTCACACCAAGCTACTAACTAATCACACAATCAATATCTAACACAACTATCTACAATCAAATATTCACAACAATCTTCACAAAGAATAATGTAAATGATCTTTGATGATACACCAACAACTTGGATGTGGAGATCACAACAAGTTGTAATACTTCTTGTCTTGAGGGATAGAAGTATTCTTCTCTTGCACTTGAGAGGATGAAGGATGGGTCACTTTGAAACAAAGAATTTATATACTTATGATCAAAGGATAAAAGAATGGAGAATTGGATCTAGATCAGAAAGTTTAGTAGTGCAAAAGGTGAGGAAAAAATCCAGGTTTAAGGTGGTATTTATAGGCAACAGAATCTGACAGAGGAGCGTGGCCGGTCCCCTTAAACCTTGGCCGGCCCCCTTAAAATTAAGGGGACCGCCCTTTATAATTAAGGGGGCCGCCCAGCTGAAACGGCCAGATTCTTTGTCTTTTAGTGGGGAAAGTTTATTTGGTGAAAAACTAACTGATTTTGGTTAAAATTTTGAATTCATATATTTAGTATGAATAAAACATTTTTCTTTATTACCAAAAGTTTTTTTCAAAAATATATAATATGTTTATATAATTAAATAAACTTTGTAATTGCTTAATTAAACTTTCCTTTGATCATAAGATACACTAAACACTTTGTTTATTCATACCTTAAGTGATTTGGATGTAAAGAGAAATATTAATCACTAAATACTTGTTTATGTCATAAGTTTTAGTTCTATGAGTTTATATTTTGTGATAATCAAAACATAGAGATATTGATAACATGTTAATAATGTTTTTAGGCATTATTTATGTCAACATATAGTTTTCTATTTTTCACATTAAAAAAAGAGAAGTTTTGGAGAAACCCTAAATACGAACTTGGTGCGAATTTTACAGGTTTTTCAAGGGTTCTAAGCCCTTGATACCTTTCATGTGTAATTGAGATAAGTATTCTTTTAATTCAATCAATATGTCTATGTGTTGGTTGTCTATATCTTGTTCTTGTCTTAATTCCATCATGCTAGACTAGATCTATCTTGTGTTTGCTTGGATCTAATGAAACCTAGATGTTAATTATGTGTTGATTACTTGTTTATAATTGTATTGGATGAATGAATTCGATGTTAGGCTTAAGAAAACTGGCAGATCTCCAAATGGTAACATGCTTGAACGTCTTAGGAAACATGAACTGATGTGCACTAGGTTTTATTGGTTGTATTTAATGCATGAGCCACTGTTTATAATCCCTATGGTTGTGCTGGGCATGGCATAGGAGGAGATAAGAGCTCATAGGATTGGGGAGTTAAGTGCGCCACCCCATGAATGGTATTAAGGAATACAATCCGTCATCCACGCAACTATAACAAGTAATTAACGTGTAAAAGATGTCTAGGGAGTAGTGAAATCTAAGTAAACACATTTTCTCCACTTATTGCTCACAACCTTAGTATAATTTAGTTTATTTTCATTTTTAGTATTTTATTTTGATTGCATCTTTAGCATTGGGTTAGTTGACTAGCAACTAATTCCGCCCAAATCCTTCAAACCCGAGATTTTTACTTGCTTTCTAAAAAATATAAAAATAGAAAAAGAATCATCTCTCGCCTTTATAACTAGTATTTAGGTTTTCTAATCCTAGCGAAACTATTCCTAGCTGAACGACCAATCCCCCGGTACTTGTCACTATACTACAACGATCAGGTACACTGCCTGGTGGGGGTTGTAAGCTTCTCAAGATCCCTTGAGAGGTAAAGCCTGGTGCGATTCCCACGTATCAACACACTAAAGAGATTGTACTTGAGTTCTTTCACATAATACACATTCTCAAAGTCCAAGTTTCCAGCCTTGATAGTTCCTTTTCCATAAACCTTTCCTCCAATACCACCTCCAAAGCTGAAAAATTGTCCATCATAGGGTTTGAAATCTGAAAATAGGACTTGTTGCCAATCATGTGCCTAGAACATCCACTGTCTGAGTATCCTTGATCTTTTTTAGGCTTTGAATGTCCCTGCACATAAAATAAATGAATTAGTTCCTTTTGGGGACCCAAGCCACAAATGACTTGGATCTGCCTCGTGTATCAATATATTTATATCTGTCAAAGGTCATTGATACACCATTGGGATTGACCGAGGTGTTAATTCCTTTAGGTTTCCATTCCTAACGTGCTGAGGCCTTTACAACATTTTCCACATTTACCCTTTTGTTGTTTATTGAACCACCAGTGGAAACTTTTGGCCTAGCAGTGGTAACTGCTGGCTTAGCAGTGGCAACTGCTGGTTTGAAATTTTAGGTGCCCACTTGTGATTATAGAAAATCTTCTTTTCATAAAATGTCTTGTTACCTGTTTGTGCACTTTTGACAAAAGTTTGTATAGGTTTTGCACTTTTAACAGGTGACTTAGGGTAACCACTGTTCACTTTTCTAGCAGTTGTAAGAGGTTTGATGCCAGTTTTAAGTTGAACAGCTCTGGGAATCATATTTCTTAGAGGATTAGGGTGAGTTAAATTTTGAAACTTATTTTCTTTTTCCCCTGTGTTCCCAAAAACACTTCTTCTACCCTTGTGATAATTATAGTAAGCATGAAGATGTTCAAAACTACCACAGATGTGACATGCTTTATTGTTAAACTCAAAATCACTACCAAATTGTTGAGATTTTAGATTGTTCCAGTTCCTCTTGTTTCCCCCAGGAGCTGGTGATCTATTTCTATACATATCTGCATATTTAATAGTGGGCCTAGTATTATTTGTTTGTTTCCTAGGCTCTTTCTTTTCAATCTTAACAACTTCAGGAACACTTGTTTTAACCTTAACTTTCACACATTCATCTTTAAGTGATGAATCACTAGCACTTTCGAAGGCATCAGACTCAACAATCTTGTCTACAATAGCTTCTTTCTCAATTTGTGGGCCATAAGTCCTAGTAGGTTCCTGAAACTCCTCTAATCCAGTGTGTGCTAGGTGTATACCAGGAGGTGATGGAACATCTCTTAGGGGTGGTGGTATAGACTTATAACCTACGCCTGATTTAGCTTTATTAACTACTTGGGCTTCCCAAATTTTATTAATTCTATCTGAAGCATAAGCTAATGTGTCTAAAGTAATTTTAACATTATCATTAGCCTTTTTAACCTTCTCCAATTCTTCTCTAAGTGCTAGATTCACAGCAATCTTATAATCTAAGTCCCTTCTTAATACAACAATATCATCACTAAACTTAGATTCATTAGCCCTAAAATGCTCCATTTGTGCTTTTAAAACAGCAAGACCTCTTTTAATATTTGCTAGGTTATAATTGGTTTGATTTAACTCTAATAGTTGTTCATCATATTGAACTTTAAGTTTCTCATAGTCTTTTAAAGCCTTACAGGTTTTAGAACAAGCATTATTAATTTGTACCTCAGAATCAGAAAAAGCCATAAATGCAAGTTCTGTAGCTATCATTACAGACTCTGGATCTGCTTCTTCTTCATCAGCCATATAGCTCCAATCATAGCTCACTCCATCAATGGACAAAAGCACCTTTGGTTCTTCAACTATAGGCTCTTTCTTCTTGTCCTGCTTGTACCAAGTTGACCTATTATCAGGCTTCTTTGGTTTCTTGCATTCCCTGGCAAAGTGTCCCATCTTGTGACAGTTGTAACACTCCACCTTCTTCTTGTCAAAGCCTGCAGTCTCATTACCATTGATAATGATCTTCCTCCCAGTCTTTTTCCAAAATTTCTTTGCCTTTAAGTTCAACACAGCAACTTGCCATTTAATGTCCATCTCTTCCAAGTCATCTTCATCAATTTGATCCAAGTCTTCATGTGTGACAATTGAGCCATTTACTTGACTTGAGAGATAGGCATAAAAAGTAAGATCACCAAGACCAGCAATCTGTTTCTTAGAACTAGTAGTGGAAACTTTTGCACTGCCAGTGAAAACATCAATATGAGCAGCATCCTCATCATCATCACTTTCTTCATTAGAACTATCATCAACAGATGATGAAATACGAGCTAAGTTCTCTAAGCTTGTACTTATCTTTCCAGACTTCTTCAGTCTTTGTTCAATAACTTTAAAGTTATTGTACAAATCATTAAGCTTCATGGTTTCAAGTTCTGGCATGTCTTCCCACACATCAACATTAGTACTAAACTCAGAGGGTAGACTTCTTAAAAACTTTAAGTTGAGGTCTTCCTTTTCTACCTCAATTCCAAACACAATAAGTTGTGTTACAATCTTCTGAAGTCTGTTGAAGATGCTATCAATAGTTTCATTGCTTGTTGAAGAGAAATTTTCATAGGTTTGCTTCAGCAGGGTCTTCTGAGTCTTCTTGGTAGAGTCATTACCACCAAAGACAGAACAAATTTCTTCAAACAAAGTCTTAGCAGTTTTGTACTTGTTGAAAGCTAAAACTTGATCCCTAGGAAGGGTCATTAGCAATAAACCTCTGGCCTTCAAATCATTCTTCTTTTGAAGTCTTTATTCAGATGTAACTGGTCCAGTATTTAACTTTTGTACTACCTTGCCATCAATAGTTTCTTAGGTAGTACCAAGTTTAAAGGAATCACCAAACATAATGATTTCCCAAAGTTTATAGTCTTGCACCATAAAGAATTGTTCAATTATTAATCTCCACATCTCAAAATCATTCAGCTTAAGCTTAGGAAGCTTAGCAGCAAGTTGGACCGACTGTTCTCCATCTCCATTGAATAAGTGAACTTCGGATCTTCTAAATTAAAGTATCAAAGCCTGGCTCTGATACCACTTGATGGATCTAAACACACTACCTTGTGTTATAATGATACTTTGAGTTATACTATCAAGTATGCGGAATTTACTTAGTAATACTTAGAAGTTTGATTGTGAGTAAAAACAGTTGTATATGAATGAGAACAATGTGTAAACCAAACTATTAGCTCAAATATTATTAAGAATAATAATACGAGTGATCTTTGTATCACTAGGGTTACAACCTTGAAGCTCTATGAAATTCATATATCTAACCTTAACCTAGGACCTCCTTTTATAGCACAAGGAGTCCTCTTCTACAAGATAAGTATAAGTCTAATAGAATATGATATACACAAAATCTATTCTATATATACACGTTTCCTAACAATTATCCTGACAGCAGTGGTAATTATATGTACTAATATTGGTAATGTGTTTCCACTGTTAGCGTATTCTTCAGAAGTGCTTCTTCCATGCTTAGCCGTGGTAACTGTTAGTATAATTCCCAACAAAATGTATGAAAAATAGGACAAAAACGAAAGAAAACGGACGAAAACGAACGAAAACGCAAGAAAATGGATGAAAACGCAAGAAAACGGAAGAATAAGTATGAAACGGATAAAAACGTATGAAAGCGTAAAAACACGTCTAAAAACGGATGAAAATGTATGAAAAATGGACGAAAACGAAAAAAAACCCAATAAAAACGTATTAAAACAAACAAAAACGTGTATAAACGTATGAAAACAGACGAAAACGTATGAAAACGGACGAAAACGTAAAAAAGTGAAAAAAAAAACTTGATTTTTTTTTTAAAAAAATACACGTGATTTAAAAAAAAAACGTGATTTTTTTTTTTAAAAAAAAAAGAAAAAAAATTGAATTAAAAAAATGTTTATTGAAAAAAACCTTGAAAAAAAAGTGAATAAAATAGGAGGACCAGGAAAATAGAAAAAGGAAAGAAAAATAAATAAAAAATAAAAAAAGCAAAGCGTGAGTAAAAAAAAAAAATGAATAAAAGGAAACAAGAAAGAAAATTGACTTATGTTGCATATTAAATCTTAGATAAATCTCTATCATTAAATTTAATTAGATGAATGGTGATTATTTGTCTTTATGTATTAAAATAAGAGTATGGATTCGAATTTTCAAATGAATTAACATACAAAACCTTAAAATATACGTTAAAAATAAAGTCAACCGTACAACTTATATAACATATGCTCCAACTAGTGCTCAAGATCTATTCTATAACATATGCTCCAACTAGTGCCCAAGATCTAATGCTTTAGTAGGAAAATATTACACAAAGTTGACCAAAACAAACACCAAATCACACCTATCTATAATCATGTCACTCGATCGCCAGTCGCCATTCAACTAAAATGTACCATATTAACATTTATTATTATTATTATTATTATTATTATTATTATTATTATTATTATTATTATTACTAGTTATAATACCCGCGCACGAGCGAGTTTTTTCTTTAAATTTTTTAAATCGTATACTTTTATTTATTAAAAAACAAATAATTTAATTTTTATTTTGTTTGATTTATGATGTTTAATTATAGTTTTTTATTATCAAAGATAATTATTTAAAAATTTTAATCCTATTGTTAATTGCATTTTATCTATAGTTTTTGTATTTATCTTCTACTTGTGTTATGTATAAATATAAAATGTTACCTAATAAGAAAATAATTTTTTTTAAATAATATTATTACTAAATAAGGTATGGTTTAGTTTTTTTAAAATGCAAAAGTCGGTTTTGTTTTATTATATAAAATATTATTATTTTTAAATGGTAGGTTATATAAGGAATTGACACACTAGAATATAAATAGTTTGATTTAAAATCACTTGAGAACCAAACTTTCTAATCTCCACCATTCCCTCCATCTTTATTTGATCTAATGCATGAGATTAATCTCAATAATTTAGAAAACCCACTTTTATTTTTTTTTTCAAATATTAATATCTTTCAAACCGTTAATCGTTAAACAAAAAAAAATATACCGTTACGACGAGTATTTAATTATCTTTCTATAGATAGGCATTTTGATATACTTTCAAAAAAAAAAAAAAAAATCGTTTTTTCACGTTTTTTTCGTTGCCGAAAAAATCATATATAATATATCATATATTATCATATATGATAATACATATCATATATGATATATCATATATGATTTTTTTCGGCTACTAAAAAAAATGTGAAAAAAAAAAAAAATGTCGAAAATATATCAAAATGTCTCTCTATAAAAAGATAATTAAATGTTTGTCGCGATGATGTAATCTCAACCATTGATTTATTTTTAGATGGATGGTGAGGATAATTCCATTGATATGTAAGAAAAGTTTGGTATTTAATACGTATAACTCTCCTCAAATAGTTTAATATTGTACTCCGTAATATACTAAAAAACTATCAACAAAGAATACTAAGTGGATGTAACATCAGCATGCGCCTCAATCTCTATAGTACTTTCGACAACTTGTGATGTATCCTAAACAGGAGTCCCGGGTTCAGTAGTCGAAAATCCCTCATCAGTAGAGAAAAATCCTGTGTCTGCTACTACTTCCGCAGTTACCATTTTGGACTCGCCATCTTTAAATACATCAAATGTTTTTGCGATCAAGGCAAGCTTTTGACCTACTGAGCCTTGTGAAACTAACATTTCTCTAACTTCATACAAGAATTTGAGCAAGACAAATAGTAAAGCGGAAGTCGATGACAATCCAGCAATGATAAAAAGTCCCTTGAAGCTATCGAGAGTCAGCCTGTCTGAGGTCACTGAAGCTTCATTCTGCATTTCTGCTTATCACAACTCGTTGGTTCTCCAAACCATTGGTTAGAAATGTTCCTTATTTGCACCTCTGTAACTTGTAGGATCGCTCTAGATACATCAGCTACTAGGGGAGACCCTTTCGGAAAGGCCTGTACACATAATTAAATGTTTTAGTTATGAAATGACACAACTATTTTTAAATGACTTATATGTACCAAACAAAGTGCAATGCTAAACCACGACAATTAGAACCGAATAAAAAGCGTATGAATTTGTTACTTACGAAACCAAAGCCTGCGGTTTTGTAGGTGTGCAGGCTTTGTAGGTGGGACCCGTCATGGTATACTTGGTACAGTATTTAGCTAGAAAAACTTTGAGATAAGGGATCTCATCCACAATGGCAGAAACGCCCCCGTTTTGACTTCCTAGTTCAAGGGCTTTGTCATACTGCTCGAAGCTGCTGTAATTCTTTAACTGGCTTTCATCAAAACCCATCCCTTTTAACTTATTATAAATAAAGGAAGAAGCTTGGTATCCAACTGATTCACCATTTCTCATGATTTTATCAATATCAGTGTAGGCTGGTTGAAGCTTTTGTACCGTTAGCATTGATGTCAAGCTTGCTGTGTAGCTCGAGGTCAGGACCAGTACCACAAACACCCACACAATCACCACAAATCTTGATAAGTTGCTTATCAACTTCTCCCCTGGAAAATTTTATTCATTACTTTTAATAATAAGCTTATTTCACTTGCCATTTAATCAGATAAGCAATTTGGATAAGGGGTCACAAACATGCTATAAAGTGCTTGTCTTCTGTATAAAAACTTAATAAGCAGTTTTAGTAAGAGGGTATTTGCATTGCTTATTTTAGGTGCTTATCTCTTAAACCTTGGAAGTTTTAAGTAAACGGGTAAACGAATGAAATTTTCCCTGTTCAGGTTACCTGTGGAGGACGAGCTTTTTGACTCAGATGTAAACGACATCATATCACCGGGTTAATCACGAAGCGTTTCCGACCCTTCCCTGGCCACCTCAAATGTACACAGCTAGCGAGGTTTAACCCTTGACCTAGCCCTCTTGTGAGGAATCCAAGGACCTTTACCACTAGGCCATTTGGTTGTGGTTCTTTGAAGTTTTAAGTGTTAGGATTGAAATACTTACATGCTTATTCTAGATTTAAAAATCATGTAAAACCCATCCTATCTTATTTAGCAAATAAGCAGTTGTAAGCTATCCCAAACACTCCCTAAGAAAATTAGAGATGGTTGAAGAGGTGTGTGTCTATAAAAATACACTTACTGTGTGCAAAAACGAGTGTGGAGAACGAAAACCAGAAGATCATTCCAACTTGTTGGCAAGGGGAGCCACGAAATTCTTTATTTACACGATGCTCAACAACCCATACCACAAGTCCTGTATATATGAAAAACGCTCCGATTGTTATCCAAAGTTCTGTCTCTAAGGGTCTCATAAAGATCCATGTGCTCTTTCTCTCGTCAACTTTAATTGGAACAACCATTGAAAAACCAGCTTCTGTGTATGGCAATGAAAAATCAAAATGATCCATACGGTCTGCAATGATTGTCATGTCTCCAGCCACCGCACCATATGCCTATTACATTATCAAGGATAAAGCATTAACAAATAAAGACAATAGTACATCAAGCTCTTTAAACATGTGAGAGTCATCTATTTGATTACCCCATTAGAAAAACCGTGTAGAAAATCTTTGAGGCTTTCTGCTGGTCCTGCCCCATCAGAAGGAGCAAAAGGAACAAATTCGATTTTGACAGCATAAGGCAAAGCATCAATAACAGCGATAAAAACGTCTATGCAAAAACCAGTTACTGATATAACCTGTTTGGTTTTAGGATCAATGTTAACATCAACAAACTGAACAAATCCCCTTCTTGCTGGGACCCTGTTGGAACCATAGTTTTACTATTTTATCAAGTCTCGGTCATTTGTAATAATGCTAGGTTGCTTAGTTATTATTTCCTATCATTTATATTTTGTATTAAGTTTACTAGGCTTAAGAATGAGGTCCATGGGCCTCAAGCCCATACGTTTCATGTAAAGGGAAGGAGTAGGATGTTGCCCTAGCTCCTTTCCTATAAATACTAGTCTTAGGCCTCTTGCAAACTTGGTTGGTTATTTGAAAACATTAAGGAAACTCTTGCATTTCATTTTCTCAAATTTCTCATAATCATCCCACTCTCATTCTCATCTCATTTCTCTTTATATCATACTTGTGTTTACTAAATGGTGACCTAACAAGTGGTATCATTCGCTAGAGGAAGGTGTAGTTCTTGTTTTCATTGATTTCTTTCTTATAAATTCGTTTTTTTTTTATCGCATTTCTTGTGAAATTTTAAATTTTTGTTTTGTTTCTTGGTTTTTCTCACATCTTTGCTTACAAACTTGTGTTTAAAATCAAAACAAACCATAAAGTTCCAAAATTTTACAATAAAATTCGATTTTTTGCTTCATTGTACTTTTATCGAAAATTTTAAAAATTTGAAATTTTTCTTAAAGTTGTCTACTTTCTTTAAGATCTATTCATTTTATACACAAAAGTACAAGAATCTTGAAATAAAAACGAGTTTTAGGATTGCTTTCTTTGAAAAACAAAATTCTACAAGTTATCGAGAACCTAGTACTTGCCTATTTCGAGATCCTCTCAACGTGCACTACCTCGACTTCGTTTGTGTGGACTCGGTATTTTCTTTCTTGTATAAGAAAGTTAAGTACTTCGACTTTTGGGAAAGTTTTCGAAATTGTATAATTTCGAAAACTAAGTTTCGCAATCTTTGTGACTTTTCGAGAAATCTTTCATTTTTTCGAAAAGTTATCGAGAAAATTATTTAGTTATCGAAATCTTACTTTTCGATAAACTTGCTTAGTTATCGAAATCTTATTTTTTCGATAAACCTGCTTCATTATCGAAATCTTATTTCTCGATAAAACTGACAAGTTTCGAAATCTTTTCTCGATAAATCCACTAAGTTTTTTCGAAAACTGTGTTTCTCGAAAATCTGCCAAGTTTCGAAAACATATTATCGAAATCTTATCTGAAGTTGTGCTAAGTTTCTCGATAATTGGTTCATTCTACACTTTCTACAAGATCCATTTCTACACAAGTGTTCTAAGATGTCTCAGCCACCGAATCACTACTTTCCTCATATTCAGCAACCTCAACATCAGCAGTCTCAGCAACCTCAGCATCAGCAGTATCAGCAACAACAATACCTTCCGCACATAATGAATCAACAACCTCCTAAATACAATCCACAACAACATTACCTAATGATGCAACAACAGCTCATTCCTCAACAACTACCATATCAAGTGCCACTACAAAACACTCAGTTTTCCTCCAAACAACCTCACTGGTTTGACAGAATGTGTGAAGTTATTACAACTCAACAATCCCGACATGAGGCAGGATCACTTGAGACACCTCCAATGCTAACACCTGGTAACTATGTGCAATGGTCAAGTCGATTCTTACGCTTTCTTGAACTTAAGAAACCTCATGGGCACTTCTTAAAGCAAGTGATACTTGAAGGACCATTTGAGTGGCCAACAAGATTTGAAGCTGGTGATCCAAATGCTGATCCTCCACGTCCTCCTAGTGATAGACCCCTTCCAGAAACTGCACTCACTGAAGAACAGAAACTACATCGTGAAGCTGATCAGTATGCAATGGCTTATATACTTCAAGGTATACCCAATCCGATCTATCGCAGTGTCGATGCTCAGAAAACAGCCAAAGCTATGTGGGAACACGTTCATCTCCTCATGGAAGGCACTCAATTGAACAAAGATGACATGGAATCCAAGCTTTACATGGAATACACTGACATCACAATTGAACCTGGAGAGTCACTTGAATCCTACTATCATCGTTTCACAAATGTGGTTAATGATCTGGAACGTCACAAAATCACTGTACCAAGGATCGCTGTGAACTCCAAATTTGTGGGTAGTCTTGGCCCTGATTGGCACAAATATGTGACATTTGTTCGTCAAACGAAGAATCTTCATGATGCTCCATATGGGTTGTTGTATGATTTTCTGAAACACCATGAACCTGAAGTGGAAAAAGATAGAGCTCTACGAGGAGGATACACACCAACATCAACACCAAATTCTTTGGCTCTCGTAGCTCAATCTCCCTATGCTCCACCACCAATGTCAAATCATGCATATGTTCAAGAGCAAAACTACTTCAGTTATCCACAAACTTCCTACTCGAACCAAATGGTCCCTTATGATTCATCTCCACAAGATTCTTCTACTCAACTTGTTCCGTCAAACAACAATGATGCTGTGTACTACTCCAACTCCAATGATGATGACGACGATGACTTTAATACGTTGAATCAGGGACTTGCTCTTATTGCTCGTGCTTTCAGCAAATTCTCCAACAAAACAAACAACCGTCAACGTTCATCTTCAAACACAAGAAATCAAGCTGTTGTTAATGATGGAAGAGTGGAAATTCAGAATCGTAGCTATGGTCGATCTGGTTCAGGAAGCTCTTCAGGAAATTATGGGAATGGTCAAAGGTTTAGTAACAATACCGGGTTCAGAAACAACTCAGCATCTCCTCAACAAAGGTCTGACTCAGTTGCTACAAGGAACTCCAGCTCAGGGAATGCAGTTTGGTGCTACAATTGCAATGAACAAGGTCATATAGCTACAGCATGTCCCAAACCGAGAACTCGGGGTAGTAAGTTTCACAAGCAGGCATTACTCATGGCTCTTCAAGATGAAAAAGACGGACATTTCCCTGAACAAGATAACAACTTCATGGCAAATGTCAACAATGATGATGACATGGAAGATCTGGAAGCTAATGCAGCTGTGATGCTTATGGCCAACATGCAGGAACTTAAGCTCAATGATTCAGGTCCAGTGTATGACACTGACGGCTTGTCTCAGGTACATGACCTTAATGCATGCTTTATTAATGAAATAGTCTCACCTTCTGCTTCTGAATCAGATACGGCGCAAGTTGTTCCATCTATATCATCTTCATCCTCTCCAAAAGATGAACAAATAAGCACAGTTGTCATATTTGATGATGACACAGTTGTTTCATTTGATGATCCAATTGAGAATGATAAACATGATAATTTAGAACAACATGAACCATCATTTGATCCAGACCCTGACCTCATATTGTTATCTAAACAACTGGATGCTCAACAATTGCAAATAATAAAATGCAACGAGAAAAATAAAATTTTAAAAGAACAAAATGCGTCATTTGCAAGAGATATTGAGTGTTATAAAATTCAGCTTTCAAATCAAGAAGAAAAGATTAAACACGCAAAAAGTTTTGAAAAAGCTTTTCAAGATTCTTACAACAAAGAACAAGATCTTCAACGTAAAATGCAAGATTTAATTGAGTCAAACGGAAAGTTGATTTCGAAACTTGAAAGTGAGAAGTGTGTATTGAAAATGCAAGTTGAACGTCTTCAAAGAGACCTTTCAAAAACTGAAACAGAATTGTCAAATTGCAAAAAGGAGTTTTGTGAACATAAAACACGAAAAAGGAAGTATATTGATGATTTACTTGGTGATATTGTTGATCTTGAAAAACAACTCAAAGAATTTCGTCACATTGTTTACAAACACGGGAACTCTGTCACAACAATCCAAAAGTTTGCTTTAAAACCGAGACCCGATAAAGGATTTGCACTTTGCGATTTTAAATCAATGTTTCTTCACAAAGCTTTCAAAGAAAATCCTAAGGTTTACAGTATTGATCACATGTTTGATAATACAATTGTGCGTGCTGTTGTTTTTGATACTGAGGAAGAAGAAGAACTGGAAGACGAGAGTCGATCAAAAATGAGTTATGTTCAACACTGGACACCATATGACTATTCAAAAGCTCCACCTCTTTCTAAATCTTTTGTTACTCAAAAGGATTTACCTAAGAAATCATGGTTTATCGAAGAGTCATATGTTTCATCTCACAATGCAGCCCCTGTCCAAACTGTAGCACAAATAAATGGTCCTTTACCATCATCCGGTGAACTTACACCTTTACCGAAAACATGTCGTGTCTTAAATTATTTCAAAACTTTTATGGAAGACATCGAAATTTTGGAGGAAACAATTGAACGTAATTCTGAAATTAAAATTGAAACTTTTCAATCCGCTTACGAGCGAGAAAAGAGAGATATTTTTCAAAAACAAATGAAGCCAATTGTTCAACATCTCTGTCTCTGTGCTACACGTTGGGATCAGGAACTTCAAAAGGAGGTCAAAAATATGATAAACGTTTTCAATGCTACTGAAAATGACATTTTGATTCAAAAGCAAAGAAACAGAGTTTTGAAAAATGATGCTGATCGACTCTTGGAACAAGTTCTCAATGCTGATATTTTGTCTATTATCATGAATGATCTTTATAATTCTGGTACTTCTATGCTTAAGCATGATCATTGTGTTGATAATAATTTGTTGAATGAGGAAATTCAGACACTTAAACTGGAAAATGAAAAGTTGAGAATTAAAAATGATGATGTGACAAAACAATTTTCAAAAGAAATTTGTCAACTCAATCAAAGGCTTGAATGGTGTCAAGCTAAAAGTCTTGAAAGGGAATTGAAGTTTCAAAGTCAAAATGTTTCAAACTCTTGTCAGATTTGCAAAAACAACGAGTCTTTAAAAGGTCGATGTTTCCAATACGAGAAAGAAATTGCGGATTTAAAAATTGAAAACGCCGAATGGCAACAAAACCGCGACGACATCAAATATTGCAATGGTTTACTTGAGTCTGAAATTCAGGACAAAAATCACATCATCATTGATTTGAAAGAGAAAGTTAAGCTACTTCAAAAAGGAAAAATGGTTGACACCACAGTGATAGCACCAGGAATGTATCAAATAAACAAAACTGATAAAGGAAAGGTTGTTCAAAACACTAATGTTGATAACTCCACTTCTACAGGACTAGTCTCCACTTCTAGCGTTAGCAGACCCAAGCGAAAAAGTAAAAAGAAGAATAGGATCTTGCAACGTAAGAGAGGACACCTAGAAGCTCAAGAAGTAGAAGACCAACTTAGGAATTTGAATAAAACTCATGTTGCATCTGATTTAGATTCTAATCTGGCAAATTGTAATCAAAATCTAAATGTAACGAATGATAAACCTTTGAATGTTTTGAATATTAATGCATCTTGTGTGTTTTGTCGTAAAAACGTATCATCTGGTGATCATACAAAATGTTTAGCTAAGTCTCTTCTCAATCGTCATAAGAAACGTAGGACACGCATTCCTTTTAGGCCCACTAATGCCTCTAAGTCTAACTTAGGAAAGCCGTCTTCTACGGTTTCTAATGATGTCCCAGTTACCCCCATAGGTGCCGAGAACAAATCTAGGACTGAGCCAACTACTAGTGCATTTAACATTAAGAAAGCAAAAACTAGTTGGAACTGGCAACGTTGGTTACAATACAAACCAGATTTTAAATGGATTCCTAAATTGTTAACTACATGTGTTACTAACCAACAGGAACCCGCATTGTCTTTGGGTTCCACCCTTACTTCTGTTCCACCCGTGTCTTCTTCTGGTGATGCAGGTGGTACAGATCGTTCTCTGGATTGTTGATAGCGGATGCACCCGACATATGACAGGCAATCTTAAACTGTTGAAAAACTTTGTCTCAAAGTTTATAGGAACTGTCAGATTCGGGAATGATCATTACGCACTTATCATGGGATATAGTGACTTTATCAGCGGGAACATTGAAATCAGTCGTGTTTACTACGTGGAAGGCCTTGGACACAACCTTTTCTCTGTTGGTCAATTCTGTGATGGGGATCTAGAAGTTGCATTTCGTGAGAAAACTTGCTTTGTTCGTGACTTACAAGGAAACGATCTAATGTCTAGCTCACGAGGCTCCAATCTTTATACAATCTCAATGTCCGATATGATTGCAACATCTCCGATATGTCTTCTCTCCAAAGCTGAATCGACTAAATCTTGGTTGTGGCACAAACGTCTTTCGCACTTGAATTTCAGAACCATGACTGACCTTGCTCGTTATAAACTTGTCGATGGATTTCCTAGATTCCGTTTTACCAAAGATCACTTATGTCCAGCCTGTGAACAAGGAAAAAGTACTCGAACTCATTTTCCTTCAAAACCTGAGCAAAGTACGAATCATGTTTTACAACTGCTTCATATGGATTTGTGTGGACCGATGCGTGTTCAAAGTATCAACGGTAAACGCTACATACTCGTAATTGTGGATGACTTCTCCAGATGGACTTGGGTTTATTTTCTACGAAGTAAAGATCAAGCTCCTTCGATGATCATCACCTTTCTCACCAAAATTCAAGTTCAGTTACGTAACACGGTACGAATCGTCAGAACTGACAATGGAACTGAATTCAAGAATCAGACACTTCGGTCTTACTATGAGAAAGTGGGAATTGAACATCAAACGTCTATACCTAGAAGCCCAGAACAGAATGGTGTGGTTGAAAGACGCAACAGGACGTTGGTGGAAGCTGCTAGAACTATGTTGATTAATGCTCAATTACCAGATTACTTATGGGCAGAAGCTGTTTCAACCGCATGTTATACTCAAAACCGTTGCATGATCACAAAACGCCATCGCAAAACACCATATCAAATTGTTCACAAAAGGAAACCGAACATCGATTACTTTCATGTATTTGGAGCACTTTGCTATCCGAAAAATGATCGTGATGATTTAGGTAAACTCAAAGCTAAGGCTGACATCGGAGTGTTCGTTGGATATTGTGAAAATTCCAAAGGTTTTCGGATATGGAATCGTCGTACAAGAGAAATTCAAGAAACCATTCACGCTAATTTCGATGAACTCACCCAAATGGCTTCTGAGCAACACAGCTTAGGACCCGAATTCAACCGTCTTAATTCTCCGGCATCTTCAGCTGAACCTTTACCACTTAACCGCAAAGAATTAGAAACCTTGTTTGCTCCACTATTTGATGACACAATTGAATACCGTCCTACTGAGGTCTCACCTAATTCCGCTGCTCAACCTGATCACATTCCAGTACCAGACTCACCTCAACAAACTTCTACAAGTGTTGAAAGAGACGGTCCTTCAATTGAATCACCATCAACAGCAGAACAAACTGGTTCTACTCCCTACCATCCAGCTGAAGATCCAACACCACAATCAGTTCCACAATCCGCAGAGCATGATCCTGATGCGTTCATTAATCCGTTTGCACCAGCTACTACAGTTCCTGATATAGCTGAGTCGTCAACACGCAACTTGGATCCTGCCAACATGCGAGATACATATCAACTACACCCCTCAACACATAAATGGACTCGTGACCATCCACTAGTTCATATTATTGGCCATCCAGATGCACCTGTTATGACAAGACAACGACTTCACACAGATGGAGAAACTTGCATCTACGCACTCACAGTTTGTCATGAAGAACCCAAGAACATTAAAGATGCAATGACTTATGACAACTGGATTGAATCTATGCAAGAGGAATTTCAGCAATTCATAAGATTAGAAGTCTGGGAATTAGTTGAAAGACCTGACGGAGTCTTTGTCATCGGGTTAAAATGGATCTGGAAGAATAAGCTTGATGCAGAAGGGACAGTCATCCGC
This sequence comes from Artemisia argyi, assembly GCA_030686995.1. Lineage (NCBI taxonomy): Eukaryota > Viridiplantae > Streptophyta > Magnoliopsida > Asterales > Asteraceae > Artemisia > Artemisia argyi. Next base: position 306,085,794 of record CM060709.1, read on the forward strand.
AACAAATCACGTCTGGTAGCGAAAGGATACTCTCAACTTGAAGGTCTAGACTTTGCTGAATCCTTTGCTCTAGTGGCACGACATGAAGCTGTTCGGATCTTTTTGGCTTATGCTGCTCATAGGAATATGGTGGTTTACCAAATGGATGTGAAAACTGCATTTCTGAATGGAGAACTCCGTGAAGAAGTTTATGTCAGACAACCTGAAGGCTTCGTTGATCCTGAGCGTCCTAATCACGTCTACAGACTCAAAAAGGCTCTCTACGGACTCAAGCAAGCCCCACGGGCGTGGTATGACAAACTGTCCACTTTCTTACTGTCACACCCCCAAGATCGGGTCCAGCGGAAGCATACATGTAGCTGGGGTGTAACTCAATTGATATCACAACACTAGTTCAAAAATGGTTTGCACTTGAATCATTTTGAATAAAATAGTTAAATCAAAATGTTGAATTTACATTGTTAAAAGTAATGCGGAAGTAGGCCATTAAAATAGTTAAAAACGGTCCCCAAATGAATAATCAGAGTCTTCTATGACCATGCCATGCCCTGCCAAAACCTCCTGTAGCGTGCCATTGGTTAATACCTGAAAATACATGCTAAAGTGTCAACACAATGGTTGGTGAGTTCATAGAGTCTTGTGAAAAAGAATGTAATGCATTGAAATGAAGATTTCCCCAGCAAAGGCATCGTAAATCCACTCAGTTCCAAGTCCCGCCATAAGAGACTTGTAACCTGTGTGTTTACAACCCACTGCCAAATGTAATAAGTTTGATACAAAAGCATTGTAATTCAGTAATAAGGCTGATGCAAAGGCATCGTATTTCAGTAATAAGACTTGATGCAAAAGTATCAGGAATTTATCAGTAATTTTGTATGTACAATAGCCCAAGTATAAAGTAAAGTACTAAGATTTCAATAATGAAACCCACATTGTCTCTTAAGCTCATGGCCCCGAAGCTAGACTTTGTAATGCCCCAACAGAGTGTTTACCAGACACTCACTTGATAAGACATGAAATGCATTCGTCCCGTTGGAGCAACCCAAACACGAATGGAGGCGTCACCCTCAATAGATCTATTCATTCACTCTCGCTTAGTACTTGAAATTAACGGTCCATGAAATAAAGGGGACTTGTCGTGACGTGGTAATAAGACTACTTAAGCAATGTAAGAACTTTATACTTTGGCATTGTACAAAAATAGTTGCTGCAATGTATTCTCCCCCATAGGAAGTGAAATCGTATAAAAGTATAACACGAGTATTTAAGCATGTATCTCCCCCAAAGAGTTTGTAAAGTAATTAAACCAGTAAAAGTGGGGCTATGACTCACCTGATATGATGGTACCATGAACATGTAATGAGCTGAAAAACAAGGCGCGCACACTAGCCGCAACCTAATATGAATGATGAACAATCTACTTTAGATCATGAAATGATGTTATGAATGTCCATGCACATGTTTCTATACCACTCTACTCTTTGGAAAAACACTTGTATTATCAAAAATATATATTCCAAGAATTTGGAAAAATATTGCTATTAGAAAATATAAATAGCTAGTTATAATATATATATACTTATATATATATATAACGTAAGTTTCCATGTTAGTGTTGAAATACTCGGGTTGTAATCCTTGAAATGATGAAAACATACTCATAATAACTAATACTACGTTAGTTATAAAGCTCGGTACTTGATATTACTTCTAGCTCAAAAATGTACTTCGTAGTTTTTGCGCCAAATTTAATAAAAGCTGTCAATTATAAAATGGTTTTAGCCGATATTCAAACGAGTATATCTTTGTCGTTACTTGTCCGTTTTACTTGTTCTTTATATCCACGGTTACGTCTTAGTATGTAGTAATATATTTTGGAAAGCTCGGCTCCTCCGGGTTACGTCTAAAGTCTCTTTTTGTCCAATGAAAAACGTCCAACAGCAAACATTTTCTGAAAAATACTTTTCGTCTACAATCTTGCAAAAATCATAACTCCTTCATTATAGACTCTTTTTAATCCGTTCTTTCGCCTACGGATTCGTTTTTGAAAGTATTTTCTAAAAATTTTGCCAAAGTTCCCTTGGTGTTTACTGATTTTCCAGATTTTTACAAAACGGGACAGCATGTCTAAAATAGGTTCCAAATCAAGTTTTCAAGGTTTAAAACTAATTTCTACCATCACCAAACCTCTTGTAATCACCACATGGCTAATCTAATCTTACCATACACCTTCTTAGGGTGTCATGGACTCCTAACCAAGTTATTAGAGCAAGGGGATTCATAACTAAAAAGTTAGGGTTTGTATGTTTCTTTTTAGCCAAAATAAAGTGTGGTATAGCTACTTGTACATGGTTTTTAGCATGATACTTATGTAATACATGTAAAAATAGGATGATCCATGAAAAAATAAAGATGAAAACTTACTTGATAAAATGAGATGATTATAGGATGATTATGCTTGATGTTCTTGTGTTTTTGTTGCTTGATTCTTGATTAGGCTTGTAAAATGAACAAGTTTAGTGTTTTACTTTATGGAAAATGATCACTTGATCATGGAGATCTATAATGGGTCGTGGGTTTGGAGAAGAAATGGAAGAGAAAGATGATTTTTGTTCTTTCTAAAATGTGAGATTATGATTCTAGTAAATTTGGTAAAGTTAAGGTTTTAAGGTTTATTAGTTAAATACTTAGGAAGTTAATGCCAAGGGTTAAAAGGGTGGTCTTGGGGCCGGTTTTCAAAGGGTAGGAGGTGGGGGGGGGGGGGGGGGTTAGGGTACTTGGGATTTAATTAGAAATACTTGTATGAAATTGCACTAGTTTGCGGTTTTTAGTTACGATCGGGTATCGGTTTTATTAGAAATAAATGTTCACGAAGTATACCGGGATGAAATTAGTTATAATAATGTTAAAAACATATTAAAAATATGTTGGGTACATTTACTGAGTGATCGGGTGATTATTGTTTAGTTTTCACGAAAACCGTCGTTATATTTATACGCGTACGTTATAAATAAAATAATTTCCAAAATACTGGGTAACTGAATGTTATAACTTTTATGATGTTAAAATGGATATAAAAATATGTCGGGACCATTGTGGGAATATTTAGATATATTCGTCGTGTATAAACCGGGTGTTAACGTTTACTTAGAAATCATAATACGTAAAACGTTAAATATACTGAATATAGAAATTTGAAAATCCTAAGAGTGGTATAACATGAAAATGCTGTTATGATGATATGCAGACTATCCCCAGTCCGTATGCAGTGTACTTAACACTAATGAAATGAATTCGCACCTAAACCAATCCGGTTACGCGAATTTGAATACCCGTAAACTAAATTTACGATGAAATGAGTAATGCAAGTGAATGATGAAAACTTTTCCGGAAATGAATAGTGTTCGGTGAATAGTAAATTTTTAAAAAGTTTCTCAAAACATCAAACTGACCTCGAAAACGATGAATAGTAAAACGATGAATAGTGTTTTAATGAATAGTGATTTATGAATAGTAAAAAGTCGAAGTTTGGGAAAATGACCTGAAATGGTAAATGACGTGAAATGGTGAGTTGTGACAGTCTTCCCCTCTAAAAGGAACTTCGTCCCGAAGTTCAGTTTATGTTGGTCTCTGAAAACATATTGGTGAAAAGGTGATGATATTCGAGAATTCCAGCGAATTCTAACGATAGGAATTCGACCCTGCTTCAACTGTTTGACCTAACTGTCCATGATTTGTACTTGTTCTCCTGCAAGGTTTATGTTTGACTTAGGGTTGGATTCCTTTCCAAATGGAATTATGAGTGACAATTCTGAAAAGATGATAATACGTGGTTGTGTAATCCTATTGCTGTTGTTCTCTAACAAGGCTCAAGTCTGACGGCCACTAGGCCTACTCTGTTTGAAATATTACTTGGTCCAGTGATAGTGGTTCGAATAGTTTGGTGATATCCTGGGAATTCTGTTGAGTTTTGAAATGGTCTTAATGTACCGAGAGATTCTCCTTATAGATGGTATGGAAAGTCTTTCCTAGGGAGGTCATTGATAATATCCACTTATCAATATAGGGAGTAGTGTGCGATGAGTGGCATAGGAATCCATAAAGTGTCAGCTAATTCCTTATATGTACATACGGGGATAGGGAAAGGTAATGATAGTGATGGTGAGAAGGGAAGAGACTGTGACAACTGCGACAAAATGATATTGTGATACAAGAAAATACTGTGATGTAAGTGTATTATGCATAAATGTGAATGTTCATGAAATGAAATGATCAATTTACATGCTTCCAAGCGGCGGTTCATGAGGTGATGAAAAGTATGAATGTTCTGACAATGAGGGTATACACACATGCATGAAACATTTGGAAAATGAGTAAAGGATTCAATCCAGACAGAATTTTATTATAACCATTCTCAGTGTTGCAAAATTCATTTCTGAGTCGGATATAGGTAGTCAGCCTATGTCCCACTATCCCGGGTTGAATATAGGTGACTAGTCTATATTCCACCGAGGTTCCATGAATTTTGAAATACTCAGCTCAGTTATACTAATACTATGTCCTTCACAAATACCAAGATGTTCAGAAAGACTAAGGCAGGTGACCAAACTCGAGGTCAAATGATGAAACTATGCAAGGAAAAACATAATGCGGTGACATATATGATACGTGAACATGCTTATATGAAAAACAATTATAGTAATCAACTATAATAAATGAATATAATATATATCAGATAATGAGACACAAATCTCATCACCTATGTCAGCAACTAACCACAAATGAGGCTTCAGCTTGGCAGGCAGGCACGTGACGGTCATAGGGTTAAGTTTTCTTGAAAGTAGCTATAGTCTAGGTTTAAAAAAAAAACACTTAGTTCGCTATAGCCAAAGCTCTGGTACCAATCTGTCACACCCCCAAGATCGGGTCCAGCGGAAGCATACATGTAGCTGGGGTGTAACTCAATTGATATCACAACACTAGTTCAAAAATGGTTTGCACTTGAATCATTTTGAATAAAATAGTTAAATCAAAATGTTGAATTTACATTGTTAAAAGTAATGCGGAAGTAGGCCATTAAAATAGTTAAAAACGGTCCCCAAATGAATAATCAGAGTCTTCTATGACCATGCCATGCCCTGCCAAAACCTCCTGTAGCGTGCCATTGGTTAATACCTGAAAATACATGCTAAAGTGTCAACACAATGGTTGGTGAGTTCATAGAGTCTTGTGAAAAAGAATGTAATGCATTGAAATGAAGATTTCCCCAGCAAAGGCATCGTAAATCCACTCAGTTCCAAGTCCCGCCATAAGAGACTTGTAACCTGTGTGTTTACAACCCACTGCCAAATGTAATAAGTTTGATACAAAAGCATTGTAATTCAGTAATAAGGCTGATGCAAAGGCATCGTATTTCAGTAATAAGACTTGATGCAAAAGTATCAGGAATTTATCAGTAATTTTGTATGTACAATAGCCCAAGTATAAAGTAAAGTACTAAGATTTCAATAATGAAACCCACATTGTCTCTTAAGCTCATGGCCCCGAAGCTAGACTTTGTAATGCCCCAACAGAGTGTTTACCAGACACTCACTTGATAAGACATGAAATGCATTCGTCCCGTTGGAGCAACCCAAACACGAATGGAGGCGTCACCCTCAATAGATCTATTCATTCACTCTCGCTTAGTACTTGAAATTAACGGTCCATGAAATAAAGGGGACTTGTCGTGACGTGGTAATAAGACTACTTAAGCAATGTAAGAACTTTATACTTTGGCATTGTACAAAAATAGTTGCTGCAATGTATTCTCCCCCATAGGAAGTGAAATCGTATAAAAGTATAACACGAGTATTTAAGCATGTATCTCCCCCAAAGAGTTTGTAAAGTAATTAAACCAGTAAAAGTGGGGCTATGACTCACCTGATATGATGGTACCATGAACATGTAATGAGCTGAAAAACAAGGCGCGCACACTAGCCGCAACCTAATATGAATGATGAACAATCTACTTTAGATCATGAAATGATGTTATGAATGTCCATGCACATGTTTCTATACCACTCTACTCTTTGGAAAAACACTTGTATTATCAAAAATATATATTCCAAGAATTTGGAAAAATATTGCTATTAGAAAATATAAATAGCTAGTTATAATATATATATACTTATATATATATATATAACGTAAGTTTCCATGTTAGTGTTGAAATACTCGGGTTGTAATCCTTGAAATGATGAAAACATACTCATAATAACTAATACTACGTTAGTTATAAAGCTCGGTACTTGATATTACTTCTAGCTCAAAAATGTACTTCGTAGTTTTTGCGCCAAATTTAATAAAAGCTGTCAATTATAAAATGGTTTTAGCCGATATTCAAACGAGTATATCTTTGTCGTTACTTGTCCGTTTTACTTGTTCTTTATATCCACGGTTACGTCTTAGTATGTAGTAATATATTTTGGAAAGCTCGGCTCCTCCGGGTTACGTCTAAAGTCTCTTTTTGTCCAATGAAAAACGTCCAACAGCAAACATTTTCTGAAAAATACTTTTCGTCTACAATCTTGCAAAAATCATAACTCCTTCGTTATAGACTCTTTTTAATCCGTTCTTTCGCCTACGGATTCGTTTTTGAAAGTATTTTCTAAAAATTTTGCCAAAGTTCCCTTGGTGTTTACTGATTTTCCAGATTTTTACAAAACGGGACAGCATGTCTAAAATAGGTTCCAAATCAAGTTTTCAAGGTTTAAAACTAATTTCTACCATCACCAAACCTCTTGTAATCACCACATGGCTAATCTAATCTTACCATACACCTTCTTAGGGTGTCATGGACTCCTAACCAAGTTATTAGAGCAAGGGGATTCATAACTAAAAAGTTAGGGTTTGTATGTTTCTTTTTAGCCAAAATAAAGTGTGGTATAGCTACTTGTACATGGTTTTTAGCATGATACTTATGTAATACATGTAAAAATAGGATGATCCATGAAAAAATAAAGATGAAAACTTACTTGATAAAATGAGATGATTATAGGATGATTATGCTTGATGTTCTTGTGTTTTTGTTGCTTGATTCTTGATTAGGCTTGTAAAATGAACAAGTTTAGTGTTTTACTTTATGGAAAATGATCACTTGATCATGGAGATCTATAATGGGTCGTGGGTTTGGAGAAGAAATGGAAGAGAAAGATGATTTTTGTTCTTTCTAAAATGTGAGATTATGATTCTAGTAAATTTGGTAAAGTTAAGGTTTTAAGGTTTATTAGTTAAATACTTAGGAAGTTAATGCCAAGGGTTAAAAGGGTGGTCTTGGGGCCGGTTTTCAAAGGGTAGGAGGTGGGGGGGGGGGGGGGGTTAGGGTACTTGGGATTTAATTAGAAATACTTGTATGAAATTGCACTAGTTTGCGGTTTTTAGTTACGATCGGGTATCGGTTTTATTAGAAATAAATGTTCACGAAGTATACCGGGATGAAATTAGTTATAATAATGTTAAAAACATATTAAAAATATGTTGGGTACATTTACTGAGTGATCGGGTGATTATTGTTTAGTTTTCACGAAAACCGTCGTTATATTTATACGCGTACGTTATAAATAAAATAATTTCCAAAATACTGGGTAACTGAATGTTATAACTTTTATGATGTTAAAATGGATATAAAAATATGTCGGGACCATTGTGGGAATATTTAGATATATTCGTCGTGTATAAACCGGGTGTTAACGTTTACTTAGAAATCATAATACGTAAAACGTTAAATATACTGAATATAGAAATTTGAAAATCCTAAGAGTGGTATAACATGAAAATGCTGTTATGATGATATGCAGACTATCCCCAGTCCGTATGCAGTGTACTTAACACTAATGAAATGAATTCGCACCTAAACCAATCCGGTTACGCGAATTTGAATACCCGTAAACTAAATTTACGATGAAATGAGTAATGCAAGTGAATGATGAAAACTTTTCCGGAAATGAATAGTGTTCGGTGAATAGTAAATTTTCAAAAAGTTTCTCAGAACATCAAACTGACCTCGAAAACGATGAATAGTAAAACGATGAATAGTGTTTTAATGAATAGTGATTTATGAATAGTAAAAAGTCGAAGTTTGGGAAAATGACCTGAAATGGTAAATGACGTGAAATGGTGAGTTGTGACACTTACTGGCCAATAAATTTTTTAAAGGATCGGTGGATTCAACACTGTTTACAAAAACCTACGGGGAGGACTTACTTGTTGTTCAAATATATGTCGATGACATCATTTTTGCCTCAACAAAACGAAGTTACTCTAATGATTTTGCAAAATTAATGAAAGATAATTTTGAAATGTCCATGATGGGTGAACTTACGTTCTTTCTAGGATTACAAGTTCATCAATCACCCCGTGGTATTTTTATAAATCAATCCAAATATGCTCTCGAAATTCTTAAGAAACATGGAATGATGTCTTGTGATACTTTTAATACACCAATGGGCTATACCACAAAACTAGATGCTGATTTACATGGGACTCCTGTTGACCCTACCAAATACCGAAGTATGATTGGGTCCCTCATGTATCTCACATCTAGTAGACCTGATATAGTTTTTGCTGTCTACATGTGCTCTCGCTATCAGTCCAGACCAACTGAAAAACACCTCAGTGAGGTCAAAAGAATCCTTCGATACATTAAGGGAACCATTAACTTGGGAATCTGGTATCCGAAGGATTCTGGTTTTGAACTAATTGCTTTTTCAGATGCTGATCATGCAGGATGTTTAGACACACGCAAAAGTACATCTGGTGGATTACAGTTTCTCGGAGACAAACTTGTGTCATGGCAATCTAAGAAGCAGGACTGCACTTCACTGTCGTCTACGGAATCTGAATACGTAGCCATGTCTGCTTGTTGCGCTCAAGTCATTTGGATGAGATCACAACTTAAAGATTATGGCTACCTATTCAACAAGATTCCAATCTACTGTGACTCCAAAAGTGCAATTGCTATCTCCTGCAACACAGTACATCATTGCAAATCCAAACACATCGATCTTCGATATCATTTCATCAAAGAGCATGTGGAAAGGGGTACAGTTGAACTTTATTTCGTTGGAACTGAGTACCAATTGGCAGACTTACTTACCAAATCTCTGGCACCATCCAGGTTTGCTAGTCTAGTCCACCAAATTGGTATGAGATGTTTGACTCCAGAGGATCTGGAAAAGTTTTTAAAATACAATTGATCGTCAAACATCATAACTATCTTTGTATAAAGTTTTTTTTTTCTTTCTTAACTTTAAACCAATTAAAAAAAAAATGCAAGTATATCGCTTCCATTCAACACCTTGTTCTTACTTTAAAAGTGTTGAGGGGGAGTCACGCTTAAATCTTTTACCAATTAATTGGTATACTTGCATGTTTTCTCGTATGGTACGGTTCTTCAGAGTGTGTGGACGATTTCCTTTACATCATTTTGTCTCATTGGTTTTACGTCTTCATAAGTTAACTTAACGAATTCACATCTCAATGTCATTAGACTTGCTAGTTACTTTAGGGTTCTAGTTTAAGTACTTCATAGTTAAGGGACCCTTGTTGTCAAATTCTTAAAGACTCTAAAACTTGAGAACACTAGTTTGTTTGTTATAAAAGTCCAAGGACCAAAAGTGTATAAAATTCAAAGTTTCAAAATAAAAATAACAAATACACCGTACAAACAAAACCCTCCAAAATCTAAAATCTTAAACCCTTTAAAACCCTCTCTAACGCACGGCTCAAAATCATTCGAGCTAACCACAACCTCGATCACTAAATTGTAAGTTCCTATGTAATCACTAGGGCATTACAAACATAGGTTCTTGGTTAATTGGTTTTTCAACGGTTCGATCTTGTGATTTCTTGATGTCGAGAACTAGGGTTAGGTTTTTCGAAAAATGCTATTAACATGCTGTGGTGTGTAATTCTTGATAGGGTTTAGGTGCTATGATTGTTTCTAACACATGCTCATCGAACATTACCACATTCCATCATGTTTCCTTGTTTTTTCGAATTCTTTAAATTGGGTCGAAATGGGTTTATGAACTTCTGTGATTATTGGGTTGTGTTTTGTGGTAGGATTTGCTCCTTTGGTCTCTAATGTGCATTTTCTATCTAGCTAGGATGTTTCTCACTGTTTCTACATGTATCTCGAAAAATTTGTTTGTTTCGATTGTGAAAATTATCGAAATAAACATGTCTCAAGTGTTGTCTATTGTGCAATGTGTCTTGTTGTGCATCATAATTGTTGTTGTGATATACTAGAACTCAGTAACACACACAAGTCTCACCCTCATGAAGTTATCGAAATACAAAATGTTCATGATTAAACGAAATCTTTGTGTTTGCCTAAAGAATGTTTAATCTACCTTGGTGACAGGCCAATATCAGTGGAAACGTGATTTGTGAAGAATACGTAGGTGTAATCTCATGATCATTCGATTATATTCTTGTATAAGAATGTTTTCGAGAAATCTGTGTTTTATCGAAATCTTTCAAAAAATTATCGAGAAACTCAAGTTCTCGATAAAATTGGTCTACTCAGTTTGTTTCGAAATTTGTTTTGTCGAAATCCTTCTTTGAGCTAAAATCTTTCGAAATCATCAGATTCTCGAAAGTTTTATCGCAAACTATGGTTTCTCGATAAAATAAAATTTCTCAATATTCTGAGGAAATTTTTCGAGAAATCACTTTCTCGATAAATTATGATTTATCGAAATCTTTCTGGGAACTCCATTTTTCGAAATCTTTAGTTTCTCGAAATATTGGTTTATCAAAATTTATTTTATGTGGTTTCTCGATAACTTAATGTTTTATCGCAAAAACTTATATAGGAAAGATCTCGACAACTTTTCTCGATAAAAGTCAATTTTTCTCGAAGATGACACTTTCTCGATAATGGTTCACCAGTTTCTCGATAAGTTGTTAAAAGCATTTTTTTTTCGATAACATCAATTTTTTCGAAAAGTAAGAAATCTCGATAAATGGCAGTTATGTGGAATTTTTCGAGAAAGTCACTTTCTCAATAAAGTTTCATTGGTGTGATTCATTATTGTTGTGTAATGTGATGTAGTTGTGAATTTTAGCTTGTCATGTTGTACTTATTTGCCATATGCATTATTTGACTCATAACTAAATGACGCATTTGTGCTTAATTGTTTCAAGTAGATATCTGTATCCAAACTCTAAGCTGTGCTAACACATAACAAATTTGGATGTTTGGTTTATGGTGATACTTTTCAGATAAACATGGCTGAACACAATGAGAACGTTGTTGAACAAACTCTTCCATTACTCACCTTGGATGACATCACTCCCGAGAACTACCATGTCACGCTTGGCAACAACAACCCCCGAGTTGATTTCAACAAGTTGAATATCACAGAGAAATCATGCAAGATTGTGAAAGATATCCTACTGGCACATCCATGCAAACCACTTCTCACCTGCTCTACTTCAGTTCCACTATTCTATCTTCATCAGTTCTGGCTCACTGCTCAGGCCAACTTGGATAATGAGTCTTTCACTGTTACCTTAGATGGCCAAGATTACTCTGTAGATCATGATGTTCTTCGAACAGCCCTTCTCATGCCACAAACTGACAACGAATTTGCTCCGATACTACCTGACCTGGAACTTCTTGACTTCTTCATTGAATTAGGATATGAGGTTGATGATGATGAACCTCTAATCAAGCTTTCCAAATTCAATGTCAAGTATATCCCTCAGCCTTGGAGAACATTCTGTTTGTTGGTTGTTAGATCTATATCTGGAAGGAAAAGTGGTCATGAACATCCAAGGCTCGAACACCTGCAAACATTCTGGGGAATGGTGACTCTGACACCGATTGACTTTGCAGTTCTTATCATGAATGATATCATCTACAGTATTCAGACCGACCGTGTGAAGACTATGATACCATTCACAAGATTCACCAAGCTTATCATTGAACATCTCTGCAAAAGTTCTCCGGAATTCATCAAAAGGATGGCTGATCCGAATGAGCCGAAGCACCTCTTCGAGGACGACTTCACCACCTTATTCATCAAATCGACCACTTCCTCTACCAAGATCAAAGGAATGAGGATTCCCGAATACCTTCTGAATGACAACATTAAGAAAAGGGCGAACTTCAAGTTGTATGATCTGGCTTACAAAGGGGAACTGGAAGAAGCAACAATAAAGACTCGTAGCAAAGGAAGTGTAAAGTCTGGGAGTACCACGAGCACCACTGGATCACCGCATACAAGATCTAAGTCTGCTACAATGGCAAAACCCAAGACTACTACCACACCTAAACCTACATCCAAACCTAAACCTGCTACCAAACCAAAGAAGAAGGCAACTCCTGAGTACTTTATTCGGGATGAACCTACTCCTCCACCTTCTGACACCGAGTCCGAATTTGATACTGAATCTGATGAAGAAGAACCAGACTATGAACTAAGATACAGAGCACCTGATGAAGGATTTCAAGCAACAAAGATTGCCGTACAACAAAGTCTTGTAACTTATGAAGAAGAGACAAGGAGAAGAAAAGGAGTCACTATCAATGAGCCGAATGATGATGAAGACGAACCAATCGTTGAACCATTGGTCGATAAACGCAAACTCAAAAGTATAGTTGTCGACACTAGAGATGAAGAAAAGCGGCTTAGGAAAGAACAGAGGAAAGCAAGCCTTGAAAGCCGACTTCTATCACACCCTCCAACACCACCACCTATTGATCAGTCAGAACATGTAGGGGCTACAAGCAGTATGGTTCCTCCAACAACGTCAGAATCAGCTCCACAACCTGATGACAACGTTAAGGATACTGACAAGGCTGAAGATGTCCACATGACAGAGACTGCTACTTTAGAGAAGAATGTTGGCGGTCAAGAGAACTTAGCTACGGATCAGGAACATGAATATCTTATTACTCCAGAGTTTCTTGCTCGAGAAGCAGAGGAAGCAGAAGAACGTTGCAGAAAAGAAAATGAATAGAAGAACCAGTTCGACACCAACATATTTCTTAAGTCATCTTCTCAGCAGACTTCCTCAGCTCAACCTCCACCTCCACAAGACTCTCCACCAAAGGATCCGACTCCTCCCGCATCTTCTTCAAACTCTCACAACGAGTCTTCGTCCGAATCATCACCAGAGCACTCATCACCCACACCTTCTGAAACCGCATCTAAACAGCATTCGATCAATGAACCAAAACAACAAGTTGGTCTTCAGGAGCAAGTGAACAAACTCACCGACATGGTTACCAAACTTACTAAACAAGTTGAGGAATTCCAGGATTCTACGCAGCTGATCGACAAGTTCTTGAAATCTGATTACGAAGGCTTTATCAGAACTGCAACACATGATTTTCTCACTGAATCTGGTTGAGATGATCACTCCTGAAGTTGCAAACCTTCTCAAACCAATCAATGACAACTTGGATCACAGAATTAGAAGTGTTACGAAGAAAATGTTGTCTACCACACCCTTCACGCTTCACACCGCAAAATCTTCTACTGTGGCTCCAACCGTCCAAGAATTGTCCCTCAATGACATGCTTGTCAAAATCTTCGACAACCTTGCCACCAAAACCACACAGACAGCTGAAGAAAAAGGCCTGTATGATGCTATGGTAGCTTATATGTCAAAAGAGTCATGCAAAGATGCTGCTGGATCCCGAAAACGGACAAGAAAAGATGACGATCCTGAACCAAACTCCAAAGGCAAGAAACCTAAGTCTGGAACAGGTCCCTCATCCTCTCTACAACCACAAAAGGACTCCACTCCTCCTGGAACTCAACAACAACCCTCAGCTACTGGTGAAGGTCAAACCGAAGATGAAGAAATGTTCATGGAACAAACTGATGACTTCCAAGATCAACATGACACCGATTACCGTGCTCCACCTACTCATGATTCTCATGCTGGTCCATCATCACCATCCAAAGCCAAAGACAAAGACAAAGATGTTACATCCAAGTCTAAGAAATCCAAGAAGAAAACACGTCATTCATGGCTCGACAATGATGACAATCCTCAGAATGATTGGCTGACAGAAATGGTCCAAGCTCAACCTCCTCTGGAAGAAGAAGAACCTCTTCCTGGTAACACTCTTCAGTTCACCCAGGTCATTATGAAGGATCTTCACATCAACAAACTCACAAAGGCGGAGCTTAGAAGAATCAATAGGGATGCACAAGAATTCCTCAAGAAAAGATCTGGAAACAAAGTCAAATACGAATATCACATGCAGAATATAGCTAGTGCAATGTCTGCCGACTTTGACTGGTTAAATCCTGAAGTGAATATCGATCTAAGTTCCAAGAATCATGAAAAACCTTACTTCACCGACTGGACCAAACCATTACCGTTGAAAGGATTTCCTGACAAACCGAAGATACCTTACAGCTTCTTCTTCAACAAAGATCTTCGTAACATCCAGCTCACTCAAGAGATATCCAAGAAGAAATATGCTTCCTCACTCACAATCTCAGTACCAGCCGCTAGATACGAAATTCCAGCCATTGAAGAAACCACTCGTATTTTCAGCAACTCCATCGTAGCTTACGACAGAGATGCTCTACACGGAATTCAACATTGGCCTGATCGTCGTCGTCTCAGTTATACAAGCAGATTAGGAGAGACACCATTGGAAAATGTGAAGCAGAAATCTAAGATCATCGCTATCTTGGAGATTCAGCAGTCAAAACGGTTTAACTACATTTTCATGCGTGAAATTGTTGTTAAACGACAAGATGAAAAGAAGTACAAGTTCTCCGAAGCCGACTTTCCCAACCTTAATCTCAATGACATTGAAGATATGTATCTTGAAAAGGTTCAGAGTAGAATGCGCGGATTCGATAGAGACGTTCAGTACAACTTCATGGCATCGCTACTTCTTTACATCCGACGACTGAAAAGAGTGGAAGATCTTCAGCTTGGAGTGGAAAGTTACCAACAAAAGATCAATTTGACAAAGCCACAATTCTACTTTGATGGTCTCTATGACACACCACAGTTTACTCTCATCCAAGAACCATTTGGTTTCACCTACATCAACAGCAAAAAGCTACAAAGCTTCATGAGGTTCGATGAAGTACACAAATTCTGTGATGTTACACTCAAATCAGTTCGTGATGGGCTTGTCAAAAGGTTGAATGATGATCGCCGTAAGATAGCTAAGGGGGAACAACCTAGATGGAAATCCAGCTCCAGAAGACAAGTTCGTAACTTTGTCTTAAAGATTGAAGAACGGTTATTTCGACGGGAACAGATCAGACGACTGGAAAGCTACATCGGTGCCAGACCATCGTTTCCTATCAGAAACTTCGAAAGACCAGAACCTAAGTTCACTAACTTCAATGCTCCACTTCCAGACGAAGAATAACTTGGTACATTTGGTCATATTTTTTATTATTATCAATTGTTTCATTGATTGAATCATTTTTCCATTATGGCTTGTGCACGCATTACAGTGCACAACCCGATCTTGTAAAGAAAGGACCCTGAGGTACGCTTCAGTGCCTCAATCCTAAACATAAGGAGCGAAGGCTTCTTACTTTTGAGTAGAATTAATCAAACATTTATGATTTTTCATAATTCTGCTCAAAAGGACAAGTATTTCACCTCAATAAGACCTAATCACTTGTTGAGGGGGAGCACTTGTCAAAACAAAATACTTTGCTCAACATCAAAAGTTCTTTGTGAATCTCCCCGTAAGACTCAAAAGGCATATTTTAATCAAAAATTTTGTCAAAAACATCATTTTATATGCTATTTTTTAGGGGGAGAAAATGAAAAATGTGATTAAAATATACGAAGTCAAAGTTTTAAGTTGTATCATGTGCGAGCTAGACTCAGTATTAACCCAGGAATTGACGAGATAATACAAGTTAGTTACATCGAAAGGACTTATCCTCGACGGGTAATAACATCAAGTTAGTTACTAGAGCTAGTAGTCACCTAAAAGCTGACTATGTATCTCTTTAACTAGCCACGTAAGCGTGTCTCGAAAAGGATATGTCTTAGTAGAAAAGTACCGTCTCGAGAAACTTTCTGTGGACTTGATCAGGCCGGGTAATAATTTCAAGCTAGTTTAACTAGTGATGTAAGCGTGTCTCGAATCGGTCATGTTCACGGAAAGTGGATCAATTCAAAAGTGCTTGCTCCTCCCGCATGTGCAAATTTATTTAAACACTTATGAGCACATGTGCAGGGGGAGCCCTTCAAAAGTGTACACAAAACTCTCAATGTGTTAACCAAAATATTTGATTATCACAAACACGTTGAGAGATTTTCAATCAAAGGTTTCTTGGCTACTGTCGGAGTTATAAGGTGATTAAGATAGGAATATCCGTCCTATGATCCGCCAGAGCCGGAGGGATCTACCCAAGGACATCTCCCATAGTTAGAATTAGAAGTCCTTAGGTATGACACGAAAAAAGGAGAAATGAATGAAAGGGAAAGAAGGAGTTGAAGAATTAAAAAGAAAAGTAACGTAAAGGGTGAAAAGAAATAGCCCTCCATATGTTCAACCTTAGGGCAGACACCGGGTTCAATACGTATGCTACTGGTTGTTGCTAAGGCGACGCCGGTATTGAAGATTAAGTCGTCATGGACCCAGTGACGCAATGCACTAAACCTTCTCTACCACTCAAGTTCTCTTAAAAGGATTTGTTTCATTCTCACGGGGAACCCGCATAACCTATCGACCTATCTCTTAGAGACGGTTGATATTGAAGCAGGAGACACCTCCCCAGTCTTCGCATAGGAAACCTAGGTGTGCACTTATAGAGTCTAGAGCCATGAGATACATCAAAGATCTCTTAGGAACACTTAGTACTTCTATGACTGGTGTTCTACATCAATGGGCATCAGTTGTAAATTATCGAGTCCTTCGCAGATCTTAGCAATCTGCCTAGAACGTTTATGAGAGGATTACAGAAGTATTTCTCAATGATTGAACGGAAATCCTGCCAGGGTCAACATCAAACAGCCCTGACAGCAGGTCACTTCGGTAATCCCACAAGGGTTACGCTTAGTGTTTGCGGTGGTTCCATTACGGTCTACAGTCGTGGAGTGATCCCCAGCGACTCACCCAGTCATTGAGCTACCTAGTAGGTCTCGTAAGCTCCTTCGGGAGTATCTGATATGGGAACGGCCTGGATAAGGATTAGAAGGAGTCTTCACAATATGCTGTTGATGAGCTCTAATTCCTTATCCGTAAGTACCGGTGATTTATTGCTAACTGTCTACTCGCAGGTACCTCACTTCCATGATGACGGATTCCACATGCTCATACATGCATCTTGCAATCATCAAAAGCTCCCTCAAAGATCAAAGCAACACAAAGTTCATAGTAAGATTCTACGCCAAAAAGAAGAATCTACAAAGTATAAAGACCAAAGATCTTAAGTGAAAGAAAGGGACTACGTGCATGTATAAGTCAGAATTCTAAAGATGTATGAGCATGTTGGAATAGCGGACAACCACCACAGACGCAGGAGTGACGAACGGCAGATTACTTCATAACATAACCACTACTACATCATCAAAGAACAAAGACAAAGAGCAAAGTACTTCCATTATCATTCTAATCATTTCTGAAGACGTCTAAAGCTATGAAAGTCAAAGATTAATACGAAGACGTCAAGCAACCATGATGACCGACCCTTAGGGGGAGATTGTTGGAACCATAGTTTTACTATTTTATCAAGTCTCGGTCATTTGTAATAATGCTAGGTTGCTTAGTTATTATTTCCTATCATTTATATTTTGTATTAAGTTTACTAGGCTTAAGAATGAGGTCCATGGGCCTCAAGCCCATACGTTTCATGTAAAGGGAAGGAGTAGGATGTTGCCCTAGCTCCTTTCCTATAAATACTAGTCTTAGGCCTCTTGTAAACTTGGTTGGTTATTTGAAAACATTAAGGAAACTCTTGCATTTCATTTTCTCAAATTTCTCATAATCATCCCACTCTCATTCTCATCTCATTTCTCTTTATATCATACTTGTGTTTACTAAATGGTGACCTAACAGACCCCGACTCTTAACTTGCTTTCGCTGCTGGTTGGGATCTCCCATCCTTTAGGACTAAAAGTCGTATCACCAGGCCATATTATAGCTCCTAGATCATCTTTGCTTCCTTTTGTTTGATGCAACTTCTTTTTTATCCCATTTGTAGGTGTCCAGTAACCGACATGTTTCAGGCCTTTGTCTAAAATGTTCACTATTTGGTACATTGAGGGTTGTAACTGTCCATCAACGAGATGGAAGTCGCCACTTAGACCGTTGAGTTTTATGTCTCGGATCAATGGGATGAGCCTCGGTCCCATTACCGATGTTCCAATACCATCTAAATCATTCATGGGGTTGGGTTGTCGTTTAAAATTAGTACTAAAACTAATTCCACTTGCGACCTTTTCCAATGCTACTGCTAGTGCAAAAACAGTATCGTACCACCAATACCCGAACATGTCTAGTTCAGTCATTTCGTCTTCTGCATTTTGACTTCTTTTCCATCTCTTCTCAAATTTGATTAGCTCGTTGGATCTTGGGATCCATGACTTCACACCTATTAGATAAAATAGTAATCAGTACAATAATGGTTAGATTAATATAGGAAACCAACTCTAAATATAAAAAAGCTTGCCCGCACAGTTAAGAGCGTTAGAGCGGTCTGGACTATTTGTGCTAAAATAGGACTAATATTTTGGTTAAGGCGACTTTTTTTGGCCTGTATGTCCTAGACTTTGGGAATCCCTACCTAGTACTCCTTGCAATGAGTCGATGTCTGTATGATCCAAAGAATGCAAACGACTAGTGAGCACTTCAGTTATGATCCAAGCATACCCTTTTTCCATCATCCCCGCTTCATTTACTTTCTTGAAAAAACGTGTTGCCAAATCTGGCAAGGCCTGTACTATGAAAACACGAGTTTGCATCGTTTTCATCTTATAGAGCTCTTTAAGTATCCAATCATCAGAAGCAGAATGATATATGACGGTGCGATACATAACTTTAGCATCAACGTTCAACATGGCATCAGATATATAAGGAATCATGCCTCTTCCATAATCGCCATCTTCATAAATAAACACAACTTCCCTCCAACCAAAGTGTTTGATCAGTTCTGCTATCGGTTTAAGTTGTGAGGAAGAATCATGTGAAGAACGTATGAAATACGAGTTATCATTTGGTGACAAAGACGAGCTTGTGGCAGGTGATATAATGGGAACATTTGATTTGCTACCAATGTCTATCACGAAATCGGCTTGTGAGGATGTCATGGGTCCTAAAAGTGCCACGACTTGCTCGTTTTTTAAAAGACCAATGGCTGCAGAGGCAGCTTGAACATTGTCTTGCTTTGAATCGCGAAAGTGAGGGACAATCATGGTTGTGTAGTTGTCGTGTTTTTTATAGAAATCGCGTAAAGCCATTGAAATGCAACTTTTGCTCATCTTACCTAGTGAGGTTTCGTTGTCGAGAATCACACCTACTCGTACTTCTGTCTTTGTTTCACCATTTACTATCGATATCAAGCTCATAACAACAGCAAAGACTAGCATATGATTCTCCATATAATATAGTTTTTGTGATTTTTTAAAGGGTCATTTGACTTATTTCTTTCTTAGTTTCTTATACTTGTTGTTCGTAAATTGGTAAAATTGACTTGAAAAAAATATTGACTTTTGAGACAAATGTTAGGCTTGACCTAGTTGACAAGTCAGACTTTTGTTTCTGAGTTTATCTATCAATCAAACACATATACACAACTTTTTATTTTCTTTTTTTGGAAATACGATTACAAATTCTTCCCCTCGAGATTAGACCTATATCAACAGGATTAGATAATCGTTTTAAACAAAGTACAGTAATTTGTTTGTAAGGTTATAGTCCTAAATTCAAAGTGAAAATAATAAAATATCATTTGTCTTTTAGTCATTTCAATTTGAGCAAATGATTATATTGGATTGGGATCGTCTAAAGTTTAATATGAATAATTGAATATGATAGGTAATATAGATGTTTTTGTGAGAAGAAAAAATATGTAGGTCTTTTAATATTTCACTTTGTATCAAACTTCAATTCAAAATTTCACTTAAAATAACACTAACATGACCTATCATGTTCAAATGAAACTTGAGAGGATCTCAAACCAAAAGTTTATGTCAAAACCGTGTCTGAAATTTGGCCACCACGACAACGATATTTGCAATTTACAATTTTTAACAAATACAAAAAGCGTGCAACTAAAAAAACTGTTTGCTAAAAAACGTAACCACGTTTTTATCGGCATGCATCACACTAATACCCTATCAAGTATTTATAGTACTAAGGGCATCAACTATGATAAACCTATAAAAAGGTTTATACATTTAAAACTTCATCAATTTATAAACCTTTTCAAATTATAAACGTATTTCTACTATGGATAAACCTATTTATAAACCTTTTCATTTGATAAAGCATACTTACCATTTAGCAAATACTTAAATTTTGGACCTCTTCAAAATCCTAAACCTATTCATGCCACATAGGCTTGAAATATACATCCACTATGGTTTATAAATTTTTAGACCTCTTTATCTTGTTATAGACCTTTTCACAAACCACTATAATGGATGCCCTAATATATTTCCATATCTTTTAACGACTCTGTGTATACACGATTTCAAAAGCTTGTTTACCATGGGAGTACATGTAATGCAAAAGAAAAGCAAGCAGCTTTTTAATTACGTAGCTTATTTTAATTCTTCTAATCAAGTCACAATCAAACACTCACATTTACGTGTTCTTTCATTCGTCAATCTTAAAGTATGAAACCCTCATATTTGACAATGTCTTTAATTTCCTAATATAACGTATAGGACAAGATCATGTGATATGCGTTTAAGTAGTATTCCCATTTAAACAGAATACAAACTGTTTACGTAAATAAGTCTAGCATGCATTTACAAGATAGTGTGATATGAGTTGAAGTAAAAACAGTACAAAGATATTGTTGATCGGAGACAGTTACCGCAGCCATGAGCACGTCAAGTAACTAAGTAAGACAGAGTGCAGCCAAAAGACAGACTTTTATCGAAAAATTCTAACAAATTAGAGCATTAGGTACAGTGACATACCAAAGGCCTGTCATTTGAGCGCTACATAGTGCTACATCATCATAACACAACCTCTTCTCATAAATAAACACAACAATTTCATTTGGGTCTCATATACACACTTATTCACACACACAATCATTTAAAAAAAATATAAATAAAAAAAAAAATCTTACAAGTTTTTGCTCGTCGCACGACGAAGGGGAAGATGGCAAGCTCTGGCAAGATGATGTGGTGTGGTGGCTAGCTATGGCAAGCTTGCCACGTTGGAGTGGCGAAGCATGACAAGATCCACACCCAATGCTCTTAATTAAGAGCACGTAACGTAAATTTGAATGTCTTCTTGTTCTTCTTTTGTTGTCAAAGTCTCTGTTCCAAATTCTTTTTCCGTAAGCTTGATTTTGGACGCTTTCCTTTGACGTCACCTTGTTCCTTTTTTTTTTTTTTTTTTTTTTTTTTCTTCTTTTTTTTTTTGCGCTTCCCTGTAACAATAATGAGGAAACTGGTAAAATAAAAAGAGCAAGGTACCATTGTGCCTAAATGTTATAATAATATTGATTGATAATATTAATTGATTATTGTGTTTACATGAGACATAATATTTATATTAATGACTAGTCTAACACTTGGACTTGAGCCTAAACAAATATAGATACAAATATAATTCTAACTCTAATAAAACGGTGGCGGACCCAGAACCAAGAGTTATCATATTTATTTTATGAAAAGTACCGAAAATCGTAACTCCCTAGGAAGGCGGGAACCCCCCTTGGTTCATTTTAAAAAATCCATATATATATGATATAATTTTACACTACGCAAGAAAAATTCATGAGGTTCCGGTCCGCCCCTGAATACAAATCCACTACCAGCCCTTCGCAGTTAGAGCGGGAGTAGAATGAACACTCAAACAGTCTCGAAACTCGTAAAACAAAGCAGATAGAAGACCATTAGTAAATATGTCAGCAAACTGATAATATCGTGAGCAAATAGCATTAAGCAAAGTAACTATGGACACGATCTTTTGAAAGTAAGCGTCAATAGTATGATCATCAAGTTGTATGACACGAAGTTCAGCTTTTAAAGCAACTATATATGTCCTTTATTGTCAAGAAAAATATTTTCAAGAAGATCCCAACATCTTTAGCGAATTTGGGATTAGTCGTAACGAGCCTACCATGAAGGATTTCAGAGAGGGTTAAAAAGATTCAAGATTTAACTACGGAATCCGTTTTAACCCATTCCGCGGTTGGAGGAGTCGAGCTAGTTGCAGTAAAAGAAGAACCCGTGATGTGTTTTATCAAAATTTTCACAATGATATTTAAAGAAGTAACATCATGCAGCATAGTTGGCTTTATCAACATCAAGTTTAATGGGGATTTGATTGGTAATTAAGTTAACAACATAAAGTGATAGGGTAGGAGTAGGAAAGCATCATTCGTCATTATGAACGAGGAGTGAAGGGAGTCAAGGTAACAATCGATTAAAGTATAACCAAAAACAACTAGTCAACTATTATGGCAATTGACTAAAAGAAAGAAAAAAAAACAAAAATTAACCAATTTATAGCAAGCGACTAAAAAGTGAATTGACTTTTGTGACAATCGGCTTTTGTGTTTGTATAATTTATGGCAGTCGATAATTGGTGGGACCGAGTTTTGAGACAGTCGACAACTAAGTGAACCGAAAAAAGTGACTTGTTGCAATCGACTTTCGTTAAAGTCAATGAAAAAAAATGATTTTGATTAGATGAAAAACTAACAAAACGAAAATATAAAACGAATGAAAGCTAATAAATCAGGATCCCTTCACATAATTGGTGAGTAGTCGATGACTGAAAGACAACTATTTGTGGTAGGTTGAACTTAAAGCTCCGATGCCATGTTACGAATAATATTAATTGATTATTGTGTTTACATGAGACCCAATATTTATACTAATGACTAGCCTAACACTTGGACTTGAGCCTAAACCAACACAAATACAAATATAATTCTAACTCTAATACAAATTAACTAACTGTAAACTGGTGTGGGCCATCCTAAGATAAACGATTAGGCATTAAAATTAGAGCAAACTGCAAAAATCATCCATATATTTTATAGTTCTTGGCAAAAATCATCCCTGTGGTGAAACGTTCGCCACAATGCATCCCTCAAGACTAACATCGTTAGTTTTACCCGTTAAATGGCCCATGTGCAATAACATGTGTGGGTATTTCTGTTAATATTCCATATGGATGGTTTTTGCAATGTACTTTCCCCTTCTATCTCCCTTTTCTTTTAGAGATAATTCCCAACAAGGGACAAAAATCATAGTTGGGTCCAAGGTTTGGTCCTTTTTTAACCCCTCTTGTCATTTTGGTCATGCTCGACTCACCTAAATTATGGCACGTGTCGATTGCAAGTACAAGAGTTAGGTGGAGATATTCTCTTGTTTTATTATAAAATTACAAATACACCCTTATGCTTTATTAATTGTACTTTTTAATTACTATTACCTTTTCTTTTGTTACAAGCACTTTGTCTTTATGCTCGTTTTTTTACATCATTCATCATAACTTGTACCTTGTTCCTAACAAAATGCCCATGTTTCCCCAAATCCCTTTTATTTCCCCAAAACAAACACACACACATTTCTTCTCCGAATGATCTAATAACCACCAAATATCTAAAGTTACAATGAAATTTTGTTGCTCTCTCATCCAAACATCATCGTTCTCATATATGTGACGGTTGTCGCTCTGCTCATGTCTCCGTACGATGTTCCATCGACAACGTTACAAATAATATTATGAATATCTAAAGTTAAAGTTCTGATACCATGTTACGAATAATATTGAATGATTATTGTGTTTACTTGAGACCCAATATTTATACTAATGACTAAATTAACACTTGGACTTGGGCCTAAACCAATACAATTACAAATATAACTCTAACTCTAATACAAATCTACTAACATTAAACTTGTGTGGGCCATCTTTAGATAAACCGATTTGACATTAAAATTAGAGTAAACTGGAAAAATCATCCATGTGGTTTATTATTTTTGGCCCTAATCATCCCTAGTTGATACTATTACACTAATCATCCCTGAGTGGTGAAACGTTCGCTACAATACATCCCTCAGGACTAACGTCGTTAGTTTTGCCTGTTAAATGGCCCACGTGCAATAACACGTGAGGGTATTTCTTCAATATACCATAGGGATGATTTTTGCAATGTACTTTCCCCTTCTATTTCCCTTTTCTTTTAGAGTTATTCTCAAAAGGGGATAAAAATAATAGTTGGGTCCAATGTTCGGTCATTTTTTAAACCCTCTTCTCATTTTTGTAAGGCGACTGCTCTACTCCACTTAAATTGTGACACTTATCTATTGCAAGTAAAAGAGTAAGGAAAAGATATTTTCTTGTTTTATTGTGAAATTACAAATACACTCTTATGCTTTATTAATTATACTTTTTGAATTTACTTGTATCTGATGTTTTGTTACAAGTACTTTGTGAATTGATACTTATTCTTTATACATCACGCATCATAACTTGTACCTTGTTCCTAAAAAAATGCCCTTGTTTCACCAAAACAAACACAGACACATTTCTTCTCTTAGTGATCTAATAACCACCAAATATCTAAAGATATAATTAAACTTTGTCGCTCTCTCATCTAGGCATCATCATTCTCAGATCCGTGACGGCACTCGTTTTGTTCCTATCTCGGTACGTTGTGTTAGAGTATGCTCGTGCCATAATAAATAATTGTATGGCTAGACATATGTGAGCCTATGGGGTCACACACTTATACACAGAGACACCATTTTATAGATTGTATTTATCGTATTTACAATATATAAACGACTACGTAATTCGGGATCAATAACGGGCCATTAAACACGAAGTTAGACTTAGTGTTTTAGGACCGGGCCAACAATGAGCAAGCCCATTGTGGGCCCTTATCATGGCCGGCCTAGAGGAGGGGGAAAAGGGGCAAATATGAGCTTTTGGAGGGGCTATGTGTTACTTGTACAATGATAAGATTATATTTGATTTAGTCTTTCATTATATGAGATGAGAAATTAACTTACCAAAACTCTCTCCCTCTTTCTCTCCTCATAACACTCACGGCACAAACAAAACCCCATCTAGGGTTTGTGTTTTTGATCTTTTCTTGGCTTAATCTATTGTAGATTGTTGCAAGAATAATGGTTACAAGGTTTAGACTAGCATCGGGTGGTGTTCTATGACGTGTAGTGTGTTTCCATCATAGAGGTGATCTATTTTGGTCACTTCGTTTCATTGGTGGTTCGTGGTTGATGAAGCGAAAAATGATCCGTTTTTAGGGGGTCATTTAAGCCCAAATCCGACTTTATTTGATCAAATATTGCCCTAAATCGTTCCTTTTGTGATTTTAGGTACTTGGAGAGTGAATTCTGGAAAAGAAGCCATTTTGGACGTTTTTGGAGCATAAAAGTGAAGAAAACGGCAAAGTATCAATTTTCCATGTTGGAAACACTAGGTGACGGCGTCAAGAGTTATACCCTGACGGCGTCAGACATCAAGAATAAAATACCGTAGTTGATGACGGCGTCAAAAGTCATCCTGACGGCGTCAAAGTCCCAAGAATAAAATACCGTAGGTGGTGACGGCGTCACATAGGCCGTCATAAGTAGATCAAGGCCGTCCGAGGAAGTATTTGGCGGCGAGGTGACGGCGTCACATGGTTGTCTTGACACCGTCAGCCCAGTTTTCCTATATATAGTTTTCTAGTTTTTACATTAAAAAAAGAGAAGTTTTGGAGAAACCCTAAAGACGAATTTGGTGCAACTTTTACAGGTTTTTCAAGGGTTCCAAACCCTTGATACCTTGCATTGTAATTGAGATAAGTGTTCTTCTAATTCAATCAATATGTCTATGTGTTGGTTGTCTATATCTTGTTCTTGTCTCAATTCCATTATGCTAGGCTAGATCTCTTTTGTGTTTGCTTAGATCTAATGAAACCTAGATATTGATTATGTGTTGATTACTTGTTTATTCTTGTTCTTGGATGAATGATTTATATGTTAGGCTTAAGAAAACTGGCAGATCTCCAAATGGTAACATGCTTGAACGTCTTAAGAAACATGAACCGAGGCGTACTAGGTCTTTATTGGTTGTATTTAATGCATGAGCCACTGTTTACAATCCCTATAGTTGTGCTAGGTCATGGTGTAGGAGGAGATAAGAGCTCATAGAATTGGGGAGTTATGTATGCCACCCCATGAATGGTATTAAGGAATACGATCCATCATCCATGCAATTATAACAAGTAATTAACATGTAAAAGATATCTAGGGAGTAATGAAGTCTAAGTAAACACATTTTCTCCAATCACTGCTCAGAACCTTAGTATAATTAGTTTATTTTCATTTTTATTATTTTATTTTGATTGCATCTTAGTTTTGGGTTAGTTGAATAGCAACTAATTCCGCCCACTCTTTCAAAACCCGAGATTTTACTTGCTTTTATAAAAACATAAAAATACAAAAATAATCATCTCTCACCTTTAGAACTAGTAATTTAGGCTTTCTAATCCTAGCGACACTATTCCTAAGCTGAACGATCAATCCCCCGGTACTTGTCATTATACTATACTACAACGATCAGGTACACTGCCTGGTGGGGGTTGTAAGCTTCTCGAGATCCCTCGAGAGGTAAAGCCTGTTGCGATTCCCACGCATCAAGTTTTTGGAGCCGCTGCCGGGGAATAGTTATTGTCTAGGTTAGAATTTCTTTTTATTAGGTCTACTTGCTAGATTCCTTTCTAGTAAGATTTTATTTTTATTTTTAGGTTCTCTTTAGTCTATCTTATTTCTTTGTGCATTTGTTAGTAAATTAAGTTCATTGACTATTCCATTTGCCATTATGGAGAACGCGAATCCACCAAGTCCGACACTAGAGTTTTACCAGAAAAAATATAATTACACTAGTTTGGATATTACAAGATGGAGGAACGGAATGAGGAGGACAGGATCTTATATTGATTTTATTGAGTACCTTGAGAAAAGAGGCCAAGTGCATAATGCTTGTAAACAATTCACCTTAGGAGCTCCATCAACCCCTCAAAATGCCTCACTTAGTGAAACCTATGCACCATATGAGCCTTCACCTAGGATAGTTTCGTATGAGCCACCTAGCTGCATGTCATGGTTAGGCCCTACCATAATACAGGATGAACACATAGGTGACCTTGATGTGATGCAGGATGTAGCCAAACATGATTACATTGATCAAAAAGACCTAGGTTTTATGATCGATGATGATGAATCTCAAGAAACAGATGATGAATCTCTTGGGCAATTTGTATATAGCAGTCAGAATATTGAAGATGATCCTTATGATTCGGACATAGAAGTTGAGATGCCTAGAGAAGCACGTGAGATACTTGGGAGAATGTTAGGGCTAGATCCTGACACATGGAATGATGAGGTGAACAACATAAGCCCACAAAATACTCAACCATCATTTGAGGAATACACCCCACCCGTGACTTACCCGGAAGAAATAGAAGAGACTATAGGAGCCCCAATAGAGTTAGAACCCTTGTACCAAACACCACTAGAGGGTATAGGTTTGAATACTTGTAGTGATAACCTTACTCTTAGTTCTAGGGAATTACCTAGTGTTGATGAACCGGAACCTCAATCTTCATACAACTTTCCATCCTTAGATATACATCTAGGAGACAAAAAAGGAGCCGACCCACCCATCAACCCATGTAGTCCGGGTAGTCTTAGGATAAAGGTAGTGGACTCTAAGCCTTGTAGAGAGGAAGCCAATATAGGAGTGGAAAATGACCTTACATGCTTACATCACCCATTTATGATTGATCACAAGAAACATTATGGGTTTAAACCGGGTTTATTAGGTCAAGATGGATTCCCAACTAGGAGTCTCTTAAAGTTGATTCAAAATGATCCCTTTCTAGGAGAAAATCTTAATCCACCCATTAACCCGATTGAATTAGGTAAGGTTATGATGATAGGAGCACACCCCTTTGAGCATATAATTTATCCACCACTATTTTCTCACGTGGCATACTTCCACCCTAAGGGTGTGTATCGCTACTTCCACCCGCACCTAATCCTAAGTGTAGGGAAAACTTCCCTTTTATCCGTTGAATAATGGTAGAGTCAGGCTCGTGACTCGAACAAAAACAAGCGCTTCTTGGGAGGCAACCCATGTTTTGTGTGATTTTATTTTGTTTGATTTTTATCTGCTTCCGTATGCGTGTTTTATTTTTATTGTTGGTTGATCATGTTTCTCAATTAAAATGTGGAAATACTTTACTATGTTGTTTGGCCTAGTCTTAACTCCAACCTAAAAGTACTTTTGCAAAAGATAAGTGTAAGGGGAAACCCCAAATATGTTTTTAAGAAAAAAACCGATCATGATTCTCCACAATAATAAATGAGCATGTATATTCGTATTTGTTAGAGTCAAATGCTTGTATTGAGTCATAATGAAGTTTTGCAGGATTTTCCAGGAAGTAGGACCAAGTTTTTCCAGAAATTTTCCGGAAACTTAACATAAGAATTTCTGCAGGTCCATTCTGACGGCGTCAGGGGTTTACTCTTGACGGCGTCAGGAGTTAAAAACTGGAAATTTTACCAGTTTTGTTTTTCTAACGGAGTCTTATGGTTTTTGTGAATGATTAAGTTTTATAATCTCCAGGAAATCTGCAAACTTCATTCCACAAGCATTATATCTTACTTTGTTTTCTAGGATTTAGGAACTTATATAGGATGCCGCCGATTTTACGCGAGGTTGTCTTATCTATTTTGTCAGGATTTATAGGTTATGTTTGACAAGGAGATGATTTATATTCTGGAAGGGAAGCTTTGATTGTTCGTTTTCTTGGAAGAAGATTTAACCTGGCCACCTATAATCCATACCGAGCGAATCAGGGGAGTATTTGATTTCATTCTCTTTACTTTTTCACTTTTACATTCTTTACTTGAACATTGGGGACAATGTTCATCCTAAGTGTAAGGGGAGGGTAAAAAGATGATACCTTACATATGCACTTTCGCTTGAGTTTGTTTTGTTTGATGGTAGATGTGTAATAAAACTATGAGAAATACTTGTTAGTGTAATTTTAGCGCCAAATTTAAATTTTTTTACAACATTTAGGAGTGAAACTTTAGCCATAGCAAGCGTCTCATGGATAGGAGATTGTATGACTAGCACATAACCGTATATTCAGAAAAATTTTCCACCAAAAAATGTGAGGTTCGCCTTTAGATTTGATAGGAAAAGCATTCATTATTAGTGCTTATGAGTGTACCGGTGGCATTTAGATTCTAGAACTTGCGTTAGTGATGCATCCCAAGACCGCTAGTGAGACTACATTCGTGTGGTAGGATTTACTACATGATAAGAGGCATTAAGATCACCCTTGTGTTAAAACCGTGTAATTCATATCCTTATACCTAACGTTACAACCCTTTAAAAGACCTCTTTGATAGTTTATCCTAGGTGCTTACGCCATGTGGTAGAGGTTTGATCCTTTCCCAAGCCTATGGTAATCTATTTTGCTATGACAGGTAGTGAGAGATATCTTCCATTTCCATAATGTTATATTACTTTATTACACCCGAGAGATGTGAGTATCTAAACACTATTTGTGAGGTGCTTGTGTATGACCTCCGTGCTTGTCTATTGGTCTTTAGTGGAACGATTATTTGTTGTAATTACTTTTATATTAGTGTTAAATGACCCCTAACTTGTCTTTTGCGTAGAATAAAAGCGCATTTGCATGAGGACAAGCAAATCTCAAGTGTAAGGGTATATGATGAGGCGAAAAATGATCCGTTTTTAGGGGGTCATTTAAGCCCGAATCCGACTTTATTTGATCAAATATTGCCCTAAATCGTTCCTTTTGTGATTTTAGGTACTTGGAGAGTGAATTCTGGAAAAGAAGCCATTTTGGACGTTTTTGGAGCATAAAAGTGAAGAAAACGGCAAAGTATCAATTTTTCATGCTGGAAACACTAGGTGACTGCGTCAAGAGTTATACCCTGACGACGTCAGATATCAAGAATAAAATACCGTAGTTGATGACGGCGTCAAAAGTCATCCTGACGACGTCAAAGTCCCAAGAATAAAATACCGTAGGTGGTGACGGCGTCACATAGGCCGTCATAAGTAGATCAAGGCCGTCCGAGGAAGTATTTGGCGGCGAGGTGACGGCGTCACATGGTTGTCTTGACGCCGTCAGCCCAGTTTTCCTATATATAGTTTTCTAGTTTTTACATTAAAAAAAGAGAAGTTTTGGAGAAACCCTAAAGACGAATTTGGTGCAACTTTTACAGGTTTTTCAAGGGTTCCAAACCCTTGATACCTTGCATTGTAATTGAGATAAGTGTTCTTCTAATTCAATCAATATGTCTATGTGTTGGTTGTCTATATCTTGTTCTTGTCTCAATTCCATTATGCTAGGCTAGATCTCTTTTGTGTTTGCTTAGATCTAATGAAACCTAGATATTGATTATGTGTTGATTACTTGTTTATTCTTGTTCTTGGATGAATGATTTATATGTTAGGCTTAAGAAAACTGGCAGATCTCCAAATGGTAACATGCTTGAACGTCTTAAGAAACATGAACCGAGGCGTACTAGGTCTTTATTGGTTGTATTTAATGCATGAGCCACTGTTTACAATCCCTATAGTTGTGCTGGGTCATGGTGTAGGAGGAGATAAGAGCTCATAGAATTGGGGAGTTATGTATGCCACCCCATGAATGGTATTAAGGAATACGATCCGTCATCCATGCAATTATAACAAGTAATTAACATGTAAAAGATATCTAGGGAGTAATGAAGTCTAAGTAAACACATTTTCTCCAATCACTGCTCACAACCTTAGTATAATTAGTTTATTTTCATTTTTATTATTTTATTTTGATTGCATCTTAGTTTTGGGTTAGTTGAATAGCAACTAATTCCGCCCACTCTTTCAAAACCCGAGATTTTACTTGCTTTTATAAAAACATAAAAATACAAAAATAATCATCTCTCACCTTTAGAACTAGTAATTTAGGCTTTCTAATCCTAGCGACACTATTCCTAAGCTGAACGATCAATCCCCCGGTACTTGTCATTATACTATACTACAACGATCAGGTACACTGCCTGGTGGGGGTTGTAAGCTTCTCGAGATCCCTCGAGAGGTAAAGCCTGTTGCGATTCCCACACATCAGTGGTGTTGGTGATGGTCTCCATACGAATCTTCCGATCATGCTACAAAGGTATAACATGTTGTTGTTTATTACTTGATTGATGATATGGCAATATGGATATGTTGTTGGTGATGTTTTTCGCTGCGTTTATATGTTTCTTTTTATGTTTATATTTTCAACATCACCTATAGTGGTATCACGAGCCATCATATGATGTCATATGATCATCTTATGCGTAAAAATGGCTAAAAACGCCTGTTTTTTAACGGATTGAAAAGGAGTTTTTCAAATCAGCCCCAAGGGCGAATTTTTGGAAATAATTCGAACATGATATGGTCTTAAGATTTGGACTTTTTGATCCCATGGCCATTTGTTATGCATATATTAATTGGAATACTTGTCGGTTACGTGAAAAATGGCCTAAAACGCATTAAATTGATCCATTTATGAAACGATTTCAAATCAGCCCCTATGGCTTAATTTTCTGTGGTAAAATTATGTTAAGAAGGTCCTAATGTCAGTGGGTTTTGAACCTAAGGCCATTTGACACGCGTACCAATCGGGGTTTTAATTCTTGTTAATTATTTCTTCGATTTCGTTGGCTAACAATTTATTTCTTGCCATTTATTTTGTTTCCATGGCAAATACATGCATGTTTGTCCATGAAGTTAGCCAACACCTTGTTTTCATCATAATATTATGGTATTATTATGTGTATATGCAAAGCCGATGAAAACCTAGACCACTTGTGCATTGAATGGTTGTGAATGTTGTTTAATTTCGTGTTTTGGGGTTTTTGCCATTGTTTCGACATTTATGTAATGATATTCTTTTTGGTTGTAGCCATTGTTTGTGCACTTTTACAGTAGGTTAAAATTAGATTAGTTGTACTTTACTTTCAATATAATGTAATCGTGGCTTGGTGGTGAAAGGCGAAAGAGTTAAAGACATTTTTGCCGAAAAATGACTGCTAGAACACCAGTTGGAAAAACGGAGTTTCCAGGTGATAGGTAAGGAATTTTAGCTGATTTTTTTTTTGCTGGTACTCAAGACATGGGCCTACAAGTTTCTAGTTTTGAGCTAAGCCCGGAGAAGCATCCTTCATGGACTTTTGGGCCCCCGAACACAGAAATTCTGGAATAACAGCAACTACTTTTCATATGCATTATGGGCTTTCTACTTGCTCTTGATTGCCTTGGAGCAAGTGGGAGTCCTCCGTGTAGTTGTGTGGTTTGTCCCTAGCTGAATCTTGGTTCTCGTGATGGCTCACGAGACCAAGCATAGATTTTTTCATCAGTTGAGGCTTTGCATATTGTGGTTGTGTGTTTGTGATTTTGCTTTTTATATATCTTGTAATCATATGTAAATTGCAAATAGTTGCTATAAAACTTAAAACGAAACACAAACCATTTTCAAAACTAAGTCTTTTAATTTAGTTTTACAAAGTTTTTGAAATTTGAAATCATTGTTTTTAAATAACACTTAAACTTGTTATGTATGTTATTCCAATTTATGTATTGTCCAAACTTATTATCCAAGTAGGATGAATATTAGTCTTGAAAATGGACAACTTGACACACATAAATTAAAACAATGATTAGACTTAAGTTAAGAAAAGTTTTTAACTTGTGCTACGAAGGATGAATGCATGCTCCTTTCGTACACCTTTTGACCCACATCAAAACTTTTACCCGTCAAAAATTTAAGTCATGTCGTCCAATATTGAGAACACTTGCAATTACCTTTTGCCTATGCGTGGGACCTAGGTTGAATTGTAACCCAAGGTGACTATTCTCTATGCGTAAGACCTAGATATATTCTCACACATCCTCAAATTGGATGACTTAATCGAGTTAATCGGTGAGACCTTGACCCGAGGCAAAGATGGGACTAAACATGCCTATATGACAGTATGACACTAGTTGTTTGACACTAGATGCTATGAGTCCCATAAGGATCTAAGAGTTGTACATGTAATACAAATGGTGATCGTCGCCTACCAATTGAATCTACTATTGCTAGCAGATCAACTGATGTGATAGTAGAAGCACAATATGGATCTTAGCCTTTTACGTAAATTAATTGTTTTAAATTGTAAACATGGGGTAATTAATTTATAAAAGGATAATTATCGAAAATACTAAATATGAACTTTGTGAATTCAATTAATGAATTAATGCAAAACAAAACGTAAACAAGAGTTTGTTCTTTTCTTGTTAAAAGGATCAAACTAAGTCTTCCTTCCCTTGTGAGAAAGAGACTTATTCCTATCCTTTTTCTTTATGAGGAAAAGCCATAATAGGAATATTGGAATTGTCCTAATTCTAATCAAACTCATTGCACACATACTCTAGAAATCGTGATGTCTTGTAAAAGTCAAAACGGTTAAGTATGGTTGCACATCTTATTTCATCAAGTTTGTTTTATAACCCTAGTTCCGGTTTTAAAACCTTGAAGAAATATAAGATATTTGGATAACTAGAGAACACGTTTTCTATAGCTACCAAACTAAAATGAGTTTAAGTAATTAGAAAATAGAAATATCAATAAACCGCAAAGTGGGAAAGGCAATTACTAGCATGATTACCTAGTAATGTGTCTTAACCCAATAAACATGGAGGAACTGCATGCCTAATTTCAAGCTTAAAATGATGGCTAGCTCATCATCTATATGTTAGAACTTGATGCACTTCCTTAAATACCAAAGTACATGTTTACTAGTCAAAGTGACTCACATTAGCAATAATGTGTAGATATTCAAAGAAAGAAGGAAAGTATTCAATCGTCACTCACTCTCCACTGGTGATGTAACACTTATAATGTTGTCTAATCCAGTGGGAGCTATGTGATTGTATTACTGGTGACAAAACACATGTTATGTTCTCTAATCCAGTGGGAGCTGTAAGCTCCATTAACTTAATAGTTGCCCATCTTATTTCTAGATTGTCTTGAAATAATACATTACTTTCCACATGTGAAGCATCATAGTTTTTATGAGAACCATAGCATAAATTTTATTAGATAACTTGTCGCGTTCCTGAAATGTTATCAATAAAATTGTTATGCATGATTCATTATAAAAGCGTCTACACATCTATATTTTGATTTTGACTAAAATCATATGTTATCTGTGACACTGTCATATTTACTTGCATGATGTTGTTCCATGCACAAGTGGGAGAAATCTTAATTGTGTGCAAGGTACAACATATAAAAATATGACTAATGGTTTTTCTTGACTGCAAGGTAAGAAAACTAAGGTTCTACTAGGACTTATACACATAAAATGTATGTTTCCCTAATTAGAAAAATGTCAAGATAACGTGAAAAGCTACTTCAACATATTCGCTGAATTGTTTAGTAAATATGATTATGTCTTCTTCTGAATTCATAATCATGAAGTATGTAATTAACTTGAAATTACTATTGAGGCCAATTGTCGGCACTCATAATTACTTTAGTTGAATATGTTTAGGTCTCTTGTAAAGACATAAACATCAATTCCGTTAATTGTTGAAAGACTTATAACGTAAAGTAAGACGTTAACTTGTCATGTTTTCTTGTTAAGACATGTACACTTACGACGTATAATAAAATATTTTATGTTTATGTTTTCTAGTCAAAACATGCACATAAAGTTCATTGACTTAGTCAAAGACTTTCAATATAAAGTATGCAGTAGGCTAAAAATACTATTGATGCTATCTGGTATGACTTGGTTGGAAGATACGTAAGCTAAAGAGTATAAGTTCATCTAATGAGTTGTGTGATAGTCTCACAACATCTATCCATGTGGAATAGCACAACTTTATGGTATGTCCATCTTGGATATTGTTTGATCTTTGATGACTTAAACTGTTTTACCTCCAAAGCAATCAAGGTTAGAAAATTGGATGTGCCATGTGTACACCCAATATTGTTCCAACCCAGAAGGAATTTAAGACACCATTGTATTATGGAATGGGATGAATCCTATTATGTCTTGATTAAAGTTCTGAATTTGTTAAATACCTAAGAGTAAGAAATTAACAAACTAGAATCAAGAACTAACGATGTATTTTGGATGTCCCACTTGAAGACAATTTATTGTCAATCAAGATGCTGAGTACTTGGAGATTAGTCTCCACTTACAAAAGCAAGTGGGAGCACCTTTAGATCTTGAAGTCATTCAAGAGCTAAATACACAACCTTCTGAGTACACTTGCTAATGTCATACTAAGGTTGAACATGCATATGTTAAACCATAGATTGATATCTCTCATTCATAAATTCGCAAGGATACCCCTAACAGCTGAATGATATAGTTTTATATCAATGTTAAGGGACATAAGTTGGAGGATCATAATGAACCTGCTAACTAAAGAGATGCATTATCAGATCTTGAATCTGATGAATAGCTCAAAACTATGAATGTTAAGATGTCGTCCTTTGAAGATAATCACTCATGGAGCTTGATTGATCTCTTACCAATCAGTTAGACTGTGAGGTTTAAAATGAGTTTCTTGATAAGAATACTCAAAAGGACAAACTTGTACACACATTTAATGCATGTGTAGTAGAAGGAGTTTACTCGTACTCAAGAAATTGATTATGATTAAATCTTCATACCTACAAACATTAAATGTATAAAGATGATTAATTGTCATACTTGTTTTCATGTAAATGAAATATGAAAATAGGATTTCAAAACACTTTTGATTACTTTTGCGAGGACGATGACTAATCAAAAGGGTTTATGAATCTATATAATTTTTATTATGTATACAAGACATAAGAATCCAGGTGTGGATTAGATCATGAATCTATGAGCAGAGAACTTAATTTAATCATTAATTTGATTTTGATTAATTAAGATTACTCCTGAGAACTCAGAGAGCAAGTAGGGTAAATGAATTTATTTTCTTAAATCTCATATGTTGTTAACATGTAAGAAACAGTAAGTTTCACTTAAGGAATTTAGGAAATAAAATATACAACCTTGTTGCATGTGTTTATTAGGATAAACATAAGCGGTTAATAATCTAAACAAAATATGACATGTCATTGAGGGGAGTCTCAATGATCAATCTTATATGATGAGATTGAATGCATGAATGGAAACCTTAAGTTTAACTAAAGGATTCATTATGTAAGTCGTATTATTTATTGAATTATTCATATCATTTGCATGAATGCAAGATGAGTTGATAACAACAGATATCACGTGAAATTCATTAGATAATTGTTAACGAACTACCTAATGGACCTGCAAAGGACCAAAGATTTGTTCAAACATTTACGGATATTTTGAGGAGCTCTGTTATATTTTCATTCATTGATGCTTATATAACTGAGATGATGTTCAACCCTAGTCGTAGTAGGATGACATCATGAATGATGACACCTCTAACTAGATGTGCTCGATTGAGAGCATTAATGCATTATACATTAAAAGAGTAAGAATACTTTACAGTTTGGGAAACTGTTATTATGACCGTCTAGAGTAAGTGTTTTGCTAGCTTCAAACACACTATGGAATGTATGGTTGCAATACTCGTATTGTACTTGAATGCACACATACAAAAGGACAATCATCATTCAAAACATTTTTGAATTTTGAAACAAGTATTCTCAAAGTTTACTCAGATGACTACTTGTTGTCTTGTACAACAAAATTGATCATGGTGGAAACATCAGATTCCGATCTATATGTAGTCTTGTGCATATCTGTTTTTAGTATTTGGATAATGGAACTGTAAGCAGTCGTATTATATAATGTATTGATATACCGGGTATAATCGTCTTCATTTATACTACTGTGTTCTATATTTGCATGTTTAATCCATGAATAATTTATTTATGCTAAATTGTCCATTGCCAGTTGACGATAGGGGAGTTTCATCGAATTAAGGAAAATGTGAGCGTGTTGGTGATTTATTTTCCAAACTCATATGTTGTTCATTGTGATTAACATTGGACTGACCCAACCTTCGAGATTCCACTGCATGGATTGGCGTCAATAGTGAATCTCGAAAATGGTTATGTCTCTTATCCTTAGACTTGAGATGCAGGTAGATCTTGCATGTATGGAATTTTATTCTTTGATATAGTTAAACGCTGTCCTGAATAAGGTAGTTATAAAAACCATTTTCAGGAGTGATTTGAAACACATGAATGACACGTGCAGTCAAAATAGGATTTGTTCCTCCACATGTCATGGAGTTAGATACTATTGGGCCCCTCGATGAGTACGGATGTTTGTATGCCCGTACCCAAATGAGATTAAGATGAATCTTCATTCACTTGGTAATCTTGTTCAATATCTAGATCGAGAAACATAATAGTTGAACAATTGGAATGACTTTGATCCATATCTAGTGTTCAACATAGTATTTGTAACAAAAGGAAGGATGGCATATAAACCATTTAAATGAGACGTTTAAGAAACTTCCCTCACATATTTCTAGAGGCATTGGCGTGTTGCTAGACGCTAACCTTTGCTTGTATAATTACTTGATTATTACGACGTCGTAAGTGGGAGCTGTTGGAGTATGCTCGTGTCATAATAAATAATTATATGGCTAGACATATGTGAGCCTATGTGGTCACACACTTATACACAGAGACGTCATTTTATAGATTGTATTTATCGTATTTACAATATATAAACGACTACGTAACTCGGGATCAATAACGGGCCATTAAACACGAAGTTAGACTTAGTGTTTTAGGACCGGGCCAACAATGAGCAAGCCCATTGTGGGCCCTTATCATGGCCGGCCTAGGGGAAGGGAAAAAGGGGGCAAATATGAGCTTTTGGAGGGGCTATGTGTTACTTGTACAATGATAAGATTATATTTGATTTAGTCTTTCATTATATGAGATGAGAAATTAACTTACCAAAACTCTCTCCCCCTTTCTCTCCTCATAAAACTCACGGCACAAACAAAACCCCATCTAGGGTTTGTGTTTTTGATCTTTTCTTGGCTTAATCTATTGTAGATTGTTGCAAGAATAATGGTTACAAGGTTTAGACTAGCATCGGGTGGTGTTCTATGACGTGTAGTGTGTTTCCAACATAGAGGTGATCTATTTTGGTCACTTGGTTTCATTGGTGGTTTGTGGTGGTGATGGTCTCCATACGATTCTACTGATCACGCTACAAAGGTATAACATGTTGTTGTTTATTACTTGATTGATCATACGCCAATATGGATCCGTTGTTGGTGATGTTTTCCGCTGCATTTATATGTTTCTTTTATGTTTATATTTTCAACATCACCTATACGTTGTTCCACCGACAACCTCGTTATCTGACATGCCACATCAGCATGGCGCCCTCTCCGTACGTACCACTACTTTTCTACTTTTCTTATGGCAATACTTTTTTTTTTTTTTGTCATTTAGTTGTTATGCACTTTTAGTTTATACCGTTCATTATTTTTGTCTTTTATGAGTAACACTTTTCCCCATTTAACTAGGGCTGGGCAAACGATCCAAACAGACCGGACCGACCGAAGAATGACCGAGACCGGACCTGACCAGACCGACCACATTTGGTCCGTTCCTCGGTCTTGGCTTTTTAGCTAATTCAGTTCGGTCCGGACCACAAACCGATTATTTGGCCTTGCTGGACCGGACCGAACGATGGACCGACCGAGACCGGACCGGACCGGACCAACCACATTCGATCCGGTCCACGGTCTTGGCTTTTTGACTAATTTGGTCATCGGTCCGGTCCTGGACCGATGCTCACCCCTACATTTAACCATAAATAACAACAAATAATTTTATTATTATTTATTCTTTTTTTTCTTTTTTTCTTTTTCGCTGTTATGTTCTCAAATGACAATGAGAGTTAAGGTTTAAAAAGAAAGAGAAAAATTATAATAAGACGTAAAGTCTTGTCATAGAACGTAATGAAATCACAAGTGAGCAAGGGTAATAATAATAACCACCAACCTATAAACTTGAAACCAGCCTTAATCAACCCGAATAACAACCTTAAACCAACTTACTCGTGTTAAATATGGTTTCTTGCATCCATAACATAGTTGGGTCAATTCTATTTCAAAGTATTAGCGTAAAAGATTGAACTTTGACGCTGCTTTTTCGAGTTTTTTATTGGAAGGAAAAGAATGAAAATGATAGAAAAGTGAAAATTCATTGTGCTTTTGAGTTTGAAAAGAAGGGAAAGAAATAGAATGGAAATGCCAAGAAAATTTCTAGCAGTTTTCACAAAAAGTTTCCGCCAGAATATGAGCGTATTTGGACGAAAATAAAACTATAATAACCAATATAACCCTCAATGTTTATACGAATCTTACTCATGCTCAACTTTTGTGGTAAAATGAATATGTTTAAAAGAACGTAAATGTAATTATGTCTCATTCCCCTTTCTTTTCTTCCCAACTCCTTGAAAACGGCCTTCTTTCTTTTCTTTCATTTTATTTAAATTCGAGAACATGAAATTAAAAATTAAAAAAAAAAAACAAAAACAAAAAAAAAAACAAAAAAAACAAAAACAAAAAAACAAAAAAACAAAACAAAATTTTCTTATCTTTCCAATTTTCTTCTCTTTTTTACTCATTATTTCTAATCTCATCTAAAAAACTCAAAAACACGGCATACATATCATTATTCACATGAGTCTTGTAAAGTTAATTGATCGAACTTCCCGGCTCTATACTTTATTTTGAGTACTTATGTACAAACTCAAGGAAGAATACTTGACAAAATAGTACTTTATCCGTCTAAAAATTATTTTCCATATTTTCTTTTAAACATGTCTTAAAATAATTGTTCACTTTCTTTTTTAAGTAAAAACTAGAGAATATAGTAAGAGAATATTCTCTTTTAGTGATTGACTACTAAAGTAACCCTATTTTTATTAAACTGTGTGATTTTTGTCTCCTGACAATTATTTTGAGATGGATGGAGTAATTAATTTTTGAGTAAATCATAACTACTTTAAAAAGTAGACAACTTGCTTACTTTCCTTTACAAAAAATATAAAATATTTATAATTAAGCCCCTGCGGATACATGTTGTCCCTGTTTCACTCCTTTACCCCTCTTTTTTAATAAAAGAAAGTAGCCAAGTTGCCTACTTTTTTACATCACAACTTATCTTTTATATAATAAAATAAAACTCTTATTGGGAATTTTCCATTTTAAAAAAATACATACATACCTTATTTAGTAATATTTTTTTAAAATTGATTTATTTTTTAGATGTAAAAAAATATTAAAAGCTAATTATTTCTTAATTTGGCTAAAAAAGTTAGAAAAAACGTTTTTTTACGTCACATGTAAAAAAAATTAAGAATACACATGGGCCTCAATGCAATTTGTTCATAGTTGTAGTGGAAAATATAATTTAAAAAAGAAAAAACGGGGCTTATTCAATTTACAGGAAATCCATCTCCATTCCTTACTAATCTCTCTGGAAAAAAAACCGATCCCTTTTTTTTCCGATTGACATCCATCTCCTAATAGACACAACAAAAACACCCTACAACAACAAAAACAACAATATCAATCTTTAGTTTTTGATTTAGTAGATCAACTGAGGTTCCAAAATTCTTCGATGTTCGAATATATTCCGATTTCTGTGAGGTCTTCCACGCCAGAAAGTTTAGCTCGAGGGGGCACACTTGTGCTATATACATTGCATGATGAACAAAAGTTTTTAAAGGATTTGAAGATTGTTATGCTTAAGTGTTATACTATCCATGAGGTTATTGTAACTGTTTATTATTATTATTATTATTATTATTATTATTATTATTATTATTATTATTATTATTATTTTGTTGTTGTTGAGTTATGTTGATTGATTATGGGAGAATAAAAATTGATTATGATGTTATGTTTGTTTGTTTGCAGATTGTTATCAGGCATCTAAGGTTTTGTTGGGATAGTTTAAATTAATTAACTCTCGATATTCATCTCAAGGTATATGCATGCTCTTTAGTCTTTTCTATATCTATAGATTTATGTATATAATTATGTGACATTGGGACTGAATGTAGAGGAATATAGCTATCCAATTACAATGATGATTGTCTTAAGGTGCATATCAGCTAAGTAGTAAAAATTCCATGTATAAGAAAGCTTAGGTCTGATTGGTTAGTTGTGACTTGAAACACAACAATGTGATAATAACCTCCAAAATGTAGTGCCAAACACCCCTTTAGTCACAACTACCTTGTGCTCTATTTGATTTTCTGTTGTTGCGTGTTTTAATATTTGACAGTATTTATTTGCCACGCCGATATGACACACTAATTTGTGAGCATTTGGGGTACTTCAGGGGTTATCTTTTGAATACATTGACCATTTATATAAGATGTGTGTGACATCAAAAGAACAAAGAAAGAAACTGAATTAGTACTCGTGAACTTGGAGAAGCTATTACATATGCACAAGTTGCAGTATAAAGAAACCAACCCAAAGATATGATGATGATCCATCCAACTGGGAAATCGCTTACAAAGGAACATACACTTGTCTTGGACCTTCAGTAGCCATGAATTTTGCAAGTACAACTGAATCAACAATAAGCATCATAAAAAACAGTGACTCTTCGACTATAACAGAATCAACTTCTGCAATCTTTGATAACTCTTTTAGACTGGAGTTTACAAAAGTAAGTCATCATTTGAGTATCTATAATATCCTTTATACAGAAAAAGTAATATATTAAGCATACTGATAACAATATGAATGCGGTATTTATGCAGAATGAGTGGCAGTGCTAGCATCCAAACATGTAAGCAACAAGCAAATGAGACTCAGTGGATCTTTTCTCCATTAATTCAATAACAATCACCTTCATCCAAACAAAATGTATTGTTACATGATCTAATTTCTTTTTTCCTTTTTTATATCTTATTTCTAATCTATTTTTCTTAATTATCAGCTGATAAAATCATAAGTGGTGAAAAATAGCATGAACCTCCCATCATCCACGAAGCCACTCCAGAACTCAAAACAGAGCTCATCACCATTGTTTAAGGTTTGGTGATTATTTTT
This sequence comes from Artemisia argyi, assembly GCA_030686995.1. Taxonomy (NCBI): domain Eukaryota; kingdom Viridiplantae; phylum Streptophyta; class Magnoliopsida; order Asterales; family Asteraceae; genus Artemisia; species Artemisia argyi. The sequence continues at coordinate 306,128,149 of CM060709.1, forward strand.
CATATAGACCATTTTATGTCCAACAAATGAGTTCCTGAGAAGATGTCATTTTTCTTGATTTTTTTCAACCTAGTTTCGATGCCACTTTTTTCGATACTGAAAAAGATGTCTGTGTAGAATAGAAGAGTCCACAAAAGAGGAGTTTACTTAAGCACCGCATCTTCAATGGATTTTATATGTCATTACATATAAAAATTTCTAAACATACACTACATACCATATTTTCACCTTATGTTGTTCCTAATGAAGCACTTGATCTCGAGGTGCTCATAGTAAAGGCAACGGGCCATGACAATGAACCGGCTTAAGAGGAAGTATATAAGGGATATTATTAACTACACTTCTTACTCGTGAAGTTATGTGAGCGCATTTGTGATTCATTTTAAGTATATATGCAATTCTAGAAAAAACCTAGCGTGTGCGCGGGCATTATAACTAAAGTTAATATAGGGGTGTTTGGATTGATGATTAAAACTCTAATTTTTATTTTTATTTTTTTTTATTTTTAATTAAGCAGTAGAAAAATGTAATAAGTGGATAAATAGTTTGAACAAATTTGAAACATTAAGGCTTCTTTTCATGTCTTAAAAAAAGTTTTTTTTTTCATGGATTTTGAATTTTAAACATTTGTTTATAGGTTTGCCAAGATGGAAAAGTGTTGATGTCCAAAAGCAAAAGGTTTACATACCTATACAAGTAGAGAGACAAGAACAGAATGTTAGCAAATAGCAAAAGGTAATGTTATTCTTATAAAAACGTTGGTTGCTTAGTTCAATAAAAAGACATAATATAGAGGTATATGTCAAGTTTGATATTTGGCTTTGTCCTTACCGATGATTATTTTAACCCAAAGAATCATAGAATACTTGATCATATTCAAATAGTCGAATCACAATCATCAATTTAAACAACATTTAGACACGCCCTTATGATGTAAGTTATCTAGCCGAAAGTCTGGTTTGTTTGGCCAGGTTTTGGAATACAAGTTCGCCAAGCGGTATACTGTTGTCGTAGATTATATAAAGTTTTATCTTCACAATGTAGTGTTTCTTCACAGTAGTGTTACAATATTGTCTTTGATCATGATTTTTAGGGTTTAATCGGTACTCTTTTTTATTAATCCAACATAGGTTTATTTTTTATTTATGTATAAATTATACACTTGTGTTTGTTTTAAGAATTCAGTTTCATGTTTAGTTAGTTACTGCTAGCTACTAATAAAGTAACCAACAAATGAAATCATGAGTATATCATCATGAACTAGAAATAACTATAAAAAAATTCATCAAAATCCTAAAGGTAGAAACACTAGCCTGCATGATATAAATTTTAAATGTGCCGTCAACAGATATAGAGCAGAATCCCCCTGCATTTAAATGTAGTAGGAAGACATTCAGTTATGGCAGGCACGGGTTTGGAAGCATTTAGATTCTCCATCTCTTGATCGAATATAATTAAGGGTTGGGTGATAAGTCAAAACGGAATGTGCGTGATTGATGTTAAACGGTCAACTTAATTGACCAAGGGATGGTCAACCAAGTCAAATGTCTAAAACCAATGCTCCGCGGAAGTATAAGGTTTCCCCGGGTCGTTATGTCCCGACGAGGTGTGATGGTTATGAAACGGTTTCGTGATCGGGTGAATTTGGATGAAAAGGGGTTTATGATTGATTGAACTAAGGAATCTACAAGAGAGTAGCTTAAATAAGCTATTAGAATAAAACGGGAAAGTTTGAAAACCCAGAAACGTTTAAAACTTAAAAACGCGTACGTTCAGATTAAAGTAATGCGAACGTACAAAATAAAACGCGAGTTTTAACAAAATAAAATACTTACAAAAGTGAAAATCACATTTTTACAATCCTAATAATAAAAGAAACTTTTTAGAAAATTAAAATTACTTTTTACACTATTTAATTAATTATTATTAATTAAAAACTATTTATTAATTACTTATTATTAATACTTAAATAACTAAAATACACTACAATATAATTTAAATACTAAAAAGGTGAAAATAAAATTTCTAAAATTATAAAATAACTTAAAATAAGTTTTAAAAATAAAAATAAGTGTTTTTGTCTTTTTGTGGTTTATCTATTAATTAATTACTAATTAATTACTAATTACTAATTAAACTATTTTAAATTAAGAAAAATACTAAATGAACAGTAAAAATTCTAATAAAATTTCTAAAAATATTTTATAACATATAAAAGCTATGAAAAATATAAAAACTAAGTTTTGATTAATAAAAACTAATTATGCTATTTTAAACTAATTATTAATTAATAATTAATAAAATTAAAATTAATTCTAATAAATACTAAATGAAAAGATAAAAATCTGAAAAAATTATTATAACTACTTTAATATATGAGGAATTTAATAAAAATATAAAAAAGCTAAGTACTTAATAAAAATTTAAAAATGAAAATTAAAATTAAATTACATTAAATAGAAGCTATCACTTAAAAATTAAATTGGATTTTTGGAGTTTTTCTTTTTGAAACTTGATTTACACTTAAAAATAACAAAGTTTTGTAAAAACAAAAGTTTTACAACTCAAAAATAAGCTGTGGAGAGCTTATAAACCATGGTAGTTGACTATGGTTGACCAAATGGGAAAATAAGCTAAAATGACATCAAGTGGGACCCACAAAGGATGATTCTGATCCAAATAGCTTATTTGAACTTGTATGAGCTGGAAAAAACACTAGTAGACCTCAGAATAAGCCAAGGGGTCAAAATAAGCACTTTTGACCCATGTTGCATACTAGGAAATGGGACAGAATTGTGGAGATGATTCAGGTGGGGCCCAGTGGGTATGAGGTCAAACCAAGGGTCAAAACATGGACCCTGGTAGGAGGGGGTTGAAGGATGCAAGGTGGGGGGTTGTGGGACCCACTGGGTGGTCAGAAAACCACCACAAAGATGGTGGTGGGGAGGTGTATCTGTTGATGCAGGGGAGTGATGCCCCCTGCAAGTGTGTTTCAAGGGCAAACTTGTCCAAAAATAAAATTCACAAAAATGAAATTAAGCTAGGAACTTAAAGATGAGCTGTTAGACAACAAATGGAAACAAATTTCAAGCCATGAAGATAAACACAAAATTCAATTTAATTCCTTGAAGAAATGAGATTTCTGCCTAAACCACAAACTTGACTTTTTAACAAAAACTAATTTTTTTGACTTTGTTGAGTTTAGATCCTACTTCTACTGACTAAATAAGATATGATGGACTGAATTGAAACTAAATAAGGATAAAGTTACAAGTTATAAGTTAAGATGAAGATTTGTGGGTCTCAAATCCCCACACAGTGGACTGCTCTGAAGATCATTAGGTCATTTGACTTTTTTGCACACAAGGCCTTAATTTGAAGCCTTATTTGACTTAACCTAACCTAAGGTGAATCAAAGATACCAAAACAACCATCAACTAACACCAAGATCACTGTGACAGTGCTTAAACCAAACACCCCCTTATACAAACTGATTTTGTGATTTTGCAGTTTTAAAGTGAAATAAGCTAACTTACTGATGCAATCTACTTCTATAAGTTAAGTTAATGTTGTAGGAGTTAAAATGGAGCAGAGATGAGCAATGCAATATGCCAAAACAGATAATGCACATAATGACTATTTGTTGAGAAATAAGCAACTAATGAAACTAGTACATGAAACTAAGGAAACAGGATACTAAGGAATTCAAGTACACTAAAAAAAAGACAGAATCAACACCATTAAGCACAAAGTTAAACAAACAATAAGCAGGCATGAATAAGCAGTTTCAAATAAGCTAAATTAGGAAAGTTAGAATTACTTGGATTGAGGATCATAGCTAGTATTAGAATGCACCATAAGACTTTTATCAAAGCTAATAAGCTACAATGAACTCAATAAGCCCAATCCAAACTGCTTATCTCACTAGGTTGACTTTCCTTGACTTTTTCTTTTCTCTTTTTTTTTTAGCTGAGCTTCTTCAATTCTGAATCAAATTCCTAGAAAAGAGACTCATAATAAGCTATGGGGAGGCTTATGTGAGCTTTTGAAACTAACCAAATAACTTTTAAGTAAAACTTTGAGCATACATGAGATTTGAACATGAAACTTTACTTTTTCATTAAAATTGAACATTAGAGAACAACTTGAGAATCTGAGTACAAGAGCTGGAAACAATTGAAAGCTAAAAGGTTCACTGGAAACAGAAAACTACATTTTAAATTGACAATAAAAATTAAACCTACACTACTAAAAACTAACTACGCTCCATCTCTCCCTTCTTTCTTTTTATTCTTCACTTTTAGGGTTTAGTGGGAGTTTCTGAGCTCATCCCACATCATTCCAGAACCGTTGGATGAAAATGACTCAATCTGGGCCTTCAATTAATTTTGGCGGGAACTTTGGCTATTAGCTATTTTTGGCAACTTGTTTGTGGCAGGGAAGTTTTGTTGGTTTGTTGTTTGTTTTGAGGTGCAAGGGGGAGGGGTGGAGTGTGTAGGAGGTAGTAATGATGGTGTTGGTGTGGGGTGTTGCAGGTTTTGGCAGAGGGAAAGAGGTGAGGTGGATGATGATGATGTGGAGGGGTCAACGAAGGGGTGTTGACTGAGGTGTTTATATTAAAAATGGACGGGGTAAGGTTTTGAGGGAGTGGGCTGAGGGTTGGATGGGCTTAGGTTTAGGATGGGCTGGGGTGTGTTTTGTTTGTGGAATGGATTTAGTTTGGGCAAATTAATAATCAAAGGGTCCGTTTGGTAAGAAATAAGCACAAGGACCATTATTGTAATTTTCAGAATATGCAAGGGTTGCATTTGCCCAACTTCCAAACCTGTTACAAGGGTAAAACATGCCATCTTTTAATAGTCCAAGGTAAACAAATGAGATTTTCCATTTTTTTAACATCCGGGGATCAAATTTGACAAGTTGCCAAACTTGAGGGACCAAACATGTAATTTCCATAAACTTCACACCAAGGACTAAAATCGATTTTTGTAACTTCCCAAGGACCCAAAATGATTTTTCATTCAAAATTATCCCACCAGGGACCTTTTCTGCCAAAGTTTGAAACTCCAGGGACCAAACTGTAAATTTCCAAAACTTTTCCAATTTTTCACCAAAGGACTAAATATGACAACTTATGATTTCAAAATGACCTTTGGTGATAATTTTCCATATTTTGAATATCCAGGGACTAGTTTTGTAATTTTTGAAAGTCGGGGGACTGAAACTGCCAATTTTGCAAACTTTATACGTTTTTCATTTGTTTTTAAACATTTTGCATCTAAAACATATAAAACACACTTTTGGGATAAATTGTGTATTTTGATGCGTTTTTTGGTGTTTTTGGATGTTTTGCAGTTCAGATTAGACCAAAAATGATGAGTGTTTGAGCACTCATCAATCCCCCACACTAAACTATTGCTAGTCCCTAGCAATACTGTTTTGAAAACTTGATGGATTTGAAAAACTCTTTACCAAAAGCCATCACTTCTGGAGTAGCCAGGTGTAAGAACTGTGGCACACCTGATAACCGTGTGATTTTGAGCAAACCACCAGCTGTCAACGGATTTGAGTAGTCTTTACCAAAAGCCGTTTGCTTCTGGACTAGCCAGCTCTTGATGGAATAGTCAACATCTTGGTGAGCTGATTACCAATTATGGATTTTCCACGGCCTTTACCACAAGCCATAATCTTGCGGGCTAGCCAACTCATTTGTTTTCGGGGAGTTGATGAACCACACAATTTTGGGCAAATTGCCAGCCGTAAACGGATTTGAGATGTCTTTACCAAGAGCCGTTTGCTCCTGGACTAGCCAATCCCTTTTGTCGCTTAGACAAGGCGGACTGATTACCACAAAAATTTTGAAGCACCAGTGAAAAATTTTTGAAATTTTTGAAATTTTGGCAAAAACGGGGGTATTATATAGTAAAATGTGATAAAATTCGCTAGCATAGCGAATACCCCCCCACACTTAGCATGAATATTGTCCTCAATATTCAAAATCCCGGCTATTATGCCGACATTTTGAACGTAAAAGGGCAACATTACAAACTAAGCGTGGAAAACACCATTTTGTTTTTTCACTCTATTTGTAACCATAGCATGGGGGACTCCCCCACACTTAGGGTGAAAACCCTATATGCCTGCTACTGTTTTTGTTTACCGAGTCGCTAGCTTGACTCGACCCCGAATTCATTTGTCCTTGGGGAAGCATGATGTGGAAGAAACAATCTCACTCGGACTTTCATTCAAAATGTTTGGACAAACATATGAAGCACGTGAAAGTTCCACACCGATGAGATTTGTATCCGGCTCAAGATAATGATACATGAGAATGCCGGGATCAAATATGGTGTCCTCACTCCCGAAGGAGTGAAGAAGAGAAGAAGTCACCTGGTAGGTGAAGAAAAGAAGAGAGATCTGAATAGCAATTAAGATAAGAACTTCCTCCTCAAGAAATGTATATTCAAGTGGAGGAGGCAAGTCCTTAAGCTTAATCTCAGGAAATTTATCAGTTTCCTCAACTGATTGGATTTCCTCATTATGAAGTTGTTTGGGTGGGAGAGGGGGGAATGAATCTTCATTTAACAAACTCTCTAGAAAAAGAATGTCCCCCTCAGGATCAAGATAATTATCATCAACTTCATATGAAGTTGAACTATCTTCAGTAAGAAAAGCCTCGAATTCGTCCAGATCATTTTCACTTTCCGGAGGAAGTGGATTGATCTAAGTAAGTTCAATCGAAGGATCACGAGTAAGTAAGAATTCTAACTCTCTCAAATCTGCATCAAAGTCAAAGACTTCATTTTCACCCCTTGGTGGGATGGGATCCATATGAGAGAGTTCATCAGCGAACTCTTCAAGAAGAAAGTCAACATCTGAGTGGAGAAGTGATGCATCAATAAATTCAATGTCTCCATAAGATAAACAATCATCACTGGAATCAGAGACGGTCTCAATTTGATCATTTGGATTATTAGGGTGAGAATGAATATCACACACTTGATCAAAAGTCCCCTGTGACTCTCTCGGGGTTGGGACAAGGATCTCAACACTAGACTTTATTAATTCGTCCGATTCCTTATTAGGAACAGTGCTAAGATGCTCATCCCCCATGTTTAGAGAGTGAGTGTGAACTTCGGGTGTGATAACAACAGACTGAGGGAGATGAGAAGAGCTAACATTCATGGAATTTTCAAGTTCCATTTGTTCAACGGCTAGTAATTTCCCCGTCTCATTATTTTCTCCCTGATTAACAATGGAAGGAATCACAAGTGATGAATCTGACGAACCCTTATAAAATTGAAGGATATCAAGGGTGTCTTCAATATCACTATCATCATCACAGTCTAGAAGAGCAGCGTGACGAAATTTGGCACGTGTTATAGCTGCATGCTCTAAGACAAGTAATTCTTCCATGCTCAATTCGGTTTTAGCCTCTCGTTCCTCAGCAAGTAATTCTGCCATAGATTTCTCACGAGAGTCTCGAAACGGTGTAGTAACCAACTCCTCCTAAAGTTCTTTTAAAATATCAAGAGCCTTTAGTAAAAGGTCTTGCTCGGTTTCTTGAGGAGTTGTGTGAATCATATCGTCCTGTGGAAGTGGGTCTGAAAACGAAGAGTCGTAATTGTTATAAGGAAATGGATTCCTTGTTTGACAATCCGAGCTAGAGTGTGGACCTCCACAGTAATCACAACAGTAAAACTGATGTGGCTGTGGGTGATAAGTGCTAGAGTTATAATTGTTACCAGGAAACTGCTCATAGACAAGCGTGTTTCCCGATTGACAATCAGAACTGTAGTGTGAACCACCACAGTACTCACAACAGTAAAACTGCTGAGTATCATGGTGTGGTAACTGATGGAATGAATCAGTCGTGTCATGGTAGGAATAGGGATTCTGGTTATAGACAGACCCGTTTCCCGACTCTACCATGACACAGCTGGGGCAATTGCCACCATTATGAGGATTACCACACCACTGGCAAACCAGAAAGTGTGGATGAGACATAGAAAGAATCAAAAGTCTAGGGAGGGGTAGGGATGAAGACTCAAAGATGTGAAAGGGTAAAGGAGAATGTTTTTGGATTTTTGAAAATACATTTTGTACAAATGATAAAGAAAATGTTGTTGTGTTTTTGTGTTCGTTAAAAACTTGATTTAAAAAGTTTTCGTGAACGGTTTTGTTTTTAAAATAGGAAAATATGAACAAGGGATGGATAAATGTACAATGGAACGAATTCCAAAGACACTAATCAGAAAAACCGTTTGGATAAACGCGCACAACCTCCCCGGCAGCGGCGCCAAAAGTTGATTGATGCTAAACGGTCAACTTAATTGACCAAGGGATGGTCAACCAAGTCAAACGTCTAAAACCAATGCTCCGCGGAAGTATAAGGTTTCCCCGGGTCGTTATGTCCCGACGAGGTGTGATGGTTATGAAACGGTTTCGTGATCGGGTGAATTTGGATGAAAAGGGGTTTATGATTGATTGAACTAAGGAATCTACAAGAGAGTATCTTAAATAAGCTATTAGAATAAAACGGGAAAGTTTGAAAACCCAGAAACGTTTAAAACTTAAAAACGCGTACGTTCAGATTAAAGTAATGCGAACGTACAAAATAAAACGCGAGTTTTAACAAAATAAAATACTTACAAAAGTGAAAATCACATTTTTACAATCCTAATAATAAAAGAAACTTTTTAGAAAATTAAAATTACTTTTTACACTATTTAATTAATTATTATTAATTAAAAACTATTTATTAATTACTTATTATTAATACTTAAATAACTAAAATACACTACAATATAATTTAAATACTAAAAAGGTGAAAATAAAATTTCTAAAATTATAAAATAACTAAAAATAAGTTTTAAAAATAAAAATAAGTGTTTTTGTCTTTTTGTGGTTTTTCTATTAATTAATTACTAATTACTAATTAAACTATTTTAAATTAAGAAAAATACTAAATGAACAGTAAAAATTCTAATAAAATTTCTAAAAATATTTTATAACATATAAAAGCTATAAAAACTAAGTTTTGATTAATAAAAACTAATTATGCTATTTTAAACTAATTATTAATTAATAATTAATAAAACTAAAATTAATTCTAATAAATACTAAATGAAAAGATAAAAATCTGAAAAAATTATTATAACTACTTTAATATATGAGGAATTTAATAAAAATATAAAAAAGCTAAGTACTTAATAAAAATTTAAAAATGAAAATTAAAATTAAATTACATTAAATAGAAGCTATCACTTAAAAATTAAATTGGATTTTTGGAGTTTTTCTTTTTGAAACTTGATTTACACTTAAAAATAACAAACTTTTGTAAAAACAAAAGTTTTACAACTCAAAAATAAGCTGTGGAGAGCTTATAAACCATGGCAGTTGACTATGGTTGACCAAATGGGAAAATAAGCTAAAATGACATCAAGTGGGACCCACAAAGGATGATTCTGATCCAAATAGCTTATTTGAACTTGTATGAGCTGGAAAAAACACTAGTAGACCTCAGAATAAGCCAAGGGGTCAAAATAAGCACTTTTGACCCATGTTGCATACTAGGAAATGGGACAGAATTGTGGAGATGATTCAGGTGGGGCCCAGTGGGTATGAGGTCAAACCAAGGGTCAAAACATGGACCCTGGTAGGAGGGGGTTGAAGGATGCAAGGTGGGGGGTTGTGGGACCCACTGGGTGGTCAGAAAACCACCACAAAGATGGTGGTGGGGAGGTGTATCTGTTGATGCAGGGGAGTGATGCCCCCTGCAAGTGTGTTTCAAGGGCAAACTTGTCCAAAAATAAAATTCACAAAAATGAAATTAAGCTAGGAACTTAAAGATGAGCTGTTAGACAACAAATGGAAACAAATTTCAAGCCATGAAGATAAACACAAAATTCAATTTAATTCCTTGAAGAAATGAGATTTCTGCCTAAACCACAAACTTGACTTTTTAACAAAAACTAATTTTTTTGACTTTGTTGAGTTTAGATCCTACTTCTACTGACTAAATAAGATATGATGGACTGAATTGAAACTAAATAAGGATAAAGTTACAAGTTATAAGTTAAGATGAAGATTTGTGGGTCTCAAATCCCCACACAGTGGACTGCTCTGAAGATCATTAGGTCATTTGACTTTTTTGCACACAAGGCCTTAATTTGAAGCCTTATTTGACTTAACCTAACCTAAGGTGAATCAAAGATACCAAAACAACCATCAACTAACACCAAGATCACTGTGACAGTGCTTAAACCAAACACCCCCTTATACAAACTGATTTTGTGATTTTGCAGTTTTAAAGTGAAATAAGCTAACTTACTGATGCAATCTACTTCTATAAGTTAAGTTAATGTTGTAGGAGTTAAAATGGAGCAGAGATGAGCAATGCAATATGCCAAAACAGATAATGCACATAATGACTATTTGTTGAGAAATAAGCAACTAATGAAACTAGTACATGAAACTAAGGAAACAGGATACTAAGGAATTCAAGTACACTAAAAAAAAGACAGAATCAACACCATTAAGCACAAAGTTAAACAAACAATAAGCAGGCATGAATAAGCAGTTTCAAATAAGCTAAATTAGGAAAGTTAGAATTACTTGGATTGAGGATCATAGCTAGTATTAGAATGCACCATAAGACTTTTATCAAAGCTAATAAGCTACAATGAACTCAATAAGCCCAATCCAAACTGCTTATCTCACTAGGTTGACTTTCCTTGACTTTTTCTTTTCTCTTTTTTTTTTAGCTGAGCTTCTTCAATTCTGAATCAAATTCCTAGAAAAGAGACTCATAATAAGCTATGGGGAGGCTTATGTGAGCTTTTGAAACTAACCAAATAACTTTTAAGTAAAACTTTGAGCATACATGAGATTTGAACATGAAACTTTACTTTTTCATTAAAATTGAACATTAGAGAACAACTTGAGAATCTGAGTACAAGAGCTGGAAACAATTGAAAGCTAAAAGGTTCACTGGAAACAGAAAACTACATTTTAAATTGACAATAAAAATTAAACCTACACTACTAAAAACTAACTACGCTCCATCTCTCCCTTCTTTCTTTTTATTCTTCACTTTTAGGGTTTAGTGGGAGTTTCTGAGCTCATCCCACATCATTCCAGAACCGTTGGATGAAAATGACTCAATCTGGGCCTTCAATTAATTTTGGCGGGAACTTTGGGTATTAGCTATTTTTGGCAGCTTGTTTGTGGCAGGGAAGTTTTGTTGGTTTGTTGTTTGTTTTGAGGTGCAAGGGGGAGGGGTGGAGTGTGTAGGAGGTAGTAATGATGGTGTTGGTGTGGGGTGTTGCAGGTTTTGGCAGAGGGAAGGAGGTGAGGTGGATGATGATGTGGAGGGGTCAACGAAGGGGTGTTGACTGGGGTGTTTATATTAAAAATGGACGGGGTAAGGTTTTGAGGGAGTGGGCTGAGGGTTGGATGGGCTTAGGTTTAGGATGGGCTGGGGTGTGTTTTGTTTGTGGAATGGATTTAGTTTGGGCAAATTAATAATCAAAGGGTCCGTTTGGTAAGAAATAAGCACAAGGACCATTATTGTAATTTTCAGAATATGCAAGGGTTGCATTTGCCCAACTTCCAAACCTGTTACAAGGGTAAAACATGCCATCTTTTAATAGTCCAAGGTAAACAAATGAGATTTTCCATTTTTTTAACATCCGGGGATCAAATTTGACAAGTTGCCAAACTTGAGGGACCAAACATGTAATTTCCATAAACTTCACACCAAGGACTAAAATCGATTTTTGTAACTTCCCAAGGACCCAAAATGATTTTTCATTCAAAATTATCCCACCAGGGACCTTTTCTGCCAAAGTTTGAAACTCCAGGGACCAAACTGTAAATTTCCAAAACTTTTCCAATTTTTCACCAAAGGACTAAATATGACAACTTATGATTTCAAAATGACCTTTGGTGATAATTTTCCATATTTTGAATATCCAGGGACTAGTTTTGTAATTTTTGAAAGTCGGGGGACTGAAACTGCCAATTTTGCAAACTTTATACGTTTTTCATTTGTTTTTAAACATTTTGCATCTAAAACATATAAAACACACTTTTGGGATAAATTGTGTATTTTGATGCGTTTTTGGGTGTTTTTGGATGTTTTGCAGTTCAGATTAGACCAAAAATGATGAGTGTTTGAGCACTCATCAGTGCGAATATTGCTTGATTATGTTCTGCATATATTCTTTCTAAGGATATGATATTATTAATCAAAAGGTGGAGATAGGTTTGTGCTTCAGGAAACTGCCTGAAAAGTGCATCATAAGAGACTTTTAATGGATCGATTGGACTGGACATGTCTAACATACATTTTTACTCCTCGACTTAATAAAACTTTAATTTGCTAGACATGTATGTTAAACTCAAATTTGTGCATTATGTATACATAAATTAAGTCAACTCATAAGTTCAACATATTGGAATTGTAAAGTATGATTATATATGAAGGAATAGATATTTGGATTTTTGCATGTGACATGTTTGTGAGATTTGAGATCTAGCGTAATTTTTTTTTTTTTTTTAATAAGTCAATATGCTATTACTTATTTCACTTCCATAACTTGGAATTGTTATAGGCAAAGGAAGTTCGTCGATTTGCTGATATCACAGTACAACTTTGTTAAGAGGTATGTAGCCCGTTACCTTTTTTCACTATAATAATAATGTGCTTCATACGAGGACATTGGGATCAAATTTTTTTTGTTATATTGTATGGAAAGCCTGTATTTTATAAAATAGGTGTTTTTCTTGATTTTTTTTTAAGTTTTGATGATTCACTCATCTTACCACTTATAGCAGTCATTATCTAAGTCATTTGATTACCTTTTACCTGGTCTAATGGTGTTTGTTTATTCAAGAAAGGTGAAGTTGAAAATCAAGCTGGTAATTTATCAAGAAAAGGTTATGAATTTGTATAAGTAAATGAGCAAGAACATCCAACAGTTGTTCTGGTATAAGAAAATTATTATTACCAAACAAGAGAGGAGCTCCAAAGCACTTGACGACGCCTTCTGTTTGCTGTCTCAGAAGCTGATGAAGCTGGTGTGAAGGATAGGAATTGTGAACCAGATGACATTACTTTTGCTACAATGATACATGCCTACAAAGCCATGTGAATGGTGGAAGCTGTGCAATGTTTGGAGAATAAGATCATTATGTCCGAACATAATCCAGGTACTATCCAATTACTTCTAGATATATGGGCACCTTGCTACTTTATCAGGCAACCAGTTTTTTGCAATTTCCCGGTTTAAATCATAAACACAAAAGGGTGGAACTTGGACAACCCTGTTCATCCATCACATATAGTGTTAAGAGTTTTCCATTGTCTACTTGCTTCCACATCAGGCATTACATATAACCGAAGTTCATTGTTATCTATTGTGCACTTATATTAGGTGGCTGGCTAGCCTTCAACCACTTAAGCATCTGAACTAGGATTAAGCATGATAGCAGACGCTTTATGACAATGAACAGAAAATGTTACTGATTACCGTCAACAACACCATGATAATGGTATCTCAGTTTCACAGTGACCGTACCGGCCCAACTAACGTTTCAAATGAAATATGCAACTCAATAATTTAGTGCTTCAGGGTACGTGGTACTATATACACATCTTATGCACATGCTTTCCTTAATGTTATTTTTGTGACTTGGTTTTGTTTCCATATGCTTTTTAAATCTTCCTTTTTGTAAATGACTTTTGGCAACACATTTTTACGCAGATACATCTTTCTGCAAGAATCCGGGCAGACATAAAAGAAGGCCTAAAAATGTGGTAGCATGTGATCGGCACGGTGTCGTAAAAAGAGCTGACTTCGGTTGTCTTACATCAATGACGCCCGGGTTCGTACCTGAGACACAAAATGTAACCGACGACCAACATGGGGTGATTTCCGGCGAAAGTGTGCACGTGAGTGACACGATGCCCCTGGGTGAGCAACATTGAATACGTATTTTGTGCAAATGATTTTATTAATTTTTTTCTGGAATTCCTTTTTTTTTTTTTTTAAACGGTTTGGGCATCATCCTTTTTGTAACAAACTTTAGTGTACGTAATGTTATGCAGTCACACCTGTATGTCGAAATCCGGGAAGAAATAAAAGAAGCTCTGGAACCGAGGTAACACATAAGCGGTGTCGTGTTGTGAAACAGCATGAACATGGTGGTCAAATGTCACTCAGCTTTGATTTTATACCTGAGACAGAAAATGTAAACACTAAGCATTGTTTTAATGATAATATGAAAAATATCTTTATAAGTTTGTAGTATTCTTAGTCCTTGTGATGGTATTTGTAAGTATTATATGAAACTGTATATTCAAAGAGTCAGCTATGCTAAAGTCACTATTTTTCTAACTTGCAAGTTGCAACTTATTAAACTAATCTAATACCTTATGCTTTGTGTTCTTATGTATTTAGTTATATTTTTATTTTGCTAGTAGCTTAGATTTTACATTAATCAAATAGTTTTATAACGCACGTCATTTCTAATATCAGTGTATAATTAGATGTACATGTGCATCCTTAGTTTTAATAATAGTATTTTAATCTTGATTATAGGGAATGGACTAGGAGATGGATGCAGTATGCTTGCTCAAAGCTGGAAATGGGAAGTTGGAAGCTCGCTGCCATAGTTGCGAAGAAGTATGCTCTTTAGATCTTAATATAGTTATAAGCATTCATGTTTGTCAAAAAAACATTCATCATTGGAACTTGGAGGTAATGTTGAAGCATTAATTTGGGATTTATCGAAAGGTTACGAACTCCTTATCAGTATTAAAGTTGCTCATCTATTTAACTTTCGAAACATACAATGAACAATAGACTAAGTGCATTTTATTACGAACAAGAAGTGGTAAACATAAGTTGATTTTAGGCTCGCGCGAACTAGAAGTGGTAAAACCTATGTACAAAGTGTCTCAACCACTTGATATTGATTATCAAAATTCTTGGCAGTGAAAAAGATTGATTATCAACATTCTTGGCGGCCAAAGAGAAGACGAGAATATATTGATAACTTGAAAGTACAAAAAGAAGATGAGAATATTTTGATAACTAGAAAGTAAAATAGTTCTTAAAGTCAACCTCCTCATTTTCTAGAGTATACCATCACGCTCATTGATTAGTAGATCATTTTTTTATATAAGAAAAAGTACCACCTTTCTCCGTACAGGAAACTTAATTAGGTGCTCATCACATTAATTGGATGATATGTTTCGATAAGATGATCTATTAGACGATATAATTGTATTTTGAATGTGGATTAAGATTTTCAATTTAAAAACAGTTTTAAATGGTTTCAACATGTGATAGTTAAACTTTGTATATAAACATGACCCATGTCTATTAAAGTATTATATATAAACTGTTATAACATACATCAAATGTAATTATAAATCAAAAGTAAAACAAAAAACAAGAATTAAGCTAATTTGTTTTTTAATGAATAAAAATTTATTATTAAAAATTTTAGAAAAAACCCCGCGCGTGCGCGGGCATTATAACTAGTTATTGTATAAAGGGAAACTACCGATGTTAAACTGCCATCTTAGCCGAGAAAATGTATTTAATGAGAAATGTATTTAAACATAATTTATATGAATAATTAATGTTCATTAAATGTAGTTTTTGATAATTATAAAAAATGTTCATTGAATACATTCTAACATGTGACGAGTTGTCACATATTCGCCAAACCTAGTAAAAAAAATAAAAGAATATTCCCTACCACAAACTTTTTGCTTTAATTTTAGACATGTTGAAACTTGAAACGTGAAACCACCCTCTTGGCGTCTTTGGTTATGTTTGACACAGAACTTTTTGAAGCTTTTTGAGGCGATGAGCGGTGAGCAATGAGCTTTTTGATTTTAGTGTTCGTTTGACAAAAGAGCAGTAAGCTTTCCTATTTTTTTTGGAAAGCTAATTTTTTCAATACTTATTTAAGAAGCTGTGAGTTGTGAGCGGTGAGCAGTGAGCAATGAGTTGTGGCTACTGCTCCACAGCTCACTACTATCACTTACAGCTACTTTTCTCAAACATATCATTTATATCTTTTGAAGCAATCCAATAAGTAATAACTGCACCACCCAACCATATAATCCACAGAATTCAAAAGATACATCAACTATTTGGAAGAACAATATCACTACCTACCTTTATATACAGTAAGAAACATTTTAGTATGGATTGTCACATCTTTCATGGACAAAATAACTAAGGGATACAGTATGGAGATCCACCGCAAAAAGAAAATCTATACAAGTAACAGATCTCTTTTATATTGATTCCCCTTTATAGAAACCGGGGCCCCATTAGCCATCAAGTAATCCATCAATCTAGCTATATGCATATATCGAACTATCACTAACAATTAACCATAAACATATAAAAGCAAGCAGCAAAAGGAAACTCTTGCCATCTTACCAAACTACATAAGAAAGTTTCTAACAGTAAACTGCATAAAACGATAAGATGCCATCTCTAAGTTTTGATATAATCGGAACGTATGTTTACAAAATTATACTGTAATAACTCCACACAAACCAAGCTTTGATTTAAAACATATGATCATGATCATGATCATTATTCATTAGACTGCATAAAACGATGAAATAACCTTTCTAAGTTTTGAACTATTTATCGAATCAAAATAATTGTTTACAAAATTTTAATAAACAAAGACACAAAACCATGCTTTGATTCAAAACATATGTTTAAGATCACGTTATCCTCTTTTCATTGAGACACGGTTATCATTTATCAAGTCCCGTTGTTGTCCAACAAATTCTTTTTTAATTTCTTTTCTCCCACATGACAAAATGAGTAATTAATTTCTAATATTTTTTTTTTTAACAAGAGATTCACATACACCTAATGCCAAACGTATCTTTCAATTGATACTCAAACCGGTAACCTGATGAGTTATCTGCCACTTTATTTATGAGCCATACGCGTACTGCTACGCTAAAACCATTTGGTGATTAACCAACATTGAAGTTGATGGTAAGCATAAAATGAGCAATCAACTGTTGCCATGGTGTATAAGTTGAACCAATAAAGTATGAGTTGCTTTTTATCATTATTGGTAATGCAAATGCTCTGCTGCTATAAAGAAAGATTTGTGTAAAAGATGAAAAGCAGCATCTTTCCCACCAACTCCACCATTGATTACAACACACACGCACGCATAATAATAATAGTAATCACTTTTTGTAGGTGTAGGGAAGAACTACATAAGCTATTCCTATCATCATAAATTATAAAAGCAACTTGCTGAATCTACAAAACTACTTTTTACCCTCTCCAATAATGATGATAGATACTACCATTTCATTGACACAACTATCTTGTTAATCTTCCAAGAGGGCTGTTTGGAATTGTGTTTAAAAAGCGATTTAAAACACAATATTCAGTTCTGCATAAGCTATTTTGTTAGAGAATCAATACTTAATCAAACTGATAAACAAAGGATGATATATATACAAAGACAACACAACAAATGAGATTAAAACTGCTGATACTGTGAAGTGTGAACTGACAATATGAAAACTGATGATTTCGGTCTAAATACACATACGTTTGTCAATCCAATGGACTATAAATAAACAAACATCACACAACATAAACTAATTGGGTGCAGAACTGATTGTTACAGTACAAAACACACATACTGAACTCGACCCAATCGGCTGTAGTAAGAATCATTTTGAATAAGCTACAGTCAAAAACTGATGGCTACAGTCTTAAACACACATACTTACCTCTACAAATAATCCATTTTGAATAAGCTACAAACAAATAATGAATAAGCTACATGAGAAATGATTATGTGAGCATACAGTAATAAGATGATCACAATAAGATCGCTCTATCCCAACACTCAAAACTGATTATCTACCAATTAAAAAAGCAGTAATCAACACAATCCCAAAATTCTCACCATAACAATGGCTATCAGAAGTCCAAGCACCAAAGCCATAATACACCAAAACACGACTATAAATCAAACAATATCTGATTCGCAAGTCCATTAGTATAAGTAGTACCAACATTAACGAAACGACTAAAGATCAATTAACTGATATATCATCTCTAAGAATTAAATTTCCATTATCCCCAAATGATGATCCGAAATGTTACACAAGTAAATTCAAAAAAAGAAGCAAAATTACAATATAACAACAAAACACCAAAACTCAAGACGAATTAAACCTTGGCGGAGGCGGAGGTAACGAATGATGAGTCGGATGCTGCACCTGACTATTCCCACTCCCCGCAGTCCCACCTACCACACTCCCACGCGTAATAAACGGATGCCTCAACAACTGCGCAGCAGTCCACCTCCTCCTCGGATCCATTTTCAAACAACACGAAACAAAATCACGAAACTCTCTACTAGCAGTAACCGGCGCTTCAGGCGGCTGCGACATACATATCGCACACATCAAACTAGCCCAATCCCCTTGTCTACCAACCGCAAAAGGAAACTTACCTAAATAAAACTCCAATATACTAACACCTAAACTCCAAATATCCCCCGCGAAACCGTCATACTGTCCGTGATTCAAATCAGTGTTAATCCTCTCAGGACTCATATACGCAATGGTGCCTACAGAACTATTACAAGGATCCATAGTTTGGGCCAATATTCTACTAACTCCAAAATCCGCAATCTTAACTTGTTTCTTACTATTAATTAACAAATTCGAAGGCTTAATATCGCGATGCACAATTTTACGACGATGTAAATAGTAAATTCCGGATAATACCTGACGTGTCAGATCCGATAAGCTTGGTTCGTGAGATATATGAGTACCTTCTAATGAGCCTCCGTCCATGTACTCTAACAAGACCTGAATCTCCCCAGCGTGATCGTACATATCGTGACATTTGACGATATTTTGATTGTCAACGTCTCGTAAGATTTCAATTTCTCGGCAGATCTGACGCCTGACGTCATCTTCGTGGTTTCCGTAGATTACTTTTAAGGCGTAGAGTTTTCCGGTGGTGCGGTGGATGACTTTGTAGACTGTTCCGCCGCTGCCGGATCCGATTCGGTTCATCCGGTTTAGGTCCGAGAGGTTTACGCTTTCTTTGCGGTGGTTGACGGTGGCTGATGAGTTGGAGGAGTTTGATGAGTTGGATGAGGAGGAGTTTGTGGTGGATGACGGTGGTGGGAGAGGGAGAGGGACGGCGATTGGATGCGGTGGCTCCCGGTGGGGTAGGGGGAGGGTTAGGTCCGGGCGGCGGCGGGGACGGTGGTTAGGTGAGGCGGATGAGGCGGTTGTTGGCGGTGGTGGTTGGATAGGTTTCATATTTTGTTTATAAATTTTTGTGATTTTTTTTATAAATTTTTATAAAAGTTTAGGGTTTTGAGATGTGAGATTTGACAATTTGAGTGTTGGTTATTGAGATAGGGGGTGTTTGGGAATTAGGATAAGAGAGAAATGAATGTTTTTAAGTGAAGAAGAAGAGGAGGAGGAGATGGTTGTTGGTTGATGATTCTCTTCTTCGATTCATATGATGTGATGAGGTGAGGTGAGGTGAGGTAATGAAATGAGAGAGAAAGAGAGATATAAGGGGGGTTGTTTGGCGTTATTTGTCACAAACTGATTCCTTTTTATGTTTATTGTGTGTCTACTTTCATGACTATGTATTAGTAGTAAATATTTTATTTTTAGCCAGTGAATATTATAATGAAAAAAGTGACTTATGTATTAGTCCCTATTCAATGTTTAAGTATATACTAATAGAGTGATTAGTAATTTATACGCTAGTAGAAAAGGAGAAAGAAATGAGATTGTGTCAACAGCCCTATTCTAACGAAAAACAACTCCTTTTTTTTTTTTTTTTTTTTTAGCTTATTCCTATCAGAAAAATTATGATTTCAGATAAGAGGAAAAAAGTCCTCATAAGTATGACCCAAATTTATAATTAGAGGTTTGGGTTATATTTATCTTCTAATAATACTTTGAGTCGAGTTATTCTACAAACCAAACATTCATCACATACCAAGGGATTCATCCCCACCATCCATCTAAAAAGGAAATCAATGGTTGAGATTAAAAGCATTTTAATATTTCACCCATTTTTTATAATTTAAATATCTCTTAAATCGTTAATCGTTAAGCGAAAATAATTACACCATCGCGACGGACATTTAATTATCTTTCTATAGACGGGCACTTTGATATACTTTCGAAAAATTAAAAAAAAAAATCGTTTTTTTCACGTATTTTTTTTTTCGTGGCCGAAAAAATATCATATATGATATTACATATCATATATGATATTATATGTAATATCATACATGATATTACATATCATATCATATATGATATGAATATCATATATGATTTTTTCAGCCACAAAAAAAAAACATGAAAAAAATGAAAAAAAACAATTGTCGAAAATATGTCAAAGTGCCTATCTATAGAAAGATAATTAAATGCCCGACGTAACGGTATATTTTTTTTCGCTTAACGATTAATGGTTTGAAAGATATTAATATTTGAAAAAAAATGATGAAAGTGGGTTTTTTTAATTGTTGGGATTAATCTCATCCATTAGATCAAATAAAGATTGAGGAAAAATGGAGGGTGGAGATTAGTCTCTTGGTATGTAAAAAAAGTTTGGTCCTCAAATGATCTTATATCTAATACTTTTTATATTGTTTGGTTTTGTTGAATAAGTGTTTAGGGTGCGTTTGGTTCGTAAATGGGATTGGAATTAGATTGGGATTTAGGAAAGGTTTGAAAGATGTGGGAAATGAAAAAAAAATGGAGCCCGCAGGTTTCAAGTGAAATCACCCAACTAAGGTAGGAATGAAATCTATCATTTTCTCATTCCCTCATTCCCAAATTGTGGGCCCCGCCTAGAAACCAAACATAGGTTTTAATCTTTCTTTCATTCTATTCCCTCCAAAAGCATGAACCAAACGCACCCTTAATAAACTAAGGATGTACTTATCTACCTATGTTTTGTAGCGGTAATAAGACCAAGGGAGTATTTTATTTATTTATTTATTTTTTACTACGCGGTAATGCGACTTATTATATTGTTAAATTATGTGAATGTGTTGTGTATGTTCATGTATTTAATTACGGAAGATTTGTGTTTGAGTGTATGAATATTACGAGAAAAACAGGTATGAAGATAATGTGACGCTAATGTAAAAATGGTGAGGGATAAACTATAACTTCAAGACTAGTGAGTGTGAAATGATGATCGAGTTGTTTTATATTTACAATGGTTTAACGAGTGGTTTTTCGATGAACAGAGGAGCATATTTTAGTTTAGAAGTTTTGAACTAAAGTATATTTTTTTATGTGTATGAGGATCGATAACAATGAAATGCAAAATGTTTTCGAACTTATTGTTGTGTCTTAAAATTAGATGAAATTTGCACCTTCAATATTTTATAACATTGTATAGATATTTGAGTGGAGTGAATATAAATTTGGTTATCTAGTTGGTTATACCTTGCTACAAGCATATGGTGTATAGTCATGTGTCGACATTTGTTGTCATCCGTCAACATACCGAGTCGTCATTTGTGAATGAGTGGGGTTAGAGTGTTTGGTGCGGTAGTGACGAATAACAGGTTATTTGTTTGTCATTTTTGCACAATCTCATCAGCCTTTCAATAACACACTAACAACTAAAATATTCTCCTCATCAAAAAACCCAATAACATGTTATTAGTATAAACACATTTATTTACCTTTTTCATTTTATTATTTTATACAAACACATTTTAAATTAAAACTTAAAATTCGATATATTAGAAATACGATATGATTATAAATACGATACGGATACGATAAATATATAAAAACCACGATACTAAAAATATATTAAAAAAATAACTTAGGCCTAACATTGCAAACATATTAGAAACTGAACAATGTAGAAATGCAAAACAAAATGATTAAAAAAAAAAAAAAAAAAAAAAAAAGTAGCGCACCTTCTTCTCCAAGCCAACCCTGCAAACAAACACAAACACACCAAAAAATAATATTTAAAAAAAATAACAAAAAAATAAATAAATAAAAGAAGGACAAAAATACACCGTTGGTGCCTAAACTTTCCACAAAACATCGCGATAGACCTTAACTTTCCAAAATCGTCGTGTGGCGTCCAAAACTTGCGATTTTGAGTCCGATTGTGTCCCTTGACCTAGAAATCTAAGGTCAACACCCATTTTTAGGTATAGCATCAAGGGTATAATAGACCAAACACATTTTCAACCATATCTAAGTTAAATCTAACCCAAACTCCTTTAACATCATCGTTTTGTGCCTTAGTAAGCATGGATCTTCATGAAAATTCACCATATTAGTGTGTTCTTTCCTCAAATGAGGTATTGTTAACATCTCGTTAAGTAGCAAGTTAGTAAATTATATCATGACTAAAATACACCGTTGGTCACACAATTATTAAATTTTTGGGTGTATATTGACTTGTGAAAGTCAAACTGGTTAAATCCAAACACCCGCTAAACTGCATATGCAGATGCAAACATGCAATTGAAAGCAAAATACTCGAAAAATCAAGATTAAAATGTCTTAAAATTATCAATTAAAATATGTTTCGTTACATAATGACATTAATCCGAGGTGTCTGCCTTATGTAAATCATCGTATGAGAAAGTTTCTAAACACTCCTCTTCTTCTTCTTCATTACAAACAACATATTTGTTTTTCTTTTTATCTATTTTTTCTAGTCTCCTTATAGCACGTTTCTCCTTCCAATGCTCCTCTGCTCTGGCCTTTGCAACAAGCCTTCTGTAGAAACTAGAAGGGGGGTTAAATAGTTTCACCGTTATTAATCACGTTTTTATAAAATTGACTTTACAAATTGTGTTTGACAAAAAGATTCGATTCGAAGCTTACGTGAAATCAACACAACAATAAATATAAGCAATGATAAGTAAACAAGTAAAGTTAAAGAAAGAAAGGATCGAACCGGCACACGAGTATTTATAGTGGTTTGGCCACGAAGCTCACTCCTTAGTCCCTACTCCACTCCCCGAGTCTCACACTCGAGAGTTTCACAAACACTATATCAACACGCTCCTGATGAGACGAAAAATGATCCGTTTTTAGGGGGTCATTTAAGCCCGAATTCGAATTTATTTGATCAAATATTGCCCTAAATCGTTCCTTTTGTGATTTTAGGTACTTTGGGAGTGAAATCTGGAAAAGGAAGCAATTCGGACGTTTTTGGAGCATAAAAGTGAAGAAAACGCCAAAGTCTTAATTTTCCATGCTGGGAATAGTAGGTGACGGCGTCAAGAGTAACTCTCTGACGGCGCCAAGAGCAAAATTCCATGACGATCCAGTAAAGATTTGACGGCGTCAAGAAGGTAGGGCTTCAAGAGTAAAAGTCATGACGGCCTGGAAATGATTAAGTCTTGACCGCGTCAAATGTAGATCAAGGCAGTCCGAGAATAGTTTTGGCGGCGAGGTGACGGCGTCACAATGTTTGTCTTGACGCCGTCAGACCTCTTTTTCTATATATAGTTTTCTAATTTTCACATTAAAAAGAGAGAAGTTTTGGAGAAACCCTAAGTACGAACTTGGTGCGAATTTTACAGGTTTTTCAAGGGTTCCAAGCCCTTGATACCTTTCATGTGTAATTAAGATAAGTGTTCTTTCAATTCAATCAATATGTCTATGTGTTGGTTGTCTATATCTTGTTCTTGTCTTAATTCCATCATGCTAGGCTAGATCTATCTTGTGTTTGCTTGGATCTAATGAAACCTAGATGTTAATTATGTGTTGATTACTTGTTTATACTTGTCTTGGATGAATGATTTATATGTTAGGCTTAAGAAAACTGGCAGATCTCCAATTGGTAACATGCTTGAACGTCTTAAGAAACATGAACCGACGCGCACTAGGTCTTTATTGGTTGTATTTAATGCATGAGTCACTGTTTACAATCCCTATAGTTGTGCTGGGTATGGTGTAGGAGGAGATAAGAGCTCATAGAATTAGGGAGTTAAGTGTGCCACCCCATGAATGGTATTAAGGAATACAATCCGTCATCCATGCATTTATAACAAGTAATTAACGTGTAAAAGATGTCTAGGGAGTAGTGAAATCTAAGTAAACACATTTTCTCCACTTATTGCTCACAACTTTAGTATAATTTAGCTTATTTTCATTTCTTGTATTTTATTTTGATTGCATCTTTAGTATTGGGTTAGTTGAGTAGCAACTAATTCCGCCCAAATTCTTCAAACCCGAGAATTTTAATTGCTTTCTAAAAAATATAAAAACACAAAAATAATCATCCCTCACCTTTAAAACTAGTATTTAGTTTTTCTAATCCTAGCGACACTATTCCTAGCTGAACGATCAATCCCCCGGTACTTGTCACTATACTATACTACAACGATCAGGTACACTGCCTGGTGGGGGTTGGAAACTTCTCGAGATCCCTCGAGAGGTAAAGCCTGTTGCGATTCCCACGCATCAAGTTTTTGGCGCCGTTGCCGGGGAATAGTTATTGTCTAGGTTAGAATTTCTTTTTATTAGGTCTACTTGCTAGATTCCTTTCTAGTAAGATTTTATTTTTATTTTTAGGTTCTCTTTAGTCTATCTATTTCTTTGTGCCTTTGTTCGTAACCACCGGACATCATGGACAACGGGAACATCTTTGAACCCGTCATCCCACCACAACAAAACCCACCATTAGAACCCCTTAGGCCCTGAACCTTAGGAGAGTATTCCCGACCTAGCCACCAAGGCTATCGAAACACCATTGAGCTCACCGGAGCCAATGTGACCCCCTTGCGATCCGACACCATCCGGTTGGTGCAAAGCGGATGTGCATTCCATGGACTTCGTTCCGAAGATCCAAACCAACATCTTAAGGACTTCCTCAAAATCATAGATTCCATAGACTTAGATGTTGCAACTAGAGAGACAACCCAATTACGCCTATTCCAATTCTCTCTACGGGATCAAGCTAGTCAATGGCTTGAGCGTTTACCCGCGGGATCCATCACCACATGGGATAACCTCACCAATCGCTTCCTTACTCAATTCTTTCCACCGGGGAAGACTGCAATGCTTAGGAATGACATTCTGATGTTTGAACAGCAGCAGGGTGAAACTTTCTACGAAGCTTGGGCCCGTTTTAAGGATCTCCTCCATAAGGTCCCTCATCATGGTATAAACCGTTGGTTATTAGTCCAGATTTTCTACGACCATGTTGACTATCACACTAAGCGCACAATTGATAGGGCCGCGGGAGGTAAACTGCATGATAAGAATGCTGAGGAGTCTTGGGCAGTTATCGAGGAGCTCGCCACTGATAATCAGGAGATGTGGGAGTTTAATCATACAGTAAAAGCGGCTAGCAATGCAGTCTCAACATCTGGAGGGACCACCGAAATCCCCGATGAACTCCTATGCAAACTTGAGGCAAAAGTTGACTATTTTGAGGAAAGGCAAAGGAGGCCTTTAAGTCCTAGACGAGCTACTGTCAATTCTGTCTCAAAACCAACTTCGGCACCATTATCTGAGTCGCCTTCTAGAGAAAATGTCAAGACTTTTCAGAACTATACCCCACCTTGTTCCCCTCCTAAGGAACTTAGCTCGGAGTTTGAAGCTAGGATGAGAGAATATATGGCAACTCACTCAGATCGGCTTGCTAGATTCGAGGAAGCAGTTTATAAGCAAAAAGAGGAGATGCAGGAGAAAATAAATGAGATGATGAGTCTATTAGAGGAGTATGCCAACCAGAGAACCCCCGAAAGAATACTACTAAGGAAAGAAAGCGCCACTCCCACCACCCAATTTGTTAACTCCATCACCATTGTCCAAAAGGATAACGAGAAGGTAGAAACTCTTGCTAAACAGACCTTAGAAAAACCACCAGAATCCCAACCCTTGAGTTACTACCTGAAACATGATATAAACAAAAACACCATAAACAATTGGATTAAGGGTGATGGGCGTAACCAACCCTCCAGACAGGTTTCTGAGAAAGAGGAAGAAGTGAAAGATGAGTATGATACGCTTCCTGGAGGATCAGTATTCGAGAAGCTATTGGTACAAAAAGTGGCTACTAAGCAGATAGCATGTGGGAACTTTGAGATACCAACGAGCATCGGGGACTTGAAACATCTTAGTGCTTTCGCCGACCAAGGATCGGAAGTAAATCTTATGCCCCTAACTATTTACATCCAACTAACGTCAAAAATGCCAGCCCCTACTCGTGTTAGGTTATCTCTCGTTGGACACTCGTACGTATACCCCCTAGGAATCGCAGAAGATGTATTAGTTAATGTCGCAGGATTCATGTACCCCGTTGATTTTATGATCATCGATGATAAAGGGGATGGATGCATGCCAATAATCCTTGGGGCACCATTCCTCGCCACCGCTAGGGCTGTCATTAAGTATGAAGGTAGGAAGATTGAGCTTAAATCTGGAAAAAGAAAGATTAGCTTCCCCATGACCCCACGAAGTGGGTATGAGAGTTTGAGTTGGAGAAAGATCAAAAACAACATTGGCACGACACCCATTCGTGTTCAGAATAAAATTCTTGCATGGGAGGCAAGAATCAAAAGCTATAAGAAAGCCAAAAACGAAAGAAGAAAAAGCAATAAGGTTCAGGTCGAATTCGAACATACTCAACCCATAGGAAATCATGTACCATTCGAGGAAGGGAACTTGGTACTCTTGAGACACTTGGAAACAACAATACTACCCGATAAACCAAGTCCTTGGTGGTATGGGCCATTCACAATTGAAGGTGTGAGCCAAGATGGGGTAGCTAACTTGAGAAGTAAAGTAGGTGGAATGGTACATGCGAGTATCGACAGATTGAGACACTACCACCATAACAGTAATGATCGCAACTACATGGGGTATATCATTTCAAGAGATGAGGTCACGTAGTAACCCATGACCTTGAGTCTAGCTACAAGACTCGTAAATAAAGAAAAGCGCTTCTTGGGAGGCAACCCATGTTTTGTGTTATTTTATTTTGTTTGTTTGTTATTTGCTTTCGTATGCATGTTTTATTTTTATTGTTGATAGATCATGTTTCTAAACTAAATAGTGGAAATACTTTACTTTGTTGTTTTGGCCTAGTCTTAACTCCACCTAAAAGTATTTTTGCAAAAGATAAGTGTAAGGGGAAACCCCAAATATGTTTTCAAGAAACAAACCGATCATGATTCTCCACAATATTAAATGAACATGTATATTCGTATTTGTTAGAGTCAAATGCTTGTATTGAGTCATAATGAAGTTTTGCAGGATTTTCCAGGAAGTAGGACCAAGTTTTTCCAGAAATTTTTCGGAAAATTAACATAAGAATTTCTGCAGGTCACTTCTGACTGCGTCAAGAGTTTATTCTTGACGGCGTCAAGTGTAAAAATCTGGAAATTTTACCGGTTTTGTTTTTCTAACGGAGTCTTATGGTTTTTGTGAATTATTAAGTTTTATAATCTCCAGGAGATCTGCAAACTTCATTCCACAAGCATTATATCTTATCTTGTTTTCTAGGATTTAGTAACTTATATAGGATGCCGCCGATTTTACGCGAGGTTGTCTTGTCTATTTTATCAAGTTTTACAGGTTATGTATGACAAGAAGATGATTTATATTCTGGAAGGGAAGCTTTGATTGTTCATTCTCTTGGAGGAAGATTTAACCTGGCCACCTTATTATCCATACCGAGTGAATCAGGGGAGTATTTGAATTCATTCTCTTTACTTTTTCACTTTTACATTCTTTACTTGAACATTGGGGACAATGTTCATCTTAAGTGTAAGGGGAGGATAAAAAGATGATACCTTACATATGCACTTTCGCTTGAGTTTGTTTTGTTTAATGGTTGATGTGTAATAAAACTATGAGAAACACTTGTTAGTGCAATTTTAGCACCAAATTTAAAATTTTTTACAACATTTAGGAGTGAAACTTTAGCCATAGCAAGCGTCTCATGGATAGGAGATTGTATGACTAGCACATAACCGTATATTCAGAAAAATTTTCCACCCAAATATGTGAGGTTCGCCTTTAGATTTGATAGGAAAAGCATTCATTATTAGTGCTTATGAGTGTACCGGAAGCATTTAGATTCTAGAACTTGCGTTAGTGATGCATCCTGAGACCGCTAGTGAGACTACATTCGTGTGGTAGGATTTACTACATGATAAGAGGCATTAGGATTACCCTTGTGTTAAACCCGTATCATAATTACTTGACCATTTAAGTCATATTACTTGGCTAGTTAAGTCAACTAATTTTTCCCACACCCTTAGCGTTGTACTCATTTTTAGTACACGATACCCCTAGTACACCCCTCCGAGCCTATCTTTTCGTTTCTAACTTTAAGCATCTTACTTAAAGGAAGAATTTGTTACACCCCACTTAAATGTACAACCAAATCGCCTTAGCCTTCCGTGTATGCGCTCATTTTTAGTGCATTATTGTTATTTGTTAAACCCTAAGTTAACTTTCTAATTGATTACATGGTTGCTAAGTCGAGTCATATCCTTGTACATATTGTTTTGGGACGATTGGGACTCATGGGTAAAGTACTTATTTATGGAGTAATGGGGAAGAACATCATTTATTACCCCCATATGTGCGTTAATCTTAAAAGTGCTCCAAGTGTTTTGATTTTCTTAATTCGAGTCATTAGATTAGTTTAATGTAAAGTATGTAAAAATTCATGTGTAAGGGGAACATTCATCCCCTATGATGTATTATTTTGGATGGTAGGGTAAGAGTGTATGCAAAAAAAAAAAAAAAAAAAAAAAAAAAAAAAAAATCGAAAAAATCAAGAAAAAGAAAAAAAAATAGAGAAAGAAAAAAAAACATACGGACTACCATCCCTTTTTATTTTATGTTTTTGCTGTTTTCCATTTATTAGCTTAAGTCGAGTCTAGTCTTGGCTTAGCAACGCCATATTGTACATGTAATTGACTAAGATTGTTAACTCGCCACCAGTAAAACTTCCTTTATCCAACAAAACCGTGTATTTCATATCCCTACACCTAACGTTACAACCCTTTAAAAGACCTATTTGATAGTTTATCCTAGGTGCTTACGCCATGTGGTGGAGGTTTGATCCTTTCCCAAGCCTATGGTAATCTATTTTGCTGTGACAGGTAGTGAGAGATATCTTCCGTTTCCATATTGTAATTTACACTTTATTACACCCGAGAGATGTGAGTATCTAAACACTATTTGTGAGGTGCTTGTGTATGACCTCCGTGCTTGTCTATTGTTCTTTAGTGGAACGATTATTTGTTGTAATTACTTTTATATTAGTGTTAAATGACCCCTAACTTGTATTTTGACTAGAATAAAAGCGCATTTGCTTGAGGACAAGCAAATCTCAAGTGTAAGGGTATATGATGAGACGAAAAATGGTCCATTTTTAGGGGGTCATTTAAGCCCGAATTCGAATTTATTTGATCAAATATTGCCCTAAATCGTTCCTTTTGTGATTTTAGGTACTTTGGGAGTGAAATCTGGAAAAGGAAGCAATTCGGACGTTTTTGGAGCATAAAAGTGAAGAAAACGCCAAAGTCTTAATTTTCCATGCTGGGAACAGTAGGTGACGGCGTCAAGAGTAACTCTCTGACGGCGTCAAGAGCAAAATTCCATGACGATCCAGTAAAGATTTGACGGCGTCACGAAGGTAGGGCGTCAAGAGTAAAAGTCATGACGGCCTGGAAATGATTAAGTCTTGACGGCGTCAAATGTAGATCAAGGCAGTCCGAGAATAGTTTTGGCGGCGAGGTGACGGCGTCACAATGTTTGTCTTGACGCCGTCAGACCTCTTTTTCTATATATAGTTTTCTAATTTTCACATTAAAAAGAAAGAAGTTTTGGAGAAACCCTAAGTACGAACTTGGTGCAAATTTTACAGGTTTTTCAAGGGTTCCAAGCCCTTGATACCTTTCATGTGTAATTAAGATAAGTGTTCTTTCAATTCAATCAATATGTCTATGTGTTGGTTGTCTATATCTTGTTCTTGTCTTAATTCCATCATGCTAGGCTAGATCTATCTTGTGTTTGCTTGGATCTAATGAAACCTAGATGTTAATTATGTGTTGATTATTTGTTTATACTTGTCTTGGATGAATGATTTATATGTTAGGCTTAAGAAAACTGGCAGATCTCCAATTGGTAACATGCTTGAACGTCTTAAGAAACATGAACCGACGCGCACTAGGTCTTTATTGGTTGTATTTAATGCATGAGCCACTGTTTACAATCTCTATAGTTGTGCTGGGCATGGTGTAGGAGGAGATAAGAGCTCATAGAATTGGGGAGTTAAGTGTGCCACCCCATGAATGGTATTAAGGAATACGATCCGTCATCCATGCATTTATAACAAGTAATTAACGTGTAAAAGATGTCTAGGGAGTAGTGAAATCTAAGTAAACACATTTTCTCCACTTATTGCTCACAACTTTAGTATAATTTAGCTTATTTTCATTTCTTGTATTTTATTTTGATTGCATCTTTAGTATTGGGTTAGTTGAGTAGCAACTAATTCCGCCCAAATCCTTCAAACCCGAGAAATTTAATTGCTTTCTAAAAAATATAAAAACACAAAAATAATCATCCCTCACCTTTAGAACTAGTATTTAGTTTTTCTAATCCTAGCGACACTATTCCTAGCTGAACGATCAATCCCCCGGTACTTGTCACTATACTGTACTACAACGATCAGGTACACTGCCTGGTGGGGGTTGTAAGCTTCTCGAGATCCCTCGAGAGGTAAAGCCTGTTGCGATTCCCACGCATCAACTCCCTTATGGCGGAACAAACCTTACACAAGCATACACCAAGTTTAACGACACTAAGCCGAATGTCGAGTCCTAATCCTAGCTAGAACCAATCTACCAAAGCCCGTGTGGCTTCACACCTCGTACAAACACGATGGCACGATACAACACAATACACAATATAAGACTTGCACTCAAGTCCTATTACCTACACGAAACAATGAATGAAAGTAATGATAGCTGTAACACCTCCAGTTTTGAAAAACATGCAGCGGAAATTAGATTGGGTGTTACTTCATAGCGCACAGTTTATTAGTAGAAAATTATTGTCATTTTAGTCATTTTAAAGATCTATCATTCGAATATAAATACCAGAGTTTTAAAAGAGGTCCTCATTTGTCCCAAAGTTTATTAAATAAGTTTCCGAATGATAGAAAAAATTATAGCCTTTATAAGTATCCGTGCTCCTCCGTGCCATCCTTGCTCATTATGGACCTGAGATAAACGCATGCTAAAAGCGTCAACACAAAGGTTGGTGAGTTCATAGAGTTTATAGTTTCGAATATCGATTTCCAAAAGAGTTTATGAGTCCAAAGTAGTTATAATAACAGTTGATCGTCAAATTAATGTGTGAGTAAATCCATAGTGTTCATAGCTTAAATCGTTGATTATTAAAATCAGAAAAAATGAGTGATTTCCAAATCGTTAGAAGATAGTCCGTTGGTTTGCCCTTCACTGGGTCAACACCAAAATAGTAGTTTGTTTGCCCTAACCGGGTCAACACCAAAATAGTAGTTTGTTTGTCCTAACTGGGACAACACCAAAATAGTAGTTTGTCAAGTATTAGTAGTTTCCTGCTATATAGTGAGCACAATCTCGTAGTTTGATAAAACAGTGGGCTACAGCATTTTACGCCCCTAACATCAGTCATTGTAGTACTGTATCATGACTACAGTACTACCGTTCTATTGCTCTTAGCTCATGACACGCAACGATTAACAGGCATCAAAATAACCATAATAATGATGTGAAATAGTGGCCCTCAGGATAGGTATTTACCAGTAACCTATGAAATCAAATAGAGTGCATTTGGTGGCTTTCCTCTAGCGACCAAATGGGGATTGTCAATCCCTAATAGATCTATCCACAACTACTTACGTTCACTCTGCGAGTGATTAAGGTGCATGAACGAGGGACTTTTGGTAATAGGTAACTTAGGCAATAGAGATCAAATATAGCATATCGTCGAACAATCACTTGTAATCATGTCTATAGCATGTATCTCCTCATGAGATAAAAATGTTTAAACCAATAAAGTTTATATGAAATATACTCATGTATTTAGTTAATGAATACTTGTAAAAGTAAAAACAGTAGTTAAGCATGTATCTCCCCCAAAACGTGTATAAACTATTTTAAAACAATTAAAAGTAGGGGTTATGACTCACCTTAGTAGTACGGTAGATAGAGTATAAGTAATGTCATAAGTGAAAAGACTTCACAAGATATCCTGAATAAAATAGAAGTCCGAGATAAGTTCGACTTATCGAGAATTGTGATTTGAATAGTGTCAGATGACAAAATGACTTTTGTGGCAGAGATGGCTTGCGTGGCAAAACGCTTAATAGTTCAAGCAACAAAGTTATATACTATATAACTTGTCTTTATGTATATGTATCGTTTATTATTTATATTTCTCAATTGTTCGTGAATAGTAATATGTATAATTTATCAAAAGTTGGTGAATGATAAATTGTAGTAAATGTCAATTATCCTTTTAATGAATCGATGAGTTTTGAGAACTAATCTTTTCGTGACGTGTAATCGAGTTATTGATAATAATGTCAGATTATATAATTCACGTTATAAATTATATATATTCATAAATATATAGTTATTCATAATTATTACTTTATTATTGCCTCAAACTGTAGGTCTCGGTATATGTTACTATGATATAGTCATAAAATATTAACATGTCAAACATAATTAAGTTTCTTTGTAAACCTTTAAGTTATACAAAAGTTAATCTTTTAACCCCAATAGTTAAATGATTTCATATTCAGTCCAAAATACATATAAAAGCTTTTAAGAAAATGATATATGTTTCTAAATTTAAGGGTTGAGAGTGTAAAATATTTATAATAGTTTTAAACTTATAAAAGTCTTTTAGGAAAATAGTAAGGGTGCAAAGTAGAGGGGTTGAAGCTGTCAACATGTGGAAGTTGCAAAATAACCAAATAAAAATAAAACTGTCATGTGAAAGATTCGAACTCATGACCTCTCCTTCTACTACATAGCGCTCCAACCAACTGAGCCAAGATATTTGTTGTGTTTTAATACTAACTGATTGGTTTATATAGTTTTCGAGTCTCTAACATATTGTGCTATATATCCTTTCCAAAACAGTATGTATGCGCATGCGTGGTACATGCATGGACTAGTATAAAGTTTTTGTGTTAACATTTACCTAGTGAGTAGATCAAAACAGTATGTTGAATTTCACATATGTATATGTATGCGCATGCGTGGTACATGCATGGACTAGTATAAAACTTTTGTGTTAACATTTACCCAGTGAGTAGATCGCAAATGTTTATAGTTTTCGTTCAATGCTTTCGTTTCATTTCAAAACTTATTTCGCGTTCATGTTTAGTTCATTTGTGAGTTCAAAATTCTTTACTAGCTCGACATATAAGGATAGGTCGACTGATGAACCATGGTATTCATTTATTTATGTCGAGCTTGCTATTATAGCAAGGTGCCACACAAGCTTTCAAAAGCTTATCACAAGTTGTACCACATGCGCGTTTCAAAGATGATTAGATAACTTAAATGTGCTAGCTTCGAAAATGAAATTGGTTCGAATACTTACAACGCCCAAAAGATGGTGACGAGATACGAAGGTGAGTGTAGATGGTTACGAACGGAGGACAACTGAGATTCGACCTTTAACCTCGCCCAACAATCTGAACGGCTAAACCCAAAAGATGTTTGCACTTCTTGTCTTGACACCAAGCTTGTCTCCCTTGTTCATTCTTGCTCGACAGTAACCCAAAGAAAGAACTATATATATATATATATATGTGTTTTTGTGTTGTGATAGTGAGATGTGAAAAGGTGATGGTGTAAGGCTCGGTTAAGGGCTCAACCAAGATCAGTTCCTAGTTTCCAAAACCTTTCTTTCTCTTCCACTTTGGCTCGATAGAAACTACAGGAAGGTATATAAGGCTAGTTAAGTATCCAAGTTGTGTGATATTTAAAGTGTGTGTTGTGTTTGGTCGAGTTGCATGAAGTCTTTTTATACATGAGTTTGGCGTGTGAAAACAAGCAAGTTTACAGGAGGCTAAGTGTCAGAGTGAATCAAATGCATGTTACCTCTTTTCATGCCCAATCTAACTAAAACAAATCGAATGCGTAAGACTTACACCTGATCATTACTGACATTCCTAACATGCATAGATTGGTTTTTCCATGATTGGGGAGGATGGGTGGTGAGTTTGGCTACATGTGACACGTTATACTAGATTTACCCAAGGAGTGTTGGGAGGTTTACTTGGGTTAGGTTTGGGATAGTAAACGTGCAAGAGTGTTAGTAAATTTTATCATTCTCAAATCCTTGTAACAGGGTCTATGAGGATGTGTAAAAATATTGGGATGTTGCATGTCGAGTTTACAAGAAAATGGGGTGGTTTGTGAGCCTAGTTGCGACTGGAAACAAAAGGAGAAAACTAAGGGTGCGCTTGGACTTGTGAGTTTGCTGATGGATCAAGTGCAAAGGAAAGGAGCCAAGAAAATAAGGAGTCCGTTTGGTTGATCAATGAGGGGTTAAGGCCCTCTGGTTAGCTTAGGTCGTATACCTCACAGGTCCGGAAATGTTTAGACGTGACCAAATAATAAAATGGTGCTCGTTTAAGGTTGTTGTCATTTGGAACTTATACAAAGTAATTCACTTGGCAAAAATGTATTTCTTGTAATTGCAACAAGTGATGAAAATAAATGTTGAGCTGAGCTTTGATGATTTTTATTATGTTAGAATGCTTGTAATATATTTAGGTATTTGTAACTTCCGACTCTACATTGGATGGTGATTTGATCTATGTCAATTTTTGTATGAGGTTGTTAAAAGGATTTCAAAAATATCGAGCCAAGGTAAGTGAGTACTTGTGGAAATTTTTATAGGCTTGGGAAATATATAAATCGTGCTT
Organism: Artemisia argyi; assembly: GCA_030686995.1. Classification (NCBI taxonomy): domain Eukaryota; kingdom Viridiplantae; phylum Streptophyta; class Magnoliopsida; order Asterales; family Asteraceae; genus Artemisia; species Artemisia argyi. The sequence goes on from CM060709.1 coordinate 306,163,176, forward strand.
GGTTAATTATCGAAACGTATATTTATTAAATATAAACGTTTTAAGTTTCTTGTGATATTTAGATTTTGAATACTGTTTCAAGGTAAATGGTGAAAATATTGTGATCGTCAAAAGTATAAAAAAAATTTGTCATTGGGTAAAAATGGTTATTTTCCATTGTAATGACATGTTAAATATTAGGAAAATCACGGGATGTGATAATAGATCCGCAACAATAAGATGAGATGAGCAAAACTCTTCTTCAACACTTCGTTTCTTGATTACAACGAATGTTCTTCTCTTGCACTTAGATGAAAGATGAGTGTGATAACTTGTAAACAACTCGAATTTGATAATGTGAGTATGTTTTGGAAAGAATTTCGGAATACAGAAAGTTTTGGTGCATAAGAGATGAGGTTTTCTGGAGGAAAACAGTTCTGCATTTATAGGCGGCAGGAAAGAGGCGACGGTCCCTTAAATGTTGGACGGTCCTTTATCGATAAGGGACCGTCGTCCTATTTAAGGGACCGTCCAGACAAACGCTCCTCTTTTTGTCCTAATGTGGTGAAAAACTATCTGGTGAAGTTTTGTTGTTGGTTTTGAGTGGGAAATATGGCTGTTATGGTTTTGAATTTTGAAAACATTTTCTTAATAAAACATTTCTTTAAGTTTTACAAAAATACATTTGTAAAAATGTTTTGTGACATGAAAATATAAAGTTTTTAAGTCCTTTGATCATATACACAAGTCGGTAGAAGTTTGTACATACCTTAATTGATGTTGATGACGAAAACAAGTTTTTCCCAATTAAAACTTATTAGTCGTAGTTTTATGTAACGTGTGTTTGTATTTTGTGATTATCAAAACTAGTAGAGACCGATTAATGCAAATGACGTTTTTGACATTATTTGTATTAACAATATCCCCCTTTTTGATGATTACAAAATATAAACTCATTTTTTATAAAACTAGGCATTAATGAGTTTTAAAACGAGTCTCGTTTTGTTCTCCCCCTTTTTGTAGAATCAAAAAGGCTTCATAGAAGTGATGAAGTCTACGGCATTAAGATGACTCCCCTTGCTTAGTGCTCCCCCTTGATGAGGACACTCAGGAATCGATCGATGGAATTGAGCTGCAATAAGTTAGAAGAAACATGCAAGCAAACATAGAAATCCTGCAGAAAAGATTAAGGAATGCAGGATAGGCATATAATGAGGACGGTCCCATAAATGGGTGTACGGTCCTTTAAATTTTGGGACCGCCATTTCGATTAGGGACCGCCGGTAGAAAGATTATCTGTAACAATATTTCAACAGTTCACGCATAGAATAGATCATTCATTAAAAGATAAGAATAATGTCATTCATATGACATTTACAACATGAGTTTACAAGCATAACCCTAGTCTAATCTCCTAGGATATCTCATGTTAAGTTAGGTTTTATTGGTGATCATGCATGCTTTCCTAGAACTTGCGACCGCGAGGTGGAGATGAGTTTTTGGGTAAGGGTTGAAGAAACCCGGATGACAAGAGGATGGAAATGATGTAGTCAAGATCATTCTTCATCTTTTGAAAGTGGTTGTGATTGTAGATGCAACAAGCACAATAACCCCCATGGGCATCTACTTGGGCAAGAGTGGGATGAGACATAGTTGGAGGATGAACGTTTTGGGATAGGATGATATTGAGGAGGCTCAAATCAACAAGATTTGAGAATTCTTGAGCATTGATGGAGTGTAGGGAGTTGACATTTGTCATTTGAGGTAGAAACAAAGGTGGTAATGAAGGAGAAAGAAGGAGAAAGAAGAATATGATGCCTCATTATGTGATGTGGGATTGGAATTGACATTGTTATTATGTGAATTGCCAAGGTTTTTTTTCTTCCTCCATATGGGTTTGACCGATTGATTGGCTCCAAACGGTCAACCTAAATTAACCAATGTGAGTGGTCAACTAGGTCAGACTGCTTGGGGCCAGTGCTCCGTGGAATACAGGGTTTCCCCGGGTCGTTATGTCCCGACGAGGTGTGAATTGTTATCAAACGAGTTTGTGATCGGGTGAATTTGGACAGAAAGGGGTTTGAGATTGATTACACTACTGAGATATATAATGAAATAGCTTAAATAAGCTATATTAACAAGGTTATAAAAGTTGAAAAACCAGAAACGTTTAAAACCTAAAAATATGTACGTTCAGTTTAAATTTACGCGAACGTACAAAATAAAAAGTGAAAACTGAAATCTGAAAACCCACAGGGGTGAAAATGACCTTTTTACAAACTAAAGGATGAAAGAAAATTTTTAGAAAAAGAAAATAAATTTTTACACTAATTACTTATTTAATATTAATTAAATACTATTTAATACTAATTATTAATATTTAAATAACTTAAATACAATATACTATTAATTCAGTACTAGAAAAATGAAAAACTAATTTCTAAAAATATAAAATAACTAAAAACTAATTTTAAACTTAAAAATATATCTTTTTGTCTTTTTGTGATTTTTATATTAATTAATTACTAATTAATTTAATTAAACTATTTAAACAATTTTTAAATTACTAATAATACTAAAAGTGACTAGAAAATTATAGAAAAATTAACAAATCTAATTAACCATTGTAGGAATCCTAAAAAATTATAAAAAGTTTGTTTTATATATTTTTACACTATTTTGCTAATTATTATATTGAATATTAATTAATTACTAATTAAACTAATTAAATTATAAAAACTAGAAAATGAACAGTTAAAATTCTAGAAAAATTCCTAAAATTATTTTATAACATATAAAAGCTAGGAAAAATATAAAAACTAGGTATTACTTAATAAAAACTAATTATGTTATTTAATACTTAATTATTAATTAATTATTAATAAAACTAATATTAAATCTAATTAATACTAAATGACAAAATAAAATTCTGGAAAAATTACTAAAAGTACTTTAATATAAAATAAAATTAAGAAAATGATAAAAATGCAAAGTGCTTAATAAAAATCTAAAAAGGAAAATTAAAAATTTAAATTACATTAAATCGAAACTCTCACTTAATTTTGATTTGGTTTTTCTGGAATTTTTCTTTTTCAAAACTATTTATAAACTCAAAATATCAAACTTTAACAAAAGCACTTTGGCCAGAAGCTTAAAAATAAGCAGATGAGAAGCTAAATGGATTGGCAGTTAAACAAATGAGCTTATTAGGATTTGTAGGACTTGAAAACGCTTATATTAAGCTAATCAGTACAAACTAATGATAAAATAAGCTAAAAGGAAGCTGGGGGAACTTGAAATGAACAGTAACCAAAGGAATAAGCACAGAGTCTAAGCTAGCATAAGCAATAAGCACTTGGGCTAAAATTGAATTCCAAACAGGTCCAGTGGGTGACCTTTGCAGTCCTGTGGGACCCACTAGGGGTGTTGGAAGTCCAATGTAAAGGCAAGTCCAATAAGCTGAGCATAAGCCCTCTCTAAAAAGCTAATGGATGACACCTGGGACCCACAGATGAGATCAAGGGAGGTCCTTGAATGTTGGATTAAAACCTGAATGCTCAGCTTACATCTGAAATGGGACAAAGAAGAATGGATGTGCAGCCCTATTAAATGAGTCCCAAACCACAAAATAAGCTAAGAACCTTGGAGCTTGGCTTATTGGCTTTCCAATAAGCCAAGATTCAAGGTGTGGGGCCCACTAGGGCACAAGTTATGAGCAATAGAAAAAGGGTCTAATGGACTGGGGTGGTGGTGCAGGGGAGGTGCTTCCCCTGCAGGTGTGTTTGGGGGAGTGTAGGGCCCACACCAAAATTCACAAAAATAAAATGAATATAGGAATCCAAAGTTCAGTTGGGGTATTGCAACATGTAAAAATTCCAGGGGTTGAAACCAAACACAAAAATCAAAACAATTCCTCGAAAAATTGGATTTCTGAACAAGGGGTCAATTTTGACTTTTTAATTTATGATGAAAGTTTGACCTTGGTGAAGTTTGATCCTAATTTACTGAGTGAAAATGATATAATAAGCTACAATAAAACTGAAATAAGGTATATTAACAACTAATGAAAGGATGTAGGTGGTTATGCTACTACAAACTCCAACAGTTAACTAAAATGGTGAGTTTAAAGAGATTATTGACTTTTTGTTAAATAGCTACTGATATTATGGTATTAATATCCTAATGTGACCTAATGAATCATGTTTCACTATCTTGCAACCACTGAAACACACAAGAACAAAGTGAAGCAAGCAAATCCAAACACTCCCTATTGAACTGTTATGACAATTTTAAAGAAGCAAATGGATGAATTAAACCATAAAACTGATTCCTAATTACTAATTGTGACTAAGGAACTTCAAATAAGCTCAGAAACATGAGTCAAAACCTCAAACACCTAAAATACTAAAATAAGTTAATTTGGCAGTGGATGTGAAAAAGAAATTATCCTAGAATTCTACTGATCCAATATGTAATGTAAAGCAATATTATGACTGACTTACACCTAAGAAGCCAAAAAGAACAGAAGTAAGCACTTATTAAGCAGTGGTACAGTAAATAGACAGAAAATGAAATATTGAGCTTACACATGATCCATGCTTAGAACTGAGAACCAAATACCAAGAACATGACCTAAATCCTCCCATGAGGTACTACAACCACTGTCATCCAAATTCAACCAGGTTTCAATCTTGTGCCACCTTCAAACTAGATTTTTCATTTTTTATCTATTTTTTTTTTGTATTTTTGAGAATTTTTGAGTTACTGATTCAAACTATTTTAACTTCTTTGAAAGCTTTAAGAAACTTATCAATAAGCTTATATGAACAACAAAAAACATCTAAACAACAACATTTGACAACTTAACAATAATTTGAGATTTTATACTTGAAAACACAAATTGGAAATGCAGAACTGAGATCTTGCAATTGATGATCAAATTGAGTTTCAAATACACTATAAATACTTAGTACAAGAATTTTAAGCCAGAAATTACAATAGAAAATGGAAATTTAAGCTAAGTCGACAATCTATATTATACTACTACTATTCTACTCTAACTAATAAGTCTTTCTCCTCTTTTCTTGACTTAAATAGATCCTGGTACCACTCTCTTTCTTTCCCACTCATTCCCAGCCGTTGGATAGCTAGAATTGATCATAGCCGTTTAAATGGGATTTGGCGGGAAAAGCCAATTTGGCAGTTGGGATGGTTTGGTGAGGGTATTTATGAGGAGGGGGTTGGTTTGGTGTAGGTGAGTGATATTAATGAAGTTGGTGAGGAATTGGTGGAGTTGGAGAGGAGGGGGAACCAATTTGCAGGAAACCAGGGAAAGTGGTAATGAATAATGGTGAGGGGTTGGGTTTGACCACGTGGGTTGACTGGCAGGGAGGGATTTTTATTATTTTTGGAGTGGGCCAAGTAGTGGTGGGCTTGGTATTAGGATTGGGCTAGTGGATTTGGATATTAAAGGGTTTGGTTTGGTTAAGTGTTAATACAAGGACCATAATTGTAATTTCTGAAGTTTAGGGGCTGAAAAGGTAATATTCCCCAAAGTACTCATAAGGTCCAATCTTGCCAAACTCCAATAATCCAAGAACCATAAAAGTTAAATTTCCATTTTTAAACATCCGAGGACCAAATTTTGACAAGTTTCAAAATCCAGGGACTAAGCTTGTAATTTCACCAATCTTTCATTCCAAGGACCAAAATTTACACTTGTGACTTTCCAGGGACCAAAATTGAATGATTTTCCAAAAATATCCCACCAGGGACCTTTTCTGCCAAATTATGAAGTTCAGGGACCAATCTTGTAAATTCTCAAAACTTTTAACTTTTTCACCAAAGGACTAAATATGACAACTTATGATTTCAAAAGGACCTTTGGTGACTTTACTTTTAAAATAAGTGCTCAGGGACTATTTTTGCCAATTTTTTAAAGTTGGGGGACTGAAACTGCCAATTATGCAAACTTTGTACGTTTTTCATCTGTTTTCACTCATTTTGCATCTAAAACATATAAAACACAATTTTGGAATATTTTTAGTAATTTGATGCATTATTGAGTGTTTTTGTATGTTTTGCAGTTCAGATTTGACCAAAAATGATGAGTGTTTGAGCACTCATCACCGATATTCTTGGTTTTCTAGGGGATGACATTTTGTTGGATGAAATTGTGATGAAGAGAGGTTATGCCATGGTAATGGATGGAGGAAGTTGTGGTTTAAGTAGAAGATGAAGGTGGCAAGAATAGTAAAGCATGCATGCTTGATTAGATTAGTTCAAATGATGCTTAAACAAATTAGGAATGTCCACAAGACCTAAGGGTAGGCTGGTCAAACATGCAGGAATATAAAGCAGTTAACGATTCACACATAGATGGACGGTCCTTCAAATAAGTGGACGGTCCTTTATCACGTAAGGGACCGTAGGTCAATAAGGAACCGCCACCAAAAGGATTGCCAGATTTCAAAAAATGTTTCTAGTGTGTGCCTATATGAACCATATGTGGAGATGTGATTATCTTGACTTTAAAAGAGAAGAAAAATCCTAAGAGATAATCAAAAGTCTCCTAATTTCACTTTCGCTCATTTTTCCATGTCGGACAACATATTTGTTACATGATCCGATAAAGGAATTGAGCGCATCGAGCATGCATGGAAAAACGTTTTTGAATTGTATTAACAATGCAAGAAAAATTAATTTTTCCTATTTGTGAGAAGATTTTGAACACATGAATTGGGGTTTTTATGCACAAAATCAAGTTTTCTTATTATCATGCAACAATGATTGTTAATAAAAATAGTTACTTCCCCAATTCGAATTTTTGTGCGCAAGAGAATCCTAGACTCAGATTATAAGGCATTCTTTAACTATGAAATCTAAGAAGATATGTGTTCCATCATTCCTAATCCTAATCGAAGATTAAAGAATGGTTCACGCTTAAGTGGTTTAGTAAGAATATCAGCAATGTCTTCCTCCGTTGGCACTTTTTCAATAGATATGTTACCCTTTTGCACATTATACCTAAGAAAATGGTGACGAATCTCAATGTGTTTGGTACGAGAGTGTTGCACGGGGTTTTTACTTAAATATATTGCTCCTTTATTATCACACATGATTGGAATGTCATCAAGTGTAATGCCATAGTCTACGAGAGCTTGTTTCATCCATAGTGCTTGTTGGCATGCCTTTCCGGCGCTTACATATTCGGCTTCGGTTGTGGGGATAGCTAGTGCCGTTTGTTTCTTGGAGAACCAAGAAGTTAAGAAACAACCTATGAAGGTACAAATGCCACTAGTAATTTTTCGATCCACATAATCTCCCGCATGATCAGAGTCGGCGTAAACTATAGTTTCTATGTCGGTCCCCTTAGGATACCATAATCCTAAGTGCATAGTGCCTTTAATGTATCGGAAGATACGTTTAACCGCTTCTAAGTGAGAAGATTTGGGATCTTCTTGAAAGCGAGCACAAATGCAGACACTAAACATGATATTGGGCCTACTTGCCGTTAGGTACAACAAACTTCCTATCATACCTCTATACTTAGTACTATCTACGGATTCACCCTCTTCATCCTTGGTGAGCTTTGTATCCGTAGCCATTGGGGTTTTCAAAGGTTTGGTATCTTCTAGTCCGAATTTCTTAAGCATTTCCTTAATATATTTTGATTGATTAAAGAATATTCCATCATCTAATTGTTTTATTTGTAGTTCAAGGAAGAAGTTAAGCTCACCCATCATACTCATTTCAAACTCTTGATGCATGATTCTTGAGAATTCATCACACATGTCTTGACAAGTTGAACCAAATATAATGTCATCAACATATATTTGGACGATTATGATGTTTGAATCTTTCTTCTTGGTGAAAAGAATGTTATCTACCATTCCCATCGAATATTCATGCTTAAGAAGAAAAGCTTTCAACCTATCATACCAAGCCTTAGGGGCTTGCTTTAAACCATATAAAGCTTTCTTTAGTTTATAAACATGCTCGGGGTACTCAAAGTCAATGAATCCTGGAGGTTGTGCAACATATACCTCCTCATTGATAAGACCGTTTAGGAATGCACTTTTCACATCCATTTGGAATAGCTTAAAATATAATGCACACACATATGCAAGTAATATCCTAATGGACTCAAGTCTAGCTACGGGTGCATAGGTTTCGTCATAATCAATTCCTTCTTGTTGATTATAGCCTTGTGCGACTAACCTAGCTTTGTTCCTAGATACTATACCATTTTCATCTAGTTTGATTCTAAATACCCACTTATTCCCTATTATTGTGACATTCTTAGGTCGTGGTACTAACATCCAAACATCATTAGACTTAAATTGGTTTAATTCTTCTTGCATTGCGATGATCCAACTTTTATCTTTTAATGCTTCATTGACATTTTTAGGTTCAATGATTGAAACAAAACAAAAGAAGTTGCTATTTTTTTGAACTTGTGATCTAAGGGTTCTTTGGTTTAGGCTTCCTATGACATTATCTAAAGGGTGGCTCTTAGATTCTTTAACATTTGAAGTTTCACCTATTTCGATGGTTTCTTGAGATATGTCTAGGTTTTTCATGTTTTCAACTATGGCGTTTTCTTCATCCAAATCATCATCTACCAAAGGTGAAGTTTTAGATGGAGGGGGACTCTCATCGAAAGTCACGTTGAGTGATTCTTCGACAACCATTGTTTCCTTGTTTAAGACAATATAGGCTTTACTTGTTTGAGAGTAACCTAGAAATACACCTTCATAAGACTTTAGGTCGAACTTAGTGAGATAGTCTTTGGTGTTTAAAATATAGCATTTGCTACCAAACACTCTGAAGTAATCTAGAGAAGGTTTTCTACCTTTCAAAATTTCATAAGGGGTTTTTCCTATGATTTGTCTAATTAGAATTCTATTTAGGATATAGGTGGATGTATCTACGGCATTACACCAAAATTTCTATTGAATGGATTGGTCGGTGAGCATGGTTCTACTCATTTCTTGTAGGGTTCTATTTTTCCTTTCGACTACCCCATTTGATTGTGGAGTTCGTGGAGCCGAGAAATTGTGAGTAATACCATTAGCATCATAATAAGCACCGAATTAAACTTCATTGTCCAATTCTCTACCATGGTCCGTCCTAATGGAGACTATGTTGCATCCTAATTGATTTTGAATTTTCTTACTAAATATTTTGAATTGATCGAAAGTTTCTGTCTTATTTTTAAGAAACCTAGTCCAAGTGTACCTAGAGTAATCGTCTACGATCACTAAAGTGTAGAGATTTCCTCCATAACTCCGTATGGGGGAAGGACTGAAAAGATCCATGTGAAGAAGCTCTAGACATCAAGATGTTGAGATCATGTTTTTAGGTTTATGACTGGAGTGAGCTTGTTTTCCAACCTTGCAAGCATCACAAAAGTGTTGATCGAACCTAAGTTTGGGAAGGTGTCTAACTAGATCCTTAGAAGATAATGATTGTATTAGACGCATGTTGGCGTGTCCTAATCTTCTATGCCATAAAGTAGAGTTATCATTAACCGTAGCTAAGCAAATGTTCTCACTAGGTTTGTTACTAATTTTCATAATGTATAGGTTACCTTTTCTAATTCCTTTAGCAATAAATTTTCCGTTCTTAATTATCTCACTATCGTCTTTGAAAAAGATTACCTTGCAACCATTATCACAGATTTGACTAATACTAAGCAAATTGAAACCTAGCTTATCCACATGTTCTACATTAGTAATAGTAAGAGAGTTATGAGTAATCGTACCTTTGCCGATGATATTACCCTTGAGCTTACTACCAAATGTAACGTTACCTCCAGCACTTCGTTTCTTGATTACAACGAATGTTCTTCTCTTGAACTTAGATGAAAGATGAGTGTGATCACTTGTAAACAACTAGAATTTGATAATGTGATCAAAGAGTATGTTTTGGAAAGAATTTCGGAATACAGAAGGTTTTGGTGCATAAGAGGTGAGGTTTTCTGGAGGAAAACAGTTCTGTATTTATAGGCGTCAGGAAAGAGGCGACGGTCCCTTAAATGTTGGACGGTCCCTTATCGATAAGGGACCGCCGTCCTATTTAAGGGACCATCCAGACAAACGCTCCTCTTTTTGTCCTGACGTGGTGAAAACTATCTGGTGAAGTTTTGTTGTCGGTTTTGAGCGGGAAATATGGCTGTTATGGTTTTGAATTTTGAAAACATTTTCTTAATAAAACATTTCTTTAAGTTTACAAAAATACATTTGTAAAAATGTTTTGTGACATGAAAATGTAAAGTTTTTAAGTCCTTTGAACACATACACAAGTTGGTAGAAGTTTGTACATACCTTAAGTGATGTTGATGACGAAAACGAGTTTTCCCGATTAAAACTTATTGGTCGTAGTTTTGTGTAACGTGTGTTTGTATTTTGTGATTATCAAAACTAGTAGAGACCGATTAATGCAAATGACGTTTTTGACATTATTTGTATTAACACCTTCTTCTCTCGACTTCATCAGTGCTTGGAGCTGCTTTCTCCTTCTCTTCTGCAGGCTCCTTTTCTTCCACCCTTGGCACCTCTGCCAATGCCGCCTCCACCCTTGGCACCACGGCCTCTTTCCTTTCAGGGGCTGGTCTTTTGACCACCTCCTCATTTTTTGTTTGGTTTGTTGACGTAGCATCAGCATCTATAGGTCTCTTGTTTCCCGACAACATGGTTACAATTTTTTTGATTTATTTTTGATACTAGTAGATTGGTTTGCAACATAATGTGGGAGTAACAAATTTATACACAAATAATGGCGAAAACGAAGAGTCTGTATTAAATTTTAGAAGTACTTTTTGAACTCTTCGATTCCCCATTATTTGTTGGAAATATACACGCATTTAGACGTGAATAGAGCGTGTCGGGGAAGACACTGTTGGTCCCTCAATTTGTCTATGTTGCCATTGGTATAGTTAAAACTCCCGCCCATTATTAAGTTTAGTGTTCACATTTGGTCCATGAATTTGACATTTAATATGATTAATCCAATCCAATTAAATCCGTACCCATTTTGACTCATGAAACTTCAAATAGAATATGCCATTTACACTTTGACTCATGAATTTTCAATTATGACTTTAGATAGTCAAACTTCAAAAGTCAAATACAATATGCCATTTACACTTTGACTCATAAATCCGTACCCATGTTGTTGTTGTTGTTGCTCAACAACTCTTGGTGCATTAGACGAAGTTGATGCACCTTGCACTTTTGGAGCATTGTTGTAGCATCAAACAACATTTAGTATCCTCAAAACCGACACCTAAGACATAACATTTCTTATCTTGAACCGAGACTACTTGGTTTATCAAGAAAGTACATGGATATGAGATTTAGCCTTTATGTAGACCATGTATTTATAAGAAGATCGCAAGGAAAGAACGAATTTGACCCAAGTTGTTTATTGCTCCAATAAATAAATAAAGACAAAAATAATTGAAACTATTATAGTAAATTAAGTGCATTGCCGGGAAGATCATAAAATTACATTAACATAAACTCTTAAAGTGACAACACATATCTAACAATTAATCTATGTGGATGATTCTAGATCATATGCCAGATGTAAATTAGCATAGTCTAATGTTTCCAAGATATCCTCGTGGTCGACTTCTGAATTGTCATGCTCGATGCCCACTTGTTGAAGATCTTCCCATTTTCTTCTTGTCTGATTGACTTTACGCCTTAACGTTGTAGTCTTTCATCTTTCTTTCATGCATCATTTTTCATTTGCTTCCCACTCGCTCCTTTTCTTTACATAAGCCTTTGCTTTTTCTTCAAAATACCTAGCAACGGCTTCTGCAAGCTTTTTATCTTTACGCCTCTCAACATTGTTAGCAACAGATGCATTAGATGATTCTGCCATTTGAAATTTACTACGTCTTTGTGTTTCTACTTATTTTTTGGATGCTAACCTCATCAATCATAAGGGGTTAATATAGGGTGTGCGAAATGAATGCTAGGAAGTTGGAATGGTGATTGTTTCAATTTTCAAAAAACCAAACAACAACCCCATACGATCTTGTAGACGGTGTGAACCACCAACTTTCATTACTTCATCCAACAAAGGGAAATCTTCCATTGGTAAATGTGTGAGAAATTTGGCTAGTTGGATGGGTTTATTGGTTAAAGCACAAAAGTTACTAGAGTCTCATGGAAGAGACGTTCAAGGGTTTTAATGACTTAGTTTTCACCGTTGGTCTCTCATTTTGTCTATGTTCCCGTTGTTATACTTAAACTCCCGCCAATTATTAAGTTGAGTGTTCACATTTGGTCCCTCAAGTTGACTGTCAGGTTTAGCTTGGGTTATATCGTAGTTAAATAGTTATTAGACTATTATGCCCCTGAAACTAGAACATAAAACGTGCATTGAACCAGCCCAAATGGGTCAAGGAACGCAATCGGACTCAAAATCCTAAGGTTTGGACGCCTGGCGACGAATTTCAAAAGTTAAGGTGCATGGCGACCAACTTTTAGTCTAAAAGAAGTCACTGATTTCAAATTGTGGTATTTAGGGTTTAATGATTATCGATTAAAGAGGGTTTATTTTGTATGGTTTTCTTTTATAGGACTCTGATTGCAGGTTCATTGATTGGGTGGACCACCCCCCATGTGCCAGCGTGCCATTGTAATCATACCTGGACTGTTAAGGAATATCAACCTTCAAGCCAATTTGAGACAGGCTCAAGAAGATCATGCCAGGGTCAAGAAGTATCTAATTAAGACTTGGATTGGAATTTTATTGGTTCTGTTGTTGAAGATGTATTCTTAGACTATTAAAATAATGTAGGTGTTTGGATTTAGTAGTTATTTGGTATATGCTTATGTAATAGCAACCTAGGTTTTGTGTTTGTTAAGATGTTTAGTTTATAATGAATGAATGGGTTGCCTATGAAGTTATTTGTTTGTGTTATGTTTTGAATATGTTGGTTTAAAATTGGTAAAAAATTTGTAATGAATAAAGTGGTCAATGGGTTGGTTTAAAATGGGTAAAACAATTCACCAAAACTAGTAAATTCATTGGTATGTGTAAATTTATGGTTTGGTTTACATGTAATGGGTTAATTCATTGTTTGACTTTTTAAGTCAATAGAATGTGCATACCAAAATGGTTCAGTGGTTGAATTTTTAAGTCAAAACAAGTTCAAACAAATTGCATACCATAATGGTGAGTGAACAAATGGTTCAGTTTGAATACACAGTTAAGGGCAGACAAAGAAATGTGAGTGAACAAATGTGACTACACTCACACTGCATATCAAATTGGGATTAAAGAGGTTAAGTGCAAACAAAGAAAATGAAAAGTGCATACAAAGAAAATGGGATTAAAGAGTGCATTCCATAATTCTAAACAACTGTTTGGTTGCATACTACAACAAGTAACAGACAACGACAGACACATTGTTTAGTGCATATACAACACATCAAATAATATGACAATAAAAACTAGTTCACTACACTTGCTTTTTTCCATTCTTGACAGTCTTGTTGGCTTTGTTAATTGAATTATGAGCAGTAGCTTTTTTTTTTAAACCTTTCTTAGCAGCCTCAGACCTTGTCTTCACACCACTATCAGTCTCATACCTTGTCCTGTTGTTGGTTGTGTTACTAGTTGCACCAGCAGTCTCAGATCTTGACCTTTTCTTGCCTACATTAGCTATTGGACCTTTGCAGCTTCTCTTGTTATGGCCTTTTGTTTTGCACAACACACAAGTCACTGTCTTTGATCTCCTAGAAAGCTTTCTAATGGTCTCCATTAAGATGTTCTCACCCGCAGACTTCTTTCTTGCCTTCTGTGGCCTACCAACTTGTGGATGATGATGTGGAGGAAGGACAGTGGTTGGAATGGGACACTTTGGCCATAAGCTTTTATATCTAATGGGAAAAAAATTAGGGTTTTGCTTAGATGCTCAAAATTAGGGCTTTCCTTGTTAAACCAAATATTAACTCGTACATACTTAAATGACACTGAAAAAAACAAATATTCAAATATTCAATAGGGTAACCGTATCATACCATAAGCTTCATAAACATCAACATCATCTTGTGTCTCACGCTTTGACCATTGTGATATCGAGGCAACCATTGCATTAACTTGATCAGATTAGGTTAATCATCTAATGTAGAAGATGAATGGTTTTGTGTGGGTGGGTGGGTGGGTGAGAGAAAATTGGGGGAGGGGGTGGGAGGTGAAGAGGGAGAACTGAATTATTTTATTTGGGATGAAGACTTGTGTACTTGTATTTCTTTAAAATAAGTGAAAAACCTGGAAAGACAAGGGTGAGATAACGTGGAAAGATAACTGGATTTAGGTATAAGGATGGACGGTGTGTACTAGTTTCATTATAAAGATAAAAAAAACGCAATTGAAAAAATAAGGACTCAATTAAGGATTTTTACAAAACCACGGGGATGAACGATGTAATTTACTCTTTTTCTTTTTTACGTTTCACACTATCAAAATACAATTTATGTTTGAAAACGTCATGTCAGACACGGGTAGTCTATTATAGTAACATACGATAATGTCATCTAATTACAAAATCTAAAAAAAAAAGTTTTTGGAGTTTTAAATTGATAGCTTTTGTATTAAGTCCAACTAAAAATAGCTAAAATATTAAAAGGTACATATCAAATTACTAGTATATTTATTACCTGTGACCTCACACGATCAAATACGATCCACATATATCAATTATAATATTTGTTTATGGCTCGAACGTAAAACATACGTAGTAAATTGACTCAAAGATTGACTTTTTGTTTACGAAAAAACAAATATTTTGGTAGACTTGTGCAACTTTTAAACAAATCTTATGTAAACAAATATTTTTGGGTTAGCTAATCAAAAGTGGATATCATTTTAATTTTAAATATAAACAATGGGTGCGTTTGGTATCCCACTATAGGAATGAAACAATGACTAGTGATTAAAGGTGTTTGTTTAAGATTAGAGGTCCCACCACTATGGTAATGAATGATATATATAATCCATACTCCATATACATCAAAGGACCAAGGTATGAATCTTTCATAGGTGTGGGACCCACCACTACTATCAAACTCATACCCGTTGTCATTCATGGCAACATACCAAACGCACCCTTAATGTTTAATGAACAGTAAAAAGGTGGATAAAAAAGCAAAAAGAGTCCCTCTGGTTTACTTTCGTTGCAAAGATAGTCTCAAAAGAGTTGCAAAAATAGTCCATGCTGTTTACTGGCGAACACATAAACAGTCCCTAACTTAAATTTAAGGACTGTTTGTGTAACAAAAAATTACATAAATATCTTTCCAGTTTACTCACGTTGCAAAAATAGTCCTGGAAAAGTTGCAAAAGTCGTCCCTTCTGTTACTTACGGTTACAAAGTTAAATCTAAGGACTTTTGTATAATGGAACATAGAGGAAAATACAAAAATAGTCTTTGTAGTTACCTAACGATTCTAAAAACGATCTCTACCCGCGCCCCGCTGCAAAACGCATGTAAAAAGATTCTCGCTTTACAAACAAGAAAGAAGAAAAACCAACATAAAAGCAAGTTTTAGCTAAGTTCACTTACCATATTCAATTTGTTAAAGTTACATCAACTTATACAGGACATCATATGAAGAAAAACTATTTAGAAGTATCAAGTAAGGAGTTCAAAAGCGCCAACAACTAAGCAATAAATAAAATCTTTTTGTAACTCGACCATAAGTTGAGCATCACATCATGATAATGTGAGACATGTTCATTACTAATGTTGATCATACTTTATTATGGTTTCATTATTGTTTGCGTTGTGTTGTTGTTGTTTGTTCTTTTTTTTTTTTTTGGTCAGGATACCTAACACTGTTTATGATGATTAAAAAACTGGTTTGACTAAGTTTAGATACTCGTATGTTTTTCTTAACACGGTTTTCATGAAATATAAAAAGGTGTTTATTTATATGAATCTCTTGTTCAGAATAAAATATTACCAGTACAATTTACAAGTTGGGAAAAACAAGCGATATTTTGATATAGTTTTGTAGGGTTGCTATCATAAAAGACAGAATCGAGGTTGATGAGACATATGGAATAGGAATCTAGTGTACAATTTTGAACGATTATTATTTATTTTATGTATATATATAAAAAGAATATGTGAATCATAAAAGTGATACCTCCATTGGAAAAAAATAAAAAAATAAACTGCAAGTGCCAATTAAAATATTTTTGCTGTATTAATACTATGTTAGAATATAGTTTTATGTTCTCATTTATTCAAGCATTAGCTTGTTTAGAATTATTATCATTCAAGCATATTCGACCAATTAAATGTATCTCACATGATGATGATAATTTTGTATAGCACATAAAACATCAACAATGAAACATGGTGTTTGACTTAGCATTTGAAAAATGCTATAACTATATAAGATTTATAAAAGAAATTTCACAAATGAGGTGTAACCAGGGGCGCAGCTTCAGGGGGGGCGGCCGACCCCCCGAAATTTTTTTTGCGATGTAGGGGTATATAGTTTTCGTGTAGAAAAATAAATTTCGGTATTTTCGGTTTCGCCCCCCCCCCCCCCCCCCCCAATTTAATTCGGTTTCGACCCCCCATAGTGTTAGGGAAAAAAAAATTTAGATCCCGACCCCCCACTCGAAATTTCCAAGCTTCACCCCTGGGTGTAACTAATGGTTTGTTGTGAAACTTAGAGTCGGTAAAGAAAGAAAGTTGTAAGTGGTCAAAGTGTCTTGACATATCATTTTGTAAAAGTTCTTTTATAAAGATCATATAGTTCTAGCAAATTTTGATGCTTTTATATCAAATCTTTGCTTAAAGAGAATTAACTTTATCTAAATAATAAATTATGTAAAAGTGATAGATGTCTTAGACTATGTGTAATGGGTTTGATCCGACCGAGTCCCCAACCTATGTGGCACCAACCTAACGTGTCCGACCCCACAACCATCTTCCCCTCCGACGCGTCCCACTCTAAGAAAAACAGAAGTCGGTCACATATGCGACCGAGTTGTGTTATGATTTTGTGTGTGTGGGGTGTTTTATTAAATGATTTTTTGAGGTATTTTTTTATGGTGTTTTTGGTTCTTTTATTACACTAAATTGGTAATGAAATTATAATGAGGAGAAAAATATAATGTGTCGGTCACAATGAAAGTTGCATAGTGGTCACCATTTGCATATAACGACATGCAGGTAAATAAAAAAGGTGCTACCTACATGGCTACATGCGCAAGGAAAAAAAATGGCATGTATATCGTACATAGTTTTAACAAATGGATGTTTAATCCACTGATTTATTTGAAGAAAAAATGTTGATTAATTTTATTAAGTTTAAGGGAAATAACTTAATTAGATTGGGTTATTAACTTATTTTTCTTAGGCTAGACGCAGTGGAAGAAAAAACATCGGTCGAGTGCACTTGGTGACCGATTTCCAAATCGGTCGACTCCTTTGTGGAGTATTGTGCAAATATCGGCAGAGTTGATTGAGAAATAACAATCGGTCGTTTTTTCGACCGATTTTAAATCCTACCGTTTGAACATTAAAAAAAAAAAAAAAAAAAAAAAAAAAAAAAACCCTTTACCACTTTACATCTTATAATACCAACCTCAAGCACACTTCTAAACACAAAAATATGACTTGTCGTCTCCCCTATACCGTTGAACAAATGCAAAAGTACATTAAAAAATAATGCGACAAAGAAGACACGGCTCGACAACAGGCTCTTGTTGAAGTTATCAAGCAGTTTGAGCTCGCGAAAGCACTGAAATAAAGATTGAGACAACGATACACGGAGTGCAAAGACATCTCTGCAGAAAGAAAAACTGCAATTGACCAATTTTTGAACGATGAAGCTCGCAAAGATGGGGCCATTAGTGAGACGTTGTGGGATTGTGTTTCACAGATTCAGGTCCAAATCACCAACTAGATCCGTTGGAGTTTTGAGAAAAACAAAATTGTTGGTTCTATATCACAACAAAACTAACAATTTGGCCAAGGTGCATCAACTTCATCTGATGCACCAAGATTTGTTGAGCAACAAGAATATCAACCTCATCTAACTCAATTTGGGCTAGGTTATAAAGAAGATGCGGTTTAGAACGAGAGTAAAGAGCGGAAGCTTAGTTGATTGGAAGCAGAGTACGAAGAGAGAAAGTTTGTGAACTACTCTCCGTACGACGATGGTTACAGCTCAAACAACTCTCAAACTTAGGATCACCCAGATTACTGAAATTTAAGTTTATGTTTATGTAATGTTTTTAATATATGTACTGTTTTAATTATTAATGAAATGTAATGTTTTTATTTTTAATGAATTTTAAAAGTGTTATTTAAAATGTTTGAATTAAAAAATAATAATAAAAAAAATAAAAGTCATTCACCACTGTGACACTTGGGTCATACCTGATTATCGGAGAGAGAAAGGTGACGTGACACCTGATGACCCAGGTCACCCCTCTGGGCAGCCTTAGGATTGGTGTGAGAGAAACATGTATAATAAAAGAAGCCAAGTGAAAGTTACACCACAACTAATGTTCCCCCTTTTCTCAACTTCAACACAGTGTTATAATTTATTTTCTGGATGACAAAATTAAAATGAGTGTGAAAATTTGGATGGGAAAAAAGAGACTTTTTCTTTCATAGTGTTTATTTATTCCACTTAAAAAAGTATTTGCATGGTCAACAACAAAACCTTTTTAAATCGTCTGATATTAAAAAAAAAAAAAAAAACAAAACACGCCTAAATTTCTTCACTCATGTCACTAAATCCAATTAAAATAGTTAAGACACTAATAAAAAAAGCACCCCAATAAACCAACCCACTCGATCTGCCTTGGTACAAGTACTAGTTTATAGTTATGACTTATTGTCTTACCGACGAGTATCGAAGTAAAAGTAGAATTAAATTTCATGCTAAAAAAAATAAAAATAAAATTAATACTTTATGCATGGGAGTCGTTATGCTATATGCTCACGAGTTTATTATTAATTTATTATACTAGTAATAAAAAACGATTGACCCATTTCAAACCTTCAAGCCCGAAAAGGGTACGGATTCTAATAATAAAAGGGGATATGTATGTATGAGTTGAATAAGTAACACATTGAATCAGTCCATAAAAAAAAGGAGTTGACTACACCAAAACGAAGCTCATTCAAAGTTGTTTAGACTTTACAGTACGTTCATTTCTTTCTTTTATTCCTTTGCTCATATAAGTTGACTAAATCCATACGCAGGCCAAGTCAACATGCATGATGAACTTCGCTTCGAATGATAACTTCAATTCATCTCGTTAAGAACGTTGGTTGGAAACTTGGAAGCATGGACATAATTTAGAAGGGACCGAGGAGGGGCTGTGGCCCCCTCAAAATTTTTGACTTTATGTACATTTAATACTCTTTTATATATGGTTTTAGTCATTTTTAATATAAAAATATGGGTTATCAGACAAAAATGTTACTAAAGTTTGGCAAAAAGTGCGATTTGGTTACTAAAGTTTTTTTGGTTACAAAGAGGTTACTCAAGTTTGGTAACCGGTTATATAAGTTACTATGTATGTTTTAACCTTCTACTACAGGTTTTTTTTTTCGTTAATTTCAAAAATGGTCCCTCAGACTAACTGTCGTTAGTTTTTTCCGTTAGCTAACGGCCGTTTGCAACAAACATTTGCACTGTTAGTCCTTTATTCTAACGACCGTTTATACTTAACTCAAAATTTGGTTTTCATACATTTTTGTCCGTTTTTCTTACGTTTTTTGACCATTTTTTTACGTGTTTTTCGTTTTCATACGTTTTCGTTCGTTTTTATACGTTTTCGCCAATTTTCTTACACTTTCATCCGTTTTTCTTACGTTTTGCCCGTTTTTACACATTTTCACACATTTTTATACACTTTTTATACACGTTTTTATACACATTTTTACATACGCATAAAACATAACAAGTATAAAACATACAAAGGTGTAGAAAAACGTAAAACTAGCATGAAAATGTAAAAAGATGTATGAAACGTACACAAGCGTATAAACGTACGACAAGGGAGAAAAACGTACATAAACGTAAAACAATGTAAAGATAGTACGACAAGAGGAAAAAACATACATAAACGTATAAAAACGGATCGAAATGTACGAAAATATACAAAGATATGCGAAGGAGAAAAATGTAAAAAAAAATTATAATAAAAAAAATTACAAAAAAAAAAAAAAAAAAAAAAAAAAAAAAAAAAAAAAAAACGCATAGTAACTTTTTGTTAAAGTTCAGTAACCTATTTAATAAACCCGTAAACTATAGTAACTTCTTTGTAACATTTTAAACTTTGGTGCTGACGTGGACAAGGGGAACCGGTAATTAGCCGGTTGCCCACCCCCGCAGTAACATTTATGTAACATTTTTAATCTTTGAGTAACCTAAATGACAAACCCGTTTACTTAAGTTACCTCTTTGTAACCAAAAAAACTTTAGTAACCAAAACGCACTTTTTGGCAAACTTTAGTAACTTTTGTGTCTAATAATCCTAAAAATATTAACGTAGTGTATATCGGCCCTTCGAAAATAAATACTTTTTAGGTTGGCTCCCTCACTAATAGCATTCAAGTTCCGTCCCTGATTGAAAGATGGAACCAACTAATTAATGTGTTATAATCGTAAGTATAAAAGTATAAATGTATAGTAACAATGGATTGGATAGATATGGATGTGATAACCTTTCTCGTGCTGTGACTTTTTATCACAACAACTTTGCCAGAGAAATGTAGTAACTCTTTTAATAATATACTAATGAAAAGGAAAAATAGTAATACTAATAGAAAAATGTTACAGTTTGATTTTAGAGAAACAAGAATTTCAAAATTTTAAAATAATATTTTAGTCAAGAACCTTCGTATACATGACAAACATAGAAGAGAAAATGAAAACACGTGCTTTATGAATTATGACTCTTTTTTCCTTATGAAAGCATCGTTATAATATTTTAAATTTCGAGAGAAAAAAAAAAAAAAAAAGAAAAAAAAAAAAAAAACTGTACTAGATTGACTAAAAAAGTTAAGACCATACACTACGTAGTTTATAAAACTTAAAACAAGATGAGTGATGACATGCCTAAACTACTAAACGAGTCTACATATGAGTCTTTACTACGCTTACATAAATATCGAAGACTCTTAAAGTAAAACTAAAGCAGAAGAACGTTGGAAGCCGAAAAGCAAACTACTCCCGTTAGCTGTGAATCCGAACTCAAACTTATAGCTAATGATTCTCACATATCGTTCCATTCCAAGAAAAACAAAAGTTAGGTTATCAAAACTAAGGATGTTAGACATGACAACCTCAACCTATATATTTGAGGTCAATTCGAACGAACTAAGAACCAACTAACATGAGCTGAGCTCAAACTCGAGCTACTCGTAAAATATCCGGCTCGTATAATCTACGAGCTTTGTAGTCTTACATTAAATTTCAGTTTATATAGATATAATTAGTTAATTATCATTTATAAATTAATTATCATTTATAAGTAATATGATTAAGAAATGAGTCCATTCACGAAACATGGGTTATGTATTGTGTTTTGGGTTTGAAACATAATATCAATCTAAAGTCGAGCTTGAACTTGACATTACTACTAGACTCGATTGAACATCTTATCGTATTTGTATTATGCGTAGATGATACACCACTTGTTTTCATAGATAACCATGGTTTGTAAACTTTTGGCCGACAGATATCAGGGTTCGAACCCACAGCCACAAGGTAAATCCATCCTTTTTTAGAAGGATATTTGTGGGGGGGAGTAGTGCGATTAATGCGGGGTTTTATATTCGTGCGGATGATGAGTTTTATGAGAGGTCTGGGATTAGTTTTGATTGTGAGTTGATTGAGAGGAGTTATAAGTGGATTGAGAAGGCGATTGTGCTTCAACCGGAGTTGCTGACGTGGCAGTCGTCGTTAAGAGATGGTTTGTTGGAGTCTCGTGTTAGGCCGTTTAATGGATTTTGTTTGAGACATGTTATTGGTATTACATTACCGAATTTGTTCATAAAGAACTAAATTGCTAAATATACAGACCTTATTTAGTAACCGGCAAACACCACAACATTGTAAACAATCATGTATGAGCACAGCAATTGCAAATAGACCTTAGAAAAAGAATCAATGAAGAGCGTTAAAATAAAAGGTCATTTCTATACTCACAATCACTTGTTTATTGAAGAGACTGATTGTAAGCTTAATTCACTTGACAACCAAAAAACGTTTAACTCCTACAAGCACACACAAGTCAAACAAACTCTAAGTCAAGGCATTCGGATAAGTGAAGTTAAAAACATATGATCACACTGCTCAGGTGAAAGATTAAGATCATACTATAAGCTGTGAGGTAACAGAGACTTGATGGTCAAAAATCAACCAAATATCCCATAAAATCTGCATCGAGAAAAAAACTACAAAAAGTAGTCCTGAACTAAACATGGTGCAGAATGCAGATCCACTAATCAATAAGCATGTGAATGACGTCAAACTGATAATTTGTGTACATTGACAAGTTGATACTGATCAATTTCATAAAACCGACCAAAACATTATTGAAATGTTTTAATCATTGAACAGAAGACAAAAACATGAAAACAACAGGCGCCAAACCCTATCATACAGAAAACCGTTTTGCTATTGATAAGTATTATGTATTTCTGTTCGGTATTTCTGGAGTTTGCACACTCCTATCTGGCCAATGAACATGCAAATAATCATAACTGGATATGTGCTGGTTTTCTGGTTGAGTAAATCTAAAGCCGCAATCACACACATAATATTTTACATCATAAGCAAACAGGAATTTTTAATTATAGGATAACCATGTTTTCCCAAGACAGCTAGAGGTGTCGATGTTTGTCAACTATCACATTCAATAAACAAGCAAGCAAGTGAACAAGAGTGTTAATCTATCTATTGCACAATTTCAGTCTCATTCATGCAAGTTGTTTAGAAAGAATATGAGACCGGCCTCTAACGTGCCAAATGCAACTCAAGGATCAAACACTTAACCAAACATACCGATGACCTTAAGCGCACAAGCAAATACACATGGATGAACTTTTATCTAACGCATGCATCATCAAAAAAACGCAACACTAAGATACTTATAGTAAGACAGGAAACTACAACAAACAGAATAACACATACGCATGCTAACGCCAGCAGTATTACAAAAAATGATGATCACAAGATTCAAAGAGGTATAAGTTTGCAGCAATAGAAAACCGGACATACATACATTCAAACCATGAACTGCAATTAAACAAGAAAAAAACATGATACCAGTATAACCTTGTTGATATGTGGAATCATTTGAAGCCGAATATGGGTCTTGGCCGGGTATAACCGGGTCTTGTCCGGATATAGCCGGGTCTTGACCGGGTTTAACAGGAAATGACCGGGTCTTGACCGGGTCTAACTGGGTCTTGACCGGGTATAGCCGGGTCTTGACTGGAAATGACCGGGTCTAATCCGGTCTTGACCGGAAATGACCGGGTCTAACTGGGTCTTGACCGGAAATGGCCGGGTCTAACCGGGTCTTGGCCGGATATGACCGGGAACAGCCGGGTCTAACCGGGTCTTGACCGGAAATGGCCAGGTCTAACCGGGTATAGCCGGGTCTAACCGGGTATTGACCGGGTCTTGACCGGATATGACCGGAAATGGCCGGGTCTAACCGGGTCTTGGCCGGATATGACCGGGTATAGCCGGGTCTAACCGGGTCTTGACCGGAAATGGCCGGGTCTAACCGGGTATAGCCGGGTCTAACCGGGTATTGACCGGGTATAGCCGGGTCTAACCGGGTCTTGGCCGGATATAACCGGAAAAGTACAATGCCTGTGACTGGACAGTATGATACTACTGTAGGTGATTCGTCTTTTAATAGCTCTGGTCATAGGCATAGTGCTGCGGATTTGTTGAATTTGGCTAAAGTTGCGGTTTATGCTACTGTTGAGAGGATCTTGTTTGATGGTTTACGTGATATGATAGGTGTTTTGTTTAGGGATAACGTTGGGCGTTTACATCACGCTGTGTTGAGGGAGGATGGTGAGGTGATTTTGTCTGCTAGTGCGATTGGTAGTGCTCATTTGTTGTTGTTGGGTGGTATTGGACCGAGGGGGTATTTGTCTTCTTGGGGGATACCGGTTGTTACTCATTCGCCTTAAGTTGGTCAGTTTTTGTATGATAATCCAAGAAATGGGATATCGCTTTTGTCACCAATGTTACTGCAGCAGTCTCTGATTCAGGTTGTGGGGATTACAGATTCTGGTGCTTATTTAGAAGCGTCGTCTAATGTTCTTCCATATCCTAGCCCGGTCCACTACTGTTTTCATGAGGCCACAATCTTCACAGTTGTATTATAGTATTGTTAGTATTATGGAGAAGATTATTGGGCTGTTATCTGCTGGGTCAATGCGATTGGCGTCCCCTGAAATCATCACGAATCCAATGGTGCGGTTTAATTACTTTAGTAATGCTGTGGATTTGCAGAGGTGTGAGAATGGAACGTGTAAGATTGGTGAGTTGCTTAGGACTCGAGCTACGGCTGATTACAGGTTTTGGGGATGGTCTGGTCCAGAGTTTAGATTTGTGGGTGCAGAATTGCCGGGTAATCTATCAAGTGATGAGGAGATGGGCATTTTTTGCAGGCGGACAGTGAACACTATATGGCATTATCATGGGGGATGTTTAGTGGGGAGGGTGGTGGATTTGGAACTGAGAGTGTTGGGAGTTGGTTCTCTTCGAGTTATTGATGGTTCTGTGTTCTCTAATTCAAATCAATCCACAGGCTACTGTTTTGATGCTTGGAAGGTAAACTTTGTTATTAATTTTAAGCATTGTTCTTCCATATCCTAGCCTTGTTGGGGCGAGTCTGAGTCTGAGTTTGACTAATCGACTGATGTTTATTGGTTTGTGAATGTTTGCAGGCACATGGGTTTAAAGATTTTGATAGAGAGAATGCAAACGACAAGTTCTTCTTGATTTGCTCATGCTGTGAATATTACATGACTTGCTTGTATTCCTTCATTCATCTGTTGTTATAGTAACATTTTGGCTCACGTGTTTGTTAGTTCATGCCCATTGTATGCTTGTTTTAGCCTAAATTGAAGCTATTCATTTTTGCTTCTTTATTTCCTTGTCGTTTTAGCCTATGTTCATGCCCATTGTATGCTTGTTTTATGGTACAGCTTTCTTTGCAGCCATAGTTAGTAGATCAGAACATCTTTCTTTTCATTTTGATAATCCGTGAGTGTCTGATTAGTGTTTTAAGATACAAAACGTCTGTCTTCATTTAAGCTTGCTACTGCTAAGGGCCTAAGGATCTCATGATTCTTGCAATATTGTATCTCCTTTTCGTTTCATGAACTTGGTCATGAAGAAATAGGGAGAAGAATATAAATTGAGAATCATCCGTATGACTGGCTAATGCATGGTGTGACTTGTGAGCTTCCCTAATTCATGGTGGTTCAGCAAGGTTTGATGTGTGTGGTGAGGAAGATATTAGGTATTATGGGGTTTGTAAGGGTTGCTGGATGGGTAAAAGAGTCTTCGGGCGCATGTTACTACCTATAACCCCCCCCCCCCCCCCAAGTCCCCTACACACATTGACAGTGGAATTGGAATTCTTCTGATCAGGCCATTACGAACTGGAAATAAGATTTACGATTAATACTAAAGTTCATACCTTTTAAATATGACAGTGTATCCAGCACATTTAGTGTGTGCTGGAAGATGTGATCCATGTATGTTTAAGATTATATAATAGTTAAGCACCTTAGTACAGAATGTGTTGGAGCCTGAAGCTAGCACAAGTACAATTTTATAGGAGCAACTGGAATGTGTTGAATGCACTTTTTACTTTTTTAGGTTTTCCTTAAGAGTCGTTGCTGTTTCTGAATTGTAATGTTATGTCAGGAAGATATAGCTGTAGAAATAACAGTCTACAATTTATAGGAGCAACTGGAATGTGTTGAATGCACTTTTTACTTTTTTAGGTTTTCCTTAAGAGTCGTTGCTGTTTCTGTAGTTCCAACATTACAAGGTGAACTTTCTGCAGCTGCTGTTAAAGTGTTAATTTACCAAAACACACCCATTCTGTCCCCTAACGACACTAAATTAGACCTCAGGTTCTACGTAAGATTAAGCCAGTACAGTATGCTACCATCTGTAGTTTCAGTAATCCTAAAACATTAGCTAAACACTTGCTGGAAAACACAAGTTAGGCAAGAACCACTCAGGTATGTTTAGGTACCAGTCTGATACCATCAGATTGTATTGGAGTCATGCTAGCTGAGAACCTAGCAGCACTTGCTGTTCAGTTGGTTAGTAAAATCAAGTCTGCACAGGCGGTTTACCAATTCCCGTTGATTCGGACGAGTATTGACAATAAAAAAAATAAAAGGCACGTCACAGAACATGGTTAATGGCCAATCTATTTCTAAGCATAATCGAGTTTGCATACCCCAGGAGTGAGGTTAGTAAACCAGAGATAAATGCAGATAAGCAATGTACAATCAAAGTCTGCAAGTGGAATCTCCCTCGACACAAGTGGGTACATTTAGTGTGGAAGAAAACCTGATATTTTGTGAGCACGTTGGGTGTTGTTAATGGTCGGGAAGGAAACCTGTGATCTTGTGAATTGCAACTTTAGGCGGGATATGAAGGCATAAGATGACAGTTTATATTCGGTCATAGTTATTTTCATATCATATCCCAGGTCCCAGTTTACAAATCAATAAGCACACTATTATAAATCCTCCTAAGAATTGAACTTTAGACGAATCTTTCCAAATAGCCCAAGCAAAACACCAGACGAAGTTTGTCAATAATTTTCTAGTTTCTTTGGGCAGGTAAAACACAGACGCCATCTTTTTGTGCATTGCCTTCGTGTACAGGAGTAGCTCAGATAACCAACACCCATACAAAATGCAACTATTTTAATAAGATTTGCTCATAAGTTAAGACATATCCGCAATAGGGTGTTTACAAAATAAGAACATAAAAACATTAACATAAGCCGGATCAATTCTCATACAAGTCCCTAAATAACATTCCTCAAAACAATCCCCAACATACGTTGCAATTCTTTTTGTTAACACACCTATCCCTCGTGCAACTGCTCCTCACTTTCCACTGAAAAGAACGAGAAACAAAAGAATGACAATCAAATAAGGAACTAGAATGCCTATCTCCTCCAAAGAGAGGTGAATACAGTGAGAGTGTGTGAGAGAGTGAGATAGAGACGGAGAAAGATCAAGTGACATACGAATTCATCATGAGGGTAATGTTGTCACCCTTGAGCAAAATCCTCCCTACAAATATACAAAAAAGTTGCAAGTTAGATACACGAAGACTAGGATCCAAAAAAGAAGTCAATATGAAGATAAATATATGACAAACCTAGCGGCTTTCTGGTCTTCTTCTTGATGCTGACCTCCTCGGCCTCGTCAAGAACAAGGTTCATGTACTCGTCGAATCCCTACTCCATCAAACAAATAACAAACATAAGTTTCCGGATCACTAAAAATCAACAGTATAATACAGGTCACTGTTACAATAGACATATAATCACGTTATTCTGTTTAAACAACACATTCTGCGCTGTTCACACAGTCCTTTTTGCATTTATTGTTTTGTGAGTTTATGCCTGCTTTAGTTAATAATTATTGGGCATTACTTTGTTATCTAATTGACATTCCTATTTGTGATTTGCAGGTCACATCAACATATTTGTTGGTGATCTTAGCCCCGAGGATACTGATACTATGCTGTTTGCTTGCATCTTTGATTATGCTAGTTATTCGTGAGTACATCTTGTTCTCTTTCTCCCTATCTCTCACACGCACAAAATAATATGCTAATTTTATTACTTCTGTTTATCTGTGTTAGGTAAGCATGGTTTATGTGGGATCAGAAAACTGGTCGCTCACAATGTTTTGGGTTCTTTTCTTTCCGGAACCAACAGGTTCATATTAGACAACTGAAACTTTATGTAATGCTGAACTTTGCTTTTGAAGAAAGTGGTGGCACAAGTCTCTGATTTTTCTAAAAGGCATTATTAACACCCTACATGCACTAGTCTGATCTCTCAATCTCTTTACTAGGAAAGGATCAGAAATATTAAATTGTCAATCTCACTGTTCTGTTGGTATAGTATAATCTGAACTAAAATCTGGCCTTATTCTTTTCTGTTCAGGACGGTCAGAGTGCTATAGATGACTTAACTCGTAAGAGTTACCTTAAAACTCTTTGACATCGTGTTTGATTATTTCTCAAATGATGAAAACTTATAAACTGAGTATTGAGTTTGATTATTTTTATATGGAGTTATATGTAGTAATTTCACTGATTGCAAAGCAATTTACATAACATAATTATTCAACCTGTCTTATCAGGAAAGCGGCTAGGCAGTAGGCAGATATGTTGCAATTGGACTACAATTCACATAACATAACACTTTGGGTTTGCTTCTGCTATAACAAAAAAGCAATTACCCTGATAAACAGTTTCTTAAAAGTTCAAACTTTCTGCTTATCTAAGGATTTCAGAGGTGATACAAGGGGGTGTTTGTTTCGGCTTATATATGGGCTTATTAGCTTATATGAGATCGGCTTATATAACATAAGCCACAATTCTGTGGCTTATTTTGACACTTATGGGCTTATATAACATTGAACATTGACAATGTTATATAAGCCCGTAAGTGTCAAAATAAGCCACAAAATTGTGGCTTATGTTATATACGCTTAAACAAACACCCCCCAAACCAAACCCATATTAACAGATTTAACAAGAAACTCATAAACTGCTTTTTTCCACCCACAGATAAGCATATAATTGTAAGCAGTTTGCTTCTACCCAAACACTCAGACCCTATACACTATGCGTCATAACACAATAAGTAGTTGACTTCCAACAAATAATCCCAAACACATCCTTAACAAACTCGTTATAGCACAAAAAGCTAGCAAGCAAATACCCAAACATAAACACTTTAACATAACAATAAGGGCACCAAAAAAATATACTACGTAGTAAGTGTGGTTTAAGTAAACATACGATAATACGCCCTTCGATGCGCAAATCCTTTTGCTCGAATAGCCATATCTGAATCCTGGCTTTCTGTATAATAATCGCAATTAAAAAAAAAAAAAAAACATAAATAACAAAAATCATCTAAACAAAAACTAATTGAAAGAATATTTTATAAAAAGAAAAAAGAAACTTACACTCTGAAGAAACCTAAAGATGAGGTTCTGTAAACAAAACAAAAATTGAAATTAGTAACTAAAAAGATGATAAAATAATATTAAGATGTTAGGGTTTGGGGATGATGATTATAAAACGTACGATTGGCTGGGTCATGATTCTCTGGACTTTGGTCGCCATGGCTGCTGCTGCTGATGAGAATGAAGGATCCTGCGGTTTGATTGATGTTATGCAGTCACACACACAAAACCCTAATTTAGAAGAAGAGAGTGTTGTTGCTGCTTGAAGTGAAAACCCCTTTGGTCAAATAGTCCACCCGCTCCTTTTATTCCCTTTTTCTCTTTTTTAATCCC
The DNA here is from genome assembly GCA_030686995.1 of Artemisia argyi. Classification (NCBI taxonomy): domain Eukaryota; kingdom Viridiplantae; phylum Streptophyta; class Magnoliopsida; order Asterales; family Asteraceae; genus Artemisia; species Artemisia argyi. The sequence goes on from CM060709.1 coordinate 306,192,772, forward strand.
TTCTTTTTTTGTCATATAATTTTTTTCCTTAAAAAAATTAACCTTTAAGGATGTGAATGGAGTCAAACTTTAATAGGGCTCGACGACTCAAGCTCGGCTCGTGAAAGTTTGAGTTCGGCTTGAAAAGATCGATTTATATGTAGTGATGTGTTTTTATACCAACTATAACATAAGATTTGAATTCGGATTGAAAAGCTCGATAACACTTAGGGCCTGTTTGTTTAATTTTTTCATTAAGTCATGTTAATTAACAGATGACTTAATACAGAAAACATCAGTTTTATTACTTAATATTTTCAGTTATCTTTCTCTATTAAGTCACAAACAAACAGTTTTCATATGACTTAATTAATTCAATTTTTTTCATATTAAGTCAATTAAGTCGTAATCAAACACCCCCTAAGTGTACAAATAAGCATTTAAAATATAAATAAAATAATTAAAATCTCTTAAAAGCTCGACAATAACTCGAGTCGAGCTTACATAAGCTCGAATTCGACCTGTTAAACATTTTGAGCCCATTTTTAGGCTCGAGCTCGACTCGATAAAGCTTGACTTAAACAAGCTCGAGTTATTCAATGAAAGCTCAACTCGTTACATCTTTATTCGGTGCTGATGCAATGGTATCGAGGTCCGCCCCGTTATGCTTGTGAACTGCATAAATATTTTTAAGTAGTGTAAAATTATGTCATATATGCCGATTTGAAGTCATTGGTCTGTCTCTAAAGAAAATGCGCAGAAAAAGTAATTAAATTGTGTTGACATGCAGAAGGTATATGTTGCTCGTGATTATGGCACATAATCTACGACATGTAGCTTATTAATTGAACTATTGCTTATCTTAAGCCATAAGATTAACTTTATACCCTTGTGATCCTTAAATAAGATAGCACAAACAACCTCTTGGTAATGCTATTCTCAACTTTTTTTTGTGCCGGTAAAGTCTAGTTACATACTTTTAAACCGACGTTCTGCAAATTAAATGGTTCAAATCGTCGGGCCAATCATCATATCACAGTTGCGTCGATTAATGCAAATATAGAAAGTATGATAGGTGAGAAAATTTTCATAAAACACAAAAATATTAAAAGATTATAATGATCTGAAAGCAAATTTAGAGCCACTATGTCTCGATGTATCTTAATATACCTATTGTATTACGTATTTAAGTGCCACATATTTTGCGTACTTATGCCAACAAAGTAACAATGACGAGTGATGGAGGAATATTGATGTTAAAAACAAGTCGTCCAATCAAGTACCCCATTCAAGACGTTGCTAGTATCACAAAAACATTATGATGACCTCTATTTTGTTTTGAAAACTATATTATAGCCTTGCGGACTCATTGATAATGATTTTAGTCTAGTCTGTGACGTAGTGGAAGTGGAAGGTGCTTTTGCGAGAACCTCATGTTTATGAACATGCACCCAACTTGATACTCTAATGGATCTTGTTTGTATTGTCGATTGATTGAGTTAGTTGATATTGATGATGTGTTTGGGATACTGTCTTATGATTAGTTAAATTCAAAATAAGTACTATTTTTAGAGGCCTCAATGCAGTACATGTGGTCTGTGATCTTATCATGAAGATTTGACGATAATTAATTGCCGAAAAAAGAAAAAAAAAAGCTTTAGCGACAATAAAGATCAAAACACTCTCAAGATTCCACAATACAAAACAATCAATGACGGCTTCATTTGTATAAAAGGGAATATTCATCAAGGTGAAAGAGTCTAATAACTCGGGCGTCCAATTGGATCGGGTGACACACTCACAAATGTGGTTTTAACTTAAGTTTTGAGTCATCTATGACAAAAATGTTACATACAAACTTTACTTCCCGAAGCACACGCTAATAAATATAAACACGGCGTATGATTAATTGATTATCTTACTTTGTGTCTTCTGATAACATTTTTTTAACGGCAACTAACTATTTCATAATATATAACCAGAAACTATCTCGCATGTCCTAAGTAGTACTTGAACTCACAACAATTTGGTTGGGGAGTTCTCACACAACAAGATGTAGCATTAGGACACAAACTCTTTGGACCGTCTTTTGATAAGATGGCATATCTGCTTACTTAAACTGTAACATAATCTATATTACTATATATTTAAGTAATTCCCTAAACAGAAAGGCTTAAAAATTTAGCCTACACACTTGCGAAAATTTCAATAGCTTGGTGAAAAACTCAAACACCAATATTTTCATCCCATCTCATCTCGCATAACCTCCATAACACACCATCCAACAACCATCTAGCCACCATCCGATCGCCACCATTAGCCGAGCACCACCAAGAGCCAACCACTGCCACCATCCGACCACCACCACTACGAGCCGAGCACCACCACGAGCAAACCACCATAGTTTTGGAAGTTTTGTTTAAAGTTATTGTTAGAAAAACATATAAATGAAAAACATTTGCTCGCCATAAAATTTAATTACAGGGTACCCGTCGCCGCATTGTGCGTATACCTTGCTATTTCTTTTAACTATTTACAATATCAAGTATAGTATGAAAACATTTATGAATTAAAATTGTACTCCTTAAGACCTTAACAAACGCTTGTAAACAAGTTCAATCGTTCATATTGTTGAAGTAAAATCATGCTTCTACTTTAGACAAGCAAAATGAATCCTCTAGACTATGACTGGTCCTTCAGATTCGAGGTGGTCCTTGCTTGTGATATGTTCCTTCGGATATCTACAAAACATATACGTCCGTTAGTCTCGCCCCGGGAGGGTATCCCAGGACCAACCTCCGGCGTGAGAGTAAGTATGTATTCTTAGAGAGGGAAAGTATAAGTAAAGTTTAGAAAGTGAGAGAATTAGTTAACCTTAAATGAAGATTTCTCCTCTATTTATAGGCTGCTTATATGGAGTGCCAGGCTGTTTTGTACTTAATCCCTTAGTGTTTGCTAGTTTATGCTCCACTACCATGTACTTGCTTGTACTTATTTGTACTTTGGTTCATGGATGGAGGGTTTGGGTCATGCGGATATTGGGATCTGGAAGGCATCGCCTTGTACCTTTCGGATGTTGGTCTGTTCTGTTTGGATATGTATGAATACGTTCTGTCTGATGTAGACCGGGAGGGTATGTACTCCGTACGACATATATCCGGAGGTTACATACGCCAACATGTCCCCCTCAGTATCACAGTATTGGTAATGCCGATGGTGTGATACTCAAAATCTTTGTTTTTGTGACTTTCCGAAGGGTAAGTCATGGTTTTGTTGTTTTAGTCGTGTGCAAAGTGCCAAACGTAATTAATGTGTCGTTTAAGGAGTGCCATCATTTTTTACCGTGCCTTTTGGATTGGAACACGTGTGCGTGTTTTGAGACATGCGGCTTGGATGATGACACGTTAGCCCTGCGTGTGACGTGTCGTTTCACGCCCATTTTTACTGCCTATAAATAGTTCCTCTTTTCTCATTTTCACCACTGTAATTTCTCTCTCTACAGATTTCTGACACTTTTTCGTCCGTATTCCGAACGGTTTCTCTCGTCGTCTTTGTCCGTGGTGTATATCTTTAGTATTTTTGTTGTTTGGCTATACCCTTCTTCCTCTCGGATTCGTCATGTCGGAATCTACTGCTTCGTTCGATTACGAAGATGTCTCAATGCCGGAAGACTTCCATGTTAAGAAAGATATACTTAAAAAGCAATATGTGATGGATGAAGCCGACGTGCACACCCTGGTTGTGACTTTCTTAATACCAACGGACTTACACCCGCGGGTTCCTCCAGAGGGTATGACGATGAATCAACTTCGTGCTGATGCCATTGGTTTGTATGCGGAGTATTTCTTTGAGGGTGGTCTCACCATTCCTTTTTCCACTTTCCTTTTAGATGTTATTAGGCATTTCAAAGTCCATATTTCTCAGTTGGTTCCCCTTGGTATGCACCGTGTTACCCTTTTTGAAGTGTATTGCAGAAGCATGCACATTCCTCCCACCACTCCTTTGTTTCGTGTTTTTTACAAACTTAGTAAACAGAGTTGTTGGTTTTCTTTTGAAAAACGCGTTCATACGGAAAAGAAGGTTTGCTTTGGGGATTTTCCTTCTTGTCTGAAGGGTTGGAAACACCAATTTTTCTTGATCGACAGACGAGCTATTCCGTTTTGCTATGCCTTGGAGGCATCAAGATTCGGATGTCTCGGATCCATTTCCGAAGAAGAGTGAATATAATGTTATTCATGCCGAAAAGCTAGCTGAAACGGTTATTGAGCCGTTGCAAGTTCCACAAGCGTTCTTGTACGCCTTGAGTCTATCTGATCATTGGGAATTTCCTGACTTTTGACCGGCTTTGAGGGACGAGCAGGGGAGGGGTATAGCCTCTGTTATAAGCATAAGTTTTTATATTTTTACTTAATATATTTTTCTTCTTGTTTGATGGTGGGTTTCGTTTGTCCACAGGTGTCACTATGTCGAGTTATCTGAAGAAACCACCTCTTCGTAAGAATGTTAATGAGGTGAAGGGGGATAAATTACCGGAAGGTCAAGCCCGTGAAATGCATGTTACCAGGCCGTTGGCCTCTAATGTCGAAGTTCCGGATAAGAGCGAAGAGTTGAAGAAGGTTGAGGTTCCTAGCGAGAAAGTGTTGATTGCTAAGAACAAGAATAAAGAACAGGCTGCTAAACTAGGGTTGAAGAAACCTCCGAGCAAGAGATCCGGAGGGAATTTTTCTTCCCGCTTACACAAGAGGAGTAAGTTATCTGCTGATGACAATGTTATTTACTTGGATGCTGCTGAGGGTGTTTCAAATCCGGAGCCCATCCGCTCAGTTTTTCCAAAGGATGTTTCAGCTGGTCAAGCCGGAGGTTCTGAGGCTGGTATGTTGATGTGAATGACCCTTTTGTTCGTACTTGATTGTGCACTTAGGCTTGTTGATTAGTTGTGTTATTACCATTACATATGTGTTATTTGTTTATTTATTAATAAAGGTTTATATTTTTAGGAGGTTCGAAAGGTGCTTCTTCCCGTCCGGGCTAGGAGACCCTTGTGGAGGAAGACGTTGAGATTGATATTGAGGGGGATGATGAAGATGATGTGACGTTTGTGCCTGGATGGTAAGTGAAGAGGGGCACACGGATGAACAATGCCAATGTTTGCAGGGATATGATGATAAATTTGGCTACTCCGGGAGAAGAAAGGTATTTGGATACTCACAATGATAGTGATGCCATTCAGAGGGCTTGGTTGTTGTTGGGGAAGAATGTTATGGCTCAAGTGGACCTTATTTTCCGCTATGAGTCTCTTCTTGGTGATTATCAGAAGTTGACTACCACACATGAGGTTTGTGATAAAACCTTTGCGGACAACTGGAAAAGGTTTGGTGAAATGGTCGAGGAGTTGAAGAAGGTCAAAGATGAGCATGCAGAGTGTGCTAAGGTTGATCCGGAGGGTGTGTAGAAGCTGCGTTCGGAGAATGCTAGTTTGGAGGATAGGGTCTCTCAGTTGGAGACGGAGAAGGAGGAGTGGAGAAAAGTTTCTGGTAACCAAGCAGAGAAGATTAAGCTCTTGGAGGCTCAGTTGGCAGAGACAAGGTTGAAGTTAAGTGATGAGAAGAAGGCATATCAGGAGCTCCGTCAGGAAAAACAGGATATAGCCATCGCCGCTGGGAATGCCGAGGTAGATTGGAACCGGATTGTTAACGAGTTTATTCCGGAGGCTGTTTGTCGTTTGTTGGGCAGTCATGAGTTTAGGACGGCCCTTGCAAAGCCCTTCAACTTGTATTATCAATCGGGGTTGATAGATGGAGCTGGTCTGTTTGATGAGCCGGAGAAGGCGGCTAAACTATTGGGAGAGGTGGAGGGTATAGATATGGAGGCTGATGAGAAATATCAAACGTTGTATGATCAAGCACTCTCCCAGGACTACCCCTTCATTCAGAAGATCCGCAAGACCATCTACCGTAAGTTTGACAAGTTAATGGCATTGTTTCCTGATCCTGCTCCCGCTTTGGAGCTCGGAGGGGCTGCTACCTCAGGTCCGGCTTCTGAGCTTGTGATTGGGCCTCAGATTGAAAAACCTTCCGTCCAAGACTCCTCGGATCAAGATGTGTCAGCCTTTGTGTGAAGTGTTGTTTGTTTAAGGATCCGTATACCTCCATTTTGACTATAGGTATAGGTATTGCGGATCCTTTGTGAAGCTTTTACCAAAATTTCTTTTTGTTGGTTGATGTACGTTGGGGCTTGGGTACCACCATTTTGACTATGGGCTTAGGTACTCCGGGTTCCCTGTGAAGCTTTTTATCCATAGTTCTTTGTTAGTTTCGGTTGGGTCCTCCGTTGGTTGATGTTGAACTTCGGTGATAGTATGGACAATTGATGTATTATGGTTCCGTCTTTTTGTAGTGTAGGTCTTTCGGAACAAATGATGTAATAGCTTTTTGAACTCTTTGAATATATATATCATTTTACTTTTCTTTTGTGCATATTTTTTTTACGTTGTTATATTCAAATTATATGTGTTTATATGCTGGAGGGTGCGGATCACTATCGTAAGGTGTTTGTTTTTAAGCAGTTTAGCTTATGACCGTTATGCTCTTGGCCTTAGTAATCCGGCCTTTAGTCATTAGGTACTTGACCTTAGCTATTTTGGCTCTTGGCCGTTAGGACGACTTATGCCGTTAGGCACTTGGCCTTTTGAGTTACCCACCTGGTGTTTTGTCGTTCGGGCAGCTTGTGCCATTCGGCACTTGGCCTTAGGTGTTACCCACTTGGGGTTTTTTCGTTTGGGCAACTTGTGCCGTTCGGCGCTTGGCCTTATATATTACCCACTTGGGGTTTTGTCGTTCGGGCAACTTGTGCCATTCTGCGCTTGGCCTTGGCCTTATATATTACCCACTTGGGGTTTTGTCGTTCGGGCAACTTGTGCCGTTCTGCGCTTGGCCTTATGTATTACCCACTTGGGGTTTTGTCGTTCGGGCAACTTGTGCCGTTCTGCGCTTGGCCTTATGTATTACCCACTTGGGGTTTTGTCGTACGGGCAACTTATGCCGTTCGGCCCTTGGCCTTATATATTACCCACTTGGGGTTTTGTCGTTCGGGCAACTATAACATTAGGTGAAAAGCAATTCTTTCTTCAGGGCATAACTGCATGTAATTTTTTATTAGAAATAAGAAAATGGCTTATGAGCCTTACAACAAGTCTTTCGGATATCTCCGATTACATGAAACACTTTTTTCAAATTAATGGCGTGCCAGGTTCGGGGTACTTCTATGTCATTCATGGTTTGGAGTTTGTAGGTACCATGTTGGTAAGCTTCCGTTATCCGATAGGGACCTTCCCAGTTCGGCCCTAATTTTCCTTGGTCTTCCACTCTGCTAGCTTCATTCTTCCGGTATACGAAGTCTCCTACTTTAAATGCTTCGGGTCTAACTCTTTGGTTGTAATATTGTTCCACCTTCTTTTTGTACTTGGCCTCTCTTATTGCTGCCATTTCCCGTCGCTCCTCTAACAAGTTCAGGTTCAGGTTGATTTCATCATCGTTGTTTTCGGCGTTTGCCATCATGGTCCGAAAGGTAGGCATGCCAATTTCCGTTGGGATAACTGCTTCACTTCCATAGGTCAGACTAAAAGGTGTTTCTCCATTGATGGTTTTCAGGGTGGTACGGAATGCCCATAGTACATTTGGTAATTCGTCGACCCATCCGGCCCTTTCTCTTCCTAGCCGCGACTTGAACCCTTTCATCAAGCTTTTGTTGGCCCTTTCCACCAATGCGTTGGCTTGAGGGTGAGCCATGGCTGTGTTGATCTGGGTGATATTCAACCTTTCGCACCAGCTTTTAAATGGGTCACCAACGAAGTTACTTCCGTTATCCGTGACGATTATCTTAGGCAATCCGAACCTACAGACAATGTTGTCCCATACAAATTTCTTCACTTCTTTGCCGGTTGTCTTGGCTAGTGGTTTTGCTTCCATCCAATTCGTAAAATAATCTATTGCCACGATTACATATTTAACTTTCCCTGGAGCTTCGGGTAAAGGTCCTAATACATCTATTGCCCATTGGAAAAAAGGCCATGGTGCCATGACGGAGGTCAACACTGTTGTTGGTAATTTAGGAACCGGAGCATGTATTTGGCACGAGTCACATTTCTGGATTACTTCTCCAATGTCTCGGTGCATGGTTGGCCAATAATAACCTTGTCTCATGAGTTTAGCTACCATGGATCGAGGTCCGGAATGCATTCCACACGCTCCTTCATGCACCTCTCGGATTACATAATTGGCCTGGAGAGGTCCTACGTACCGTAGCATTGGTCCTAGATATGATTTTTTGAACAACACGTCATCAATCAACGTATAGTGGCTTATTTTCATTCGAAGGGCTCGGGCCTCGTTTTTGTCCTCCGGCCATATCCCTTACTTTAGGCACCGGAGTATGGGTGACATCCAAATTTCTTCTTCTTCTACTACTATTGCGTTAACTATTTCTTCTTTAGTGGATGGTTTTTCCAATACTTCTTCTAGGATTTCTTTTGTCAAGTGGTCGAAGGCTACGGATGCCAGTTTGCTCATTACATCTGCTTTTTGGTTTTGGGCTCTTGGGATATTCTTTATCTTGAAGTGGTCAAAGCAAGCAATGTATTCATTGTCATTGGCAAGGTACTTTGTCATGCTCTCCGTATATGCTGTAAATTCTCCGTTGATCTGACTTGCTACTAGGTTTGAGTCTACTTGGACGTCTAGTGCTTTTATATGCATTTTTCTTGCAATTCTTAGCCCGGCCAATAGTGCTTCATACTCTGCTCCATCGTTGGTGGCATCAAAGTTCAGTCGGAGAGCATAAGTGTATTCTTTTTTTTTCCGGAATGATTAGTACCAGCCCTGCTCCGGCACCTTTTTTGCTAGACGCTCCGTCGTTGTATAGGGTCCATTCTTCAGTTTGAGAAATATTACATATCTCCTTGCCCCTCCCTTTTAGATCCTGATTGGCCATGCCGATGGGTATCTCGTTGATGAAATCATCCAGTACTTGTCCTTTGATTTCATTTCTTGGTACATAAGTAATGTTGTAAGCCCCAAGCTCTACTGTGTATTTGGCTAACCGTCCGGAGGCTTCTGATTTGTTCAGTATTTGCTTGATGGGCTGATCCGTTATGACCTTAATAGGGTGAGCTTCAAAGTATCGTCTCAATCTTCTGGACAGGTGTATGAGGGCTAGAGCCAATTTCTCTACCGGAGCATACTTCTTTGCGGCTTCGTGCAACGTTCGGATCATGTAGTGTACTGGAATCTGTCGTCCCTCCCTTTCAACTAGCATTACCCCACTTATTGCTTCTTTTGTGGCCGATAGGTATAGGTACATGTCTTCTTTAGGTTTTGGTGTAGTTAGGCAGGGGAGCTCCAAAATCATTTTCTTCATATCTTGAAAAGCTCTTTCGGCTACTTCTGTCCATTGATATTTATCTTTGTTATCCTTGGTGATGTTCTTCAGGGTTTCGAAGAAAGGTAGAGACCTTTCGGCAAACTTGGATAGGAAACGGTTTAGCCCGGCAAGTTTACCACTTAGGCTTTGCATTTCTTTTAGCGACTTTGGTGACTGCATGTCGGCAATTGCTCTGGTATTTTTGGGGTTTGCCCTGTGATTGTACAATAATTCGCACTACCAGGCCTTCAATGGTGATCAAAGGAAATGAGGGGTGTTGTGATTACGCCAAGCTCGGATATAACCTGAAATAAGAAATACTAAAACACTACGTTAAGTGATTGCGCAGGGGTTGGACCCTGCGAACCACCTCCGGCGTGTGAATAAGTGATCGGTATGAGAGTTTAAGTGTAAATGTAGTAAAGTAAGGTGAGAGAGATTGCATACCAGATTTGTCATCATCCAGGACTATTTATAGGTGAAGAAAATGATCCTGGAGAGTGGTCACATGTTTGAGAGAGATCATGGGGGCGTTCCATGATTTGTGGTAACCGCTAGGGTTTGGTGTTCCACTCCTCCTGGTTTAGCGGGGGAGCTAAAGAGAAAGATGAGACGTGGGTAAGACTTTGTCTCACCAATATTTGGACTTGGCATCGTTCCGTCCTTAAAACTTATCGAGAGATACCCCGAAGGGCTTAATCCTTCGATTGGCGAATTCCCACTTGGTAACTAGATCATTGATGATTAGTTTTACGCCAAAGAAAGTTTAAGGAGGCTAGCCAGAGCCTTCAATTATGTAGGTTGCGATCAGACTCGAAGGGGGATCCTTCGAGCTAATCGGAGGGTACATCATCAAGCCCCCCAGTTGAAAGTTAGATATGCGCACAAGAATATGTGGCTTTCAACTCTATCATAGTTCAATGCTTTCACCATATCCTCGAAAATTGGATAAGATGAATTTTTGTAATACAAAGATGCATTAAATGCGCATGCTTATGACTTATCCGTTGAACAGAAGAATGTAACGGCATAATTATCGGTAAGCTCAACCATCTTTCAAAATTTAAAGTGTTGAGTAGATATAATTATGTGTAATATAAATACCGGTGCACTCTCAAATTTTAAACCACAACTTTTTCCTCTGCAACTTTCACAAAGCTGTGACGTGTTTATCTGCAACAATCAAAAGGTAAACTCTTCCCCCATCTTGTAGTTAGGCCCTTTAGGTATTACCAGGTAGCCATGAGCATGGATGCTAAACGTATTATAAGACAACAAAAATGTACTCTTTCAAGAGAAGCCCTAGCCCTCTTTCTAGATGATTACCCAATACCCAAACAACACAAAGTTATTCTCCCAGAAAATAGTCAGAGCATCTATGACACCCCAAAAGGGTATGTGGGCCTGTATACTCATGCCTTTACCCGGTCAAATCTAAGAATACCCCTGCACCAATTGTTTCTAGAGTTGCTACAATATTATGAGGTGCATATTTCAAGGTTTAATCCGTTTGGACTAGCCAAACTTACCACCTACATAGTAATGTGTAAGGCATATGGGTATGAGCCCACACTAAATGTGCTTCGAGGCTTCCTTAACCTGTGTCCCGGGGGAGATTGGTTGACACTGTCAAAGAGGAATGATGAAAATGTGCCCGTGCTAATCACCAAACCCTTCACAAATCTAACAAACTGGAAAGGGAAATTCTTTTATGTACAAGATACAATCATACCTCCGGGGTATCCAGCACTCTTGAATGAAGCATTCCGTTTTGACCGTAAGAAATTCAATGATCAACTTCCCCTCAATGTTCGAGACGACCCACTTTATCAACGTATTGCCAGACACCCAATTGATGCGCAAACCTTTCCAGAACCCATCCTATTTATGGCTGGTCTTGTGGACCATTGGGAAGGATCTCCTTTGTCGCCAGAAATCCATTGTGATGGCCAGAGTATGTATATGTAACTTATCATAAATGAATAACATATCTGATTATATTTATGTATCTGTTTATATTGCAATAATGGCATTCAGGAACTTCGTCGTATCTGATGGTGCAAAGGAGCTAGCTTCATTCCCAGGGATCCTATAGAATTCAGCTATGGGGTGGGTTCCCCTTCAACCTCAGTCAACAATAAAGACGTGGATGCCATGGTGCTGGAGCCAACGGCAATAATTGAAGAGGTGATTCCCCTTAATGCTGAGGAGGTGCCTTTGGCAATCGAAGCCTTTCCTGACGTGGAGATCCTTTCCTCTGATGATGTCCCCATGACGTATGCCGGTACCTCTGGTATAGCTGACAGGGTTCATGAAAGGAAAAGGGACTGAAATGAAAGTTTTGAAGCCTCCAATCAAGAGGAAACTTGACATACCCACTCTCTTATCCAGAGCTTCAAAGAAGAAGAACTCCCAAGATAAGACTGCTGCTGCCATACCCTCCGAAGATTCGGATGATGAAGACATTCATGGTAAGCGCTTATTATGACCTACATACTACCAAAAAATTAATTGAAAGCTTCAAACAACTCTTAATTCGACAATGTGCAGGTTTATCGAACACGAAGGAACTCCCCAACTCTCAAGCTTGCCACCGATTGGTTGAAGGTGTTATTCCAGGCCACTGGAAGGGAGCCCTTGACAATATGTCAATAGAGCAGCTGTGTGATGTTCAAGACAAAAGCTACACAAGGCAAGCTGTTCTAGATAACCATCTTAACAGCCGAACAAGAGAATTGATACGGACTGTTAAAAATGCTAAAGAAGAGTTAAATGTAGTTCTGGCTCGAGAAGAACATAGGGAGCAGTTGATCACTGAGCTGAAGTCAAAGTGTGACAGGGCTACGAAGGATATTGAGAAGAATCCAATTGTGCAAGATCTTCGATCCAACGCCATGAAGCTTGCCAATCAACTAAAGGAAGCCCAAGCTGAGTGTGGTAGGCTCAAAATGGAGGAGGCCAAAGCGATTGGCCTAAAAGAGAGAGTATCTGTGCTTGAGTCGAAGTGTGTAAGTCTTAAATCTGAAAAGAACAGACTCATGGAGCAAAAAACCAAATTGCAACAGGAGACAGATGCTCTAAACCTTCGATGTGAAAGTCTCCAAAAAGATAGGGCAGATGTGGTAGCCAAGGTTATTCCTTACATTGCTATGGAGTTGTATCATAGTGATGAGGTCGGACAAGTGGTGGCCAACTTGGTGAATGCTGCCATATTCCATGGGAAATGTACTACCCTGGAAGAGATTGCTGAAACTGGGAAGCCTGTGATCCTGTCGAAGGTTCCTTACTATCGTCCTTCACATGGAAAGGAATATGATGTTGCCACTAATGCATTTGCTTCGGCAGACTTTCCCTTTCTTTCGAAGGTGACCGAAGATCCGAAAGCTTCCGTTGAAAAACTGTTGTCAAAGAAGCCTAGTAGGATTCGGCCATCTTCTCCAAGTAGGAGGGCTTCTGGTGCGAATCCTCCCTCTCATCAAGAAGATCCCCACTCATCAAATAATGCATAAATGCTGCCTTGTTGGCAATGATTTATCCCGAGGGTTTTTTGTACCCCCCGAACACCTTTTATTTTTACTTCTTTGATTTTTAGGATGCTTGCTTTTGTGTTATCTACTTGCCATGGGATATTTATTTATTTCACCCTTTAAATATATGTTTTTCTTCTCTCAACGTTATGTATTAACATTAATGTACAACCTAAGGTTACCGTAGATGAGTATCCTTATTGTGTGTACTTTGAACCAAGATTTTTGAGCAATCGTATAATTTAACTGCTGACAGAGGGTTGCGACCCACTCCATCTTTGTCCTCATAGTCTTACGGCTTCAAATGCCTATAGACGTTTTAGGAAAGTCAATGTGAATCATAGTGGATGCCATATATAAGACATAAATATCATCCTTCGAACATTGAGACTTGTAGTACTTGGCTGAATAAATCTTTGTTGTAAGAAATGAAACAAGTGATTTATGGGAAATACGTTATATCATTAATTGGGTAGGGAGGATTACATCATTTTATGAAATGAATACTAAGACGCCTACCATTATTGCTTCTTTCCCCGAATGAGAAGCGTTCGATAAACTTTAGATAAACAAACTTTCTGAAAAATTACAAGTCTTATATGTAAAACTTACGAAGGTTGGTGCCATTCCATGTCCTGTCAACTTTGTCCCCAAAGATTGTTGCAAACTTATAGGCTCCGTTACCGTCGGCTTCAGCTATTACGTAAGGCCCCTCCCATGTTGGTCCCAACTTCCCTTGGTATTCGGCTTTGCTTGCGCTGTTAAGTCGAAGGACATATTCGCCTGGTTTGAAGCTCGAGGGCCAAACCCTGCTATTGTAATATTTTTCTAACTTTTTCTTGTACGTAGCTTCTCTGATGGAGGCCATTTCTCTTCGTTCTTCGAGTAAATCTAGATTCTCCCGAAGCTTTTCCTCGTTTTCTGAGGCATCAAAGTTCATAATGCGCTCCATTTCCACGCTTATCTCTGAGGGGATGACAACTTCTGTGCCATAAGTAAGGCTGAAAGGTGTTTCCCCGTGACTCGACTTGGGATGTGTCCTATGAGCCCAGAGAACTTGGGGTAATTCGTCCACCCACCCTTGGTGACTTCGTCCTAGCATTCTTTCGATTCCATTGATAATGTCTCTGTTGGTAACTTCTACTTGGCCATTACCTTGACGGTGGTACACGGATGTGAACGATTGCTTGATTTTTATACCATTGCAAAAAGTAGGAAATACCCCTTCGGCAAATTGATTCCCATTGTCGGAGATGATGATATGAGGGACTCAGAAGCGGCAAACGATGTGTTCTCATACGAATTTCTCCATGTGTCTGCCCGTCACAGATGCCAAAGGTTTGGCTTCAACCCATTTGGTGAAGTAGTCGATAGCTACGACAAAAAACTTCACTCCTCCTGGTGCTACTGGTAGAGGTCCTACTATGTCAATTCCCCATTGGGAAAAAGGCCACGCAGATGTGACAGAGGTCATATCTTGTTTAGGTAGTCTTGGGACCTTCGAGTGGATCTGACACGCCTCGCATTTATGTATCATTTCCATTGCATCCCTGTGCATTGATGGCCAGTAGTACCCCAACTTCATAATTTTAGAGACGACGGAGCGGGGTCCTACGTGTAGACTGCACGATCCTTCATGGACTTCATTGATTATGTTTGCAGCCTGCTTAGGTCCAACACAACGAAGCCATGGGGATAAGAAGGATCGTCTATAGAGGTAGTCTCCTATTATCCTGTATTGAGGAGCTTTGACTCTGAATTTTCTTGCTAGCTTTGGATCTTTCGGTAGAATGCCGCTTATTAAGTACTCCCTTATCGGAGTCATCCAATTGGTTTCTTCCTTGGATATTACATCCGATACTTCCTTCCTTTGGATAGATCTGTCAGCTAACACCTCAACCAGGACTTCTTTTGTAAAGCGAAGGCCATTGAGGCTAACTTGCTTAACGCATCTGCCTTCTTGTTTTGGTTTCTTCGGACGTGCTCAATGGTGTAGGATTCAAATCCCTGTAGGATTTCTTTTGCTTTATCCAGGTATTGTTTGTTAGTGGACTGCCTTGCCTCATAGGAGCCTTTGATTTAATTGGCGACCAGCTGTGAGTCAACGAAAATCGAAAGGTTGCGTACCTCCATGTCTTTAGCTAGGCGTAGTCCTGCTAACAAAGCTTCGTATTCTGCTTCGTTGTTGGTCGCCTCAAATTCGAATTGTAGTGCATAAGTGTATTTTTTTCCTTCTGAGTTGATTAACATCAACCCTGCCCCTGAACCGTCAGAGCTTGAGGCTCCATCTGTGAATAACTTCCAGTTATCCTCTTTTTTCGAAGGCCTCTTCTTGGGAGGCTCCTTATCATTTCCTGGCTCGGAAGGAGTTTCAGCGAGGAAGTCTGCGAGTATTTGACCTTTTATGGAGTTTCGCCCCTTGTATTCTATTTCATGCTCCCCCAATTTGATGGCCCATTTAGATACCCTCCCCGACTTCTCGGGCTTCGATAGTATTTGTTTGATGGGCTTATCAGTTAATACCGTGATTGGGTAAGCTTGAAAGTACCTTCGGAGGCGTCTTGCGGCGTGAACTAGAGCAAGAATTAGCTTTTCCAATTCTGGGTAATTTAATTCAGCTCCTTGCAAAACCCGACTGATAAAGTAGATCGGAACTTGCCTCTTCTCTCTTTCTGCCAGGAGTACTGCACTAATACTTTCATATGACGCTGCGATGTACATATACAGTACTTCTCCATTAATTGGGGCTGTGAGTGTTGGTAGGATTTCCGTGAACTCCTTCAACTTTTGAAAGGCAGCTTCAGCTTCGACACTCCATTGGAAAGTCTTCTTATCCATACATCCTTTAAGGGTCTTAAAGAACGGTAGTAATCGATCTGCACCCTTTGACAAAAACCTGCTCAATGCTGCCAACTTTTCATTAAGGCTTTGTACCTCCTTCAATGTCTTTGGGGCTTGCAGATCAGTGATGGCTTTTACTTTTGAAGGGTTTGCTTTGATTCCTTGCTTTGTGATCAAGTGCCCCAGGAATTGCCCCTCTTCGACACCGAACGAACATTTCTTTGGATTGAGCTTCATATTTATGGCTCTTAGCTGGTTGAAGGTTTCTTGAATGTCGGAGAGTAGGTCTTCCTCATGACCATGTCGTCAACATATGCCTCCATATTCCTTCCTATCTGTTTATTGAAGGCCTTGTCCACCAAACGCTGGTAGGTTGCCCCTGCATTTTTCAAACCGAAGGGCATCTTCTTATGGCAGTAGACGCCCTTTCCCGTGTAGAAGGCCGTTTTTTCCTCGTCTTCTACTGCCATTTGTATCTGATGGTATCCCTTATAAGCATCTAAAAAGCATTTTAGACGAAACCCTGATAAGGACTCTACCTTCCAATCTATTTCTGGGAGGGGGTAAAAATCCTTTGGACACGCTTTGTTGATGTCAGTAAAATCAACGCACATACGCCATCCTCCGTCACTTTTCTTTACCATAACTGGATTGGCCACCCACGTTTGGTATTTGACCTCTCTGAGTATACCCGCCTGTACTAATTCGTCTACTTCTTTGCAGGCTACAGCGTTTCTCTCCAGCGCAAGGCTCCGGCGCTTTTGTTTGATAGGCTCAATGTGCTTGAACTCATTGAGTTTGTGTTTCGTTCCGAAAGGCTTACCATCGATCATGAGACTTCTCGGAACCCCTGTCATAGCGGAGTATGTCCATGCGAAGATATCTTTATTGTCCTTCAAGAGTTTTTTCAGGCTTGCCTTGAAGGCGGCAGGGAGTTGTCTTCCGATTACTACCGTTTGCTCCAGATGGAGCTCGTTTATCACAATACACTCTTCGGCGTCCCCGCAGCTCAAGATAGCCTTCGGAGGCTCCTGAGGATTTTCTTTAATCTTCTTTCCCGCCTTTGGTATCCCTTTCTTGTTGTAATTGGATAGTACGGTCCCTATCCCATTGGCTGTTTGGAACTTGATTGCTGCGTGTATGGTGGATACCACAATGCCCATCTTCTGCATGGAGGTTCTCCCTATCAATAGATTATAAGGAGAATCTGACCTTACGATTGCGAAAGTAAGGGTTTCCGTCCTTGCCAGTCGGCCTTCACCAATGGTTACGTCTAGAGGGATTTCACCTAAAGGCCATGAGTATTCTCCCGAGAAGCCTACTAAAGGTACCTTCGAATCTACCCTTTGCGATCTTATGGAAGGTTTGAGCTTCAGAAAATAGTGCTCGTATATGATCTCACAAGAACTTCCGCAGTCCATGTAGGCCCTATTAACTTCTCGGTTGAAAATGAGGACCTTTATGACTACATGGTCATCTGAGGGAGATTGACCCATTAAGGGTGGAAACGTTACTTCCCCTACATTGGGTGCTCCTTCCTCAATTTCTTTTCTTTTCTCACTCGGGCCTCCCCTGCGAACCATAAGGATCAGAGCCTCATGGACGTAGTCCTTAGTGTCGGCGACCTTTTCTTTTCCCTTTCTTATACCTTTTATTAGATGTGTCCACTGTCCTGATTTGACAACTTCCTCTATTTGCTTCTTCAATTCTCTGCAGCTGTTCATTTCATGACCAAAATCCTCATGGAAGTGGCAGTACTTGGTCATATCTCGGTTCCTCCCGTTGCTTATCATGCAAGGAGGGAGTTCGAAGGCCCTTGCTGCCTTCTAGGTAGCCAAAATTTCCTTTGGGGACTTCGTCAGGCTTTCCCATAAACCAGGGTTCGGACCCTTGTTAACCTGTTATGGCCTTTGTGTTTGTTCTTCGGTTAATTACATGTACAATATGGCGTTGCTAAGCCAAGACTAGACTCGACTTAAGCTAATAAATGAAAAATAACAAAAACATAAAATAAACATAGAATGAAATGGGATGGTAGTCCGTATGTTATTTCTCTTTTTTTTCTATTTTTTTTTTTATTTTACTTGATTTTTTTTCGATTTTTTTTTTTTTTTTTTTTTTTTTTGCATACACTCTTACCCTACCATCCGAAATAATACATCATAGGGGATGAACATTCCCCTTACACTTGAATTTTTACATACTTTACAATAAACTAATCTAATGACTTGAATTAAGATAATCAAAACACTTGGAGTACTTTTAAGATTAACGTACATATGGGGGTAATAAAATGATGTTCTTCCCCATTACTCTATAAAATAAGTACTTTACCCATGAGTCCCAATCGTCCCAAAACAATATGTACAAGGATATGACTCGACTTAGCAACCATGTAATCAATTAGATAATTAACTAAGGGTTTAAACAAATAACAATAATGCACTAAAGATGAGTGCATACACGGAAGGCTAAGGCGATTTGGTTGTACATTTAAGTTGGGTGTAACAAATTCTTCCTTTAAGTAAGATGCTTAAAGTTAGAAACGAAAAGATAGGCTCGGAGGGGTGTACTAGGGGTTTCGTGTACTAAAAATGAGTACAACGCTAAGGTGTGGGAAAAATTAATTGACTTTACTAGCCAAGTAATATGACTTAAATGGTCAAGTAATTATGATACGGGTTTAACACAAGGGTGATCCTAATGCCTCTTATCATGTAGTAAATCCTACTACACGAATGTAGTCTCACTAGCGGTCTCGGGATGCATCACTAACGCAAGTTCTAGAATCTAAATGCTACCGGTACACTCATAAGAACTAATAGTAAATACTTTTCCTATCAAATCTAAAGGCGAACCTCACATATTTGGGTGGAAAATTTTTGTGAATGGTACGGTTTTGTGCTAGTCATACAATCTCCTATCCATGAGACGCTTGCTAAGGCTAAAGTTTCACTCCTAAATGTTGTAAAAAATTTTAAATTTGGCGCTAAAATTACACTAATCAAGTATTTCTCATAGTTTTATTACACATCTACCATCAAACAAACAAACTCAAGTGAAAGTGTATACTATAAGGTATCATCATTTTACCCTCCCCTTACACTTAGGATGAACATTGTCACCAATGTTCAATTAAATAATGTAAAAGTAAAAACAGGTAAAAGAATGAAATCAAATACTCCCCTGATTCGCTCGGTATGGATAGTGTGGTAACACGGTTAAATCTTCCTCCAAGAAAATGAACAATCAAAGCTTCCCTTCCAGAATATAAATCATCTTCTTGTCATACATAACCTGTTAAACCTGAGAAAACAAACAAGACAACCTCGCATAAAATCGGTGGCAATCTATATATACTAACAAATCCTAGAAAACAAAGTAAGATATAATGCTTGTGGAATGATATTTGCAGATTCCCTGGAGTTTATAAACTAAAGATTCAACAAAAACTTTAAGACTCCGTTAGAAAAACAAAACTAGCAAAATTTTCAGAATTTTACACATGACGCCGTCAGGAATTTCTTCCTGACGCCGTCAGAAGTGACCTGCAGAAATCTTTACGTTAAGTTTCCGGAAAATTTCTGGAAAAACTTTGTCCTACTTCCTGGAAAATCCTGCAAAACATCATCATGACTCGATACAAGCATTTGACTCTAACAAATACGAATATACATGTTCATTTAATATTGCGGAGAATCATGATCGAGTTTGTTTCTTAAAAACATATTTGGGGTTTCCCCTTACACTTATCTTTTGCGAAATACCTTTGGATGAAGTTACGACTAAGCCAAACGACAAAATAAAGTATTTTCACCATTTTAGTTTTGAAACATGATCTACTAACAATAAAAATAAAGCATGCATACGGAAACAAATAACAATCAAACAAATAAAAATCAGACAAATCATGGGTTGCCTCCCAAGAAGCGCTTTTCTTTATTTACGAGTCTTGTAGCTAGACTCAAGGTCATGGGTTACTACGTGACCTCATCGTTGGTTTCACTCTCTAAGTCATCTCCTATATTAGTTTTGTATTCCGGACCTAGTTGCAAGCATTCTTTGTAGAAACCAAGTATCCTATTCATCACATACTCTACTCCTCTACGTCTATCCTCATCATTCCTAGAGTAAACCGCTTGTTTGTGTTCCTTTTCTATGTTTGATAGGAGGTGGTATTGTTCAACCTTATATGGCATTTGGTAGGCAATCTCATCATTATTCTCCTTGAACCTAACTATCCCTAGAGTCGGATCGTAACTCATCTTAGTGGCCTCAACGAACGGTTTTCCGAACACTACTTAACTTAGGCAATCATCTATCACCGGACGAGTATCCTCCACTATCATAAAATCGGTCTCATAAGTGAAATTTCTGACAATCACATGCAACCCTTTCACTCTACCTACAAAATTACTTAGCAAGTTCTTGTTGGGCATTATCCTATAACCAAGTTGTTTCTTCATTACCCAATTATAATAAGTCCTAGTCATGATGTTTATAGGAGACCTAGGATCGATATAAGCTTTCCATACATGCATATGCCTAATGTTGCATGGTATGTTAATGTTAGAGGGATCTCCTACTTTAATAAGGGGTGAACCAAGGATATATGGTGTCTCGGGATCATTGAATAAATCCTTATGATATTCCCGTTCTTCCTTGGTGGGCAACTTATTAAAGTACTCTTCTACAGTCTCTACTTCCTCTAACTTTTCTCCCTTATTATCCTCAACTTCCTTAATTTCATCCCTAGTCTCGGTTTCTACTCCAACTTCATCCTTGTCACTTTCTTCTATCTCCTTATCAATTGGCTTAATGGTGACAACATTGACAAAGTGGACGTGTTTGGATGACGAGGGGTCCTTAGTTTGGATTCCGCTATTGGCGTTCCTAGTGTCCTTCCTAGGTGTAGTTAACGCTTGGTTGTTGAGGGCTTTCAACAAGTTGTCAATTTTGTTGGTCATCTTCGTTTGTTGTTGATTGAATTCGGTTTCAAACTTAGCTATGCGAGCTTCTTGAGATGCCATAAACTTAGACATCAATCCTTCAAAATTGTTGGTACTACCATAGTTACTAGAAGGATTGTTGTTGAAAGTACGGTTGGAGGGTGGACCGTTTGGTTGGTAACGATTAGGCAGATTGGAAGAATTGTTTTGGTTTTGTTTCCACCTAAGGTTCGGGTGATTTTTCCAAGAAGGGTTGTAGGAATCACCGTAAGGGTTTGGCTCGGGTTTGAAAGTGTACCACTTATCTCCCGCTTCGTCGGTACGCGAGGATGCGTAGTCCGCAAAAGCTGTTCCGGGGAGTTCCACGCAATCACGAGTGTCGTGGGGACCACTACATAATTCGCATGAAGAAGTGATTTTATTCACTTGGCTTGAAGGCTTAGGAGCTTCGTAAGATTTCATGAGAAACTTGACTTGGTCCTCAAGTTCCATGATCCTACGGTCGGGAGTGCTAGAATTGTTCGAAGGCAAAGATATTGCCTTGACCGTTTTGTTCAAATCACGGGGATCATTCCAACTTTCATCGTCATAGATAACAAGATCTTCTATGAGTTCCCATGATTCTTCCACACTTAGATCACGTAGCTTGCCACCGGCCGATTGGTCAATGGTTCGCCTTGTGGAGAGATCGATATGGTCATAGAAGATTTGAACTTGGAGCCAAAGATCTATGCCATGATGAGGGACTTTTTGGAGTAGGTCCTTGAAACGAGTCCATGCTTCATATAGAGTTTCACCTTGACGTTGTTGGAACATCAAGATATCATTTCTAAGCTTGGTAGTTCTCCCCGGTGGGAAAAATTGAGCAAGGAAACGAGTGGTGAGATCATCCCATGAGGTGATGGATCCCGCGGGTAAACGTTCAAGCCATTGACTAGCTTGATCACGTAGAGAGAATCGGAATAGGCGTAATCGGGTCGACTCTCTAGTTGTAACATCAAGGTCTATAGAATCTACGATTTTAAGGAAGTCCTTGAGATGTTGATTAGGATCTTCGGAACGAAGTCCATGTAATGCACATCCGCTTTGCACCAACCGGATGGTGTCGGATCGCAAGGGAGACACATTGGCTCCTTGGGTGAGCTCAATAGTGTTTCGATAGCCTTGGTGGCTAGGTCGGGAATACTCTCCTAGGGTTCGGGGCCTAAGAGGTTGGTTAGCTAGTGGTGGGTTTTGTAGGTGGTCTTGTTGTGGCGGGTTGATGGGTTCAAAGATGTTACCACCTTTCATGATGTCGGATGGTAAAAAGTTACGAACAAAAACACGAAGAAATAGATAGACTAAAGAAAACCTAAAAAAAAAATCTTACTAGAAAGGAATCTAGCAAGTAGACCTAATAAAAAGAAATTCTAACCTAGACAATAACTATTCCCCGGGATGCGGCGCCAAAAACTTGATGTGTGGGAATTGCACCAGGCTTTACCTCTCAAGGGATCTCGAGAAGCTTACAACCCCCACCAGGCAGTGTACCTGATCGTTGTAGTATAGTATAGTGACAAGTACCGGGGGATTGATCGTTCAACCCAAGAATAGTGTCGCTAGGATTAGAAAGCCTAAGGACTAGGTCTAGAGGTGAGGGATCATTCTTTTTGTATTTTTATATTTTTATGAAAGCAAGTAAAAATCTTGTGGGGTGGCGTACGTACTTTCCCAACTCTATTAAGCTCCTACTTCACTCCTATGTCGAGCCTGCAAGAAGCTCCTAACATGGGATCACTAGAATTCGCTCATGCATTAAATACAACCATAAAAGCCTTAGTACGCATTGCTTCATGTTTCTTAAGACGTTCAAGCAAGTTACACAATGGAGATCTGCCAATTTTCTTAAGCCTAACATTGAAATCATTCATCCATTACAACTATAAACAAGCAATCAACCTATAATCAACATCTAAGTTTCATTACATCTAAGCAAACACACAAGAGATCTAGCCTAGCATGTTAAAATCAAGACAAGCGTAAGATATATTCAAACAACATATAGACATATTGAATGAATTGAAAGGATACTTATCTTAATTGAACATGAAGGGTTTCAAGGGGTGAAAACCCTTGAAAATACTGTAAAATTCGTGTTAGGGTTTATGCAATTCGACCCTAAAATTCTCCTCTCTTTAGAATAATAATTACAAAGACTATATATAGATTTACTAAGGTGACGGCGTCAAGAAGAAAGTTCTGACGCCGTCAACCTGCCGTCAAAAATATAATCGGATTGCCTAGATCCAGATCTGACGCCGTCATGTGTATTGCTGCTCTGGGCCGTCACCACTTTTACTCTTGACGGCCTTGATTTGACGCCATCACGTTTTCACTGGGCCGTCACCAAAATTACTCTTGACGCCGTCATCAAATTGCTCTTGACGCCGTCAGGTACTGTTCCCAGCAAGGAAAATTAAGACTTTGCCGTTTTCTTCACTTTTATGCTCCAAAAACGTCCAAAATGCTTTCTTTTCCAGAATTCACTCCCAAAGTACCTAAAATCACAAAAGGAATGATTTAGGGCAATATTTGATCAAATAAATTCGAATTCCGGCTTAAATGACCCCCTAAAAACGGATCATTTTTCGCCTCATCAATATGTGAAGGCATCTTTAGACCATCCGGCAAGGGATAGTCTTCGATGCATTTTACAAAGGGTGTCGTAGGACCTGCGGGCTCTGCGTATGAGTGGGTGTAAGGTGGTATGTTCATGGGAACATTATGGTATGGATTATAAGGAGGGGGTACCCCTGAAGAGGGTTGATTAGTGTAGAAAGGATGAGGTGTATTCGTGTTTGGAGGGTAACCATTATACATGGTATACGGAGGGTATATCATGGGATGGTTATAGGGTACAACAGTTTTGTGAGGAATACTGATTGCCAGGTTGCCCATTCATGGGGGGATAAAGGTTTGGAGGATAACTATGAACCGAAAACTGGGAATACAGGCCAACGGGAGGGATACTTCCTCCTGTGTTGAATGAACCAGGGTTACCTCCCACACCAGATGCGTGGGAGGGCTGAAGTGGAACTCCTCCTTCGGTCCTCCCCAAATGTGCCGCTAGTAGTGGAGGTAGGTTTACCTCCGTGTTTTCCCTCTGCTGGCTCCTCCCATTAGAGCCTTTAGATACAGTTCCTTCCCTCCTCGTGGGAGCTCTTTCGGGAACTCCCTCAAAGCCTACATTCCTTCCTCCAACCCTTCTACCCGCAGGAGACCCAATACGCAGGATGGGGTGATGAGCCCTAGGGATCGAAGGCCTCGGCTCCATCTCGATCTCCTCATCATACTCATCGCTGGAATATTCTAACTCCCTTCGCATCTTCGTGTTTCCAACTTGCCTCCTTCGAGCCCTTAACAAAGACTCTAGCTCTTCATAATTAGCATCAACAAAGGCGGGGCTAATGATGAGCTCTGGATTAGCTGATGTGGATGCGTGGTGGTTGGGCGTTATTTCAGGGTGAGATCGTGTGGTAAAGGTGGAGGCCATGATTGACGGAAGGTTGTTGGTGTCAGTTACGGGTAAAAGGGTTAAAGACAAGAAACCCGATGGGGGTGTAACTTCTCTTTCTGGATTCATGCCGAAATAATAGCGAGTGTATTTGACTTGGTTATTCTACTTGGAAATAACGGGACTAATTGTAGCGTATCCCACAGATGGCGCCACTGATTGTACAATAATTCGTACTACCAGGCCTTCGATGGTGATCAAAGGAAATGAGGGGTGTTGTGATTACGCCAAGCTCGGATATAACCTGAAATAAGTAATACTAAAATACTACGTTAAGTGATTGCGCAGGGGTTGGACCCTGCGAACTACCTCCGGCGTGTGAATAAGTAATCGGTATGAGAGTTTAAGTGTAAATGTAGTAAAGTAAGGTGAGAGAGATTGCATACCAGATTTTTCATTATCCAGGACTATTTATAGGTGAAGAAAACGGTCCTGGAGAGTGGTCACACGTTTGAGAGAGATCATGGGGGCGTCCCATGATTTGTGGTAACCGCTAGGGTTTAGTGTCCCACTCCTCCTGGTTTAGCGGGGGAGCTAAAGAGAAATAGGAGACGTGGGTAAGACTTGGTCTCACCAATATTTGGACTTGGCATCGTTCCGTCCTTAAAACTTATCGAGATACCCTGAAGGGCTTAATCCTTCGATTGGAGAATTCCACTTGGTAACTGATTGTACAATAATTCGCACTACCAGACCTTCGATGGTGATCAAAGGAAATGAGGGGTGTTGTGATTACGCCAAGCTTAGATATAACCTGAAATAAGAAATACTAAAACACTACGTTAAGTGATTGCGCAAGGGTTAAGCCCTGCGAACCACCTCCGGCGTGTGAATAAGTGATCGGTATGAGAGTTTAAGTGTAAGCGTAGTAAAGTAAGGTGAGAGAGATCGCATACCAGATTTGTCATCGTCCAGGACTATTTATAGGTGAAGAAAACGGTCCTGGAGAGTGGTCACATGTTTGAGAGAGATCATGGGGGCGTCCCATGATTTGTGGTAACCACTAGGGGTTAATGTCCCACTCCTCTTGGTTTAGCGGGGGAGCTAAAGAGAAAGAGGAGACGTGGGTAAGACTTGGTCTCACCAATGTTTGGACTTGGCATTGTTCCGTCCTTAAAAATTATCGAGAGATACCCCGAAGGGCTTAATCCTTCGATTGGCGAATTCCCACTTGGTAACTTGATCATTGATGTTTAGTTTTACGCCAAAGAAAGTTTTAGGAGGCTAGCCAGAGCCTTCGATTATGTAGGTTACGATCAGACTCGAAGGGGGTTCCTTCGAGCTAATCGGAGGGTACATCATCAAGCCCCCCCCAGTTGAAAGTTATATATGCGCACAAGAATATGTGGCTTTTAACTCTAACGTCAAGTGAACAAACCGTGTTAGCTCGTAGGACCCTGCAAAAGAAATTAACGTCGCAAAGTACACATTAAATGCGCTTAAATACCCTCTAACTAACTTGCATTATATCCCCGCTTGCCAAAGCATCGGTAATCCCATACGTCCTGTCATTTTTTAAACCCAATTTGAAATCCGAATAGATTAGAACATGAGGGACACGTGTACGGTGAGGATCAAAATAAAAATCAATATAAATTCGCTTCATCTAAACCCTAATTTACTCTTTCACTGCGCCCAAAATTTCATCTACCTCACTGCGTGTAATCAAAACTCATATAGTATCATCTGTCATTATCCCTTGCAAGAAAAAAGGTAAATTTCTTCCTTGTTAAACTATATTTCATCGTAGAAGTATCATTCTTCGTTAATCAATATAGCCAAAAATAACAAGTTTGTGATTAAGGAACAAAAATGTACTTTATCAAAAGATGAATTACGTGCTTTTCTTGAGGATTATCCTATTCCAAAAGAATTTAAGATTATGCTCCCTTGTAAAAATCAAACGATATTTGATGCTCCTGAGGGATATGTAGGTCTGTACACCCATGCGTTTAACTTGTCAAACTTTAGAATACCAATGCACCCTTTGATTTTAGAGTTTATGCAATACTATCAAGTACACATCTCTGAGTTCAACCCATTTGGCCTGGCTAAGTTGACAACAGTCATTGTGATGTGTAAAGCCTATGGATATGAGCCTACACTGACAGTGCTTAGGGGTTTTACGAACTTGTACCCGGGTGGGGATTGGTTGACTTTGGCAAAAAGAGGTGACCCTGATGTTCCAACCATATTGTTAAAGCCTTTTACAAACATTACGGACTGGAAAGGGAGTTTCTTTTACATTCAAGATACAATAATACCTCCAGAGTACCCTGCTTTAGTGAACGAAGCATACAGGTTTGATAAAAAATGTTTCAACGATGCGTTACTGATTGTACAATATTTTGCACTACGTGGCCTTCGATGGTGATCCAAGGAAATGAGGGATGTTGTGATTACGCCAAGCTTGGATATAACCTGAAATAAGAAATATGAAAACACTACGTTAAGTGATTGCGCAGGGGTTGGACCCTGCGAACCACCTCCGGCGTGTGAATAAGTGATCGGTATGAGAGTTTAAGTATAAGCGTTGTAAAGTAAGGTGAGAGAGATTGCATACCAGATTTGTCATCGTCCAGGACTATTTATAGGTAAAGAAAATGGTCCTGGAGAGTGGTCACACGTTTGAGAGAGATCATGGGGGCGTCCCATGATTTGTGGTAACCGCTAGGGTTTAGTATCCCACTCCTCCGGGTTTAGCGGGGGTGCTAAAGAGGAAGAGGCGACGTGGGTAAGACTTGGTCTCCCCAATATTGGACTTGGCATTGTTCCGTCCATAAAACTTATCGAGAGATATCCCGAAGGGTTTAATCCTTCGATTGGCGAATTCCCACTTGGTAACTAGATCATTGATGACTAGTTTTACGCCAAAGAAAGTTTTAGGAGGCTAGCCAGAGCCTTCGATTATGTAGGTTACGATCAGACTCGAACGGATGTCCTTCGAGCTAATCGGAGGGTACATCATCAAGCCCCCCAGTTGAAAGCTAGATATGTGCACAAGGATATGTGGCTTTCAACTCAATTGTCAAGTGAACTAACCGTGTTAGCTCGTAGGACCCTGCAAGAGAAATTAACGTCGCAAAAAACGCATTAAATGCGCTTAAATACCCTCTAACTAACTTGCATTATATCTACAGTAGCGATATCCTCGGTAAACAAAAACGTCCATTCAAATTATAAGAGCCCATTGGAATCCGGATAGATAAGTAAGACACGTGTATGGTTATGATAAAAAAAGAGGAGCGGTATAAATGTTTATCACCGCTAACCCTAAATAACTTTTACATTTACGCCCAAAATTACTTTCCAATACTGTGTGCAGAATCCGATCAAAATCCACACACACCATCACGTTTTATTAACCTACGCAAGAAAAAAGGTAAATTTTCTCTTTGTTAAGCTATATTTTTTATCGTAGAAGTATCATTCTTCGTTAACCAATATGGCCAAAAATAACAAATTTGTGATTAAGGAACAAAAATGTACTTTATCAAAAGATGAGTTACGTGCTTTTCTTGAAGATTATCCTATTCCAAAAGAATTTAAGATTATGCTTCCTAGTAAAAATCAAACGATATTTGATGCTCCTGAGGGATATGTAGGTCTTTACACCCATGCCTTTAAGTTGTCAAACTTTAGAATACCAATCCACCCTTTGATTTTAGAGTTTATGCAATACTATCAAGTACACATTTCTAGGTTTAACCCCTTTGGCCTGGCTAAGTTGACAACATTCATTGTGATGTGTAAAGCCTATGGATATGAGCCTACACTAACAGTGCTTAGGGGTTTTACGAACTTGTACCCGAGTGGGGATTGGTTGACTTTGGCAAAAAGAGGTGACCCTGATGTTCCAACCATATTGTTAAAGCCCTTTACAAACATAACGGACTGGAAAGGGAGTTTCTTTTACATTCAAGATACAATAATACCTCCAGAGTACCCTGCTTTGGTCAACGAAGCATACAGGTTTGATAAAAAACGTTTCAACGATGAGTTACCTTATACTGTTCAAAGGAATCCATTGTATCAGCGTCTTGTTCGCCATCCAGTGAATGTTCAGTCTTTTCCCGAGCCCATTCTTTACATGGCTGGTATTGTTGACCATTGGGAGGGTTCCCCTATGAAGCCTGAAATTGTTTGTGATGGAAAAAGTGTGTATACTCTTTATTTAAATAAATTTGAACAACTTATCTGATGATATTTATCTTTTTTCTTTCATTTTGCAGAAATGTCTTTCCGAAATTTCGTTGTTGCTGATGGTGCCAGGGAGACGAGCTTCCTTCCGAGGAATCCTGAGGAAGTCAGCTATGGGGTTGGTTCACCCTCCGTGTCAGTGAATAATCAGGAGGATGATGCCAAAATGGTGGAGCCCATAGCTTCCATGCAGCCTTCCAAACAAGACAAAAAATCGAAGCCAATGATTGCAGAGGAGAATTCTCAGTTGGTGGAGAATGTTGCTGAGTCCGATGACCCTCTCTCCGAGGATGATCAGGTGACTATTATTGGTTCATCTTCTGGCATAGCTGACAGGTTTCGAAACATGATAGGTACAAGTGCCAAGCCGGTAAAGCCCACTCCCAAAAGGAAATTGATTATGCCAATACCTCCTTCCAGGAACACCAGGCAGAAGGGTCGGATCATCACCAAGAAAGCTGCTGAAGCGTTGGATGAAGACATCCATGGTAAGTATATGTGCTATATTTGTACATGTCTTCTAATTGATTGTATACTCCTCAGGTCTTCCGAATACCAAAGAGCTTCCTGATGCCTCTGCTTGCCATCGCCTTGCCTTGCATATTACCCCTCCGAGCTGGAGGTCTGTGCTAACCAACATGCCCATTGAGGATTTGTGTGATCTACACGACAAAAGCTATACAAGGCAAGCTGTTTTGGACAATCATCTCAATTCTCGAACAAGGGAGGTGGTACGAACCCTTGCTTCTGCTAGGGAGAAGATGGATGAGATTTTGGCAAGGGAGAAAAAGAAAGACCAAGAGTTTACAGAGGTTCAAGCTAAGTGTGAAGAAGCTTTGAAGGATATTGAGCAGAATCCCCTCGTACAAGACCTGCGTTCTGACATAGCAGGGTTGGAAAAGGAGTTGAACAAAGTGAAGGTGGTGTGTAAGAAGCTTCAAAAGGAGGAGGCGAAGGTCGTGGGTTACAAGGAAGAAATTGCTGAGCTAGAGATCAAGTGTGGGGACCTTGAAGAAGAGAGGACGAAGCTGGGTGAGCTGGAGGTAAAACTTCGCGAAGATCTCGATGGCCTCAAGCGCAAATATAATGCGCTTAAAAGAGATAGGGCTGCAATTGTCTCGAAGGTCATCCCATACATAGCCATGGAGTTATATCACAGTGATGAGGTAGGGAAAATGATATGTGATGTTGTCAATGCTGCCATCTATCATGGGAAATGCACCACGTTGGAGGAAATTGCCGCGACTGGAAAGCCGGTGGACTTATCTGAGGTAACCTATTACCGTGCCACTCATAAAGCAGAGTATGATAATGCAAGCAACCTCCTCGCAACTGTAGAGTACCCCTTCCTTGTTGATGCTGCCAAGGATCCCATGGCTTCAGTTGAGACACTTCTATCGAAGAAGCCGCGTAGGGTGAAGCCTATGGCTGTGAGCAAAAAGAATACTCATCTTAAGCCTGCATCTGTGAAAGCAACTCCTGAAGAGCCCTCGTCTCCAAAGTTGGCCATCGAGAAGCCTCAGTCTCCGGGTAAAAGCTCTGCTGTGCAGCCGTCCTCTCCGAAGGCTGATTTGACAAAAGAAACTTCCCCTAGCAAGGTCAGTCCTGAAGCCTCCCCAGTTCAGCATGAAAAACCCAAGTCTCCTGGTAAGTGAAGGCTGCAGTGTTTGCAGTAATTTGGCCCCAAGGGTGGTATGTACCCTTTAAAACAATGTTTGTTTATGCCCTATGGTTTTTGAACAATTTATGTTTGCGCTTAGACAATGTGGATCATCTTTTGAGCAGCAGGAAGTATATGCTGCGTTAATGGTTAAATATGATGGGTGTGTTTCCCATCTTTGCTTATATGTTTTCTCTTCATCGTAAATATACATCCTAAGGCTTAGAACAAGAAGCCTTATTGTGTGTATTTTGAACCAAGCATGTTAAAATAATATCCCTTGTTTAGGATGTTGAGTATCGTAGGTGGGGAGTGACTTCCCTCACCTTTTATGTTTATGCTCTCTGGGCTTCGGCCGCCTTAGAACAATTTTTGTTTATGTCTTTTGGGCTTTTGCCCTATGCTACGTATACTAGCATAATTTATATCTACTAATGACGGACGGAGTCCCGCTTTTGTTATCATGCTTCTCTTCTCTAACGCTGTTTATTAATGTTAATATACAACCTAAGGCTATAGTAGATGCATAACCTAATTTTGTGTACTTTGAACCAAGATTTTATAGCAATCGTATAATTTAATTGCTGACAGAGGGTTGCGACCCGCTCTGTCTTCATCCTTTAAGTGCGAAGGGCTTCGCATACCCCAAGACCATTTAGGAAAGTTAATGTGAATTGTGTTGGATGTTTAATAGCCTACAAGATATAAATATCTTGTATTATCCTTCGAACATTGAACTTGTAATTACTTGGCTGAGCAAATCTTTTTAGTTGTATGTGACAAAAGATTCGAGGGAAATATGTGAGATCATTAAGTGGGTAGGGGAGGATTACATCATTTGTACAAACGAATACTAAGACTCCTACCATTAGTGCTTTTTTCCCGAAAGAGAAGAGTTTAATACATAATAAGAAAAAGAAAAAGACTGTAAGTCTTGTACGTAGAACTTACGAAGGATATGGCAACTCGTTCGTACGCCGTAGGAGGGTAGTTACTTTTGACTCATTCCATATATTCTTTCTCGGAGTATGTTCCATGAGGCTTCCTTTGTTATTATAAACGGCCTGCATGTTGCTATGAGGCCTGCGATTCGGAGCTTTGTCGGAGTATGTTCCATGAGGCTTCCTTTGTCGAAGCTTGTTGCTCCGCTCCGAGTTCGAGACGTTCTTGGTTTTGTGGGACCAAACGTGCCTCTGTATCATATATGCGGTGTTCTTCTTTTAGTTTAGCTTGGAGGACTTTCTTGTTGGAGGGCATACTTGATTCGCATGTTTCAGCGGGTTCATTACTTTGTCCTTTGAAAGGATCATTTTCCCCATATTCTATGTCATATTCCTCCAATTCTTTAGCCCATTTGACCATCCTCCGTGTTCCCTCAGGGTTCAGGATTATCCTTTCGAATGGTTTATCCGTGATTACTCTGATAGGGTGATCTTTGAAATACCTTCGGAGACATCTTGTGGCATGGATTAAGGCTAGGATTAGCTTTTCTGCTGCTGTATAGCTTTGTTCCACGCACAGTGAGCTCTGCTTACAAAATATATTGGTATCTGTAGCTGTCTTCTTTCTGTGAAGAGCATGGCACCGATCTCGTCAGGGGACATTGCTATGTGTAAGAACAACACCTCTCCTCTGATGGTGGATATGTTACCTTTGGAGGAGGAATTGGTGGAAAGATTACTGGTAAAGGTACTATCAAAACCAGTAAATTAGATTTTGAAGATGTGTTTTATGTGCAAGAGCTTAAGTATAATCTCTTTAGTGTCTCACAAATGTGTGACAGAAAGAATAATGTTCTTTTTACTGAGACTGAATGTCTTGTACTTTCTCCTGATTTTAAGATGCCTGATGAAAGTCAAGTACTTCTTAAAATTCCTAGGAAGGGCAATATGTACAGTGTTGATATGAATAACATTGTTTCTAAAGATGCTTTAACCTGTCTTGTTGCAAAGGCCACATTAGATGAATCTATGTTATGGCATAGGAGGCTTGGTCATATTAACTTCAAAACCATAAATAAGATTGTTAAGAATGGTTTGGTAAGAGGTTTACCTCAAAAACGTTTTGAAAATGATCAAACATGCATTGCTTGTCTTAAAGGCAAACAACATAAGGCCTCTTGTAAGCCCAAGATTTTTAACTCTATCAATCAATCATTGTTTATGCTTCATATGGACTTATTTGGACATGTTTCAATAAGTAGTATAATGCATAAGAGATTTTGTCTAGTTGTTACTGATGACTATAGTAGATTTACATGGGTATTCTTTTTAGGAACTAAGGATGAGACTTCTAGCATCCTTAAGACCTTCATTACAGAGATAGAAAACCTAGTAAGCAAAAGAGTAAAAGTCATTAGATGTGATAATGGGACAGAATTTAAAAATAGAGTTATGGATGATTTCTGCAAAGAAAAAGGTATTAAAAGAGAATTTAGTGTTGCTAGAACTCCTCAACAGAATGGAGTAGCTGAAAGAAAGAATAGAACACTAATAGAAGCTGCTAGAACTATGTTAGCTGATTCAAAGTTGCCTATAACTTTTTGGGCTGAAGCAGTCAACACTGCTTGTTATGTTCAGAACAGAGTTTTAATAGTGCAGCCTCACAATAAGACATCATATGAACTTTTTAGAGGTAGAACTCCTGAAATAGGATTTCTTAGACCTTTTGGATGTCATGTGACAATTCTAAATACCTTAGACCATCTTGGAAAGTTTAATGGTAAAGCAGATGAAGGATTCTTAGTTGGATACTCTATCAATAGCAAAGCATTCAGAGTGTACAACATAAGAACTAGAAGAGTAGAAGAAAATCTGCATGTGAGATTTTTAGAAAATAAATCTAATGTAGAAGGTCAAGGACCAAAATGGCTATTTGATCTTGAATCTCTAACCCATTCAATGAATTATGTGCCTGTTGTTGCAGAAATTAATGATTTTTCAGGTTCACAAGCAACGGAAGAGGCAAGGTTAGACAAAAAGACACATCAAGATTATGTGATGATGCCAATATGGTCAAATACAAGTGTGGAATCAACTTCAACAAATGGCGAATCTTCTTCTGGAAAAGCTAAAGAAGGTGTTGAAGATAAAAACAGAGAAGGAAGAACACAAGAACAACAAAATGTTCCTGCTGATGAGCAAAACGTTCCTGCCAATGAGCAAAATGTTCCTGCTGATAAGCAAATTGTTTCTGCTGATATTTCTTCAGAAGAAACAAAAGCAGACTTTTCAGAAGATGAGGTGGATTTAAGTAATATTCCATCTGATTATCAAGTTCCTTCCACTCCACAATCAAGGATTCACAAAGTTCACTCCCTAGAAAATGTGATTGGAGATGTACAATCTGGTGTGAAAACAAGACAACAATTGATGTCTTCAGATCAAAAAGGGATTCTTGATGCCCTTTATGCTTCAAAGCAGCATGAGTTTTCAAACTCCTGTTTGTTTGTATGTTTTCTCTCACAAGATGAACCAAAGAATATTCATAAAGCCCTAGAAAATTCAAGCTGGTTAGAGGCTATGCAAGAGGAGCTTCTTCCGTTCAAGATTCAAAAGGTATGGGTGCTAGTTGATTTACCTAATGGTGTAAGAGTAATTGGCACTAGATGGGTTTTTAGAAATAAAAGGGA
Source organism: Artemisia argyi (assembly GCA_030686995.1). Lineage (NCBI taxonomy): Eukaryota > Viridiplantae > Streptophyta > Magnoliopsida > Asterales > Asteraceae > Artemisia > Artemisia argyi. The sequence goes on from CM060709.1 coordinate 306,226,529, forward strand.
TGAAAGAGGCATAATGATTAAGAATAAGGCTAGATTAGTAGCACAAGGGTACACACAAGAAGAAGGGATAGACTATGATGAGGTTTATGCTCCAGTAGCTCGAATTGAGGCAATTAGGCTTTTCTTAGCTTACGCTTCATTTATGAACTTCACAGTTTACCAAATGGATGTCAAGAGTGCATTTTTATATGGTTCAATTGAAGAAGAGGTGTATGTTACACAACCTCCAGGCTTCACTGATCCTGACCATCCAGACAAAGTGTACAAGGTAGTTAAAGCTCTATATGGCCTACATCAGGCACCAAGAGCTTGGTATGCAACACTAGCTTCCTATTTATTAGAGAATGGATTTCAAAGAGGAAAGATTGATTAGACACTTTTCATCAAACAGCACAAGAAAGATCTTCTGTTAGTACAGGTGTATGTGGATGACATTATCTTTGGATCTACAAGGAAGGAGATGTGTTTAGACTTTGAAAAACTTATGAAAGATAAGTTTCAGATGAGTTCTATGGGAGAACTTACATTCTTTTTGGGTCTGCAAGTTAAGCAATCATCTGAAGGCATATTTATTAGTCAAGACAAATATGTTGCAGAGATTCTTAGAAAATTTCAATTTGCTGATTCAAAAATAGCAAGCACACCAATGGATCCTGAGAAGCCACTTCTTAAAGATGCAGATGGAGAAAATGTGGATGTACATACATACAGATCTATGATAGGTTCTTTAATGTATCTTACATCATCCAGACCTGATATCATGTTCTCTGTTTGTGCCTGTGCAAGATTTCAAGTAACTCCAAAGGTTTCTCATTTAACAGCAGTCAAAAGAATTTTTAGATATCTCAAAGGTCAACCAAGGTTGGGTTTATGGTATTCTAGAGAATCACCTTTTGATTTGATAGCATTCTCAGACAGTGACTATGCTGGTGCTAGCTTGGACAGAAAGTCAACAACCGGAGGATGTCAATTCCTTAGATGCAGACTTATCTCATGGCAGTGTAAGAAGCAAACAATTGTGGCAAATTCAACAACTGAAGCTGAATATGTAGCTGCTGCAAGTTGCTGTGGTCAAGTTCTATGGCTTCAAAACCAACTTCTTGATTATGGGTACAATTTCTTACATACCATTATACATATTGATAATAGTAGTACAATTTGCATTATTAAAAATCCAGTGCAACATTCTAAAACAAAACACATTGAAATAAGACATCATTTTATAAGAGATTGCAATGAGAAAAGGTTAATTCAAGTAATGAAAATTGCTTCAGATAAAAACTTTGCAGATCTTCTTACCAAAGCTTTTGATGTTGGTAGATTTCAGTACTTGGTAGCAAGTATTGGAATGCTTAATCTTTAAATTTTTCAATATAATGTGTTTTTGTATATAGATTTTTGTTAATGCATCTAACTTTGTTATTTAAGACTTCTATTAACAATATTTGAAGTTATTCATACAGTTAGTTCTATGATTATTCTAATTCAAGACAAGTACTTTGTACTTTGTTTATTTGGTTTTAGACTAACAGTTTCAGGTATGAATGTTTGAGCTGAAAGGCTATTTCAAGTGAAAGCTGATCATTGCTGCTGAAAGCTGATCATTGCTGCTGATATAATAGGTTCATGATAGAAAAAGTTTGGGACTTCAAAACTCCTTAAAACTTCTTTCTTGGAATCTGATTATGATATTTCACTTCGAATTGATAAATTAGTTGATCAGTTAATCACTGATACAACTCACTTTCTATCATTTTATAAGTATAATGTGACTAATCTACGGATATCTGATAGAAAGAACAGCGAGCAACAGTGAATCTAACACTTGTGTTAGAGGTAACAAATGCCACGAGCAGGAAACCCTGTAAAGAAAGCCTTTTGAATAGGTTTATCTATACACAGGCGGTTATTTATAACTGAAAACATTGGTTCTCACACAACCAGAGGTTGCTTTAAACCGAAATTTTGACTAAGTGTCTGTTACACACTTAATCCCTTCAAAATGGTTGTAAGCAGTATGATTTTTCATAATAAAATCATATATATACTGCTAAGGCAAAAGTTTCTTAAAAGGATTTTTAAAAAGATGATTTAAAAACCATCATCAGATGGACCATGAGTCAAAAACGTCCATTGAATCACCTCTCATAGGAGTTAACACACCTAGAAGTGATGAGGGCAGAATCTTAAACTCTTAAGGAATTGATGGCTTCATGTACAAATTGTCTGAAAACATGGAACAATGCTAGATCAGATGATGATGTTATGATTGTGAGAAAATCTTTCAAATCAAAGGAGGATATGAATATAAGATGTTATTTGAATCTCAGGGGAGGAAACAAACATCTCAGGGGAGGAAATACAAGCCCAGTTTAAGGAAGATTAACCAAAAGAAAAGACAAGATCATACAAGATGATGACATAGAGGTTGAAAATGACAAGAACATTCTTTAATGTTGTATTCAGAAGAGATGAAGCATTTCAAAGGAGAAAGTTCTATCTAGGTCAAAAGTTGAAAAGATTCAATTTCAGTTCACTACGTTTGTTCATCACTTGCAAAGGCAAATTGATAGATGATATCTTGTTAAAATCAAAGGAAGATTGCACCATCTTTTAGTCCAAGAATGGAGCAACGATCAGAAAGCAGATGTGTTCCAGAGAAAGATAAGTTCATTCACTCAGAAGAAAAGAAAGTTCAGATCAACCAGTCTGAAAATAAAGTGTTTGAAAGATCTTCACAAAGTCCTCATTTAATTCAGGAAAACATGTTTGAATGTGATTCACATGTTTAGGGGAGGATTGTTAGGAATTAAATTATCAAAAGAATCTGAAGATTCAGCATAAAGGTTTAAAGGAAATACGACAAATATGTTTCTGCTGATAAAGCACAAAGCAAGTTTCCACTGATGGATTCTGCTGAAGACCGTTTCCACTGAAGGTGTTTCTGCTGATGGATTCTGCTGATGCTACTATGACTCATATAACAGCTGTGTAGATAAGTACGACTTATTCTACTGATTCATATACAAGAAAATATCTTTGTTGGTAGTCATCAAATTGAACACTCCAAGTGAGTTGTAATCCTAGATACATGTTGTATCTTAATGACTAACATGATAAGTCATCATCTAAGCTAGAACAAGTGATTAGTCATAAGCTAGTTATTTGTTGAGTCATGAAGTTTGTAAAAGATCTTTCCTTGGACTATAAAAGGAAAATCTTAGATGTGTATAAATATATTAATCTAGAATGTGCATGTGAAAAGATATACACAGACAATACAAAGAACAAACATAAGTCACATAAGATTCAAGGTCTTGTAACCCTAGTGATAGTAAAGATCACTCGTATTATTTTGAATAATATTGAATCATTTGGTGTTAACTATTCCATTTCCATATCCAAAAACATAAATCTTCTAAAGTGTGGTTAAGTAGATTCCGCATACTTAATCATATTCACACAAACATATCTTATACACAAAGAACGAAGGCTTAACCACCTTACAGTGTAATCGACCCTCAACAATTTAGCTTATGCTCCGTGTTAAAAGGTCTGTTGTCGATTGTGAGCGACCTTGGAATTCCTGTTGTATCTAAATATGTTCCCACAAACACATCCTCATAGGCTTCGAGCAATTCTTCCAATCTTTTTCTGAAAATAGTTGGGAGTTGCTTTCCCATTTCCACCTTTCGTACTGGACGGGGGTTGTCTAGTGCCACATACCCCTTGGGATCGGAGCCTCTTCTGATGTTTATTGCACACCGTTGATTACCATCTCCCTTATCCTTTGGGGTTTCCTGGTGTTTCATTTCGCGATAGCTAGAGAATATGGTTCTGACACCATTGGCTGTTTGGAACTTCACCGTTGCATGAACTGTAGAGACCACAATGCCCATCTTTTGCATAGCAGTTCTTCCGATTAACATGTTGTAGGGCGACTTTGATCTTACGATGACAAAATTGAGGATTTCCGTTCTTGCAAGATTTCCGCTTCCGAGTGTAACCTCCAGAGGTATTTCACCTAAAGGCCATGATCGTTCCCCCGAGAAACCTACCAGGGGCATTCTTGACTCTACTTTCTTGGATTTGATCGTAGGGCTGAGTTTCCTAAAGCAATGTTCATAGATTACTTCGCAGGAACTCCCGCAGTCCATATAAACTTTATTGACCTCTGTGTCCGAGACTACGACCTTAATGATCACTGGATCCATTGAGGGGGACTCTCCCATTTTGGATGGGAACGTTATTTCCCTTGCAGCGTAAGCTTCCCTCTCGGAGGCTTTTCTCTTTAATCGGGGGGTATCCCAGCGAACCATTAAAATAGGAGCTTCCTGGGGGGTATTATCTTTTCCCAGTTGCGTATCAGTGACTTTCTCTTTGCCCTTTCTTATCCCTTTTATGAGATGCGTTAATTGCCCGGATTTTACTGCCTCTTCTATCTACTTTTTCAACTCTCGACAGCTGTTTGTTTCATGGCCAAAGTCTTCGTGGAAGTGGCAATATTTAGTAGTGTCTCTGTTTTTGCTTTTTCCTATCATGCGAGGGGGTGGCTCGAAGGTTTTCATGGCCTTCTCTGTCGCTAAAATCTCCCTTGGAGACTTTGTGAGGTTTCCTAATAAACCATGGTTCGGACCCTTGTTGTAAGGGGTAAGCCTATTATGGTTTTTGTGTTTGTTCTTCGATCCTTCCCATGAAGACGGTTTTGTACCTTTGTTGTTCTCCATCGGAGCCCCATTGGTCGATACTTCTTTGGCCTCTATCCAGGTATATGTTTTTTCCATCAGGCCTTTGTATGTTGCCGGAAGGTCTGTGGATAAGAATTCTACAAGAGTCCGGTTGCGTAGGCCGTGGACGAAGCTAGAAATTCGTTGTTCTTCATGTAAGCCTAGAATCTGTAGAGTTTCATCGGTGTATCTAGTAACGAAGTTCCTCGTGCTTGCATTTTCCTTCTGCTTAATGTTGTGCACTATGAGGTGTGTCCTTGTGAACTTCTTTTGCTGGCTGAAGTGAGATTGAAACTTAGCCTTCAAATCATCAAAGTTGATGATGCTTTCTGGTTTCTGTCCATTCCACCAAATACGTGCAGAATCTCGAAGGGTGTATGTAAACATGTGACAGGCTACGGGCATGACCCATTTCTGCATCCTAATGGCTCCTTCGAACAAATGTAGGAAATTGTCTGGATCTCCTTTTCCGTCATAGGTGCCTATATGCGAAGGCATCTTTAGACCATCCGGCAATGGATAGTCTTCGATCCATCTCACAAAGGGTGTCGAAGGACCAGCGGGCTCTGCGTACGAGTGGGTGTAAGGTGGTATGTTCATGGGGATGCCATGATATGGATTATAAGTAGGGGGTACCCCTGAAGAAGGTTGACCAGCGTAGAAAGAATGAGGAGTACTTGTATTTGGAGGGTAACTAGTGTACATGGTGTACGGAGGGTATATCATGGGGTGATTGTAACGTACAGCCATTTGTGAAGGGTACTGATTTCCGGGTTTCCCATTAACGGAGGGATAAATGTTTGAGGGGTAATTTTGAACCGGGAACTGAGGATACAAGTTGACGGGGGGAAAGCTTCCTCCTGTGTTGACCGATCCCGGATTACCTCCCACACCAGATGCGTGGGAGGGCTGCTGTGGAACTCCTCTTTCGGCCCTTCCTAAAGGTGCTGCTAATAAGGGAGGTAAGTTCACCTCCGTGTTCTCCCTCTGTTGGCTCCTTCCATGAGAGCCTTCAGTAATGGTCCCTTCTCTCCTCGTGGGAGTTCTTTCAGGGATTCCCTCAAAGCCCACATTCCTTCCTCTAGCCCTTCTACCCGTAGGAGATCCAATCCTAGCACCAGGCTTTACCTCTCAAGGGATCTTGAGAAGCTTACAACCCCCACCAGGCAGTGTACCTGATCGTTGTAGTATAGTATAGTGACAAGTACCGGGGGATTGATCGTTCAGCTAGGAATAGTGTCGCTAGGATTAGAAAACCTAAATACTAGTTCTAAAGATGAGGGATGATTATTTTTGTATTTTTATGTTTTATAGAAAGCAAGTAAAAATCTCGGGTTTGAAGGATTTGGGCGGAATTAGTTGCTAGTCAACTAACCAAATACTAAAGATGCAATCAAAATAAAATACTAAAAATGAAAATAAACTAAATTAAACTAAGGTTGTGAGCAATAAGTGAAGAAATTGTGTTTACTTAGATTTCATTACTCCCTAGATATCTTTTACACGTTAATTACTTGTTATAGTTGCGTGGATGACGAATTGGATTCCTTAATACCATTCATGGGGTGGCGCACTTAATTCCCCAATCCTATGAGTGCCTACTTCACTCCTATGTCGAGCCGGCTAAGAAGCTCCTAACATGGGATCATTAGAATTTACTCATGCATTAAATACAACCAATAAAACCTAGTGCACGTCAGTTCATGTTTCCTAAGACGTTCAAGCATGTTACCATTTGGAGATCTGCCAGTTTTCTTAAGCCTAACATCGAAATCATTCATCCAATACAACCATAAACAAGTAATCAACACATAATTAACATCTAGGTTTCATTAGATCTAAGCAAACACAAGATCGATCTAGCCTAGCATGATGGAATTAAGACAAGAACAATATATAGACAACCAACACATAAACATATTGATTGAATTAGAAGAACACTTATCACAATTACACATGAAAGGGTTCAAGGGCTGAAAACCCTTGAAGAACCTGTAAAATTCGTACTAAGTTCGGCCTTAGGGTTTCTCCAAAACTTCTCCCTTTCTTATGAATGAAAATTAGAAAACTATATATAGGAAATTGAGGCTGACGGCGTCAAGACCAAATTGGTGACGTCGTCATCTCGCCTCCAAAAGAATTCTCGGACTGCCTTGATCTACTTCTGACGCCGTCACGTTATAACTTTTTCCAGGCCGTCACGTATTTTACTGTTGACGCTCTACCTTGTGACGCCTTCATTTCTGTACTGGGCCGTCATGCAAATTACTCTTGACGCCGTCAGGATTTTACTCTTGACGCCGTCACCTACTGTTCCCAGCTTGGAAAATTAAGACTTTGGCGTTTTCTTCACTTTTATGCTCCAAAAATGTCCGAATTGCTTTCTTTTCCAGATTTCTCTCCCAAAGTACCTAAAATCACAAAAGGAACGATTTAGGGCAATATTTGATCAAATAAATTCAATTCCGGGCTTAAATGACCCCCTAAAAGTGGTTCATTTTTCGCCTCATCACCAGCTAACACAAGCTAACAAATATTATAAATCCAAAATTTCAGCTCCACAGGTCAAGTGTTAAGCTCATGAAAAATCCTAACATTTTTGGAAAAACTGCTAAACTATAAACTTTTGACTTTTTTATTTGAACACTAAGTTTGACCTTCTTGAACTTTTAATCATCCTAAGTGACTGAAAATGGTTGAAATAAGTTAATATGAGATGAATTTAAGGAATCCTAACCCCTAATGAACCTACATGACAGATTATGCAAGTGAAAAATTCCACAACTTATGCAAACATGAAAGTGAAATGAGATTCTGACTATTTGCTAATAAAGACCCAACTTTTATGACTTACATTCCTCTAATGTGACCTAAGTGACTTATCTAAACCAAAAACAACCCCAGAAACCATGTTTATACCAGCAAACTGATTAGATCCAAACACCCCCTTAACAGTTAACTGTCAAGGGAATTTCAAAGGGAAGAGGGTATTAAAGCTTGACAGTGAAAGAAAAGAGATTACTAAGCTATATCATGATAAAATAAGCATAGAGGAACCAAAAATAAGCAGGTTAGATTGGCAAATCACAATAAGCAGTTTACTATAGTCTTCATGCCAAAATAAACGGAAGTTAGCTTACAATGAGTACCATAAGCTTCAAAACCAAGCACCAAGGTTCCACAACTATCCTAATTCCTCCCTTGAGGATCTATTACCCACAGCAATCCAAAGTATTCCCTGCTTCAAACCTGTATCTCCTTTAAACTGAAATTTTTTATTTATTAACTAATTTAAGCTATTATTTTTAATATTTTTATTTTTCAAACTGACACTGATTTTATACTAAATTGAACTTGAAGAAGCTCTATACTAAGCTTGTCTGAGCTTTTTGATTGCTAACACAACATTTCAACAGTACTTACCCACATGAGAAATTTTATAGAAACATGATAAACTTGAAATTAAATTGAGAAATTGGAAATTTAGTGAATGGAAACTTGCAACTTATATTATTAGAACTGAGATTACAATTTTCTTAAGCTAATTTAAACTAGGAAATTAAATTCGACATTACAATTTTTAAGCTAAAAACTACCAACTCCTCCCCAAGGCTTCTCTTTCCCTTTATATCTGCAAATTAGGGTTTTGGAGGTCCAATGTCTCTTTCCCAACACTCTTCTTGACCACAGGATCACAAGGATTCAATCTTGGCCCTTTATTCAATTTTCGCGCCAAAATTGCTTTTGGCGTTTTTTCTTTGATAGTTGATGCCAGGGGTAATATATTGGATTGTTGTGTTTGTTTGGTGTAGGTATGATGATGGAGGGGGGGGGGGGTTTGAGTGTTGCAGGGTGAATCAGGTTTAGGGTGATGATGGTGAGGCTTGGAGTGTAGCTGTAAGTGGGGTGGTGATGTGGAGAGGGTGGTCTGAGGTGGAAAGTCACGGGTCAAAGGTCAATGTTGACCCCGTTTTATTAGTTTGAAAATGAAGTGGGCTGAGGTGAGGATTGGGCCAGGAAGTGGAAGTGGGCTTGGGAAGTTTTATTGGATTGGAGTTTGGTTTTGGATTTAGGGGTGTAATAAACTTAAGTCCGTTTGGTTTGTAGTTTATGTAAGCCCAAGGACCTTTTGTGTACAAGCTGATTTTTGAGGGACCAAAGCTGCCACTTTTCCAAAGTTATCCCAAGGACCATTCTTGCCATCTTTTAATTTCCCGAGGACTTTTGTTGATAAATTTCCATTTTGAAAATTCTCGGGGACTATTTTTACCATTTTGGAAAGTACAGGGACCAATTGTGTAATTTTCTCAAACTTTTCACCCAAGGATCGTTTTTGATAATATTTTACTTTCAAATGCCTTGGGTTGACTTTTCTTTTATTTTAAACCTTCAGGGACTAGTTTTGTCAATTTTTGAAACTTGAGGGACTGAAACTGCCAATTATGCAAACTTTGTTCATTTTTCATTTGTTTTTAAACATTTTGCATCTAAAACATATAAAACACAATTTTGAAATATTTTTAGTATTTTGATGCATTACTGAGTGTTTTTGGATGTTTTGGCAGTTCAGATACGATAAAAATGATGAGTATTTACACACTCATCAATCGTTTTCTCCATATGCTATGTCGTATTCCTCCAACTCTTTAGCCCATTTGACCATTCTCCGTGTTCCCTCAGGGTTCATGAATATCCTTTCGAATGGCTTATCCGTAAGTACTCTGATGGGGTGATCCTTGAAATACTTTCAGAGACGTCTTGTGGTGTGAATCAAGGCTAGGATTAGCTTTTCTGATGCTGTGTAGCTTCGTTCCACGTATGGTAGGGCTCTGCTCACGAAATATATTGGTATCTGTAGTCGTCTTCTTTCCGCGAAGAGCATGACACCGATCTCATCAGGGGACATCGCTATGTGTAGGAACAACACTTCTCCTCTGGTTGGGGGTGCAACTATTGGCAAGATCTCCATGCAATTCTTCCATCTTTGGAAGGCTGTTTCGGCCTCCTTGTTCCATTGATAGGATAAGTTGTTGATGACTTCGTTGCGGACCTTGTAGAGAGATGAAGATCTGTTGACACCCTTCGACAAGAATGCTTTTAGTGTTTCCAAGTCGTCTTTTAGGTTTTGAGTCCTCCCTTGAGTTCTCTGTGTTTGCATCTCTGAGGAGGTTTCTTCATTGATTGGATTGGTTCTAATCATTTGCCTTACGGATGTGCGTTCGTTTGACCCTTCCCTTTCAATGCCGAAAGAACACATTATTGGGTTTAGCTTTAGGTTGATTTTCCTTAGTTGCATGAGGGTTTCTTCTACATCATGAAGGAGATCTTCTTTTGTCTTGCTCTGGGTGACTAAGTATCCACCGTGAATTCTCAGGTTCCTCCCTATCTGCTTTTTGAAGACCCTTTGGATCAGCCTATTGTAAGTGGCTTCGGTGTTCCGTAAACCGGAGGGCATGCGTTTGAAGCAGTAGGAGCTTCTGTCAACATGAAAGGCTGTTTTTTCTTCATCTTCTTTTGCCATCTGTATCTGATGGCATCCCATATTTGTATTAAGGAAGCATTCCCAACGAACTCCAGATAGCGGTTGCTGTTCTCCTATCGACAAATAGCTTCCTTTTTGGCAAGCTTTGTTGATGTCTTTGAAGTTAACCTTTATTATCCATTCTCCATTTCTCCGTTGAGCTGCAATTGGATTAGTAACCCATCGTGGGTTTTCTAACCTTAGGAGTATTCCTGCCGCTGTGAGTTTGTCCACTTCTTTCTTAATTGCTGCGCTTTGTTCAGGCGTCACCTGATGAGGCTTCTGCTTGACCGGTTTGATGTATTTGGATTCATTTAGCTTGTGTTCTGTGCTAAAAGGCCTGTCGTTGATTGTGAGCAACCTTGGAACTCCTGTTATATCTGAATATTTTCCAACAAACACATCTTCGTAGGCTTCGAGCAATTTTTCCAACCTTTCTCTGAAAGTGGTAGGGAGTCGTTTCCCCATTTCCACCTTTCGTACTAGATGAGATTCGTCTAGTGCCACATACCCCTGGGGACCGGAGCCTTCTCTGACGTTCATCGTATGCTGTCGATTACATTCTCCCTTATCCTTTTGGGCTTCCTGGTTATTTTCTTCGTGATAGCTAGAGAATATGGTTCCGACACCATTGGCTGTTTGAAATTTCACTGTTGCATGCACCGTAGAGACCACAATGCCCATCTTTTGCATGGCAGTTCGTCCGATTAACATGTTGTAGGGTGACTTCGATTTTACGATGACAAAATTGAGGATTTCCGTTCTCGCAGCTTTCCACTTCCGAGTGTTACCTCCAGAGGTATTTCTTCCAAAGGCCACGATCGTTCCCCCGAGAAACCTATCAGGGGCATTCTTGACTCTACTCGTTTGGATTTGATTGTAGGGCTTAGTTTCTTAAAGCAATGTTCGTAGATTACCTCGCATGAACTCCCGCAGTCCATGTAAACTTTGTTAACCTCCGTATTCGAGACTACGACCTTAATGATCACTGGATCCTTTGAAGGGAATCCTCCTATTTCGGACGGGAACGTTATTTCCCTTGCATCGTAAGTTTCCCTTTCGGAGGCCTTTCTTTTCAATCGGGAGGAATCCCACCGAACCATTAGGATAGGAGCTTCCTGAGGGGTATTATCCTTTCCCAGTTGCGTATCAGTGGCTTGCTCTTTGCCATTTCTTATCCCTTTTACGAGATGTGTTAATTGCCCGGATTTTACTGCCTCTTCTATCTGCTTTTTCAGCTCTCGACAGCTGTTTGTTTCAGGACCAAAGTCTTCATGGAAGTGGCAATATTTAGTAGTCTCTCTATTCTTGCTTTTTCCCACCATGCGAGGGGGTGGTTCGAAGGCTTTGGCAGCCTTCTCTGTCGCTAAAATCTCTCTTGGAGACTTCGTGAGATTTCCCAATAAACCATGGTTCGGACCTTTGTTGTAAGGAGTAAACCTATTATGGTTTTTGTGTTTGTTCTTCGATCCTTCCCACGAAGACGATTTTGTTCCTTTATTGTTCTCCATCGGAGCCCTATTGGTGGATACTTCTTTGGCTTCTATCCACGTGTATGTTTTTTCCATCAGGCCTTTGTATGTTGCCGGAAGATCTGTAGATAAGAATTCCACAAGAGTCCGGTTGCGTAGGCCATGGACGAAGCCAGAAATGCGTTGCTCTTCGTGTAAGCCTAGAATCTGCAGAGTTTCATCAGTGTACCTAGTAACAAAATTTCTTGTGCTTTCGTTCTCCTTCTGCCTAATGTTGTGCACTGTGAGGTGTGTCCTTGTGAACTTCTTTTGTTGGCTAAAGTGAGATCGAAACTTAGCCTTCAAATCATCAAAGTTGATGATGCTTTATGGTTTCTGCCCGTTCCACCAAATACGTGCGGAATCCCGAAGGGTATACGTAAACATGTGACAGGCTACCGGCATGACCCATTTCTGCATTCTAATGGCTCCTTCGAACAAATGTAAGAAATTGTCCGGATCCCCCTTTCCATCGTAGGTGCCTATATGTGAAGGCATCTTTAGACCATCCGGCAAGGGATACTCTTCAATCCATCTTACAAAGGGTGTCATAGGACCTGCGGGCTCTGCGTATGGATGGGCGTAAGGTGGTATGTTCATTGGAACATTATGGTATGGATTATAAGTAGGGGGTACCCCTGAAGAAGGTTGACTAGTGTAGAAAGGATGAGCGTACTCGTGTTTGGAGGGTAACCATTATACATGGTATACGAAGGGTATATCATGGGATGATTGTAGGGTACAGCCGTTTGTGAGGGATACTAATTGCCAGGTTGCCCATTCATGGGAGGATAAGGGTTTTGAGGGTAACTTTGAGCCGGAAACTGGGAATACAGGCCAACGGGAGGGAGACTTCCTCATGTGTTGATTGAACCCGGGTTACCTCCTACGCCAAATGTGTTGGAGGGTTGCGATGGAATTCCTCCTTCGGTCCTCCCCAGAGGTGCCGTTGGTAATGGAGGTGGGTTTACCTCCGTGTTCTCCCTCTGCTGGCTTCTCCCATTAGAGCCTTCAGCAATAGTCCCTTCTCTCCTCGTGGGAGTTCTTTCGGGAATTCCCTCAAAGCCTACATTCCTTCCTCCAGCCCTTCTACCCGTAGGAGACCCAATACGCAGGATGGGGTGTTGAGCCCTAGTAACCGAAGGTCTCGGCTCCATCTCAATCTCTTCATCATACTCATCGTTAGAATATTCTAACTCCCTTCGCATCTTCGTGTTTCTGATTTGCCTCCTTCGAGCCCTTAACAAGGACTCTAGCTCTTCGTAATTAGCATCGACAAAGGCGGGGCTAATGATGAGCTCTGGATTAGCTGACGTGGATGCATGATGGTTGGGCGTTATTTCAGGGTGAGATCGTGTGGTAAAGGTAGAGGCCGTGATTGGCGGAAGGTTGTTGGTGTCAGTTACGGGTAAAGGGGTTAAAGACGAGAAACCCGGTGGGGGTGTAATCTCTCTTTCTGAATTCATGCCGGAATAATAGCGAGTGTATTTGACTTGGTTATTTTACTTGGAAATAACGGGACTAATTGTAGCGTATCCCACGGATGGCGCCACTGATTGTACAATAATTCGCACTACCAGGCCTTCGATGGTGATCAAAGGAAATGAGGGGTGTTGTGATTACGCCAAGCTTGGATATAACCTGAAACAAGAAATACTAAAACACTACGTTAAGTGATTGCACAGGTGTTGAGCCCTGCGAACCACCTCCGGCGTGTGAATAAGTGATTAGTATGAGAGTTTAAGTGTAAGCGTAGTAAAGTAAGGTGAGAGAGATCGCATACCAGATTTGTCATCGTCCAGGACTATTTATAGGTGAAGAAAACGGTCCTGGAGAGTGGTCACACGTTTGAGAGAGATCATGGGGGCGTCCCATGATTTGTGGTAACCGCTAGGGGTTAGTGTCCCACTCCTCCTAGTTTAGCGGGGGAGCTAAAGAGAAAGAGGAGACGTGGGTAAGACTTGGTCTCACCAATGTTTGGACTTGGCATTGTTCCGTCCTTAAAACTTATCGAGAGATACCCCGAAGGGCTTTATCCTTCGATTGGCGAATTCTCACTTGGTAACTAGATCATTGATGATTAGTTTTACGCCAAAGAAAGTTTTAGGAGGCTAGCCAGAGCCTTCGATTATGTAGGTTACGATCAGACTCGAAGGGGGTTCCTTCAAGCTAATCGGAGGGTACATCATCAGTAACTAGATAATGGATGATTAGTCTTACGCCAAAGAAAGTTTAAGGAGGCTAGCCAGAGCCTTCGATTATGTAGGTTGCGATCAGACTCGAAAGGGGATCCTTCGAGCTAATCGGAGGGTACATCATCACCCTGATTCCTTCAAAAGTCACCATATAGCCGAGAAACTTTCCTTCTTCCACTCTGAAGGAGCATTTCTTAGGGTTCAGCTTCATATTGATTCTTCGGAGATTGTCGAACGTCTCAGCTATGTCGGCTAGCAGCTCTTTTTCTGTTTGGCTTTTGATTACCATGTCGTCCACATATGCTTCTAGGTTTCGACCGATTTGTGCCCGAAAGGCGGTGTCTACTAGCTTCTGATATGTTGCTCCGGCATTTTTTAGTCCGAACGGCATCTTAACATAGCAATATGTTCCGTGATCAGTATAGAAGGCCGTTTTCTCTTCGTCTTCTTTTGCCATTTGGACTTGGTGGTATCCTTTGTAAGCATTGAGGAAACACTTGTAACGGAATCCCATTACTGATTCAATTTTCCAATCTATTTCAGGTAACGGATAGTAGTCCTTGAGACACGATGAGTTGAGGTTTTTGAAGTCAATACACATCCTCCAACTATCATCCGGTTTCTTTACAAGCACCGGATTAGAGATCCATGTCGGATACCGGACGGGTCTGATTATTCCGGCTTTTAACCATTCTCCTACATCCTTGTTTATGGCTTGGTTCTTTTCCTCCGAAAAGAATCTCTTCTTTTGTGCAACAGGTTTGTCATGGACATTTACGTTGAGCTTGTGCTCGGCCACCCATCGAGGTACACCAGTCATATCCGATGGTTCCCACGCAAAGACATCCTGGCTGTTCTTAAGTAAGGTTATTAACTGTCTTCGCCCTTCTTTTGAGAAATTTTTTCCTATCGTCACCAATTGTTCCGGATATGCCGGATGGACCAATATTTCTTCGGTTCCCGTGGCTTCTTCTTTGACTGTGATTAACGGGGGAGTCTCTACTTTGGCTTCTTTCTCTAGTAAGAATTTTTCTTCGAGCTTCCTACACTCCGAAATGATGACCGACCGAGTGACCAAAGTGGCGACGCCCCTTGGTGTTGGGAATTTCATCATAGAATGTATTGTTGAGGGGATGGCTCTTAGTTTCTTAATTTCAGAACGCCCGAGTATTATGTTGTATGGGGAGGGAGATCTGACTATTGCAAACTTCATGGTTGTTCTGCGATATAGCCCTTCGCTTCCGAAGCATACTTCCAATTCAATATTTCCTAATGAATTTATAGCTTCTCCTGCGAATCCCCTTGGTGGCGACGCCCCTTGGTGTTGGGAATTTCATCATAGAATTTATTGTTGAGGGAATGGCTCTAAGTTTCTTAATTCTGGAACGCCCGAGTATTATGTTGTATGGGGAGGGAGATCTGACTATTGCAAACTTCATGGTTGTTCTGCGATATAGCCCTTCGCTTCCAAAGCATACTTCCAATTCAATATTTCCCAACGAATTTATAGCTTCTCCTGTGAATCCAACTAAGGGTGTGTTTGTTTTTGTCAGTCGAGATCAGATGGAAGGATCGAGGTTTAAGAAGCAGTGCTCGTACATTACTTCTACCGAAGCGCCCTGATCGACGTATACCCAGTATATCCTTCGATTTCTGCTTCGACTATGAGTGGTTCATCGGAAGCGTCTCCGGGCAGGATCGGGGGAAAACTTATAGGGGCATTCATCCATTCCTCCTCCTGATCCATGATTTTATGTTTTTGCCTCCTCTCCTGATACCGGATCATGTTGATGATTCGCCCATGGTTGGTTTGATTATTACCTCGTGGAGGTGCTCTATCTCTTTACCGGACATCCTTGATCAGGTGGTCTAGTTTGCCCGTTTCCATAGCTTTCTTAAGCTGCTCTTTCAGGTTGTGACAATCGTTGGTGAGGTGACCTTTCTCTCCATGATAGTCGCAATACATGTCCATATTTTCCCTTGACGGTCATCCTCTTAATGGGGGTGGTGCTGGAAGTCTGAGTTGATGTTCAGTTGCCAGGATTTCTTTGGGAGCTTTGGTGAGTGCGTTTAAGTCTATTGGTCTGGTATCCCTCCGATTTCCGTCGTTACGGCGATAGTCCATCCTATAGTCTGTCCTGTTGATGTTATCGTTTCTGGCCGGACCGTAGTGTGCAAAGTGGTCACTTCGCCGAGACCTGAATTCATCTCGGTGGATATCCCTTCGGCGATTTCCTCTGAAGGAGGGTCGTTGTGTGTTTTGGTCATTTCGGCTGTATGAATTATAGTGGTAATCTCTTCTGTAGTTATCCATCCTTTCTCCTCTTGGTACTTCAGTCAACCGATATGCTTTTTCAGAGCGGATAAAATCATCAACCCTTATCATCATTTCGGTTACCGTTCGGGGAATTTTTTCGGAGAATCTCTTTGCTAGCTCTGGACATTTGCAACCGTCCATAAAAGAGGATATTTGCATCACCTCCGGGACGCCTGATATGCGACTAGCCTCGTCTGTCCATCGTTCTTTGAATTATGATAGGGCTTCATTAGCTTTCCGGATGATCTTTGTGATTTCCATGGGGTCTCTGACGCATTTTCTTCGAAGGGCAAATCTCTGTATAAACTGTTCACTTAAAACGTCCCAACTGTCAATACTACCTCGCGGGAGACGATCGAACCATCCCTTAGCGGCGTCGTCTAGAGTCTGCTGGAACATCATGCACCATATTGGCATGGGCCATGCACCTTGATTGGCTGCTCCTTCAAATCTTGTAATGTGGTCGTCCGGATCGGTGAACCCATCGTACAATTTTAAATGGGAGGACATTATGTACCTTGTGTTCTTGGGTCCGGAAAGTCAATGATCCTTCGAGTGAATGGACTTTTAGATGCTGCTTTGAAAGGTTTAGATAGATCATCCACCGGTTCCTCTTCGGCTTTCTTGGCTCCGTTATCTTGGGATTCTCCATCATCAAAGTCAAGCTGGATGGGTTTGATTGGGGTATTTCCTCCGGTATTGTATTCCTGGATTAGGGCTTTCAGTGTGGTTATGTGATTTTGGATTAACTCTATGTTGTTATGAGAGTTGTTATCGTTGTTTCTTTCGCTGCCTTCGGGTGTTATCGGGTTAGGGCCTGTCATCTCTTAGCTTTGGTAGAGTGAATGACGGGTCCCATGGATGGCGCCAATTTGTTGAAGTAAAATCTTGCTTCTACTGCAGACAAGCGAAATGAATCCTCCGGACTATGACTGGTCATTCGGATTCGAGGTGGTCCTTGCTTGTGATATGTTCCTTCGGATATCTACAAAACAGATACGTCCGTTAGTCTCGCCCGGGGAGGGTATCCCAGGACCAATCTCCGGCGTGAGAGTAAGTATGTATTCTTAGAGAGGGAAAGTATAAGTAAAGTTTAGAGAGTGAGAGAATTAGTTAACCTTAAATGAAGATTTCTCCTCTATTTATAGGCCGCTCATATGGAGTGCCAGACTGGTTTGTACTTAATCCCTTAGTGTTTGCTAGTTTATGCTCCACTACCATGTACTTGCTTGTACTTATTTGTACTTTGGTTCATGGACGGAGGGTTTGGGTCATGCGGATATTGGGATCCGGAAGGCATCGCCTTGTACCTTTCGGATGTTGGTCTGTTCTGTTTGGATATGTTTGAATACGTTCTGTCTGATGTAGACCCGGAGGATATGTACTCCGTACGACATATATCTGGAGGGTACATACGCCAACACATATGAATCTAACTTCTTCTGAACTTGGCATTGTTGCCTCAAGAATTGGTCAACCACTAATTATATATATATACTAATAGACGTTTTTTTCACTGTAGCTACAGTACTCACCCAAGTTTCATGTTTGCCAATTTTAGCCCCTGAGGTTAGTGATCAATTGCGAAGTTAGTCCTTAACGACCGTTATCTAACAAATGTGAATTAAATTTGAAAAGGAACAGTAACTTCAGGGGTTTTTTCTGTACAAATAATAAACAGAAACAGCCCCTAAGGTTAACTTTTTTTTCACCGTTAGTCCTTAAGGACTAACTTTGCAAAGAATGCAATGTTAAGGGACTAAAACTAAAAATAACGTTGCTACAGTGCCAAACAGTGGCTGCTACAGTAAAAAGTCAGTTTGTAATAGTGTGTGTACTGTAGCTAAGGATTTTACACTTTTAGTCCCTCACTTTAGCTATAAATTGCAATGTTAGTCCCCCGTTAGCGATCTTTTGCAAATTTAGTCCCTAAAAAAATTAAAAATAATAAAAATAATTTGGATTAAACACAACATTCCCGCAACAACGCGCGGGTACCCCCGCTCGTTGCTACTAAATTT
This sequence comes from Artemisia argyi, assembly GCA_030686995.1. Classification (NCBI taxonomy): domain Eukaryota; kingdom Viridiplantae; phylum Streptophyta; class Magnoliopsida; order Asterales; family Asteraceae; genus Artemisia; species Artemisia argyi. Next base: position 306,244,821 of record CM060709.1, read on the forward strand.
GAAAAATAAGAAATCCCTTCGGACCACTAATAATGACCAAAGAGGTCTATGGTCTTTGAAAAAAAAAAACTAACTAGGTCACTTTGTCTTAGGAACACTAAAAAAGGTACTAAACTTTTGAAATTACGTCATTTACACAAAAAAAAAAAGAAAAAAAAAAAAAAAAAGGAAAAAGAAAAAAAGAAAACTATACAGTCCTGTTTAAGTTAATTTTTGGTTAATATAAATATTTTGATGGTCTTTTACACCATATATGACATTTAAATTTCACCAATTTGGACGTTGAATCATAAAATATTCGTTTCATACTTAAGTGACATATTTCAAACTCTTTATAGACTTTGGTTACTTTGATTGTGATATGTGGAATCAATCTTTTATATAATAAAACAAGGGAATTTTTCATTTTAAAAAAATCATTCATATCTTATTTAGTAATAATTTTATTAAAAAAAAATTATTTTCTTATTAGGTAACATTTTATATTTATCCATAGCACAAATAGAAGATAAATACAAAAAATATAGATAAGATGCAATTAATAATAAGATTAAAATTTTTAAATAATTATCTTTAATAATAAAAAACTATAATTTAACATCATAAATCTTTTATATAATAAAACAAAACCTCTATTCGGAATTTTTCATTTCAAAAAAATTAATTTATACCTTATTTAATAATAATTGTATTTAAAAAAAGTTATTTTATTATTAGGTAACATTTTATATTTATCCATAACACAAGTAGAAGATAAATACAAAAAATATAGATAAGATATAATTAACACAAGTAAAAGATAAATACAAAAAATATAGATAAGATACAATTAATAATAGGATTAAAATTTTTAAATAATTATCTTTAATAATAAAAAACTATAATTAAACATTATAAATCAAACAAAATAAAGATTAAATTATTTGTTTTTTAATAAATAAAAATATATGATTCTAAAATTTTTAAAAAACCCGCGCGTGCGCGGGCATTATAACTAATCAAACAAAACAAAGATTAAATTATTTGTTTTTTAATAAATAAAATATATGATTAAAAAAATTAAAAAAAAAAACTCGCGCATGCGCAAGCATTATAACTAGTTTTTAATGAAATATAGTGTATATATACCATAAACATGAGTAGAAATTATACCTAATTACTAACTAATAGATAATGTAGCTACAACTAAATCTTGGAGATGTAGATTACAAACCGAACATTCAATGTTTTAAAAACCGGTTTGACCCGGCCAGTTGACCGGTTGAACCGGGAACCGGGATGGTGACCGGTCGTTGTAAGCCGGGTTTTGGCCGGCATTTAAACCGGATTGAACCACCGGGTTTTGATAGACCCGGGTCGAACCGTGGAACGGGAAACCGGCCGGTTCAAACTATATGAAAGACAAGTAAAGATACTGATGTAACATATTATGTAGTATTTGGACATTGTTGTTTGCGTAATTGAGCCGTACGCTTTCTAATATTGTTATAGAACGACGCCACTTTCAATATTTTGTACATTAGCGTGAGTAACATGATGTGGTTGTGGTGGACTGGTGGTTGAAAGTGGGGATTAAACAAAGTTTACGAAAGTGTGTGTTTTGTCAGAAAAAATATGGAAAGAAATATCTAAATTTAAGTTTGAGGTGATGACTTCTTAAGCCAAGCAAGTGATGATATAGTTTGATGACATATCTGTAGCTTGTAGTTAAATATTATAGGGAAATGATTTGCGCACAATTTATTTTTTGCTATACAATACTAAATCACACCAGTGATGCATACAGTATAAAATCGCTATGCATAATTTAATGGTGGATGACAAAAAAAAAAATGGTGTACAAATCACCTCCCAATACTATACTTTTTAAATTTGAAACGAGTCAGCATAAATAATTTACACAACTGTTAGTTGGATCTTTAAAAACAATGTATGAACACTACTTCCGTATAGGCATACACCTGTTTGATATTGTCCTGTTACGGAGTATTATTTAGAAAACCACAAGAATGTTACAGAGTATATGTTTTTTCTGTACTAACAATTTAAAAATGGGTAATTTTTCATTTGGCATAAAATCAGCTTGATCCGGCGGTTGAACCGGTTGAACTACTGACCTGGTGAATCAGTGACTCGGCCGGGTCAATTAAAAACCCGGTTTTAAAACGTTGCTAACATTAGTTTCTTATCTTGTCACATATGTTTATGGCCAAAAGATCCGTGTATAACCAATCAAGAAATCTTAGCTGCTCATTTTTTTTTTTTTTTTTTTTTTTTTTTTTTTTTTTTTTTATCAAAATAAAAAAAATCAACTTTCACTATTTTTTAAAAAATTAAATATCTCGCAAATCGTAAATTGTTACGTGAAAGAAAAAATACCATCGCAACGAGAATTAAATTATCTTTCTATAGACATGAATTGTTATATACTTTTGACATTTTTTTTTTTTTTTTTCAAAATTTCCGCTCAGAAAAATCATTTATGATTTGTAAAAATCATATGTGATTCGTTAAAATCAAATCATAAGTGATTTTTACGAATCATATATGATTTTTACAAATCATATATAATTCGTAAGAATCATATGTGATTTGTATAAATCAAATCATATATGATTTTTCTGAGCGAAAATTTATAAAAAAAAAAGTTCGCCGAAAATAAAATTCGTCGAAAGTATATAATAATATATATCTATAGAAAGATGATTTAAATCTCGTCGCGATGGTATTTTTTTGTAGCTTGAAAATTTACCGTTTGCAAGATATGTTGTTTTAAAAATAAAGGTGGAAAATAAAAATGGTTGAATATAATTGATTCATTGATTCTATGCAAATATAAGTTATAGACAGAATTACATGTATATCTTTGAAAATTTCAAAAATTACATATATATCATTTTTATTAGTTTTTTATGCATAAAATACAATGCTTTTAATGCATCAAAAAGATATATGTGTAATTTTTAAAATTTTCAAAGATATATATGTAAATGCCCCTAAGTTATATAAAGATCTCATCTCCACGTTTATGTGTCAAATATGAAGGTTTGTCATTTTTGAAGATTTCCGAGAAAGTTCATGCATGGCTATGTCCTTTTCACTATATGTTAAGTTCTTTGTAGAAGTTTATATGGACTATCGATTAATAACATAACTTGGCTTAATTATGGGTCCGTTTGGTTTCCACCTTTTACGGAGTATTATTTGGTTGAAGATAATTATTTGGATTTGAAAATAATTATTTGGTTGAAGAAGAAAGGTATTAAATTACACTATGGGCTCACAAAACCCAAAGAAGGTAAGAGACATGACTTTTCTCTTTCACACACCATTTACACATTTCTTTTAATATTTTCTCTCTTTCTTTCTCATACACACATATTTTTTTTAATCTTTTTATATTATATATCTATTTTTTATAATTTATTTTCTCTTTTCTACATCAAATTTAAATCGAGATCCAAATCTCAATTCAAATCCAAATCCAAATCTAAATCCTAAACCCGTCTACAAACCAAACGGGCCCTAGGTTGCTTTTGTTTTCTTGCCTCTCATACTATTCAATACTTACTTATGTATTACTACATTGTTTTCCTCTTCTTTTTATCCCAAGATTAAAAGTTGGTCAAAGTTAGACATGAGTAAAGAAAATTTTAGATACGAAAATAATAGATATATATGAATTGTTCCGTATATGTCAATTATTTCTTTGACGTTTTCATAAAGAGAATGTATTTCGACAAGTAGTTGGTGCAAGTCATTCATTTAGTGATTGTCGAATGGCCGAATGAGCTTGACACCTACTCGTGTCAAGATTTACTGACTACACAGACGTATCATACAGTCATACCTTAGAGCCTATGAGTTTGTAAAAAAACAATTTTCGAAAGTGTAAATCTTATTCTTGATTTCTTGTCCATCAGCGTTGCTCATCTCAAACAAGAGTGAGCTTAGGCAAAGGCGACACACTGCAAAGGCGTGTCCTAAACGCTGTATTTGAGGGATAAGAAGTTTGGGCCCGTTTGGTTTATAGACGGGGTTAAGATTAAGATTCAGATTTGGATTAACATTTAAAATATATATAAAATATATTAGTTTAAAATTTAATATATAATTTATTATTTGTAAAAGATAATAATTTAATATAAAGTGAGGAGAGAGAAAGAGATAAAGAAAACAAAAGGCTCACAAAATTGTAAAACGTGCCTTCTATGCTTGGACTTGAAAATGAAGGGACTAGTGGGTTTGATACCCAATTTTTAAATCCAGATTTTCAAACAAACTTGGGTTTCTTGTCTTTTAACCCCAAATCCCAAGTTATGGGAGGATAACAAACAGCCCCTATTTTTAGCCACATTGGGTGGTTTAAATGAAACCTCAGCCACCTAAACTATATTTAATTAATTGGTCTATTCATAAGCATATTATCGTCAACGTCATGAAATCTAGTATTTGAAGATTTGGGTCATTTTCATAGCTTGAAAGTAGCTAGTTGCGTCATTAAACAAAACTCAAAAGGGTTGACTTAATCAAACTTTGATAAATTATCAAAAGGGTGAGTTATCCACACTATCCATAAAGAGGGTATCTAATCATTGGATGCATCATTAGCTTGTACGGTGTGTATCACGGGTTATACTATTTGACCAAACCCCTGACAATATAGAGAGGGTTTGTAACATAGCCGTTATTAAAATGCTATTAAGTCCTTATGCTAAATCTTTGCTGTCATCATATATGTAACATTTGTCTCAAAAGTCAAAAGTCAAGTCTTGTTCAAGTCAATGCTACCAATGTCCACTGTTCAAGTATAAGAAAATATCTAAACTTCTTTAGCAAATTACCAAACATTATGGAAAATTATATACTAGTCTTTATTTTGGTTATGAGCTTGATATCGATAGCAAACTGCGAAACAAAGGCAGAAATCAAAGTAGGGGTGATTCTTGATAATGAAACATCTATTGGCAAAATGAGCAGAAGTTGCATTTCAATGGCATTACATGATTTCTATCAAGAACATGATAATTATACCACCAGAATTGTCCCTCACTTTCGCGACTCTAAGCAAGATAACGTTGAAGCAGCTTCTGCAGCAATTGATCTCTTTAAAAATGAGCAAGTCATGGCAATACTAGGACCCATGACATCCTCACAAGCCGATTTCGTGATAGACATTGGTAACAAATCAAGTGTTCCTATAATCTCCCCTGCCACAAGCCCGTCTTTATCACCAAATGACACCCCGTATTTCATACGTTCTTCACATGATTCTTCCTCACAACTTAAACCAATAGCAGAACTGATCAAACACTTTGGTTGGAGGGAAATTGTGTTTATTTATGAAGATGGTGATTACGGAAGAGGCTTGATTCCTTATATATCTGATGCCATGGTGAACGTTGATGCTAAAGTTATGTATCGCACCGTCATATATCATTCTGCTTCTGATGATTGGATCCTTAAAGAACTCTATAAGATGAAAAAGATGCAAACTCGTGTTTTCATAGTACACGCCTTACCAGATTTGGCAACACGTTTTTTCACGAAAGTAAATGAAGCAGGGATGATGGAAGAAGGGTATGCTTGGATCATAACTGAAGTGCTCACTAGTCGTTTGCATTCTTTGGATCGTTCAGACATAGACTCGATGCAAGGAACGCTAGGTAAAGATACACAAAAAAACTCATTTCTTGACCATAATATTAGGCCTATTTGGACCCCAACGGTCTGGACCGGTCCTGACCACCCCCTAGCAAGGCTTATTTGAGTATATCTTGTTTTAGACATTTAGTAGATGTTTGGTATTGCGAATGCAAAATAGAATATGATTTGAAAAATGCGTATTCATCTTTAAAAAACGCATATAATTACTTTTCTCTAATGATTTGTCAAACACTATTTTCTGAATATTGTGCTGGCATGATTGTCTATGTTTTTGCAATAGTAAACAAATAATCGCCACCCAAAACGCAATCAAACACAGATACAGTACTCTAATAATGTGTATAATGGGTTTCCAATAGTAATTTATCAATTACATTTACATTTATATCATAACACAATTATTTTATCTACTAGGGGTGAAGTCACGTATCCCAAGAACCAACGAGCTAATCGAATTCGAGAAAAGATGGAAAAGGAATCAAAATCCAGAAGGTGAAATGACTGAGCCGGACATGTTTGGATATTGGTGGTATGATACAGTTTCCGTGCTAGCAATAGCATTGGAAAAGGTCCCGAGTGACACTATAATCAATACTACTTTCAAACGAAAACAAAGCTCCACAACGGATTTAGAAGCTATTGGAACCTCGGAAATGGGACCAAGGCTCCTTCCATTGATCCGAAATATAAAACATAATGGTCTTAGTGGCGACTTCCATCTCATTGATGGACAGTTACAACCCTCAGTGTACGAAATAGTGAACATAATAGGAAAAGGCGAAAAACATATTGGGTATTGGACACCTACCAATGGGATCATAAAAAAGTTGCATCAAACCAATGGGACCAAAAATGATCTTGGAACAATCATATGGCCCGGTGACACGCCTTTTAGTCCAAAAGGTTGGGAAATGCCAACCAGTAATGAAAGCAAGTTACGAGTTGGGGTTCCAGCAAAATCAGGCTTTGTTCAGTTTATCGATGCCGACATTGATCCTAAGACCAAACAGGTTATATCTGTCACTGGTTTTTGTGTAGATGTATTTAACGCAGTTATTGGTGCTTTGCCTTACGCTGTCAAAACCGAATTCATCCCTTTTGTTACACCGGATGGGACGCGAGCTGCAGGAACCTATAATGATCTTCTACATAATCTTTCCGACGGGGTAATCATATATATAAGTTACATATGTTTTAATAATTTGTTGTACAAAGTTTGGTTTTTAATGGTTAACTTTATTCTTAATAATGTACTAGAAATACGATGCGGTGGCTGGAGACATTACAATCCTGGCAGACCGTACGGAATATGTTGATTTCACATTACCATACACAGAAGCTGGTTTTTCAATGATTGTTCCAATTAAAGTTGATGACAGGAAGAGCGCGTGGATCTTCATGAAACCACTAGAGACAAATCTTTGGATAACAATCGGAGCGTTTTTTATATATACAGGACTTGTGGTATGGGTTGTTGAGCATCGTGTAAACAAAGAATTCCGCGGGCCTCCAAGTCAACAAGTTGGAATGATCTTCTGGTTTTCCTTCTCCACACTCGTTTTCGCACATAGTAAGTATTCTGTATATACACATACACATTCAACTTGCTCTATTTTGTTTACTTGAAAATGCTTATCAGTTCAATAAGTAGGTACCTGCCTACTTATTTTAGAGTGCATGTTGATCTAATATAAGCGGATAATCAGTTTTAACTAAACACTTCTTACTGTTGATTTGCTTAATTATCACATAAGCAAATACGAGTGGGCACTCAAATAAGCAACCCTAGCACCTTTTATCAAAACTAATTATCTGCATATTGTGTTTTTATACAGAAAATAGCAGTAATTTTTAGGGTGCCTTAATTGATTGCTTATCCAAAATGTTTATCTGATTATATATGTGCCAAATTCCCTTCTTAAAAATGGGAAATATAATCTTTCAGGAGAGAAGTTGATAAGCAACTTATCGAGATTTGTGGTGATCGTGTGGGTGTTTGTGGTTCTAGTTCTGACCTCGAGCTACACAGCAAGCTTAACATCCATTTTAACAGTACAAAAGCTTCAACCTGCGTACACTGATATTGGTAAAATTATGAGCAATGGTGAATCAGTCGGTTACCAAGATGGTACCTTTATTTACGATAAGTTGATAGCGATGGGTTTCCACAAAAGCCAGTTAAAGAATTACAGCACCTTCGAGCAGTACGACGAAGCTCTTGCACTAGGAAGTCGAAAGGGGGGTGTTTCAGCAATTATGGATGAAATCCCTTATATCAGAGTGTTTCTAGCTAAATATTGTACCAACTATACCATGACCGGTCCCATCTACAGAACTGCAGGATTCGGTTTCGTAAGTAACCTAACTAAACTATATTGGTTCTTTATTGAGCTTGTTGTATAAAATACCAACTTGCTTTTTCAAATGGCCCGTTTTTGCACTCGACGTTCTTTTTGGTATATTAGAGTCAATAAAAATTGATTTTGTGTTGTTTGGGTTACTTTCAGCCAGAATTCTTATCATTTCTATAAGAAAAACTTCATAAAAATTTTATATATAATTTTAAAAAATGCCTGTTTTAACAGGTTGTTTTACCCCTTAAATGGGACACAAAGTCGTCTTATTGACTAGATGTAAATGACTTAAACGGGACATATGAAAAAGTATGTTCAAATTATAAGCAATAAACCAATCTTTATATACCACTTGTACACTAAAACTATATAATTGTGCGTTGTGCATGCAGGCATTTCAAAAAGGGTCTCCACTAGTAGCAGATGTTTCAAGAGCGGTTCTACAAGTTACAGAAGAGCAAATGAGGAACATTTCTAACCAATGGTTTGGAGAATCAACAAGTTGCGATCAGCAAAAGGGAGCTTCAGTTACCTCCGACACACTCACCTTAGAAAGTTTCAAGGGTCTTTTTATCGTTGCAGGGTTATCGTCAACTTCTGCTTTACTTCTATATTTGTTCAGATTTTCATATGAAGTTAAAGATATGCTAGCGTCACAAGGTTCACTAGGTGAAAAGCTTTCCTCGATTGTGAAAACGTTTGATGTGTATAAGGGCAGCGAATCAAACCCGACAAGCCCAACTTTTAGTCCATACCATGATGACGCAGGATTTTTCTCTAGTGATAAGGGGTTTTCTACTACTGAACTTGGGACACCTGTTCATGAGACAGTACAAGTTGTGGAAAGTAACGTAGAGACTAATATGCATGACGATGTTACTCTTAGTTAATAAGGCCTATAGGCCCGACCCACTTGTTTAGGCATGCCTTGCACTTAGGGTTAGGTTTGCTCATTTTCTATTTAATGTCTTTGAATTGTATTTAGTTAACTGAATCTGATAATATAGTTTTCACTCTTCCATTGATTTCTACATGGTATCAGAGCAACATAATTACGGAGATGAACGAGAGTAGAACAAGCCAAAAAACCATATTCAGACAGATGATACGAACCTATCTCATACTAAGCTCGCATCTATTCATAAGTCCAAGTGTAGAACTCACTCTAAAAAGCTAGCTCAAAGGAGGAGGGGACACCTAGACTTTATAAACCATCAACCAATCCCATTCTTGGCCGATATGTGATCGTAACAATACCCCATGCTTTGAAGAACCAACGTCCTCGTTGGTCATGGTTGGCACCCCTCTTTAGGTCCAAGCCACAACTCCATAGGCTACCACTCCGAGCTCGTTGGTCACGACTATGTTGGTCACGGTTGGCACCCTTCTTTTTCGGGTCCAAGCCACCACTCCATAGGCTACAACTCCGAGTGTTGGAACCTCGAAAGGTAGGGCTATCTCTGATACAAGTGCTGCAAAAAAAGGCATACAAGGCCGATTAATCTTCGCCTAGGCGCTACAAGGCCACCAACCTTGTCGATTTATGTAACTGGGTCAAACTTGCCGAAAATCAGCAAATCTTGTCGGAAGTACGCAAAACTCACCGTAAACTTATTTTGATCACTTATAGTAACTGTTTAAATCTATTACAAGTTGTGTTTTTAGAAAAATCTTGCCGGAAATACCTAAAACTCGCCGAAAATACACAAAACTTGCCAAAAATACCCAAAATTTGCAAAAAAAATGCCAACTCCGCCTAGACCGATTAAAAGCTACAAGGTAGTCGACCACCTCACTACTGATTCACGATTTTTGCATCCTTGTCTGATACCAATTGATACGAACTTATCCTATACTAGGCTCGCATCGGTTCATAAGACCAAGTGTAGAACTTACTCCAAAAAGTCAGCTCAAAAGAGGAGGGGACACCTAGACTTTATAAACCATCAACCAATCCCATACTTAGCCGATGTGAGATCGTAACAACATATATATGCAGATACAGACAGATGCAGATGCAGATAGATGCAGATTCAGACAGGCAAATGTAGACAGACAGATGCAGAGCATATTCAGGCAGGCAGTTGCAGACAGATACAGACAGAGCATATTTAGACAAATAGGTGCAGACAGAGCAGATTCAGCCAGAAAGATGTAGCCAAATGCAGAACCGGGCAAAATCAGAGCGAAACCATGTGGAACCAAAACATGTTGTTAATGCCGAGATGCTACACATAACTACTCAAGACATAGTCGGATTAGTTAAGACTATAACATAACCATCACCAACACCAATGCAAAACCAAACTAGCGAACAATAATCCATTACAAACCGATGCAAATACCAATAATCATTTTTTTCATGTACAGTAGCTTCTCTTCCAATAATCATTTTTTTATGTTAAGCCATCAAACAAAATTAAACCAACATAATTTCCCATCTCAATTGTCGAATAAAGCAAAAGGTGCTGGCATACCTTTTTCTATACTTTCAATCAAATAAATCTTTAAACAATTCTAGAAAATCCCAAAAGTTCAACTTCAAAACAACCTCACGAAATCCAATAAAATATTATAGTCCAGTGGATACTGAACTGCCCAAAGACAAATCGCTAAAAATCCATACCAAAACTTAAAAATCAAACTGAAAACCATACATTAATCTATCGAACAAAACAAAATTCAATTAGAGACCACCGACCCAATAATTCTTGCATTCAATCAAATTGAATTAAAAACAAGGCTTCTTCGAACTAACAAAAAAATATGATATTCAAATCGATCGAACAAACAAATTCATATTAACGAACCTCGAATCCAACCGAAACCAAAACGAACTTTTTTTTTTTTTTTTTTGGGAAAATGCCAAAAGTATGCCAAAAATTGAATATGTGTCAACAATGTAGTCAAGAATATTGTAAATTCCAATTTTGGTCATGTGCAACCGTGCTAGTGCGCGACCCCATTTATAGTTGGACATGTGTGTCACAAAATGATTAGAATGGTAATTTTTGTCATGCTTCGTGTCAACCTTTTAATGGGGTCGCCTAGTAGCACGGTCGCACATGACCAAAATTGAAATTTGCAATATTCTTGACTACATTGTGAACACAAATTCAATTTTTTGTGTATTTTTGGAATTTACCTATTTTTAGCTCTTAGGTCCGGCCTACTTGTTTAGGCCTGTCTTGCACTTAGGGTTAGGCTAGATACAGTAAGGAGGGTCAATCCCTCCCATTTTCTCTTCCACGTCAGCTTTCTCTCTCCGGCGACTTTCAAGCGATTGAGTGCCTAGTAAGGGCGACCTTCATCTTTTTCTTCAAAAAAAACCCCTTGTTTTTTATATTCTCAAAACGAACCCTATTCAATATCATAATTCAAATTCAAATTCAACTTTGAGCGGGATCCCACCAAAATTCAAATTCAAAATTTAAAAAATTCAAATATGAGCGGGATTTATTCAAATTCAAATTCGATTTCAATTTTCAAAACTTGCCTATATATAGCCACATACTCTGCATTGTTTATACACACACAACACACACACATAAAATTTATTAACACATTCTCTCCATAGCAATTTCTCGCAAAGACTTCTCTCAACAATTCTCAATTCTAGAACAAGTGCCAGAAGATATCTTTCTACCAAAAGATGAAGTTTATCACACTCCACTAAAAGATATCTTTCCAGTATTCCAACCGGAAAATGAACCGATGAACACTCCGCCAGTTAACATTCCACCAGTGGATCACCAAAATAATCCGTTTAACAATACTGAGGAATATCTCCGAGAACTTGAGCAAGATGAGGCAATACTGAGAGAGATACGAGAAAACGAGGCACGAGAGGAAGCTGCTCGTTTGGAGCAGGAAGCCAGGGATGCACACTATCTTAACGACAACTGGTTTGACATTATGGAAGGAAAGTATTATGATGGCGAGTTTAGGTCCTTTTAGAGTGAGGAGGGCTGGGGTGTTACAATATAAGTGAATTTGATGATATAAGTGAATTATCTTTACCTAAAATTTGATTATTGCATGTTCATCCCTAAATTTGACTCATCCCTAAAATTTGATGATATAAGTGAATTATCTTTACCTAATACTGATTATTGCATGTTCATGTCTAGAAAGAAAATTTTTAAAAAACGGTTTGCTAAAAAAGAAAAGTTTGATATACTAAAAATTGACACAAACCTGTTTTCTTATGAAGTACCTAAATTTGAAAACACCGAGGTCAATAACGAAAGTTGTGATTTCAGTAAAAAATTTTCAGACATTGTTCTATGTAATACATCATCTCTAAATCATAATCTCGATTTCAATAAGTTTAAATCGCTATTTGTTTCAAACATTGGAATAAAATACTATTTACTAAACAATGAGATTGTGATTTTTATTAAAACGGTTATGCCTAATAATCTTATATTAAATTTATTCATACCATATGGTATACCGTTTGACCCCAAATTGACGTATAAGAAATTGTGTTGCTAAAATTACTGATGCGGCGCATTAGTTATTCGTTACGCCGCATCTTTTACACTTTCATCAAAGTAAATATTATTTTTAGATATGGCGCATGAAGAATTCATAATGCGCCGCATCTTGAACTGTCTATATAATGCTACACATTATCAGTCCCAATTCAATAACATATTAAACACCAATTCATAATCCTCTTTAATTATCGATGGGCTACACTATTTTCTTAATTTCTTGGTCGATTGAATGATAACGGTATTACTCCCGATCTATTATTGTTCATAATATTACTATTTTAATTTTCTTTAATGCGATTTGTAGAATATAAGTCATGATACATTATAATTAATCATAGGGGAATGATTAAAAATCCTATAAATTGCTTGGAATTATAATTAAACCTATGATTATACGGGTCGGGTAAATTGATTTTTGGTATAATGAAAATTGGAGTTCTTAACCTATTTTGATAGTTTATGAAGCTAATTGGGTAAAAATCAGGTTTACATATTTTTGAATACTATAATCTATCTTTGTGAATAAAATCTTTTTGCAAAATTTAGAGAAACCTGGTTATCGATCTATGTGATATACTGAAATTGAGAAAAATGCGGCACATCTCTTTATTATCGCTCCGTATCCCCTGTGCTAATTAGATATGGCGCATCTAATTTTTATCATACGCCGCATCATAAATGGAGTACCAATTTATCGTACTAAAGTTTTTCTTGTAGATGATTTTTCAACGCATAAAAACTTGGATGATGGTCGCTCTTTCAGAACAACTTCTTTATGGAATCCTATATCAGATCGTATTAACAAACTCTGGATATACCCATTATCGTATTATCAAGGATTGACAAGCGTTCTAATGGAAGGATTACGTGCATTAGATGCAGTTCCACCTGCGTACTATGCACCCTTGGGAAAGTTAACACCATCCTTCCAGGAACTGTTAACCTAATATTCCTGTATATTTCTTAAAATAATAATTACAATGATATCCAATCTTGATTATATGCGGCTATATAATGGAGGGACATCAGAAGCTGACTGGAAACGAAGATAATTGAATATTGATGCTCATGTTTGCTTTATCTTTATATATATGTTGTTAACCTCTTAATTGTAAAGATCTTGGATCTCTCATATTAATATATTTGGAAAATACGATTGATTTGTGATTTAGCTTTAATTAACAAGTCTGGCATTAAGTTCAGCACCTTTTCGAAGAAACCAACAAATTTGAACCTTGAGGGAATTCGAGAAAGTTTGAGAAATATCGACAAAATTTGTCAATTACTACAGACTGTTAATGCGCCGCATTTATTAAAACAGATGCGACACATCCTATCCTTTTCTATTATTTTATTCGTACTAATTCTAGGCTCGATACGGCGCATCCCTTTCCATGGAAACGGCGTATCGACTGACCTGATGATTTTTTCAGATTTTAATTTTTAATTTTTTAGGTTTTATTTTTACTAACTACTAATGAATTACGCACAAGCTGTGATTTTCTTAATTCAGGTGTGTTGCTAAATGCTGGTGTTTATATTTTCAGTACTTTCTGTGGAGACGTCATCCACAAGAAAGTAGATTTTGCTCAAGAAACGCAAAATGGAGGATCAAACCGAGCAAATCTCAGAGAAGTTTTCCGTTCTAATTCTTTTAATTTCCAGTTTTTAACCTTTAATACAAACAACGAGGACGTTGTTTAACTTAAGTGGAGGGATGGAGAATTAGAACGCTTACTTGTTCTAAATACTTTACAAACTAAGAAACAACACAAAAGTTCATACTCCACCAGACAAATATGATTGAAAAGAATCTTACATGTCAAAGATGATTTTAAGAGGATTTATAAAGTATGATAACATGTAAACACATAAAGTACGAAGAAATCTGATCGAAAAAATCATTATCACGAAAAAATGTGATCGAAAAATATTGTTTACCAAAAATTTTGATAACAAGGTAGCCGTCGCCGCAACGCGCGAGTACCCTGCTAGTATGTAGTGATGTGTTTTTAGACCAACTATAACATAAGATTTGAATTCGGATCGAAAAGCTCGATAACACTTAGTGTACATATAAGCATTTAAAATATAAATAAAATAATTAAAATCTTTTAAAAGCTCGACAATAACTCGAGTCGAGTTTATATAAGCTCAAATTTGAACCGTTAAACATTTTGAGCCCATTTTTGGGCTCGAGCTCGACTCGATAACTCGATAAAGCTTGACTCAAACAGCTCGAGTTACTCAATAAAAGCTCAACTCGTTACACCCATATTCGATGCTAATGCAATGGTATCGAGGTCCGCCCCATTATGCTTGTGAACCGCATAGATATTTTTACGCAGAGTAAAATTATGTCATGTATACCGATTTTCTTAAATATACAATGGTCTCAAGTTTTTTCGTTGCGAGTCTCGTTAGCTTTAATAAAATTCGCCACATGATTTAAAGTCATTGGTCTGTCTCTAAAGAAAATGCACAGAAAAAGTAATTAAATTGTGTTGACATGCAGAAGGTATATGTTGCTCGTGATTATGTCGCATAATCTATGACATGTAGCTTATTAATTGAACTATTGCTTATCTTACGCCATAAGATTAACTTTATACCATCGTAATCCTTAAATAAGCTAGCACAAACAACCTCTTGGTAATGCTATTCTCAACTTTTTTCGTGCTGGTAAAGTCTAGTTACATACTTTAAACTGATGTTTTGCAAATTAAGTGGTTCAAATCGTCGGGCCAATCATCATATCACAGTTGCGTCGATTAATGCAAATATAGAAAGTATGATAGGTGAGTAAATTTTCATAAAACACAAAAATATTAAAAGATTATAATGATCTGAAAGCATATTTAGAGCCACTATGTCTCAATGTATCTTAATATACCTATTGTATTACGTATTCAAGTTGTGCCACATATGTTGTGTACTTATGCCAACAAAGTATCAATGACTAGTGATGGAGGAATATTGATGTTAAAAACAAGTCGTCCAATCAAGTACCCCATTCAAGACGTTGCTAGTATCACAAAAACATTATGATGATCTCTATTTTGTTTTGAAAACTATATTATAGCCTTGCGGACTCATTGATAATGATTTTAGTCTAGTATGTGACGTAGTGGAAGTGGAAGGTGCTTTTGCGAGAACCTCATGTTTATGAACATGCACCCAACTTGATACTCTAATGGATCTTGTTTGTATTGTCGATTGATCGAGTTAGTTGATATTGATGATGTGTTTGGGATACTGTCTTATGATTAGTTAAATTCAAAATAAGTACTATTTTTAGAGGCCTCAATGCACTACGTGTGGTCTGTGATCTTATCATGAATATTCGACGATAATTAGTTGCCGAAAAAAGAAAAAAAAAAAAAAGCTTTGGCGACAATAAAGATCAAAACACTTTCAAGATTCCACAATACAAAACAATCAATGACGGCTTCATTTGTATAAAAGGGAATATTCATCAAGGTGAAAGAGTCTAATAACTGGGGCGTCCAATTGGGTCGGGTGACACACTCACAAATGTGTTTTTAACTTCAGTTTTGAGTCATCTATGGCAAAATGTTACATAAAAACTTTACTTCCCGACACACGCGCTAATAAATATAAACATGGTGTATGATTAATTGATTATCTCACTTTATGTCTTCTTCTGATAACATTTTTTTTAACGGTAACTAACTATTTCACAATATATAACCACAACCTATCTCACATGTCCTAAATAGGACTTGAACTCACAACCATTTGGTTGGGGAGTTCTCACACAACAAGATGTAGCATTAGGACACAAACCCTTTGTACCATCTTTTGATAAGATGGCATATCTGCTTACTTAAACTGTAACATAATCTATACTACAATATAAAACATTTAGGCAATTCCCTAAATAGAAAGGCTTAAAAATTTAGCCTACACACTTGCGGAAATTTCAATAGCTTGATGAAAAACTCAAACACCAATATTTTCATCACATTATCTCATCTCGCATAACCTCCGCAACACACCATCCAACAACCATCTAGCCACCATCCGACCGCCACCATGAGCCGAGCACCACCAAGAGCCAACCACTGCCACCACGAGCAGACCACCATGCACACCATCCGACCACCACCACCACGAGCAAACCACCACAGTTTTGGAGGTTTTGTGTAAAGTTATTGTTAGAAAAAACATATAAATGAAAAACATTTGCTCGTCACAAAATTTAGTTACAGGGTACCCGTCGCCGCATTACGCGTATACCTTGCTATTTCTTTAAACTATTTACAAGATCAAGTATAGTATGAAAAACATTTATGAATTAAAATTGTACTCCTTAAGTCCTTAACAAACGCTTGTAAACAAGTTCAATCGTTCATATCAATCTAACTTCTTCTGAACTTGGCATTGTTGCCTCAAGAATTGGTTAACCACAAATTGCTACTAAATTTAAAAAATAAGAAATCCCTTCAGACCACTGATAATGTCCAAAGAGGTCTATGGTGCTTGAACAAAAAACTAACTAGGTCACTTTGTCATAGGAACACTAAAAAAGGTACTAAACTTTTGAAGTTATGTCATTTACATAAAAGAAAAAAAATAATAAAATAAAAAAAAGGGGAAAAAAAACCCTACATAGTACTGTTTAAGTTAATTTTTGGTTAATATAAATATTTTGATGGTCTTTTACACCATATATGACATTTAAATTACACCAATTTGGACGTTGAATATAAAATATTCGTTTTCATACTTAAGTGACATATTTCAAACTCTTTATAGACTTTGGTTACTTTGATTGTGGTCTGTGGAATCAATTTTTAATGAAATATCATATGGTGTATTTATAGTGTATAGATACCATAAACATATTTTCATCGGGTATATCCCCTTTACCAAAAAAAAAAAAAAAAAAAAAAAAAAAAGACATGAGTACGTAGAAATTATACCTAATTTGCTAACTAATAGATAGATACAGAATATATGGAGCTACAACTAAATCTTGGAGATGTAGACTCCAAACCGAACTGAACCTTTTTTTTTTTTTTTTTTTTTTTATTATTATTATTTTTTTGAGTATCTTATCTTGTCACATACGTTTATGTGACACAGGAATATGTCAAATATGAAGGTTTGTCATTTTTGAAGATTTCCTAGAAGGTTCATGCATGGCTATGTCCTTTTCACTGCTATACGTTAAATGCATGTTGGATACACCGACGGAGCGAGTAGGGGGGCTGGAGGGTGCTTGGCCCCCCCTAACCAGCTCAACTGCCGTAGATATATATGAGAGGAACCAACTTAGATTAGTTTCATTTTGATGAAAAAGCAAAGAAGGAACTTTAGTTTCAGCCATAAGATAGACGGAGAAGATGAAGGGGTAGGTAGGAGAAAAATAAAAAGTACTTGTATGTTGTATTGGTGTGGAATATGTAAGTGTACAGCTGGAGTTTGTTTTTGGTCAAAAGTCAAACTCTTGTATTCCGTAATTTTTTTTTTATTTTTTATTATTTTTTTTAATGTGTCAACTACATTGAAGCATACACTATATTTTGTTTTGTGGTGTACTCCATATTATAAATGAACTTTTGTTAACCTATACAAAATCTGTAAATTTGAAATTTTTTTAGTTTGTCTAACATGTTTTGTTATAAAAATGTCGCTGAGTCAGTATAACGTTTTTACTATCTCCATTATACTTGTAACTATAGCATTTAAATCGACACTACGCCCTTTTACTAATTATACCCAAAAAAAAAAAAAAAAAAAAAAAAAAGTTAGGCCCCCCTTAACGCCAATTCCTGGCTCCGTCCCTGGTTGGATATAACATAACTGGCTTAATTTAGTTGCTTTTCGTTTTCTTGCCTCTCATACTATTCAATGCTTACTTGGGTATTACTACATTGGTCAAAGTTAGACATGAGTAAAGAGAATTTTAGATATGAAAAGTATAGAGATATATATGAATTGTACGTACATGTTAATTATTTCTTTTGACGTTTTCATAAAGAGAATGTATTTCGACAAGTAATTGGTGCAAGTCATTCATCTAGTGATTGTGGAATGGCCGAATGAGCATGACAGCTGCTCGTGTCAAGATTTACAGACTACACAGACGTACTCATACAGTAATACCTTTGAGCCTATGAGTTTGTAAGAAAACAATTTTCAAAAGTTTAAATCTTATTCTTGATTTCTTGTCCATCGGCGTTGCTCATCTCAAACAAGAGTGAGCTTAGCCAAAGGCGACACGCTGCAAAGGTGTGTCCTAAACACTGTATTTGAGGGATAAGAAGTTTATTATTAGAGTGGTGGGTGTAGTGCAACCATATAACATGTTATAGGGTTGTCAAGTCAGCACAACACTGTAACTAAAACACCACCCTTAGAGCACTTGGTGCAGCTCGCTGGAAGCCTCGCCAGTCTACTCTGGACCCTTCACCACCCGGTCCTCGCCACTGCACCGCCCCCTCGTTTTCCTTCGCTAGCTGGTGGTTCCTCGTCTACACGACGAGGTGAGTTTCTGACATGTTGGGGCCCAAGCTTAAAAATGTGAGTTACTTCCTCCTTTTTTTTTCACCTTCATCATCGGATTAATCCATGGATGGATTTGAAATTGGTTTACGGGTTGTGAAATTGAAGTGGTTTTGGAAGTAGGTTTGTGTTGGATTTGAGTTCTGATGGCTGGATTATGGAAGTGGGTTTGTGTGTGTAACTGTGTGTGACTATGAAGATGATATATATATATATATATATATATATATATATATATATATATATATATATATATATATATATATATATATATATATATAGGGGCTTTATTTTCAGAACCCTGTTAAGTGCGAGAACTGCGAGAACTCCAATTTTGCATTAGAAAACATGCATGTTCATATAAAACATGTATGTTTTCTTACATACACCTTAATACACATGCCTACGTATTAAGGTGTATGTAAGAAAACATACATGTTTTATATGAACATGCATGTTTTATAATGCATAATTGGAGTTCTCGCAGTTCCCGCACTTAACAGGGTTCTAAAAATAAAACCATTTTGCATTGATCTGTTGCACTTAACATGTTTTTATATGAACATGCATGTTTTTTAATACAAAATTGGAGTTCTCGCAGTTCTCGCACTTAACAGGATTCTGAAAATAAAGATACACTATATATATATATATATATATATATATATATATATATATATATATATATATATATATATATATATATATATATATATATATATATAATAGGTTATTTATACTTTTATTTAAATAAAATGAATTTTAGTTTATTTGGTAATTTAAATAAAAAAAAATAAAGTTGTAAGTGGTGAGACTCAAATAAGTAAGTTGAGGTTAATTGTTAGTGAGGTGGTTAGTTGTAGAGGTTTGCTAAAGTGACGTGATACCCTGTGAGTCCCAAATGACGAGAGGAGGGTGCTCACTGCACCCAGTAGTGGGTCTTATCACAAATAAAAATACTCCACTTACTAAAAAAATTAACGCTCGCCAACCAAATCATGAATGTCCCTAAAACATGGCTATGGCATTTGGGTCGATGCACAATGGCAAAAAAATTGCTTATAACAATGTAAAAACACACTGCACCGTTCGCTCTTAGTCGTTGGTTGATTTCAGGGACGGAGACAGTGGGGAGCCAGGGGGTGCTCAGCTCCTCTAACACGCTCAATCGCTTTGCTATTTATCTTATGAAGTTAAGCTTATGACTCAACTATAGTCAAATGACCCCCAACCTTTAGATGATAAAAGAATTAAGAAAAACTTGACACCGTTTAATGCACAAGGTTTTCATCTAATAATTTTTTATTAGTTTTCAACGTGTTTTTCTAATTAAACTTTTAAGTTTGGAACTTAGTGTATTGTGATAATTAAAACATAATACCATTCAAAGTTTTTGTTTATATTAGTTTGTTGGTTTGAGAAAAAAAATTCCGGCCCCCCGAGATAACCTATATTTAATTAATTGGTCTAATCATAAGAATATTCCCGTCGACGTTATGAAATCTAGTATTTGATGATATGGGTCAGTTTCATAGCTTGAAAGTAGTTGCGTCATTAAACAAACAACTCAAGAAGGGTTGACTTAATCAAATCTTGATAAATTGCTATCAAGTCTTTACGCTAAATCTTTGCTAGCCACAAAGGGGTCATATGTAACATTTGCCTCAAAAGTCAAAAGTCAAGTTTTGTTCAAGTCAATGTTAGTATGCTACCAATGTCCTACACTTATTGGCGTCTTCATATTCTAATTCTTCACTGTTTAAGCATAAGAAAATAACCAAACATTATGAAAAATTATATGCTAGTCTTTATTTTGGTTATGAGCTTGATGTCGATAGCAAACGGGGAAACAAAGACACAAATCAAAGTAGGGGTGATTCTTGATAACGAAACATCTATTGGTAAAATGAGCAGAAGTTGCATTTCAATGGCTTTACATGATTTCTATCAAAAACATGACAGTTATACCACCAGAATTGTCCCTTACTTTCGCGATTCTAAGCAAGATAACGTTGAAGCGGCTGCTGCAGCAATAGATCTCTTGAAAAATAAGCAAGTCATGGCAATACTAGGACCCATGACATCCTCACAAGCCGATTTCGTGATTGACATTGGTAACAAATCAAATGTTCCTATAATCTCTCCTGCCACAAGCCCGTCTTTGTCACCAAATGATACCCCGTATTTCATACGTTCTTCACATGATTCTTCCTCACAACTTAAACCGATAGCAGAACTGATCAAACACTTTGGTTGGAGGGAAGTTGTGTTTATTTATGAAGATGGCGATTATGGAAGAGGCTTGACTCCTTATATATCTGATGCAATGGTGAACGTGGATGCTAAAGTTACGTATCGCACCGTTATATATCATTCTGCTTCTGATGATTGGATCCTTAAAAAACTCTATAAGATGAAAACGATGCAAACTCGTGTTTTCATAGTACACGCCTTACCAGATTTGGCAACACGTTTTTTCAAGAAAGTAAATGAGGCGGGGATGATGGAAGAAGGGTATGCTTGGATCATAACTGAAGTGCTCACTAGTCGTTTGCATTCTTTGGATCGTTCAGACATAGACTCGATGCAAGGAGTGCTAGGTAAGGATACACGAAAAAACTCATTTCTTGACCATAATATTAGGCCTATTTATGGACCCCCAATGGTCTGGACCGGTCCTGACCGCCCCTAGCAAGGCTTATTTTAGTTATCGTGTTTTAGGAATTTAGCAGATTTAATTTTTGGTATTGCACAACAAGTATTGCGTATGAAATGAAATCTCTGTTCAAAAAAAAGAAAAAAAAAAAAAAAAGAAAAAAGAAAAAAAAAATTGGTATTGCGTATGCAAAACACATTATAACTTTGGAAATTGGCGATTCATCTTTAAAAAACGCAGATAATTTTTACTTTTCTAAAATGATTTGTCAAACACTATTTTCTGAATATTGTGCTTGCAAAATTGTCCGTTTTTTGCAATATCAGTAAACATATAATCTCCGATAAATCGTAATCACAAAGACAGATACACTCTAATAATTAATGTGTATAATGGGTTTCGAATAGTAACTTATCGATTACATTTAAATTTATATTACTAGACGAATACCGTGCAAATGGACAGTGTATAGCGGCTAATAATTATACTTGTGAACTTGTGGTTATGGTGTGACTCTTAATTCGACACTTACTAGTTCAATTTGTAGTTATTGCGAGAAAATAATTTATGGGTTATAAATGAAAAATGATAAAATTTTGAGTATTAAACGGTTTATAAAATACTAATTTAATGATGAATGTTTTTACTATTTTATTCAAGGGTAACTTAGGTAGATCAATCTAGTCTTTTTTATAGAGTTTTTAAGTTTCAAGAATAGCAAATTTGCTTTATAAGTAATAAAGATAACACAATTATTTTATCTACTAGGGGTGAAGTCACGTATCCCAAGAACCAACGAGCTAATCGAATTCGAGAAAAGATGGAAAAGGAATAAAAATCAAGAAGGTGAAATGACTGAGCTAGACATGTTTGGATATTGGTTGTATGATACAGTTTCCGTGCTAGCAATAGCATTGGAAAAGGTCTCAAGTGACACTATAATCAATACTACATTCAAACGAAAACAAAGCTCCACAACGGATTTAGAAGCTATTGGAACCTCGGAAATGGGACCAAGGCTCCTTCCATTGATCCGAAATATAAAACATAATGGTCTTAGTGGCGACTTCCATCTCATTGATGGACAGTTACAACCCTCAGTGTACGAAATAGTGAACATAATAGGAAAAGGCGAAAAACATGTCGGGTATTGGACACCTACAAATGGGATCATAAAAAAGTTGCATCAAACCAACGGGACCAAAAATGATCTTGGAACAATCATATGGCCTGGTGACACACCTTTTTGTCCAAAAGGTTGGGAAATGCCAACCAGTAATGAAAGCAAGTTACGAGTCGGGGTTCCAGCAAAATCAGGCTTTGTTCAGTTTATCGATGCCGACATTGATCCTACGACCAAACAGGTTATATCTGTCACTGGTTTTTGTGTAGATGTTTTTAACGCAGTTATTGGTGCTTTGCCTTATGCTGTCAAAACCGAATTCATCCCTTTTGTTACTCCGGATGGGACACAGGCCGCAGGAACCTATGATGAGCTTCTTCACAATCTTTCCAACGGGGTAATCATATAGATATGTTACATATGTTTTAAATGTTTTTTGTACAAAGTTTGGTTTTTAATGTTTTACTTTATACTTGATAATGTACTAGACATACGATGCGGTGGCTGGAGACATTACAATCCTTGCAGACCGTGCGAAATATGTTGATTTCACATTACCATACACAGAAGCTGGTTTTTCAATGATTGTTCCAATTAAAGTTGATGACAGGAAGAGCGCGTGGATCTTCATGAGACCACTAGAGACAAACCTTTGGATAACAATCGGAGCGTTTTTTATATATACAGGACTTGTGGTATGGGTTGTCGAGCATCGTGTAAACAAAGAATTCCGCGGGCCTCCACATCAACAAGTTGGAATGATCTTCTGGTTTTCCTTCTCCACACTCGTTTTCGCACATAGTAAGTTTGTATATATACATACACGTTCAACTTGCTCTATTTTGCTTACGGGGTAATTGGCATTGCTAACTTCAAAGTGCTTATCTGCTCAATATGTAGATACCTACCTGCTTATTTTAGAGTGCTTGTTGACTTTAGTTTAGGTGGATAATCAATAAATAAGCAACCCTAGAACCTTTTATCAAAACTAATTAGCAGTAGTTTTTAGGGTGCCTTGATTGCTTATCCAAAATGTTTATCTGATTATATATGTGTGAAATTTGCTTATCAAATATGGGAAATATATAATATTGCAGGAGAGAAGTTGATAAGCAACTTATCGAGATTTGTAGTGATCGTGTGGGTGTTTGTGGTTCTGGTTCTGACCTCGAGCTACACAGCAAGCTTAACATCCATTTTAACAGTAGAAAAGCTTCAACCTGCGTACACTGATATTGATAAAATCATGAGAAATGGTGAATTAGTCGGTTGCCAAAAGGATACCTTTGTTTATGGTAAGTTGAGAGCAAGGGGTTTCCACGAAAGCCAGTTAAAGAATTACAGCACCTTTGAGCAGTACGACGAAGCTCTTGCACTAGGAAGTCAAAACGGGGGTGTTTCAGCAATTATGGATGAAATCCCGTATATCAGAGTGTTTCTAGCTAAATATTGTACCAAGTATACCATGACCGGTCCCATCTACAAAACCGCAGGATTCGGTTTCGTAAGTAACCTAACTAAACTATGTAGGTTCTTTATTGAGCTTGTTGTATAAAAATACAAACGTGCTTTTTCAAATGTCCCGTTTTTGCACTGGAGTACTGGACGGTTCTTTTTGGTATACGAGAGTCAATATAAATTGGTTGAGTTGTTTGGGTTACTTTGAGCCAGAATTCTAATCATTTCTATAAGAAAAACTTAACAACATTTTTTATACATGATTTTAAAAAATGCCAGTTTTAACGGGTTGTTTTACCACTTGAACGGGACACAAATTCGTCTAGCTTATTGACTAAGATGTAAATGACTTCAACGGGACATATGAAAAGTATGTTCAAATTATAAGCAATAAACCAATCTTTACATACCACTTGTACACTAAAAATATATAACTAAAAATATATAATTGTGCGTTGTGCATGCAGGCATTTCAAAAAGGGTCTCCACTAGTAGCAGATGTTTCAAGAGCGGTTCTACAAGTTACAGAAGAGCAAATGAGGAACATTTCCAACCAATGGTTTGGAGAACCAACAAGTTGCGATCAGCAAAAGGAAGCTTCAGTTACCTCCGACAGACTCACGTTAGAAAGTTTCAAGGGTCTTTTTATCATTGCAGGGTTATCAGCAACTTCTGCTCTACTTATATTTTTGTTCAGATTTTCATATGAAGTTAAAGATATGTTAGCGTCACAAGGTTCACTAGGTGAAAAGCTTTCCTCGATTATGAAAACATTTGATGTGTATAAGGACAGCGAATCAAAACCGACAAGTCCAGCTATTAGTCTATACCATGATGACGCCGGATTTTTCTCTAGTGATGAAGGGTTTTCTACTACTGAACCCGGGACACCTTTTCATGAGACAATACAAGTTGTGGAAAGTAACATAGAGACTAATGTGCATGATAATGTTACAAGCACCTCTCGTTAGTATCTTTGTTGATATTGTTTTTTTATCCTTGTGTGTCAATATCATTGCAAGCTTATCATATTGTTTCTAAAATTAGAATGTTAATTCAAATATTTAGAGACGACTGTCTGGGTCGCCTATAGCTAGTTGCTCAGCCAAATGCTAGCAACTGTGGTGCAACCCCCTGAAGTATATAAGATGGTCATCTGATGTAGTGATAAGGTTTTAATTTGGGTCTACTTCTAATCCGTGATAGAAAAAAAAATGTTATTAAGAAATACAGTACAATTTTTTCTTAGTTATGTGGGATTATGAATGTATTTGATGGTAGTGCTGAATTGTATATTTTGTCACACTAATTTGTATAAAAACTTGTAAACAGGGGAGAATAATCCCTATATATTCAGCTTACATGCAATGGGAAGTACAATCAAGCCTTTTTGGCTAACCAGTATATATTCATGTGGCTGTTTCCAGACCTTTACCAGGCCGTCTCAAGATTTTCACCCAACTAGTTTGAACTCTTGTCTCTTCTAAGTCGACGACTTTGGGGACAATTTACCACTAAACCATGAGATCGTTTCACAGTATGTTGTATATTCAGTGTATTTAAAATACCTTTTGCTGTGCATGCTATAGTGTTATGCGGCTGTATACGATGTTTTTTATATAGTTGATCATTGTTATTCAGGATTTAGGTGAAGTAATGAGTTTTGTGTTACTAACTTAGCATAGTTGCAGTAAACACAATAAGTTAGCTACATATATCAAATGTACGTTTATACAATGCTGCATGCAATCTCGTGCGACCTGCAGAGCAGTAAGCTTCATTATACTTAATGTTGGTATTTTACTCATACTGTACCAAAAACAAACATTATTGTATCTACTTGTAGATTTAAGATCTTAAAATTTAATGTAGGGTACATCTCAGACATGGTCCAACTTGAACTAAATTCTCATCTTGTCATATACGTGCTAGCTAAAAAAGACATGGTCCTGTCGTCCAACATGAATACCAAGTAATGTCATTTTTGAAAGTTCAGGCACAATGTTTGTCACAGTTGCATACTAATCAATTCCTTAATTTACAAAAGTTGAGGGTGCGTTTGATTTATATAGGGGGCTTTATTTTCAGAATCCTGTTAAGTGCGGGAACTGCGAGAACTCCAATTTTGCATTAAAAAACATGCATGTTCATATAAAACATGTATGTTTTCTTACATACACCTTAATACACATACTTGCGTAACATACATGTTCATATAAAACCATTTTCCATTGATATGTTGCACTTAACAGGGTTTTATATGAACATGTATGTTAAGCAGGTATGTGTATTAAGGTGTATGTAAGAAAACATACATGTTTTATATGAACATGCATGTTTGCTAATACAAAATTAGAGTTCTCGCAGTTCCCGCATATAACAGAGTTCTGAAAACAAATATATATATATATATATATATATATATATATATATATATATATATATATATATATATATATATATATTAAATTAAAATACTGAAGTTAAAAATATATATAAAAAAATATGAGAGAAGAAAAAAAATATACTATTAAATTAGTGGCTATAAAGTTGGATGAGTAATAATTAAGTGAGAATCATTCAAAAGGTGCCAATATCTAGTGGAATTATTTTATTTGAATGAATCAATTTAGGTCCAACAAACATTAAGTTATGTCTATAAATGTATTCCATGAATCCGAACACCTCAGATCAAACGCACCCTGGGATCAATATAAAACTCATATTTGTCTTACGACCAATTAAATAATCCTAACCATCCATTTTTCATCTAAATTAAAAAAAAAAATTTACTTTTTAAAAAAAAACAACATATCTTGCAAACGGTAAATATTCAAGCTACAAAAAATACACCATCGCGACAAAAATTAAATTATTTTCCGCCCAGAAAATCACATGTGATTCGTAAAAATCACATATGATTTGATTTTTACAAATCACATATGATTTTTACGAATCACATGTGATTTTTACAAATCACATGTGATTTTTCTTGGGGGGAATTTAAAAAAAAAAATTCGTCGAAAGTATATAGAATTGCATATCTATAAAAAGATAATTTAATTCCCATCGCGATAGTATGATTTTTTTTTTGTGTAACAATTAACGGTTTGCTAGATATTTAATTTTTTAAAAAAAAGTGAAAGTTTTTTTGTTTTTTTTTTGTTTTTTGTTTTTTTTTTTTTTGTTTTTTTATTTTTTTTAAAAGAAATGAATGAGTAGGATTGGTTCATTTGTTTTATAACAAATATGTTGAACTTTTGCCTAATTAACAATAAGGTAACCGAATTGTGGAACTAATTAAAACATAAAGTAAGGCTCTATATTAGAGTACTAGCTTCCAGGCCCGGCCGATAGCCGACTAGTTTTAAGAAATTGTTTGTAAGAAAAGAAAGATAGTACAAATAGTTTTATAATAGATTAACAATATAAATTGCAACAAACTTTGTGATTCTATATCATTTAGTACAAATTAAAATGGAACCCATAGTCTGAAATCCTATTTATAAAATAGGAAATGACTTGTCTTTGGTTGATCGTGCCCCCAATATATATTCTCAGTTAGCCTGTGATCAAATTCAAGATTCTTTATGTTTTAGCTTTCAACAAAAATACTTAAATACCCGTAAGATATTTATGAACTATAATCCATAAAGCTAAAGACTTTCACCTTGCTAAGTCGGGTAAGAAACAGTTTCTTGATCAAAATTCACATGTGCATACTCATCACGGTGGAACGAAGGCTCTTTGTTGCCATTGTTCATCAACCTTCCTACAATATCAATATCAAATATCAACCCAATAATAACTTCTCAAATGGCTTCACATATATACATTATTTCGAAATCTAAAATACAAAAACAATACATATCATAACAAAAACAATACGAAAACATTATGACCACCAACATACTTTGTTGCTGAGTGCACAACAATGTCGGCACAAGTATAAGTGCCTTTTGGTACATCTTCGACACTAACTCTATGTCAACACATTTAAGAAATGGATTTGTTGGCGACTCAGTGAAGAACATGTTAACCTGTAGCATTGGATGATCATATAAATAATCAGTACACGGTCCACTGAAATATAAAATGAACATTTAAAGGTGTTTGGAATTGGTCACAGTAACATCTATAAATGATAAGAAAACAACTTCTTAAAATAGGCAGGCAATGTTATCCAAACACACAAAACTGCTTATTTGCTTTACAAATAATTATTTCCAAACATCCTCAAAGAGAAACAGATCAAATCAGCTCACTTTGTGTTTCTCTATTGCTGATTCAAGACCTGCATATTCAGCAGGGTCGATGACAATAGTCTGCATATTGAGATAAAAAAAATTGGTAAATAAATATGTTAATAAATGTACGTATTTGTAAAAGCAATTGAAATAAATTATCATATATCATACCATGATCCCCATCTTGGAAATAAGAATCGTCTCAACGAAAATCCTAGTCTTTCTACCAACTAATGTTTACATAGTCCATGAAGACCATTAGGCTTCCAATATATTCATATCAGACTATATGAAAAATGTGGCAAAATGGATATGTTGCATGTTAAGGTCCCGCCTCAATTTACTTGAATAGTTTTGAACATTTTAAAATGTGAACTTACGTTCTTCAACTTAGATCCTCGTCCATCGATGATGCTCATTTCCAGGTAATACATTCTTCACTGATGGCTTTCAAGAATTGACCTTAAGCTGCAAATTTCTTAAATTTTAGTTAAATCACCAAATAGAAAGCGAAATATTATGGTTCTATAAAATCAGTCATTAAAATTAAAACTAAAGTTGAACAGAAATTGATAAAGTACATAAGTTACTTAGAATTCATAAAAATAAGCATTTGGCAAGTTACAGGGAACATAGACCTTTTTGCACATCCTACTAACTAATGCTTACATAGTCCGTGAAGATCATTAGGCTTGGCATTCTCGAATCCCTTTAACCTGAAGTGGCCTAAATTATCATCTAAGACGACATTGAAGACAATCAGTTGCCTCAGCTTGAGCGCCTTAAGTTGTCAGTCATGTTTTTCACAACATACACTAAGATGGTAATGGTCAATAGGTCCTATTCCCTAACAGCTTATCACATCATACTTCATTAGTTTAGCATAAATTTGTAATATTTATGACCTAGTCTAAGTCTCTTATAATGATACAGTTACTCAGATTTGATGAAATTCCAGAAGTTATTTTGTTAAAGATGGCACAGACTTTCACCTGTAATTGGAGATTTAATCAATTCAAATGTGTATCAAGAGCATGTTTTAAGGGGTGTTTGGGTTAGATTATGTAAAAGTGCTTATTCCTCTTAGCTTATAAGCTCACCCCCTAAATTAAAACTTCTAAAAAGAATCCATCTTGGCTTCTTTAAGAGAACTTAGTTAGTTCACAAAAGTTACAAAGCTAAAACGTTTTTGAGCAAAACGAGTGGCTAATGGTAGCTTGATAATGCTGTATGCAATTGAAAACACCCCCATAATCTAACAGGCTTTAACTAATGATTTTAAATGCCTTTTCTAAAAGTTGTATTAATCATAGAAGGGTTATTTAAGCCTTTTTGCCAATTCCACCTATTTAATTGATTAACTACTATAATGACGAAGGTGGTTGTGGTAGCGCTTTGGGAACTTACCGATGCCAATTATGCAAATTATCAGTGTATTACATATGATTACATCCTCTCCGTAAACATCATAACAGATGCACAGAGAAGCAAGAACAAATTACTATTAATGAGATCCATTTGCTTGAAGGATCGCATAGTAAGAAGAAATATTACCATATCAGCAACTACATAATCATACGTTCAATAATGTTAAAACTTTAGATAAACATTGTTTTCGCTAAACTTGGAGGTCTTTTAATTGACACCAGCAACAAATGACACCAGAAGCTCTTTCATAGACATGACTCATCTCAACTGCAAGATAGCATCTTTAACTGCAAAGACAATCATAGGATACAGTTAAATTTCAGTTGCAAGATACTCATGAGCTCTGTAATATTCCAAAAGTTGCATTAGAAGAATGTTCTTCACTAAACATATCCTTTTCAGATTCATTGAGATACCATTCAAAAAAGCATAAAAGTGATAACAGGTCAAATGTGATTAGAGTT
This sequence comes from Artemisia argyi, assembly GCA_030686995.1. Classification (NCBI taxonomy): domain Eukaryota; kingdom Viridiplantae; phylum Streptophyta; class Magnoliopsida; order Asterales; family Asteraceae; genus Artemisia; species Artemisia argyi. Next base: position 306,275,251 of record CM060709.1, read on the forward strand.
TGTAGTGTATTCAAATTTCGTTAAAATTATACTATAATTAAGGAAATGATATTTTAGTTTTTGAAAAATTAAATCATAGCTATAATTTAGGCAATTTACAAAAAACTTCCGCATTTTTTGTTACAAAATTTATGAATAGGTCTTTTTTTGAATCTTTTTGAAAGTAAACAGTTAATTTAAAAATTAAATATGGTTAATTGATAAAAATTGAAATAAAGTTTTTAAATGATTATTTCTAAATTACTGGATGGAATTATTCATAACAAAAAATAAACATGAACATTAAAAACAAAAAGATCAGACAACAAAAAATATTCAGTTACTATACAATGATAAAATAGCAAAGCACATAATATAAATCATCTAAAAAATGTAGCATCTGTAAATCAATAACGTTAACAGGATGGACAACATGGTTAAAAAAATGTAATTTGAATAATCATTTATGAAATAAGATAACTAACTTGTAATTCATACATATTTAAGGATACCATCACCAATGTTTCCGGAAAATTGATGTCGTTAATTGTCTAGCCAGAAAACTCTTACTGACTTACTGCTGCATAATACACAAAAAAAAGTATCGTCAGGGTTAACTTAAAAAGGTGTAATTGAGACAATCAATTATCAAAATCAAATTACTAACCTGTAATTCATACAAATTTAAGATTATCATCATCTTCATCGGAAAAATAGTGTCGTAACATGATTGACCGGATAACTAAATAAGAAATAAACATAAATATTTCATGCGTAAATTAGTATTTCAATAAAAAAAACATAATATGATGAATAAGAACTTATCATGATGAAGATAGCCAGACAGTTCCAGCCTCCAGGGCACCATGATGTCCCCGAAATCAATAAATTCAATATTCATTATTGCATAAATTGATTATACAAATCGGGTGTGTGGTGTGCTTTCCAGGGTTTTTAGGGCTATTAATCAAAATTAATAAAAAAAACAACAAAACTAAATCGATTTTATAAATTAACGCAAGTCAAAAAATAATGAAATTCAGAGTATACCTGATTGGATCGAAGATTCAGATAAGTGAATATAAAATCAAATGATTATAAGATTTCATCCAGAAGCTGGAAAAAAAGTGATAAATTGAGATCGTGTGTGTGTTTTTTGAATCGGCTATAGATTGGTTGTGATCAAACGATTTTGATGTGTTTTTTATGGATCTTTGTTTTCGTGTTTTTTGATCCAAACGATTTGGGGGAGTTTTTTTTTGTTTGAAGCGATTAGGCACTATTGATTGAGGAGAGGATTAGAGAGAAATGTGTGTGTGTTTTTGTTTGGATGTGTAACGAATGAAAAGGGGAATAGGTATTCTGCACATTTTTTTGCTTCTGTTGACTTGTTGACAATTGAAATTAACCTTGACCGTCGGATAGGGCATAATGCCACGTGGCAAATTTAGAAGAATTTTGGGGAAGAGATGAGTTTAGAAAACCTTGTTTTATATAGATAGTAGATTTTTTAAATTTTTTTAATTGTGTATAGTTAAACGTACACATGTTAAGATTATAGATTATTAAGCTCCATTTCATTAAAAAAAGGGAAAGAAAAAGAATGCATGTAGCATCAGTGTCAAAAAAATATTATGATGATCTCTATTTTTATTGTGCAAACTATTTTTGAGTTGATCTTGTTAATGTGTTTGGATACTGTCTTATGAAAGTTATATTCAAATTAACTACAATGCATTAGATGTGGTCCGCAATCTTTTCATGAAGCTTCGACAAGAATTTGTTGCTTTTAGAAAAACAAAAGAAAATTTGACATTATAAAGATCAAAACACACTCAACATTCCACAAAACAAAACAGTCAACAATATGATGGTATTGTTGGTATAAAAGAGAATATTCATCAAGGTGAAAGAAGTCTATAACTTACGCTCTATTTTTGAGGTTTTATTTGAAAGAAAAGAAGAGAAGTGGAGACTGGAGAGTAAATTGAAAAATAATCATGTTCGCGAGATTCTTTTTTGAAAAAAAGATAAGAGGAAAGGAAATCATATTCCCCCACCTAATCTTCTTTTCAAATGGGATGATTTTGAAAGAAGTGAAATTTTTGCCTTAAATTGGTTTTATCTATTCTCTTTTCTTTGCAACTTAGAACCTTAGATATGATAACACAGCACCGTGTGTTGGGCCGATTTGGCGTCGGCGTTACCATACGGCGAACAAGCGTTTCCAACGGCATTGGGTTGTGTGTTAACCCACCAACGACCTTTTTATCTTCTTTTTTGTTAATGGGTTGTGTTTATGTTGGTTGTGTGTATGTGTTGCGTCGGAGAAGATTTTGATTCTTATTTTTTAACAAGTGGGCGAGGCTAACTCCTCCCAAACCAACCAGTCAAGCGTGTGCAGTTGATAGGTCCACCTGGGAGAAAAAGTCAAGTATTAAAATCCGTGGAAGTACAGGGAAATCCCCGGGTCGTTAAGTCCCAACGAGATTGAAATTGTATTTGTAAACGTTTTTGGGAATAAATGGTACTGAGGGCAGTAACCAAAGATTAAGTGGGTTTGAATTACACTACTGATATTATTTTGGATAATAATATAAAACAACCACAGTAAACAGCTATGTATATACGTAAACTGAAATGTAAACAAATACGTGTGCATACTGAGAAAAAGGTGAGTTTTAAGGAAAAATAAACTACAGGGGTTAAAAATGAAAATTCTATAAACTTAAACTTAAAAGAAAATTAAATTAAAAAGAAAATTATTTTTTTGATTATTTTATTATTTATTTTATTAAAAACTATTTAACTATTTAATTAAAACTAATTTAAATCAAACTAAGAATGATAAAGACTACAAATTAAACTAAAAACTTGCAAAACTATTTTCTAAAACTTAAAATGAACTTGAAAAAAGTATAAAAAAAATAAAAAAAATATTTTTGTCTTTTTATGAGTTTTCTTTTAATTAATTACTAATTATTTTAATTAAACTATTTAAACTATTTTAAATTACTAATAATACTAAAATGACTTAGAAAATTAAGGAAAAATTTATAAAACTAATTAACCATCACAGGAATCCTAAAAAATTATAAAATTATTCTAAAAATTATATTTAGGCTAATTTACTAATTAATTACTTATTTATTAATTAAAATCTAATTAACTAAATTAATTAAGGAAAATAGGAAATTAACAGTAACAATTAGGAAAATATTTTCTAAAAACACCTAATGATATATAAAACTTAAAAAAAAATATAAAAAGATACTACTATTAAATAAAAATTATTAAGACTATTTAATTAACTAATATTACCTAATTATTAATTAAACTAGTATTAATTAAAATAAATATTATTTAACAGTAAAAATTACAGAAAGTAGATTAAGTAATAAAAAGCCTAGGAAAAATAAGCTGGGGTCAATAGCTTATCCAGATAAGCTGGAGTAAGCAAAACGGCTTATTTAAGCTTATTACTCAAAAATCACCTTAAGTATATTGAGTGTGTAAACTTAAATGGAACTGGTGCCCCAGAGCTAATGGAAGGGGTGTGTGTACTTATACATGTTACTATCCAAGAGGTCACAGGTTCGATTCCCACACACACCCAAATTTTTGCAAACTTTTATTTTTTTGATCTTCTTTTTACAAACCTATGAAACAAGCAAAATTAGGAAACTTTAAAAAAGGAAAACTTTTTAGAAAAGCCAAATAAGCTCTGTATGAGCTTATTTGCTTAACAGTTGGCCTAAAAAGCCAAACTTGGATTTTTAATAAGCTAAAAGCTTCCAACAAACTACCAAAGGTTAAATAAGCTACAACTAAATGAGATACACCTAAAATAAGCTAAAGCACTTAAATAAGCACAAGGAATAAGTCAAGAAGCTCAAATAAGCAAAACCAAGCAAAACTGAATACCAAACACTCCACAAGACCAACTGCAGGCCTGAGTGGGGCCCACAAATAAGCTCAGGGGTCTAAAATGAAACTTGAGCAATCAAGTCCACCTGGGTGGCTTCCCAATAAGCCAAAAAGCAAACCCTAAGGTCCACTAATAAGCACTTGAGAAGCTTTTGAAATTTGGTGGAAATCAAGCATATGCTGAGGGTACTCAATATATGCTGAGAAAATGGACAAAGAAAAAGCCTTTTGCAGGCTTATCAAATAAGCTTGAAAGTGCAAAATAAGCACTGGATTGTTGAGTCAACTGAGTGAGCTTCTCAAAAAGCCAAGTATCATACACTGGGTCCCACAAATAAGCTTTTGGTGAGCTTATGAAAGTAGCTGAGTACACTGAGTCACCCAGTTAACTAGGTGGTATGGGACAAAGGACAAGCTGCTTGCAGGCTTATCACACAAGCTTGCAAACCAAAATAAAGCTTGGAATCCTAGAGTTTAGTGGTTGGGCTTTCCAATAAGTTAAACCACACAAGCTAAGGACCACAATTGAGCTCAGAATGAGCTTGTGAATACAAGTAGTTGCAACAAACTCCCCTGGTGCAGGGGAGGTTTTTGCTCAAAGGGCCAATTTTAAGACTACTTATTAATAAGCAAATGGCCACCAAATTCAGATTTTCTTTTTGATTCTGATTCCCAAGCTAATGAACTTCTCAAATCAACAAACTATACCTATTTCCAACCAATATTGAATTCTACAAAAGCTTGCAAAGATCTGACTATTTCTAAGTTCAAGGATACTTTGACTTTTTGATTTGTAAACCTACTTTGACTAATCTAAGATTTGTCTGCCTAAATCTTATCCTAATAGATATATTGAGCTATTTTATGCATTACTAAACCTAAACATACTCTATTCCTAACAGATTTCAGGATCACAGACCCTAAAACACAACATATGCACACAGACTTGAGATTTTATGCAAAGTTTGACTTTTAACTATGTAACTACTTATTTTATGACCAAAATGACTTAAGTTATCCTAATGCAAACTAATTGAGCAAAGAACAAAGTAAACGAACAACAAGAACACCACAGATCAAGCAGATCCAAACACCCCTTAACAGACACTTATACTTGATTTTTCAAAGCAATTGGTTGAATTAGACCTCAATATTTATTACAGGTTTCATATCATGATTACAATAGATCATATAAACATTAAACACTAACAAAACCAGCATTAAACACAGAAAGGAACAATATTCTAGTTTAACTGTGAAATTGAAATTTTAAGCAAAAGTTACTTTTAATAAACAAGCTAACTATTTTAAGTTATATTATGACTAGGTAATACTAATTGAGTAATTAAATCACAAAAAGAAACAATAATCAACAGGCTATATTAAAAATGGAAATTAAGAATTTTGCTTACAATTTTTACATTCCAGCTAAAACTGAGAACAAGGACCTAAAATTATTCCTATAAGCCTTCCACAAAGCTACTAATACCAAGGGCCATCCAAAATGTATCCTGCTCCAGCCTTGATCACCATGGATTACTGATTTTTAATTTATTTTCTATTTTTCTTGATTTTCTTATATTTTTGAGTTTTTGATTATAACTAAGTTCTGATGGTTCTAATACATTAGCTAAGTTATTATATGAGCTTATATGAGATTATAAGACAAATAATAACACTAATGACAGTCTTACAATCATATGAGAATTCTGAGTTAATATTCAAGCATAAATTGAAATCACAATAAGAATTTGAATTTAAAGCTTTAAGATGATTCAATTAACACTGAAAATACTTAATATAAAGTTTGAAAACTTAAAGTTACACTGAGATGATAAAACTTAACTATTCGACATACAAGAAAACTAAATTAAAAACTACATATCTAAGCCTCTGTTTCTTCTTCCTTTTATAGGCTTCAAGCTTGTTCCACGTGGCCTTCTGAGCAAATCCCACCTATTCTGAGCCCTTGGATCCCATTAATTCATCTCAGCCGTTTAAATGGCTTTTTGGCGCCAAAATCCCAAGAGGTAACTTGCAGCCGTTTTGCTAGCATTTAATGCTTTTGATGTGACTAGTGATGGTGGGGGGACAATTTGGAGTGTAAGGGTGGTGGATGGGTGGTGGTGTAAGATATTGCAGGGTGTAGGGGTGGTGGATGTTGTAGGTTTGACACCTGTCCTCCCCTGGTGCAAAACCAGGGGAAGGGGTTTGGTTTAGAGGGTGACAGAGGGGGGTTGAGGTGGAAAGTTAATGCAAGTGGAGAGGGTGGATGGTGGATGGAGGTGAAGCAGGTGACGAGGGGGGTTGGGGATGATGGAGGTCAAACGGGTCAACGAGGTCAAAGTTTGACCCCGTTTTTATTATAAAAGGGTTGGGTGGGCTGTGTGTGTTTGGGCCTGGTGTTTGTTTGGGCTTGGGGGGTTTGGATTGGTTTTGTATTATTATTTGGATTTAAGGGATAAATGGATCCGGTTGGTTTTAGTGTTAAATAAGGCCTAATGACTAAATGTGTCATTTCTGAAATCTTGAAAGGCTTTGTTTGCCATTATTTCAAACTCACTTCATTGGACTAAACCTGCCAAATAATATTAGTACAAGGATAATATTTGTATTTTTTCCATTTTTAAACCTTAAAGGACCATTTATGTAATTTCACCAAAGTTGAGGGGGTGAAATTGTAATTTCCCAAAAGTTATCAAAAGAGTTCCAAATTGTATTTTATGAATAGTACAAGGGTGTTATTTGTTAAAATTCCATTTTAAAACACCCAGGGACTAATTTTGCCAATTTTGAAACTTGAGGGGTAAAAATTGCCATTTTGTGAAAACTTTCATCCAGGGATTTATAGTGAACATGTTTGATTTCCCAAGGACTTAAGTTGACTTTTCTTTCATTTTAAACCTACAGGGACTAGTTTTGACAAGTTTTGAAAGTTGAGGGACTAAAACTGCCAATTATGTAAACTTTGTACGTTTTTTTTTATCTGTTTTTGATTATTTTGCATCTGAAACATATAAAACACACTTCTGGAATAATCTCAGTATTTTAATGCATATTTGAGTGTTTTTGGATGTTTTGGCAGTTCAGATTGGTATAAAATGATGAGTATTTAGACACTCATCAGAGGCTTTGGTAGAATAAATGGGTTGGTGAAAAATGGAATTTGTATTTTTTTTATTTTATTTAAGTTTATTTTTCTAAGTTATTTGTATTTTTATTTAATGTATGAGAAATTTAGTTTGTTTGAAAAATGAAAAATAAAATAAAATAAAATAAAATGATGGGTCTTGAAAAATATGGTGTTAACATGTTAATGAATGTTATTAGGGAGAGGTGTTTTTGGGTGTTAGTGTTAAAAGTGAGGATGGTGATGTGAAGCTGATGTGACACAAAAATTGTGATGTTAACATGTTATGACACTGACGCTCTTAGGAACACAAAACCAAAAACCACTTTTTTCCTCTCCTCTTCTTTTTTCTCTTCATTTCTCTTCTTTCTATTTAACACTCGTAAATATTAGAAGATGTATTTATCATTTGTATTTGTAATTTCCTGTATTATTTGTTTTGAGCCCATAGGCCCCATGGCCCATTGTATAGTTGCAAGGGGCAACACTTGATGTAACTTGTATATATATCTCTGTGAAATGCAGTTGAGATTCAAGGGGAACAATACCATTTTACATGGTAACAGAGCCTTACTAAATAAACTACTTCCCTGATTTCTCTCCTCACCCACGACTCTCATCTCCAGTTCAAAAAATTTCAAACTCTTATCCGTCTCTTCTTTCACCATGACTGTCAATGACAATTCCCCACCTCCACCACCTGTTAACATGGACAAACCGTTTAGTGTTACTAACATCAAATTTCATGTCCCGCTTGTGCTTCATCTTGGTCAACTAAATTATGATGCTTGGTGTGAACTCTTTACGTCTCATTGTCACAGCTTTGGAGTCCAAGGTCTTCTCTATGGCACCTTTGTTTGTACTAGCGCAAACTCGGCTGAATGGAAGAAACTAGACTCACTTGTGAAAGTCTGGATCTACGGTACCATCTCCACCTCATTGCTGCAAACCGTACTCAAGAAGGACGTGTCCGCGAAGGAAGTTTGGAAAAGCCTTGAAGATCTATTTCACTACAACAAAGAAGCACGGGCTATGGAGCTTCATGAAGAACTACGGTCTCTGGAACTTGGTACTCTTTCTATTGCTAAATACTTCAAAAAGATAAAGGTAGTCTCCGATCTTTTATCCAACATTGAGTCTTCTGTTGATGACAAAAACCTTGTCATGTATGCTGTCAATGGACTAGGAGATAGATATGACCACGTGGCCAGTATAATTCGCCACTCCAAAATCCCTATGACCCTCCACGAGACTCGCTCCATGCTCTTACTTGAAGAGTCTCGTTTGAACCGCAAACAAGGCTGTGGTCATGCTCGCGACACACCATCTTCATCCACTGTTTTAATGGCTGCCAAGTCTGGGAATAATAATAAAAGTGCTACTAACAAGGAAACTTGCAAAAATTTCCAACGTGGTCATTGTAGGTTCAGTGATCAGTGCAAATATGTTCACAGTCGTGCTTCTTCATCTAGAAAACCTACTCATTGGAATACTTATATTCGTCCTAATATGCAGCAACAGTTTGGTCATGGGACACAGGTTAATGTACGTGCTCGTATTCCTCACCCACAGTGGGTTGGTAACCCATCTCACACACCAGGCACCTATCCAACTTTAGGCCCAACTAGTAGGATACTTGGCCCAGCTCCATATAACCCTGTCCACTCTGCTTATGGCCCAACAGGTCCACGACCAGGTGCATCTCATGGTTATTGAGAATATGGTTCATCTGATAATATATATGTCGGCCAACCTACTGCTCTACCACACGCTTTTAGTGCTAACACACTTCGATATGTGGACAATAACGAGGACTCAGGGTGGTACATGGATACCGGTGCGACTTCACATCTTAGCTCGGACGCAGGTAATCTCACTACTATTTTTAATAAAAGCATTAATACATCCTATAGTTGTTGGTAATGGGGCAACCATCCCAGTTACCAACTCCGGCCATAGCATTCTGCCATCATTACACCGTCCTTTATATCTTCAAAATTTACTTGTCACACAAAATATTATTAAAAATCTTATTTCTGTTCGCCAATTTACATGTGATAATAAATGTACTATCGAATTTGACGAATTTGGCTTTTTTGTGAAGGATTACCGGACTCGTCGTATACTCCTCCAATGTGGTAGCACTGGAGATCTCTATCCATTTCACACATCATCTACCACCACCCCTACAACACTCTTATCATCCAACCAATCAACATGGCATCAAAGACTCGGGCATCCCGGCGATGATGTTCTACATTTTTAAGTTTTGAATAAATTTATTTCATGTAATAAGACAAACTCTACCACTTTGTGTCATGCTTGCCAACTTGGTAAACATGTTAGACATCCTTTTTTGCATTCTACTTCTATTGTTGAGAACACTTTTGATATTTTACACTCGAATGTGTGGAGTTCACCCATTATGTTCTTTTTCTAGATCATTTCTCTCATTTCTTATGGGTTTACCCTCTTAGAAAAGAAGAGTGATGCTTTTAGTAAGTTTTTAATTTTTCGTGCTTATGTGAAAACACAATTTAACAAAGAAATTAAATCTTTTCAATGTGACCATGGGGGAGAATTTGACAACACCCAACAACATGACATTCTCAAAACAAATGGCATTCAATTCCGTTTTTCATGTCCCAAAACCTCACAACAAAACGGACGATCCGAAAGAATGATTAGAACAATTAATAATCTTATCCGTACTTTACTTTTCCAAGCTCATTTACCACCACAATATTGGACCGAAGCCCTCTTTATGGCCACTCACCTACTCAATATACTACCTTCAACCGCAATAAAAAATGCTATCCCTTTTACTAAACTTTTTAATAAACAACCCTCATACAAACACCTTCGTATTTTTGGGTGTTTATGCTACCCATACATTCACAGTACTCACAAATTACAACCTAGGTCCATGCCGTATGTCTTTCTCGGCTACCCAACTCATCATCGTGGCTATCATTGCTTAAACTTAGCCACTAACAAAATCATTATCTCGCGTTATGAGAACTTTGAGGAAACCATTTTTCCGTTTGGCTCAATGACACCTTCTCATCCTCCCTCATATATATTTCTTGAAAATGATCCATCTCATATACAACTCAAACTATTAACCTCCCCATCCACGCCTAATGTTACTTCACTAATTTGTAATACTACCCAAGCTGAACATACGCCTAACATCAGCAGCCCTCTACAACCCTCGGTCCAATCATCAACCCAACAACTTATATCACCAACTTCAGCCCACCAATCCACCTCACTAGACAAGCCTACTAACCGGTCTACTATACACCCCTCGTCAGTCCACCAATCCACTAACACACCACTAACTTTGGTTCAAACAACATCTACACAACCTGATGTTATCCAACAAGCACACAACTAGAACACAAACCGCCACCCTATGGTCACACGTTCAAAAGATGGCATGACAAAACCTACTACTCACTTCACTCTTCATGTCTCTTCTTTGTCTCATGTACCAACTTCTCACATTCAAGTTTCTCAAAACCCACATTGGCAAAATGCTATAAAAGATGAATTTAATGCGTTAATTAAAAATAGATCGTGGGTTATTGTCCTGCGACCGCCTAATGTGAATGTTGTTCAGTGTATGTGGCTTTTTAAACATAAATTTAATACAGATGGAACTCTAAGCAGGTACAAAGCTCGACTAGTTGCCAATGGTAAAAGTCAACAGCTCGGTATTGATTGTGATGAGACTTTCAGCCCTGCAGTCAAACCTACCTCTATTCATACAGTTCTTAGCCTTGTTGTATCTCGCCAATGGCCTATACATCTGCTTGACGCGAAGAATGCTTTCCTTCATGGTCATCTCACTGAGACTGTTTACATGCATCAGCCACCCGATTTTAGAGACCCTATACATCCAAACTATGTGTGTCATTTACAGCGCTCCCTATATGGCTTGAAACAAGCACTAGAGCATGGTTCTAGCATTTTGCAAGTTATGCAGTTCGAGTTGGTTTTCACCACAACAAAACCGACTCATCTCTCCTCATTTTTCATATAGGCGTTGATACAGCTTATTTACTTCTTTATGTTGATGATATGATATTGACAACTTCTTCTACAACATTTTTACAGCGTATTTCCTCTCTTCATGGAGAGTTTGCTATGACAGATCTTGAGCCACTTAACTATTTTCTAGGTGTTGCTGCTACCCGTACTTCAGATAGCATATTTCTCTCCCAAACTAAATATGCCACATAGATACTCGAGCGGGCCCACATGCTCAATTGTAACCCTTGTGGGACCCCTGTTGACACTGAAAAGAAGCTTGGACCAGAAGGATCCCCAGTCACCGATCCTACTCTTTATTGTAGCCTTGCCAGAGCTCTTCAGTACCTAACCTTTACACGCCTTGACTTATCGTATGCAGTCCAATAGTTATGTCTTTACATGCATGATCCTAGAGAGCCACATTTTCATGCTACGAAGCGTGTTCTTCGTTATCTTTGGGGTACTCTTCAACTTAGATTGCAGTTGTTTTGATCCTCTACAACACAGCTTACCACCTACTCTAATGCTGACTGGGCAGGTTGTCCAGCTACTCGTCGGTCTACTTCAGGTTATTGTGTCTTCCTTGGCGACAACCTCCTATCGTGGTCTTCTAAACGCCAGGAGACGTTGTCTCGTTCCAGTGCAGAGGCTGAATACCGAGGGGTTGCCAATGCCGTGGCTGAGACATCTTGGATCCGCAACCTCCTTCGTGAGCTACACACACCACTTGCTACAGCCACCTTGGTCTACTGTGATAATGTTAGTGTTGTCTACATTTCTGCTAACCCAGTGCAACATCAACGCACCAAGCACATCGAGATTGACATTCACTTTGTTCGAGACAAAGTGGTGGCTGGTCATGTTCGAGTCCTACATGTTCCTTCACGTTTTTAGTATGCGGATATCTTTACGAAGGGTCTTCCCTATCAATTATTTTCAGATTTTAGGTCCGGTTTGAGCGTTCATACATCTCCCGCTCCAACTATGGGGGCGTATTAGAGGATGCATTTATCATTTGTATTTGTAATTTCCTGTATTCTTTATTTTGAGCCCATAGGCCTTATGGCCCATTGTATAGTTGAGTTAGGGCAACACTTGATGTAACTTGTATATATGAAATGCAGTTGAGATTCAAGGGAAACAATACCATTTTACAATAAACAGAGTGTTAGTCATCCAATTCGATCATGTGACAAAGTAACAATTGTGTTTTTAGCTTACCTTTGAGGCATCTATCCAAAAATGTTATATATGAATATAAGTTGGCGAATGATTATCTCATTTCTGTCTTTTGATAAGATATCATGCTTGTTTATCTCATTTCTGCCTTTTGATATACTTTTTTTCGAACGAATAGCATACTTTTTTTGAGCTAATTCCCAAAAAGGGACAAAAACGTAACCTTTTTTAAAAAATGGTACAAAAATAATACCCTTTCCCAAAACGGTCATGTGCAAATGTGCGAACGTGCGATCCCACTGAATATGTGACACATGTCCACTTTTTTAATAATAAAGTACAATGGTAGGTAGGTGTTTTCCCATATATTCTTTTTCTATTATTACAAAATTACTTTTTTACCCTTATCTCTATATGAGTCAACTAAATGTGCGACTGTACTACCACTTAAATGTGCGAATGTGCGACTTCACTTTATTTCCAGATTCCGGCAATACTCATATATTTCGACGATTATTCCATCATACAAAAAATAATACTAACAAAAAATAACCCTTTTTTTTACTCTCCAACACACAATGAAACTCAACTCATACCTCATCTCCAAATATCATCTCCACAAAATCCACAATCCAATCCTAATATACCACACACAAATAACAGTCACAAACGCCTCACTTAAAACTTTCTCCCAACCTAACTCCTGAAATTTAAAAAAGAAAAAAGAAAAAAAAAGACATGCTCGATCTACAGCATCAACACCAACACACACAAAAATCCAACCGAAAATAAACCTCCACAGATCTAAAAAGGTCACCAAACCCAGACAATGATCTAAAATCTCACAACTCTCACGAACCCATAATCGATCCGGTCACCTACTCCGAAGACTTCAGCGACACAAGTAATGGTTATCAAGAATATCAGTTTATACCTTATCAGGTGGTGATGGCAGTTGAGTTTTGATAGTGGGTTTCGGGCATGTTTTTTGTTTTTGTTGTAGACCTGGGTTTAAATCGAGAGTGTTTGTGACGATTTTGTTTGTGTTCGGTTTCTGGATTTCAGATCGAGAGGTTATACCTCTTGGAGATGTGATGAAGTGTTGGACTTGTGGGTTATGTGGTGAGATTCTGGGTGTTTTTATTTTGTGTGTGTTTATATATGTGTTTATAATCTAGACTGAGTGTGAGTGTGGTTTATTTTTTTTTGTTAGTGATGAATCTGGGTTTTTTTCTTTTATTGATAGTGTTTGGCCAGATCTGGTGGTGGCTGGCCGGATTTGGTGGTAGTGGTGATGGGGTATTTGTGGTAAACATGTGTTTTTTATATAAAAGGTGGAGGTATTTTGGTCTTTTAACACCGTTAATAATAAGACAAAAAAAGAATATTTGGTATAACACCACCAAACATTGTACTTTATTATTAAAAAAGTGGACACGTGTTGTACATTCAGTGGGATCGTATGTTCGTACATTCGCACATGCCCGTTTTAAGAAAGAGTATTATTTTTGTACCATTTTTTGAAAAAGGTTAAGTTTTGTCCCTTTTTGGGAATTATTATTATTATTATTATTATTATTATTATTATTATTATTATTATACAGAATGAATAGCATACATGTTTACTAGTTTTTAACACTCTGCATACACTGGGCTGTTAAATAAGATTTTAAAAATTATGTATAATCTTTTGTACTTATATGGTTATAATACCTGCGCATTCATGAGGTTTTACATAAGTTTTTTATTATGTATTAATATTGTATATTTTGTATAAATTTTTTTGTTGGATGAATGATTTTACTTTATTTAACAGACATTGTGCTGAGGTTGATGTTACTTGTATTTTACTGTTGTTATCATGTTCTAAACAGTATGCGTGTTTAATGTTCTACTAGACGATTACCCGTGCATAGCAACGAGATTACGACATATAATTATAGTGATATTTTGGCACAATATACTATTTCTTAATCATTCATTTCATTTCCATAAAATTAACTATAAATTAAGACAAGAGCAACAAGAAGTGTATGGTTTTGTATGCTAGAGAGTAGTATGATTTTTTTGGAAACTATTTGTTAATACAAATAATGTCTAAAAACGTTATTCGTATTCTCTACATTTTGATAATAAGAAAATAGTGTGGATATTGTAAACACAAGAAGTTTTACAATCCTCCTAGGCCGAGTACCTAACCGTTGTAGTGTAGTGTAGGTAAGACACGGGTTATTGATCGCTTTCTAGGGGAGCGAGGTAGGCTCAAAGTGTATGACAAATTAAGTCTAAGAGTTGAGGGATGATTATTTTTGTATTTTATATTTTATTAGAAAGTAAGTAAAATCTCAGGTTTTAGAAGAATTTGGTTTTTAAAACTAATTAAACTAACTAATATGTATAAAAGTAAATTGATGAACTTCGTATGATAGATAAAGTGTATTTAGTTAGAATCTCATTACTCCTTAGTGATCTATTATTAATTAGTCGAATTGTCACGTCCTTGATTAATTAGAGTGTTGTATTCCTTAATATCAATCAAGGGTTGGTTACTCACAAACTCTATGAACTATGTTATAATTGAGCGGCGCCTAAGAATGCCCTTTTAACTCTCAATTTCCACAATGCAAACACAATTCATGCATTAAATACAATGAACATCAAGTTAATAATAACTACGCGTTTAGTCGGACGTTCAAGCTAGTAATATATTTGACCTAGCCAGCTTTCATACTCCTAACGCAAATCACAACTAACTAAACAAGAATCGACACACAATAATCAATAACAAGGTTTCATGCAATCCTAAACAAATACTAATAAATTTAGCCTAGCATAGTAATAAAAAGAAAAGCAGATAAAGGAATCAAACAATCACAAGTAAAAATAAATTGAATGATTAATTAAACAATTTATCTCTTCAATATATAAGGTGTTTTAGGGCCAAAATGCCTAAAAAAAACTACTAAAATTCGTCTAGGGTTTCTGCTCCAAAGTTGCCCACAAAGTTTCACACTTTACAATGAAAATAATACGAAAATATATATAGGAATACAATTGTGATGACCTCTATTTCATAATTTTTTTTGAAAACTATATTATAGCCTTACGGATTCATTGATAACGATTTTAGTCAAGTCTATGACGTGTTGGAAGTGGAAGGAGCTCTTGTGAGAACATCATGTTTATGAACATGCGCCCAACTTGATAATCTAATGGATCTTGCTATATTGTCGATTGATCGAGTTAGTTGATATTGATGATGTGTTTGAGATACTGTCTTATGATTAGTTAAATTCAAATTGAGTACTATTTTTTAGAGGCCTCAATGCACTGCATATGGTCTGCGATCTTATCATGATGGTTTGACAAGAATGAGTTTCCATTAAAAAAAATCTTTGGCGACAATAAAGATCAAAACACTCTCAACATTCCACAACACGAAACTATCAATGGCGGCCACATTTGTATAAAACGGAATATTCATCAAGGTGAAGGAGTCTAATCACTTTGTTGTCAAATTGGATCATGTGACATACTCACAAATGTGTTTTAACTTACTTTTTGAGTCATATATAACAAAAAATGTTACATACAAACTTTACTTCCCGACACGCACGCCAATAAATAAAAAGATGGTGTATGATTAATTGATTATCTCACTTTTTGTCTTTTGATAAGATGGCAAACTTGCTAATTTAAACCGTAATATAATTTCTTTAAACTATTTACAAGATCAAGTATCTTTACTATTTTAAAAAAGTGTATTTTTTTACTTGGAATTTGAAAATTAAATCCTACTTAAATTTATGTAATTTGCCTAAATTACTTCTAAGTATCATTTAAACTTGACAGCTTAAATTATGTCTTTTCTTTATCAATTCTAAACTTTACAACTTTTAAAAAGATATACTATATTAATTTAAAAAAACACACACTTTATATTTCGAAAAACACATGCTTGTGGAAAACTAGAAGGGGGGTTGAATAGTTTATCACTTTTTAACTTGTTTATCTTTTGAAAACTTTGCGTGTAATTAAATAAAGTATACTATGTGTATATTTGCAGAGATATATATGTGAAAAACTAAAAGGGGGGTTGAATAGTTTACCGCTTTTTAACTTTATCTTTTGAAAACTTTGCGTGTAATAGACAATTGAAACTAATTGATAATAAGTAATATGCAAGTGTAAAGAAAGTGTTAGCATTAAAAATATGTATTTAGAAGTGATGGTCATTCTCATATTGTAACTTTGTGTCGTTTGTTAAGATTAGTAATAGTTTAGTCATTGGGCCTTGGACTTGGCAAGCTAATATGTCATGTGCTATGTTTCATAAGCCTTGTTATCTACCATGTAACCAAGTCCAAGCCCAAGCCCAAGCCCATAGGGCATCTCATGTTAAGAACTATTTAAACACCTCAAAGGCTCATTTGAGGTGTGTGCTTGTGTGTGTAGTGTGTGTGTTATTAATAAAAGCTCTCTTATTTCATCTCTTATTCTTTTAATCTTAACGCCACATATATCCATACAAGTCACCATCTTCTCTTCATCTTTGCTTCTATATTTGTGATAAAGTTAATATATCTAAGGTCATACAAGTGGTATCAATCGTCTAACAATGATTTAGGAGTGTTTTTATCAAGTTTTTTGTTAAAAAGTTGCATTTTTCATTCATTTGTGCACTTTTTCTTCAAAAAGTTTCGATTTTTACAAGTTTTGGTGTTAAAGTTGTTGTTTTTATTGAAGCTTTAGTGATTCTAAGTGTTTTGGGAAAGATATGATCAATAGAAACAAGTGGAAAAAGTGTTTTTGGTTGAAAAAATCGGATTTTTAGCTGTTTGGGACATCTTACGCGTAAGATTTTGAGTATAGTACAAGTTACAGCTGTCTACAGTACTTTCTACGCGTAAGTTGAGGTCAAAACCCTTTTTCTACGCATAAGCTTGGTCAAAACCCTCTTCTTACGCATAAGCTCACTTTCCTACGCATAAGTTGAAGTCTACGCTTAAGATCCTACGCCTAAGTCGGTTTCTACGCATAAGATTGGATTCTACGCATAAGATTGGATTCTACGCCTAAGATTGGATTCTACGCATAAGATCCTACGCAGAAATTGTACTCAGTACTTCCTTGACTTGGATAAGTTTGTGGAATACTTCGACTTGGGATATCTTTCAAGCTTGGATAAGTTTGAGAGATTTGTTTGGTTTATAAACCTTACGCGTAAAATCTTACGCATAAGATAAACCTTACACGTAACATAAATCTTACGCATAAACACTAAGCTTACGCATAAACTACTAATCTTACGCATAAGTATTTTTCTTACGCATAAGTTTACTGTTTACGCATAACTTTTGTTTACGCCTAACATTTGTTCTACGCATAAGTTTCTGTCTACGCATAAGATTCATTTTCTACGCATAAGATCAGAGTTTACGCGTAAGTTTTTGACTTTTGACAACCAAACTTCAAACGGCCATAACTTTTGAACCGTAACTCCGTTTTCGACGAATCAGCTGTCAAAACGACCGTGAGATCGAGAAGAAGGACATAGAAATGCAAATGAAGGAGAGGTTTTAAGGTTCGAGATCAAATTTTTCACTCCGAACGGAAGTTATTGAGGTTTTAAGGTTCCAGATCAAATTTTTCACCATAAAAACTTGCATCAACTTACACTAAACACAACTCCTACTTCGTTGGAATGATCCAAGATCAACTTTATCACACATCAGAACCTAATGGAAATAGAAATGCAAATGAAGGAGAGAGATTTTATGAAAAAGTTTACAGTGTTCAAGTCACAGGTTGAGAAGGTTATCAACATATTTGGATATGAGTCAAGGTTCGAACAAGCATTTGAATACTACGTCAGAGACCGATTTCATTATTTCAAAGAAAAACTCAATCAAAACCTGAATCAACTGGATAAGCTACTTAATGAAGAAGAACTTCTTACACGTGACTGCAGAGAAGCTCTTATAGTGATCCAAACTCAATTTCAGAGTATCTTTAACCCTTGGATAATGAACCAGTCAGAGTTATCGATGCATTTTCCCAAAAATTTAGGGTAAGCTATTCGACATTCAGAACTCAATGCATAATTCAAATGGATGAACTCGAAAAGATACTTGAAACTGAGGAAGCTAAGTTAAATGAGATTGAGAAGCTGAAACGGGAAAAAGAACAGAATGAAAGGGAGATGCAGTTAAAGGAAACTGAGGTGATTGAAAAAGAGACAGAGAAAGATGTTCAAAAAGAAGAGGAAACAGTCAATGAGGGTGATGCATCAGATGTTAGTTTGGTTTTCACGGGAAGTGATTCATCTTCAGAACAGCAGGTTGAAAGCAGCAGTCCTAGCTATGATTCAGATACTGATGATACACAAAGGAATGAAGCTGTTTGGGACACCGAAGATGATCATATCAGACCTTCATCAGACACAGAGATAATGGCTACGGTACAACATTCACATGCTCATGATGATGTTGATATATTTGAGAATATGTTTGTTCATAATCATACACATCCTGAGCATCCTGAGTCTATTAGTGACACTTATATGGTGGAACAAAATGATAGCAATATCACTTTTGATACTCCAGATATGGATCCTAATAGAGGTGAGCCTGCCCAGGATGGATCTTCTTATGAACAAGATCGTGCCTTATTTGCTTCATTAATCAATAATTTCAAACATGAACTTGACAAGTGCAAAAACGACAATCGTGAAGCTAAGCAAGCGAATGTCTTTTTAAATAAAGAGATTCAGAGATTTAAGGAAATGGAAAAACGTTTTGAAAATGCAACAACAAGAAATGCTGAACTTGAAATTGAAATCTCAAACCTTAAATCTCACGCTCAAAAGTTTGAAATGAATGGAGAGTCTGTAAAACCACTTTTAAAAAGATATGAAGAAGTTGGTTATAGAGAAGCTGTTCTTCGTGAAAAACGCTCCATTCAAAATCTGGATGCTCAAATGGTTTTTAACAACAGAAAGGTTCAAGCGCTTTTAAAAGAGAACAATGATTTAAAAAGTGAAAATTCAAAGCTTCAGAAAACCACATCAAATTTTGAGATTGTAAACACAAAACTTGAGAATGAAAACCAAGAGTTTTTGAAACGAACAAACGATCTTGAAAACAGACTTCGAAAATTGGGACAGACTTCTCAGACTATCAACATGCTGCCTACTAAAGATGAGGAGGTTGAGAAACAAACATCTGGGATTGGCTTTGTGAATAATGCTAATGTGGAAAATGAAAAACCTTGTTTTTTAAACAAAGTGCAAAAGTTGACACCTATTTTGTATAACGCTAATGATATGGGAAAAGAATTGTCAGATGATCTTTTGTTTGAGTCTCAAGATATTTTAATATCCGAAGAGGAAAAACGTTTGAAAGTAAAACAAACAAAAAACCCACTCTCATACCACGGCTTTGTGTATGGTTGTACACAATTGACAGATATACCAAAAGGTCCTTTCAAAAGAAAAGACACAAATGTGAAAAGATTTTTCAAAGAAGTTCAACTTGCTACTTATGATGCTAAGTTATGGCAAAATAGAGCAAGGAAACAATTTTGTAATCTTAAACATCACATTGAGAAAACGTTAAAGGTCATTTGGTTTAAGCAAGAAAACATCACAAACAACGTTTTCTCTAATCCTCTTTCATCAGATGTACAAGTCAAAAAGATTTTGAAAGAGGAAATTGAACCTCGTGTGAAAGATATCAACTTATGTTTTGAGTACTTTGAAAAACATCTTGTAACTGAAATGAGAGAAGATCTAAAGTACGTTCACTCTCTTGAAGACGAATTTGATGAAAAATTCTTAATTCTGGACATTCAAAAAGAATTTTTCACAAATCAAATAGAGTCGTTCAAGTCAGTATCTGTCAGCCATGAGTATGAGAATGTGCATTTTGAACAAACATCTTCTTTGAAATATGAAAATCTTTGTCTCAAAAAGAAAATCACCGAGCTTTCAAAAGAAGCAGCTGATGTCAAAGAAGAACTGCCAAAAAGAACTGCTCAGTTTGAGAAACATCTTGCAAAACTCGAAGCACAAAGTATCTCTTTCCAACTAAAATTACAAGAGCAGAATGAGAAAATGTCTTCTGAAAACTCTTTGACATCAGTGCTTAAAGAAAAATAAATGATTTTTGATGAAAATTGTGATGATACCAATATCAAGTTTGATTTTGACGAACTTGATACAAAAAATCTTGAATTGGAACATGCTGTGGCATCATTACAAAAAGAAAATGAGCATTTGAAACTGACTTACAAAAACTTGTTTGATTCAATTAAGAGGTCAAGAGTTCAGAATCAAACTTCAAACAAATCTGACTCTCAGATCACACCAAATCATCTTTTTGAAAAAGAAAAGTCTGTGCTTCAAAAGAAAATTGTTGAATTGGAAAAAACGATTGCACAACAAACCAAGGATTTTGGTGATGCCAAAAATGATTTTTCAATCGAAACAGACAAATATGAAAAATATTTTGCACATCTTGAAAATCAAAATGCTTCTTTGCATGAAAAACTGGCATCATCAGATCATCTTTCTCTTAAAAAAGAATACAATGATTTGAGAACCTCATACAATGCCTTAAAAGCAAAGTTTGATGTTCTTAACCGGTCAAAAGGAAAATCTCAAGTTTCAAACGAATCTAAACCACAAGTAAGTGTTTCAGAAAAGGTTTACACGGGTGAATCTTCATAACCATTTTCTAAAAGGGTTTCTCAATTTACCACCTATTCTTTGCAAAAAGGAAGGAAGTTTTCAAAGAGACCAAATTTTTCTGAAACATTTACTCCTCAAAAGGTTTCAAATGCAAGTGCTCATAAAGAAAATAATCAAGGTTTTCAAACTCCATACTCTCGTTTTACTCCGGTAAAGCCAGTGTAGAAACCAAAGCAAAGCCGTTCAAAACATTTGAAATATTCATACTCTGAAATGCTTCCGCTACAACAAAGGAATGGCTATGCTTGGGAAAATCCTAATTCTGGAAGGTTTCCATTCATCTCAAAAATGAATTTTCGATATGAAACACCGAGTTTCAACAATGGATGGAAAACTTCTTCAAGTTTTAACACTCCAAGAAAAACACCGAGTTTCTCAAACAAGTTTCACAAGCAAAAAAGTTTTAAATCACCGTTGATTCCACGAGCTTTATGTCAAAATGAAACACCGGTTTTCAGTCCTCGTTGGAATTCAACTTCTTTGTCTCGGATTGACACAACTTACAAATGGATTTCAAAATATGGTAACCCAGTTGGCGCCGTGCTTAAATGGGTTCCAAAAGTTGTTGTCTAATCCAAATTCATAATGGCTTTCGTATACTTCAGTACGAAACCCGGGCTTAAATTCATGACTTCTTAGTATTTCAGCTAAGGACTCGTTCTTCAAATAAAGGAAAGTGCTTAATCAAACAAGGTTTTAAATATTTTTTGAGCACTTATCCTAAAAATATTGTGGCTTATGCACACATAACAGTGTATAACCCGCGATTTTCAAAGAAAGGACCATGTTGTACATTTATGTGCGACAATCCTAAAAGATAAGAAGACTTCTCACCAAAATGCTTATCAAAGTCTTCTTAATTTTTGAGCAAAATTTCGAAAAATGTTTCAAAAGGTTTTCAAAACTTTTCACGATGTTGCTCAAGATATTACTCCCTCACATCCTTAAATCGCTTAATTTACTCAAAATGTTCTATTTTTGAGGGGGAGTAATAAAAAGATGTTCCAAAAAGTTCATGCTTAAAGGAAACTTATACGGAATTTACAAACATCCGTTTCTCCCATATGCTATCCAAAAAGAAAAGGTTTTAATCAATTGGTATCAAAAATACCATGGATATGCTATTTTTGAGGGGGAGAAGACGTGATTAAAATGTGATCAATGTGTTTAAGATTGTGGCTGAATCTCGTGCGAGCTCGACTCAGATTGTACCTATGAATTGACGAAGCTTAAAATGTCAGTAATCGAAAAGACTTGTCCTGGACGGGTAATAATTTCAAGCTAGTCTAACTAGTGATGTAAGCGTGTCTCGAATAGGACTTGTCTGAGTAGAATGTACCGTATCGAGAGACTTTCTTTGGACTTGACCAGGACGGGTAATAATTTCAAGCTAGTCTAACTAGTGATGTAAGCGTGTCTCGAATCGGTCATGTTCACTGAAAGTGGATCAATTCAAAAAGCGCAAACTCCTCACGCATGTGCAAATTTCTTAAAAATTCATGAGCACATGTGAAGGGGGAGTCCTTCAAAAGAAATGCAAAACTCTTGAAGTGTCAACAATGTGTTCTATTATCATAAACACTTTGAGAGATTTTTCATAAATGGTTTCATGGCAATTATAGGATAGTCATGGAGATATAAGGTGACTAAGGTTAGGAAAAACCGTCCTATGATCCGCCAGAGCCGGAGGGATCTATCCCAGGACAAATCCAATAGATTAGAATTAGAAGTCCTTAGGTATGATTGAAAAAAGGAGAAAATGAGAAAGGAGAAAGAAGGGGTTGAAGAATTAAAAAGAAAAGTTATGAAAAAGGGTGAAAAGAAATAGCCCTCCAAATGTTCAACCTTAGGGCAGACACCGGGTACAATTCGTATGCTACTGGTTGTTACTAAGGTGACACCGGTATTGAAGACAAGACGTCATGGACCCAGTGACGCACTGCACTAAACCTTCTTAACCACTCAAGTTCTCTTAAAAGAGCTTGTTTCATTCTCACGGGGAACCGATATAACCTATCGACATGTCTCTTAGAGATTGTTGATATTGAAGCAGGAGACCTCTCCCTAATCTCCGCCTAGGAAACCAAATGTGCACTTATCGAGTCTAGAGCCCCGAGATTCATCAAAAGATCTCATAGGAACACATAATATTCCTACACTGGTTGTTCATCATTAAGGACGCTAGATGAAAAATCAGTTATCAAAGATCACAAAGCATGAAGGAACAAAGACTAAAGACTATTCTACAACGACACATAAAGTTAAAGACAAAGAACACGGAAGACCCACTCACGTGGAGCATCATTCGAATGACCACCCCTTAGGGGGAGATTGTTAGCATTAAAAATATGTATTTAGAAGTGATGGGCATTCTCATATTGTAACTTTGTGTCGTTTGTTAAGATTAGTAATAGTTTAGTCATTGGGCCTTGGACTTGGCAAGCTAATATGTCATGTGCTATGTTTCATAAGCCTTGTTATCTACCATGTAACCAAGTCCAAGCCCAAGCCCATAGAAAGCCCATAGGGCATCTCATGTTAAGAACTATTTAAACACCTCAAAGGCTCATTTGAGGTGTGTGCTTGTGTGTGTAATGTGTGTGTTATTAATAAAAGCTCTCTTATTTCATCTCTTATTCTTTTAATCTTAACGCCACATATATCCATACAAGTCACCATCTTCTCTTCATCTTTGCTTCTATATTTGTGATAAAGTTGATATATCTAAGGTCATACAGAAAGAAACGATCAAACCACAATACGGATGTTTATTGTGGTTCGGCTACAAGGAATCTTTTTCCTTACCCTACTCCACGCCCCGAGTATCTAACTCGAGAGTTACTAATCACTAGTCAACAAGCTCCTTTCACCGATGGAGAAAACCTTACACGTCACATACACTTTATCCGGTACAAAGCTAAATACCGGGTCCTAGTTCAAGGTAGAACCACCCTAACGTCGCCTAACCAATATTTCCGACACTAAGCTAGATGTCGAGTTCTTTTACAAGGGTACAACCACTCCCATCACATTATGCATTTTAAGGCCTAAAATACTAACAGATCACTTCAATACAAGATACAAATGAAGTATAACCTATAAGAGTTTATACAATACAAAGCTAACAAGTCTTGCAACATTGAGTTGAAACTTATAACTTCTCGGATGAACTTGTGAACTTCTTTGCTACAAAAGAGAATAACACAAGTGAGTTGCTACTGTGTTAGATAAGAGAAATGAGAGTATGTATGTAATGTATAGCTAAAAGTGATGAAAGAATTCTTGAGTGTGGCTTAGTATTTATAGCCAAACAAGACAGCATGCTGGCGGACCCGACGGAACTGAAACAAGGGTTCCGCCCTTGTATCCACAGGGTTCCGCTAGATGCTGACAGCAAATCACCAAGAAATCTTTCCATATCCATGTAATGTCAAATCAAGATCCTTTAAGTAAACTTCAAGATAGTTTGAGTAAGAAATCTTTCCAAATCAATGCAATGTCAAATCATGATCCTTTAAGTCAACTACAAAATAGTTTGTGTAATAAATCTTTCCAAATCAAATGACAAGTTCACTCAAGATCTTTTAAGTCAACTATGTTGAGTAAGAATCTTTCCAAGAATGCATGAGACATTTTTGAAAGATATGCAAAGAGTTTTGACAAGATGTATATTTCTAATTTTAGACTTTTACTATTGTGAAAGTAAACATGTAAAAGTATTTACTTAGAAATATAGACTAATGCTTGTATGATGTGTTTTTACTAAGTGATTGAGTTATCAAAGATGTTTAAAGATATGTAACTCAATATGACACAATATTTAGTAGACCTTACTAAATATGTTTTGACGCTTAACATGTTATCAATCATTGTTAGACAAACAATGAATCATATAGCAAATGTAATGTTTAGAAATAAAGTTTCTATATGTGAGACTTATACTAAAGTTATACTTTATTAGAAAATAAAGTTTATACTTTGTCCACCACAAAATATTAGCAAAGATCGTAAAATATAAATAACGTTTTTAGACGATATTTGTATTAACAATATAGAACATAATGAATTTCATATGGAATTCTAATATTCCTCTCATTTTGCAATAAATGCTGAATTCCACACATATGAGATTTCGAAGTATTTTTATTTTATCGCCAACAAATAGATAAATGGAATTGAGATTCTGAATTCTTTAAATCTGCCACCCAAACACATTATAGAATGGAATCAGATTCTAATTTTTTTAGAATCTTGAAAATTTCACAAAACAAACGAGGCCTAATAATTAGCAAAAGAGGTCTATGGTGTTTGCAATAAAAAACTAAATAGGCCACTTTGTCCTAGAAACAACAAAAAGTTAGATACTAAACTATTAAATTTAGAGCGTTGCTACAATTCAAGTTAGATACTAAAATTTTGAATTCAGAGCATTGCTACAGGGAATTGTAGCTAATAGAGATGTGGTCTGGTTGACGAATCGAGAATGAACACCAAAATTTTGTGAGCAAGTTTGAATATTTGATTCTCTGCCCTAACTTGATGTTGTTTGAGGACGTTATAAGAGTGGCAAGACCACGTAGTATCATTTCTGGTTAGTCAAATATGCATATTTACCCTCCGTTGCACACAAAAAAACATAAAAATAACTATTATGTATACTTATTTTTATCTTTTTTTTAACGGTGGAATTTTATTGAAACTAGCAAAAGCTAGAAAAGATTACATAGAATCAATAGAAACTAAAAGGATGTCGAATCCAACCAACCCAACTAAATTTAAACTTAGGATTTCTAGATGAAATCCAAAGACACGATTGAGACACAATATAATCCAATAAAACCGCCTTCTTAGGAGTGGGAACCGTAAGACCAACCAATTACGAAAGTTCCAAATGGACCACAAAAGAGTCCCTCCAACCCCTTCTAGATAGAGCTTCTCCTTAGACGGAAGATGCACAGAATCAAGCCATGAACTCCAATCCAAAAAAAAATAGAACAAATAGGAATGTCTAGACCCCACCAACGAGCCAACAATGCCCACAAATCTTAGCCATCTCGCAAGAAAAGAAAATATGATTAACGGTTTCAACATCTTCATCGCAAATAGGACACAAGGTCGAGTCGACGTCGATGCCTTTCATTTCCAAATTAACCATGGTAGGAAGTTTATTAAGGACCAATCTCCACAAGAAAACGTTAACTTTGATGGGGACACAACGATTCCAATGAGTAGCATTGGAATCCACAACTAAGGTGTTAGCGTCAATCAAAGTGCCAACATAAGCAACCGTAAAACCAATAGAAGTGTTAAGCGACCAGGTACCCTTTTGATAAGAAAGGACAACATTCCCGATAGAAGAAAGCAAAGCATTAAATTGAGAGGACTCTTCACCTCCTCTAGGGAGACGTTTAAGAATAGATATTTGTTGAACCGTAAAACCAATATACTACTGTTTAAGTTAACTTTGTGGTTAATATAGATATTTTGATGGTTTTCTTTACACCATATATGACATATAATTACACCAATTTGGACGTTGAATTATAATATACTCGTATTTGTATTATACTTCGTCTTTTCTCTTTTTTGGCATGCATATTTCAAACTGTTTATAGACTTTGTTTACTTTAATTCTAGAATTAATATCTCAATTAAGCATCATATAGTGTATAGGGTACTATATATATACACGAGCATTCCGAACCCGTGCTACGCACAGAATTTGTATCTAAGTGTTCATCAGTTAATGTTTGTGTAAATTGCCGAATATACAACAATCTATAACGGTTGCAACGGGGGATCTTTGTTGATTTGTTGATGAATATACAACAATCTATAACTAAGGAGTCTTCATAGCGGAACCACTATTAATACTCTTATCTCGGTTTGATCTTTTCACACTCTTATTTATTACCTTGCATCTTATTTATTATTGTGTTTGTGTTGTTACTTGCATTGGGCCTTTAGAGTACGTTTTATTTATGTGTAGCCCTGTAGGAGCAGTTGATATTTTTTATTTGCTTCGGCATGACTAATGAGTTCCTGTTCATAGCATGTGCGACGCACCAGTTTTTTTTTTTTTTTTTTTTTTTTTTTTTTTTTTTTTTTTTTAATAAACTATTTAACTGTTGTTTATGTCTAAAACTGAAAAAAAAATGTTATTATAATTTACAAATGGCTTCAAGCCAAAATTATGTATTTTGTTCTTTCTATTCATTATTCAAGTTGATATTTTTAATATGATGTATTTTATTGTTTTAGCAAATTGTTTTAATTTTGTTGTTCAAATTGGATCTACTAAACCTCACCGCTACAAAAGAGCGTTATTTTACCTTTATCGGTGACATTGTTCCTACATTACATGCAACGTACCAAGTTGTTATTCATGTAAGCGACGCAAACATATTATACATAGTTCTATACTAATCTTTGTCCGCTTGCTCATCATAATTACGCATTACAAAATGTAATCTTTTAGTAGCTTACCGATGAAGCAACACTCAATATTATTCTTTAGTTCCTTGTCAATACCGTGTATATGTAAAAGTTTGTGTAATAATGTATATATAATAATGCCACATAAACTGTATAAAAATCGTTACAAATCTTTTTGGCTTCATCTCA
Organism: Artemisia argyi; assembly: GCA_030686995.1. Lineage (NCBI taxonomy): Eukaryota > Viridiplantae > Streptophyta > Magnoliopsida > Asterales > Asteraceae > Artemisia > Artemisia argyi. The sequence continues at coordinate 306,302,877 of CM060709.1, forward strand.
TTTTACTGTACAACTAATTTCATTGAAAATTAACATTAAAGTCTAACTAATATTAATAAATTTTATCAATAAACTCAATTCTAAATAGCTAACCAAATGAATATTAATTAACACGCTATTAATAATTCCTAAAACCTTTGGACTCCACTATTATGTCTTAAACTTATTTTTTTTAATTTATTATTTTAATTTACAAATGGGTTCGAGAAAAATTATGTACTTTTTCTTTTATTATTCATTATTCAAGTTGCATGCGATGCAAGGGTCTTGTGATCTCATAACATATAAACTATGGGATAAAAGTGCTTGGTTGAGCTTTACACCATGTCAAATGGATTCAAATAATGTCGAATCTCATTCCATTTATATACTCCATAAGTTGCCCATTGAAACATTTATCATTTAATACTAAATAACTCATGTAAATCACAGATACTTTCGTAGATTTTGATGTTAACACATTATTTTGGGAAAATAATTAAATATATCAATATAACATCTATACCTAATTGTTCGAAGTAATGACCGGAAACACTTTGTAACACCCCAACCTGACATGGGTCCGGAGCGCTACAGTATGGTGACATATCAAAGCATACAAAGCATACAACGCAAGCGGAAGACTTAAAACAAAAGGTTACAAGGGAAAAATCTAAGAGTACAAAAGAAATACTAAAACTATAAAAGAAAGGAAAATACAAACTGAACAAAGTCTAATCTAATCCAAGTCCAAACTAGTCCAGATGTAATGGGCTCTAGTCCATGGGGTAGTCCACTAAAGCTTTTATGCTCTCTCTTCACCCAACCCCAGCTTCCAACCTATAACCTGCCGCAGGAAAGGAAATGCGGCTGAGCTTAAAAAGCCCAGTGAACAGATATATAACAAAGCAAATGAATGAATGAAATGTATATAAGTATAAGAAGTAGGAAATCATAAGTTTTTGCTGGACGGAATATCATCTGTCAAATGCGTAAGAGATTAATGAACAACTGAACGAATATCATAAGTCAAATGAAATGAAGCATCATAGATATATCAAGCATAAACAAATCATAAGAGAATCAAGAGCACGTATCAACAAAGGTGCGTCTAACGAGATACTCGAATAGACACAAGAAACATAGGAAAGCCACGAGCCGACCTAACGAGATACTCGAATAGGTCTCAAATCACATAATCACATATCCGTCAATTCATAGGGTGTACATAGAGTAGCTAACTCCAATGTACCAGAAGTGAAAGGGGTACAAGGCACGTACCGCCAGTCACTGTCTTCTCATAACAAAACAGAACCTAGGATGCATCCATACACTCCCTGAATCAAACAAAATACATATGCCAGCTCATGTCTGGACACATATATAACTAATTGGCCATAGTGCACATATATCAAACAGAAGGGAATGCTAGGGATCAATCACACCTCCCCAGAAAGTGTCATGCCAGTGGTGCCATCACTGACACGCCCATGGTACCTCCATGAGTAGAATAAAAACTCGGGCATAAGAACAAAATCATATCAAACGAAGCATATCCATAACAAATGAATCATATCATAATCAAACAGAATCTCAACCAGGAGATAGTAATCGGGTAATCAACAAAATGGATAGCAACGAATCATATCAAAGGGATCATAGCAAAGGCTTATATCAATGAATCATATCATAGCAAACGAATCAAAGTCAATGATTGAAAAATCATGAGATCAGAACCCTTACTGAGAAAGAGTAGAATATCTGTACCTTGAAGAAAGCAAATCAAAAACCAACGATGATCGCACAGAGATGACAACTACTCCCACTTCACCGGATCTACAAGCATATAATTAGGTATTATTTTATGTCCAGTTGAATCAGGTTACTAATTTTTGTTTGCTTTCCATTTTTAGTAAGATTAGGGTAAAACTCATAATTATTCACATTAGAGCTTCTAATAAGACCGAGGTATATTAAATGGTTCATAGCTCTTAAATGATTAAAGTTAAATGTTCACTTAATGTGTTTAGGGTTTCAAGTACCAATTTAGGGTTTTATGACTTATAAAAATCATTAATTAGGTTTTAGGGCTCGGGGATCTCAATTAGGTTAACACACTCTCAATAACTCAAAACAACATAAAAGGACATAAATGACACATGGCCATATATTTCGGGCACCAAAACCAATAAGAATAACACACTTAACACAATTTTACATATGCATAGAAGTTAACTGGTTTTATAACAAAATTATGCCCAATAAATGAATTTTAGAAATGTATCAGAAGCCCAAACTAAAAATCAATAAAATTCTCAAATAAGTAAATATGTCTTGAGAGTCTACATGAATTTTTACTGATTTTATTACTAAGTAGAAATCTCCTTTCGAAAATCGTTTATCAAAATAGTCCCAGAAAGTTAACTGCACATATATGTAGAAAGTTTGCATTTAAGAGACATATCAAGACCCTTAAGAAAAATCCACAAAAATTCCTGGAAGTCCCACATAACCTAAATATTACCCCTGTAAAAGGAGAGCTCTCAACTCTTTATGGTTTGAAAATGAAAAATCCAAAACTCCAACTGATTTTCAGACTCGACTTCTCAACTTTGACACTTAATCGTATAAAAATCAAAAATCAACCTTCCCGACCTCTAAAAGTTATGCGGCTTACTTTTTCAGAAACTAGACGAATAGCACTTAGTTTTAGACTCAATAGACCCAGAAAAACACTTTGGTATCATTATTTTGTACGTCGTGCAACCCGCTCAAAATTCTGCACTGCAGAAACTTCATAAAATCACAACAACTTTACTCTTTAACCCCTAACCCAACCCCTAATAAATGCTAGGGTTTTATTTCCAGGTATTAGGTCATATTTTAATTAGTATGTTAGGTTCAATTAGGGCTTGCATGATTAAGTCGAAATAGAAAGCAGAAACATAAGTTGAATATACAATAAAACACCATATTCGAATTATAACAGAAACATGGTCAATTACAAATGATCTTTTATGATTTTATGTGTTGTATATATCATGATTTCATGTGATGTTGTAAATCAATTAAGAGCAATACAGAAACACAAGAACAAGGTCGACAAAACAACTAAAAGGAATTGAACAAGGTGAGTATACAATACCCTTGATGCGTGACAACAAGAGGAAGAAACAAGGGTCGAACAATAGCACTTTCTAGCCGAAACTCAACCGAAATTCACCCCCGATCAGTTGTGAAAACCCACGACTAAAACCCCCTTTCGAACCAGAATCTCCACGTCTATCACCACCTAATTCACAGCCAAACACCTTCCTTTTTGCAAGCTTGAATCGAACCAAAAGAACCAGAAAAGAATGGCAGCCGAATGGGATTTTTCCTTAGGGTTTTTAGGTTGTAAATGTTTTCTCTTTATTATTTCCTTGGGAGAGTCGATGTTCGGTTATATGGAATGAGAAGAAAATCCGTGTTTTGTGATTTGGTTATCTAGGGAGAGTGCCGATTATTAGGGGATTTAAATTGATTCTTTCCAAATCTCAATTCGTAATGCATATAGTCTAGTTTAAAGTTTAGGTTCTTGTGTACACAAAATTTCTATGTATTTGGCTCATGAAAACTTTTATTAGGCGTGTACATGCATATTTTTTTATATAAGTTTTGTGACTTTTATATATCATATGTATTAAAGCTTGCATATATCGCGAAGGTTCAAATATAAATGTTTAGTACTTAGGTTAAATGTGATTTTACGTTTTTTGATTTACGGGTGTTATAATTCTTCCCATCTAAAAAGAAAATTTCGTCCGCGAAATTGAAGTCACTAAAGTTATACGGAGTCGTAGCAATTCACAGAATATCGTCACAAATATCCTAACGCTCGGGGAGGTTCTTTCCAAAAATCTTCACAACGACATAGTTTCTCATGACTCGATCCAATAGAACATAATCATAACAAATATAATCCAATCGGATGTGAAGCAAATGTGTAGCAGATGACAGATGACAGGTAAAATTCTACAAGGAGATTTACGAAGCACATAAACCTACAAAGCAAACATAGCGGTAGAACTAAACGATAAACCTTCATTAACTCCAACTGAAGTCCGAACGAATAAAGGAACTTGCCAAGATCGAAGGAGTACAAAAAAAAATCATCAAACGTATCCAAGAGTCTCATAATAATATGGAGAACAAAACCTAACTCAAAATATCCAAAACGTATCGAGAGAGCAAAAACGATTCTCGTTTCCACTCACTGTAGATGCGCCATGAAGCTTGACCCATCTTCTGCCGAAGGAATCTCTGTCGTTCTTTCAACTAAGCCGTCCTAGTCGATGCTATACCGTAGCTCCTCTCGTTTCGTCCTTCCTGCCGGGCATGGAAATTATCCAATGCAGTCGCCACTGTCTTCACGCCATCCCGTCCAGCTCCAGCCAGCTGCTTCCCTCGTTCTTCATCCCGCGACCGTTACTCTTCGAGAATATCACAGAGGCTTCTTCAAATGTAGAATGTCAACACAAAATACAAAGATAATACTTGTGTTTCTCTTTCGTTCTGAATATACTAAAATGTCATACCATGACAATTTGTCCCAGTATTCATGAAAGACACGATTGATCGATTCCATAGGAATAGTCGGAAAGGTCACCAATACAATTGGCATCACAACACTCATAGAAGATCATAAGAATTCAAAAAGAAATTCTAGGAATGTCTCACTCTTCACACAAGACATGACACGATTCAACTCCCAACAATAAATACCATCATCATTCTCCACGAATAAAACAAAGACACACAAAGATACACGAACGTTCCAAACAAATCAAATAGCTCTCGAGGTGTGTTTCATCGGATAAATATCTTCACAGCAGGGGGAAATCAACGCACAAGTTTCAGAAAAAGGTGGTCATAAAAAATTATCAGGTTAAAAATCATGAACTTCACAAAACGTCAAAGGTGATAAACGTAAAATGACAGTCGTCATCATCAAAATACTCAGGCAACAAATCTAAATCCAGAATAACATCGAATCAACCATCTCCAATGTAAACAGATTAGCACAACAAAATCGTCTATAAATATCTCCAGAACGCATCGGACAAATCGAATATACACGATGAAAAGTCACAAAGCAATCATAGGGTAGGATAGGTAAGGTCAAAATCAACAATGAATAAAGAATCAAAACAAGGAGAAGTCATAGAATGTGTCGAACACGTAGGATTCATACATACACGAATCTCCGAACGAACGAAAGGCATCTAAACGAATGTCAAACAAATCAATAATCGAAGTTCAAAAGAAAGTGATAACTACAAAGTCCAAAGGCATCCTAAACACATGTCGCGAATCCTGATAAGTCTTCTAAGTCTCCGAAACAAATTATCTAGTAAGAGCTTAAAGAAAAGCAAAGGCATAAATCAGAGTAAAGTGGAAGCAAGAAAACCAATGTCTGATCATATATCTACCCAATCCTCACTGGTCATACTAAAGCTCTTAAAGGGAGAAACTTAAGGCAAAACCTTCCAAAGTTATTCCTAAAGCTTCTAAGGTGCAAACCTAATGGTCCAAAACTTCACAGGCCATAACTTATGTACTACAAGTCGCAGCCTGGGCTCTGATACCATAATTGTAACACCCCAACCCGACATGGGTCCGGAGCGCTACAGTATGGTGACATATCAAAGCATACAAAGCATACAACGCAAGCGGAAGACTTAAAACAAAAGGTTACAAGGGAAAAATCTAAGAGTACAAAAGAAATACTAAAACTATAAAAGAAAGGAAAATACAAACTGAACAAAGTCTAATCTAATCCAAGTCCAAACTAGTCCAGATGTAATGGGCTCTAGTCCATGGGGTAGTCCACTAAAGCTTTTATGCTCTCTCTTCACCCAACCCCAGCTTCCAACCTATAACCTGCCGCAGGAAAGGAAATGCGGCTGAGCTTAAAAAGCCCAGTGAACAGATATATAACAAAGCAAATGAATGAATGAAATGTATATAAGTATAAGAAGTAGGAAATCATAAGTTTTTGCTGGACGAAATATCATCTGTCAAATGCGTAAGAGATTAATGAACAACTGAACGAATATCATAAGTCAAATGAAATGAAGCATCATAGATATATCAAGCATAAACAAATCATAAGAGAATCAAGAGCACGTATCAACAAAGGCGCGTCTAACGAGATACTCGAATAGACACAAGAAACATAGGAAAGCCACGAGCCGACCTAACGAGATACTCGAATAGGTCTCAAATCACATAATCACATATCCGTCAATTCATAGGGTGTACATAGAGTAGCTAACTCCAATGTACCAGAAGTGAAAGGGGTACAAGGCACGTACAGCCAGTCACTGTCTTCTCATAACAAAACAGAACCTAGGATGCATCCATACACTCCCTGAATCAAACAAAATACATATGCCAGCTCATGTCTGGACACATATATAACTAATTGGCCATAGTGCACATATATCAAACAGAAGGGAATGCCAGGGATCAATCACACCTCCCCAGAAAGTGTCATGCCAGTGGTGCCATCACTGACACGCCCATGGTACCTCCATGAGTAGAATAAAAACTCGGGCATAAGAACAAAATCATATCAAACAAAGCATATCCATAACAAATGAATCATATCATAATCAAACAGAATCTCAACTAGGAGATAGTAATCGGGTAATCAACAAAATGGATAGCAACGAATCATATCAAAGGGATCATAGCAAAGGCTTATATCAATGAATCATATCATAGCAAACGAATCAAAGTCAATGATTGAAAAATCATGAGATCAGAACCCTTACTGAGAAAGAGTAGAATATCTGTACCTTGAAGAAAGCAAATCAAAAACCAACGATGATCGCACAGAGATGACAACTACTCCCACTTCACCGGATCTACAAGCATATAATTAGGTATTATTTTATGTCCAGTTGAATCAGGTTACTAATTTTTGTTTGCTTTCCATTTTTAGTAAGATTAGGGTAAAACTCATAATTATTCACATTAGAGCTTCTAATAAGACCGAGGTATATTAAATGGTTCATAGCTCTTAAATGATTAAAGTTAAATGTTCACTTAATGTGTTTAGGGTTTCAAGTACCAATTTAGGGTTTTATGACTTATAAAAATCATTAATTAGGTTTTAGGGCTCGGGGATCTCAATTAGGTTAACACACTCTCAATAACTCAAAACAACATAAAAGGACATAAATGACACATGGCCATATATTTCGGGCACCAAAACCAATAAGAATAACACACTTAACACAATTTTACATATGCATAGAAGTTAACTGGTTTTATAACAAAATTATGCCCAATAAATGAATTTTAGAAATGTATCAGAAGCCCAAACTAAAAATCAATAAAATTCTCAAATAAGTAAATATGTCTTGAGAGTCTACATGAATTTTTACAGATTTTATTACTAAGTAGAAATCCCCTTTCGAAAATCGTTTATCAAAATAGTCCCAGAAAGTTAACTGCACATATATGTAGAAAGTTTGCATTTAAGAGACATATCAAGACCCTTAAGAAAAATCCACAAAAATTCCTGGAAGTCCCACATAACCTAAATATTACCCCTGTAAAAGGAGAGCTCTCAACTCTTTATGGTTTGAAAATGAAAAATCCAAAACTCCAACTGATTTTCAGACTCGACTTCTCAACTTTGACACTTAATCGTATAAAAATCAAAAATCAACCTTCCCGACCTCTAAAAGTTATGCGGCTTACTTTTTCAGAAACTAGACGAATAGCACTTAGTTTTAGACTCAATAGACCCAGAAAAACACTTTGGTATCATTATTTTGTACGTCGTGCCGCTCAAAATTCTGCACTGCAGAAACTTCATAAAATCACAACAACTTTACTCTTTAACCCCTAACCCAACCCCTAATAAATGCTAGGGTTTTATTTCCAGGTATTAGGTCATATTTTAATTAGTATGTTAGGTTCAATTAGGGCTTGCATGATTAAGTCGAAATAGAAAGCAGAAACATAAGTCGAATATACAATAAAACACCATCACTACAACAAAGCATATAATTATACACACACATTAGGAGATATGTACACGGTTACAAGTGTGAACAATTTTGAAGTACACGCTAGTATTGTGCGTGTAATATGTCGGCGTCACAAATTGGTGAACACTATTAAGCGTGGACAATTGACTTAATTGTCACACTTGAAAGGGTGGAATAAGGGATGATATTTTCACGCTTTCTAGAGTGCAAAAAAAAGATTTGCGTTGACCACCAAAAAAAGCGTGGAGAAACTGGAAAAGCATCATCATGGGAAAAAAAAGTCCACGCTTTTTAGCGTTACTTTTTGTCTTGATATTTTACAATTTTAACCCTGTATTTTGACAACTTTACAATTCTTACCCTGTATTATAAAGTAATTAAATACAAAAGAAATCACAAATTTTGCAGCATAATAATTCTAGCACAAATGGCTGATAATATGGGTCATTCAAAAACTATTTTACAATAAGTCATAGATACGGATGCCATTAAGTTGGGCTACCACAGGATACATAAGTAGATACTAAAACTATAAGTACCTAGGTTATTACATATATCATACACATCCATTTTGCGAGGTTAACATGGGACTATTCGTTTTGTAGCCTTTTTTTGTTATTCATGTTTTTGCTTCTTTGGATCGGGTTCAGTGTCTTCTTCTTCTGTATCCTTGAACAGTTGCCTTTGGACTAGTCCTCGGGTTCTGGGACTCTTGGTGTCACTTTCTTGTACCAGAAGCAGTCGTCTTCTGGTTGCACTATTTTCCGGTATTCTTGGACAGCGGATCATGACTACTACTGATTGCCATTAGCCTGAAATTTCAAGAACCAATGTTATTGCTTTTTGTGAGTATGTTCTGTATTTTTTGGTATGAGTGATGGCTAACAGGGAATGTCTTTATCGCTATTGGTTAGGGTGTGCATTGAATCTAACGACTTAAATTAATTATACTAATATTATCATGGTATTAAAAGTAGTTCAATGACATACCGTTACAGTAGTATCCGCTGCTCGTGGCTGTACTAAGCTCACAAACTTTTGGGACTAAGCTCACAAACTTTATCATGGTATTAAAAGTAGTTCAATTAAATTTCATGCCTGCTTCCAGCTCTCAGAATACACTACTTTTTCGTGTGGAATTTAACGCATGTGAAATAAACAAAGTATTGCAAAAGCAACAACAGACCTAAGAGAAAAAAGATAAAGATATATTACCTTGGCAGTTGGCTTAGATACACTAGCATCATTGGCGGCTTGATACGTAGACAGTAATTGGCATTCTGGAAGGTTTAGGACCCTACATTCAAAACAAACTTGTACTAGTTATTATGAAAACCTAAGGATGTTGATATACTTTTCTATTGGCATGTCTCCGTTACTAACAAAACGTAAAAACACTACACTTGGCAGATCAAAGATTTTAATAGGAAGTGGGAGACAGATGAAGTTACCGTGTGCAGTGACCGCAATAACCCCATGACTGTACAAGGCCTACTCCCCAACCACCACATCCGGAGCATTTCTTTATCTCCACTGGCTGTTGACTAGGTTTGGGCTCGTTGCGCTGTTGACCTGCTGACTTCTGAGATGAAGCTGGGTGTTCCCATTGATATACATTTGTTTTCGAGTTGTAATATTATTTACACCCTGTATAGCCAAACGCTATTAGGACTAAAATGAAAAGAAATCCATAATATACTAGTTTTTAAACAGACAATAATCCATAATATCTAAGAAAAAAAGAGAAATTAAGATATATTACAGATCACTTGCTCGTCCTCTTGCCAGTCGCCTAGAAGAGACGAAGATGATGGTTGTGAATTCAAGGATGTAGGACCCACGGGTTTCTCCCACTGACTTTGACCAGACATTCAACTAGAAAGATGTTGGAACTTACAGTTCCCAGTACATCACTCGCGTCCACAGATGCAAACTCACAGGATAAAGCTGGAAAACTGCATTACCACAAATCAACCACTGTTAGCCAGTAAGCCAACATACTAAACAAATTCGAGACATGTGGTTCTTATATAATAAACACTACTCAAGATGATAGATATACTGATTACAATCAAAATTTTCTTTCGATACCAACCGATGTAGTCTTTTAACAACACATGTGATCCAATCTGAATAGATTGTAATGGAGCATACCTAATATTGAAATCACTCCGTAAGTAATCCTCATCAGAGCTTCTGTCAACTATGACAAAAGTTGATGTACTGATACTCAAATAATTATGTACGTAGTTCCTGCAACGATAGAAAATAGCACATTTGTCAAGTTCAATATTAACGAACATTTCACCACTCTATTATTCTTTTTGTTTCAACCTTTTGCCGACTAGATCATACATCATTCACAGAAACTCTTACTAGCAAAACCACTAGTTCTTAGTTAGAGCCTTTTCAGGGGGCGTAAATGTTGCTTCATCAGTCAAACACATATACATTTGCAAATAAGCACATCTATCATAACGTCTTGTTAATATAGAGCAGAGCACTCAAGTATAGAGGGATTTCTAAATATTAATAGCAAAAAGGTATTACTTGCCATGTAGCCATGTAGCTTGCTCTGATTTCTAAAGATTAACAGCAAAAAGGTATTACAGAAAGAGATCTTAAAGGTGAACAGATTGAAAATTGTCCAAAGTGTATTCAGGAATAATTTGGTAACATTCAAGTGTGCTTGGATCTTAGTTTCCAAGCGTGAATAAACCAAAAGTTCTTGCTCAGGCTAGCAAGTTCCATTCAAGTTATAGTAAATCACAACAAAATCATTAGACATTAAAATTGTTACACCAAATTTGAAATTCCTAGTAATCTGTTTATCATAACAGCTAAAATATTCCGTCTTCCGTACCATTGAAAATCACTCAAACCTCATAAAACAGGATACCTATTAGCAAATCAGACCAGACCAAAATAGCGAAGACAAACACAGTTTCAACTATAACGCATCAATAGCCTAATCAAATATCCTAAGCTAGTGTAGCTTAATCGCCAATGCATACAAACAAATTAACTAGTCATGAGTACAAGTTAATCTCACTTATGTAAATACGCAAAACTTGTAACAACTAGTAGTATTTTCATATATTCATCTAAACTTACTATACAAAAAATAAGTTCCATCTTACAAGATAAATTCCACTACAACCGGTCAATACATGGAACCGGACTTACTACTAACTAATAACCTGTAAATTACAACATACAAAACATTGAGAAACACTATTGTGACGAGCAGAATCCATCGCATCCTACTACACTTGAGTTAGGCATATCATCAAACACCTTACATGCATCAGATTCAGCTATCAAACACATTCATTAAACTAAGAAAGCGTGAAAATTGATCTACATTATGTATCTTTTCACGCAGCACCTAACCTCCTAACGAAAGATTAACCATTCAACAATCCACATTACATAAATCCAAAACCACTAACGCCTAAACACGATCATATACAACGCAAAGACATTATAATTTAATACTACCTCCGTCCCAAAATAATTGTCCCCCGACAAAAAACACACAGTTTAAGAAAAGTGCATTTATTACAGCTTTCTCTTTCTTACTTTTTAACAAAATGACAGTTTTACCCTTTGACTATTAATTAATGATTTCATTTAACTTTGTAAATAATAAATTTGATTAAGGGTAGTAAGGTAAACTTAAACTATTTTCATTTCTATATTTAGGCATGGACAATTATTTTGGGACATACAAAAAAGGAAAGGTGGACAATAATATTGGGACGGAGAGAGTATCATTTTAAACTTAAATAAGAAAAATTAATACCTCCTCAGGAGGAAGCCGAAACAGTTGTCGATACTCTTCGCTTCGCAAAGACGGCTAAAAAAATCAAACAAAATCAATTAAAATTAAAATAAAAATAATAATAATTATCAGTTAAAAAGTCAAATAGTCAACGCTATCTCAAAATTCAGTTACAAAACCTGCATATCCAGCTGATTACTCCGATTAGGAGACGAACTTAAGCTCTCAACCGGATCTAAACTTCCAGTCGACGGAGGCGAACCGGTGACCGGATAAGATGATTGGGTTGTTTGTGGTGGTGACGGTGGCGGTGGTGGCGATTCGAAACCCTAATTTTGAAACCCTAACGCTACACAAATGATTTAACGGGTCGAAGTTGATTGTGGTTGATGATTATGAAGTTGATTTCAAGATGGTGTGAGTTTATTGATTTTATAGAATTGAAAGATTTGAAGATTGTGTTTATAGATTTGAAGATTTGAAGCTGTTGGTGTGAGTTTATCCATTTTTTAGAAATGAAAAGAGTAGACATGTAATGTTAGTTTTCTCCTCTTTTTGAAAGTACACGCTTATTTATGTGGAGTAATTAGTTAGTTATAAATTTTTACACGCTTTTGCTAGTGAACATATTTATCACGCTTTGATGCGTGTATTTTATTTGTACATATACACGATTATAGATTTGTATTTTATTGTTCACGCTTGAAAATGTTGAGTATTTTTCTACACGCATGTAATTGTGGATAAACCCAAAATATATCTACACGCTTTCAATAACGTGGAGAAATAAACGTGTAAAATCTAACTTTTTTTTGTAGTGCATATTCGAATTATAACAGAAACATGGTCAATTACAAATGATCTTTTATGATTTTATGTGTTGTATATATCATGATTTCATGTGATGTTGTAAATCAATTAAGAGCAATACAGAAACACAAGAACAAGGTCGACAAAACAACTAAAAGGAATTGAACAAGGTGAGTATACAATACCCTTGATGCGTGACAACAAGAGGAAGAAACAAGGGTCGAACAATAGCACTTTCTAGCCGAAACTCAACCGAAATTCACCCCCGATCAGTTGTGAAAACCCACGACTAAAACCCCCTTTCGAACCAGAATCTCCACGTCTATCACCACCTAAGTCACGGCCAAACACCTTCCTTTTTGCAAGCTTGAATCGAACCAAAAGAACCAGAAAAGAATGGCAGCCGAATGGGATTTTTCCTTAGGGTTTTTAGGTTGTAAATGTTTTCTCTTTATTATTTCCTTGGGAGAGTCGATGTTCGGTTATATGGAATGAGAAGAAAATCCGTGTTTTGTGATTTGGTTATCTAGGGAGAGTGCCGATTATTAGGGGATTTAAATTGATTCTTTCCAAATCTCAATTCGTAATGCATATAGTCTAGTTTAAAGTTTAGGTTCTTGTGTACACAAAATTTCTATGTATTTGGCTCATGAAAACTTTTATTAGGCGTGTACATGCATATTTTTTTATATAAGTTTTGTGACTTTTATATATCATAAGTATTAAAGCTTGCATATATCGCGAATGTTCAAATATAAATGTTTAGTACTTAGGTTAAATGTGATTATACGTTTTCTGATTTACGGGTGTTATACACTTAGTTATGGTTCATAATAAAATGTTCAAATTATGATAACGTTATGGAAAATATTGTTATCAAATAACCCCGATTCGAACTTTTATGTTTGTGCATGTGATTTTGGCTGGTTTATATAGGAATGCATTAGGTTAAATCATCAATTATTCTTGCAACCTTTTGAACTTCATCTCAATCCATAACCGAATTTTAATTCTATACTAATTACTAAATATCATGTGATCATTTCCGGCAAACATTACACTTTCATCTTGATGTTGTATATACTTCACATTAAATGCACCGGCTTTGTTTTTCGATAAATGTTTGAACTTTTGCTTATGTTTAAAACTCAACTTTTTTTTTTGATATTATAATTTACAAATGGCTTTAAGTCAAAATTATGTATTTTTTTTTCCTTTCTATTCATTACTCAATGTGATATTTTTAATACGTCGTATTTTGCTATTACGGCAAACTTATTTAATGGGCGAAAATATTTGTTTCTCACTAATGATTCTACATATAGAAAAAGAAAACACTTTACGATGCGCGGACCTTCTTCTTTTCAATAATAATTCAATTGCACATGATAAATTCATTCTAATATTTCTCAAAGAGCATTCGAAAGCAACTACTTATATAAACTAAATTTACTGATTAAAAACATTCACATATATATATTTTTGATATCCTATGCTCTTTTTAAATTGGTGAACACTTAGAGATCTTGTTTCCTCCCATTATATTTGAATCTAAAAATGGTTCTTGGTGTCACCAAAAGACATCCAATAAGGAAACAATAATCACAGTGCCTAATGCAAGATTAAGATGTCAACTAATCACGTTAAAAAGTATCATTTAACCATTCAAATGTTGCTTTATATACATGCTCGTGCACATTTTCTTAAATTAATTCGCACATGTGCGTTACATCAATAGAAAACACACATAAATTACTTATATATAAAAATGCATTAACATAATACACATATCTATATATATTTTTATCTATAACAATCACCTAAATATGTTAGAAACAAATAAAATAGTTGGTATCCCAATCTTTGGTTTCATTTATCTGAGCATGCATAATTTTGTGTGATTTTCATGGTACCTGCGTATGATAACTAAATTAAGAAAAAAAAAAAGACCAAGTTAATTACAAAAATCTAAAAAATGTGTGAATCATCTTCAAAATATTTCTCATTAACACACTTCAACAAACATGTACATACTAAATTTTGCAAAAGAGAATCTACAGACAGCTACCAACAATCAAAGATTTAAAAGATGTGTGAATTATCTTCAAATGTACATACTAAATGTGATTTTGGTCGGTTTATACAGGCATGAATTAGGTTAAATCATTAATTATTCTTGCAACATTTTCAACTTCATCTCAATCCATAACCGACTTTTAATTCTATACTAAATACGTGATCAATTCCGGCAACCCTTGCACTTCCATCTCAATGTTGTTATACTTCACATTAAATTATGGGACTCTATCTTAAATATCTTGATTACTCCACATTAAATTAGAGAGCTTAATCTTATATTATTATAGATGAGTAAAACAAACTATAACTTTTTATACCTAATTAACTAATACGCAAATACATAATAAATGAAGCTACAATTAAATCTAGGAGTAGATTCTAAACCGAATTGAACCTAACACTAGTTTTTTTATCTTATCACATACGTTTATGTGGAAATGTGGAATATATAGAAAATTGTCAAATATGAAGGTTTGTCATTTTTAGAAGATTTCCAAGAAGGTTCATGCTTTCGCTGTGTCCTTTTCAGCATACGTTAAATGTTTGATATCGACTAGATTAAAAACATAAAAGAAAATAAGTAAGTAGATGGCTTAATTTAGTTGCTTTTTATTTTTTCTTGCCTCTCAATCTCTCATGCTATTCAATGCTTGCGTATTACTACATTGTTTTCCATTTTTTTATTTTTTATTTTTTATTTTATCCCAAGATTAAAATTTAGTCTAAGTTAGACATGAGTGTAGAACTGTATATGTAAGTTAACTTTTTCTTGCTCATATAGACTATAGAGAACGTTAACGTATACGTATATCTTGGCAAGTGGTTGTTGCAAGTCATCTCTCTAGTGATTGTAAAATGAGCTTGACACTAAGAGCGGAATCAGGATTGAAGTTAAAAGAAGCCGAACTAACATAAAATTATAAAAAGAAATATTGCCCCAAAAAAGAATTTATTTTGCTTAACTCATGATTCAACTTAACACCACAATAATTAGAAACTAAGCTAAACAGGAAAAGAATAACTTAACAAGTAATTTTATTTGATGTTATATCTAATTGTTAAGTTATTCGAAATTTCAAAAAGAATAAGAAGAACTAATTGAAAATATTATTAAAAAATTAGCTTATGAGCTAATGTAACTAAGAATAAAATAGGCTAATTAAAGGTGGCTTAGCACTTACTAGTCACTCTACTAGCTCCTCCGTCTCTGCTTGACACCTACTCATGTCAAGATTTACAGACTATGAGTTTGTATTCTTGACACATGCAAAGACTTATACCTTTAAGCTTATAAAAGCAACCGAAATGGAGAGGTTTTTACATGACTTTTTATTGTTCAAAAAAGTTATTAGATGACTTGATGCATTGAAGCAAAGACTTTGCATATGACTTTTGGGTGAATGACTTGAAGTCTACCAAGCGTTTGATGCAAAAGCTTTTGAAAGAAAATCACCAATTGTGCACTACATCATTTGATTTTCATTAAATGCTTACTTTTAGAAAAGCTTTGTTACATTGGAAAAGTTTTGTACAATGACTTTTTGAAACATGAAATTTATTGAGATATTAATAAGATTTTAATGCTTAAGAGACAAAAAGTCATGAAAGACTTTTTACCATTGCAGATGCTCTAAGTGTGTATTCTTGATTTCTTATCCATCGTTGTTGCTCATCTCAAACTAGAGTGAGCTAGGCCAACGACGACACGCTGCGAAGGCGTGTCCTAAACGCAATTTGAGTGATAAGTGTTTTTTTTTTTAGCCACCTTGGTTGGTTGGCATGAAACCTCAGCCAGATAAAATATATATATATATATATATATATATATATATATATATATATATATATATATATATATATATATATATATATATATATATATTGGTCTAATCATAATAATATTCCCGTCGACTTTATGAAATCTAGTATTTGATGATATGGGTCATTTTCGAAAGTCTTTGCGTCATTAAACACACAACTCCAAAAGTGTTGACAATCAAACTTTCATAAACTGCTATCAAGTCCTTACGCTAAATCTTTGCTAGCCACAAAGGGGTCATATGTAACATTTGTCTCAAAAGTCAAGTTTTGTTCAAGTCAATGTTAGTATGCTACCAATGTCCTATACTCATTGGTGTCTCCATATTCTAATTCTTCACTGTTTAAGCATAAGAAAATAACTTAACTTTGTTGGAAAATTTAGTGCACTTGTGGGATTAGTTCACACCTGGTAATGGGCTTGGAGGTACGGAGTGTACACCCATCAGGTCCCTGAACACCCTGACTCATATAGTGGTTGTGCAGGATACTGCTGATAGCTGGTTCTTGCCGATGGTTCCGGCTGAGTACTGGTTCCTGCTGATGGTTCCTGCTACCAATGTCAGGATCCTGCTGATGAGCAGAGTTTCTGCTAATAGAGTGCTATATGTTTATGTAACTGTTTTGACCTATTCAAATGACAGTTACATCTGCACTCATGACCACGTTTAATTGGTCATGTAACCACTAATACCTATTATTATGGAGGCAAATTAAGTGTGATTAATGGGCCGTTAATCACTCTTAATTCCATTGACTAGGGTTGAGTAATCTTGCCTATATATAGGAAGATCAAATCATGCATGATAAGAACACAAAAAACATATAACACTTATACACGAAGGGTTATTGATTTGTGCCTAAATCACTAACAACATTTGGTCTTATCCCAAGTAGATATTCGTGATAACCAGGCATTAGGGTCGAATAGTTTACTTTGGAAAGTGATAACATGATTCCAAGTGATATCCGGTAACCTTTATTGGTATGTAGTTAGGCTATTGATTATCTTAACCCTTTTCTGGTCTCATAACCTCCAACAATCAAAGTAAACTATTTTGTGATAATCAATGGCTGCTGCTATGAGGCATATGGCTGCTAACTTTTCCAAATTGGAAAAGTTTGAAGGTGTTGATTTCAGAAGTTGGCAAAAGAAGATGCACTTCTTGCTATCAAGCATGAATGTGGTGTATGTTCTAAGCACTGCCATTCCTGAGGATCATGGGGATGATGCTACTGTGGAACAGATAAGGAATCGAAGCAAATGGGATAATGATGATTATGTCTGCAGAGGTTTAATCCTCAATGGTATGTCTGATTCTCTCTTTGACATTTATCAGAATGTTGAATCTTCCAAAGAACTTTGGGATTCCTTGGATGCCAAATATATGGTTGAGGATGCTTCAAGTAAGAAGTTTCTTGTAAGTAATTTCACAAATTACAAAATGACTGATTCAAGACCAGTCATGGAACAATACAATGAACTTCTTGGAATACTTGGAAGGTTTACACAACATAAAATGAACATGGATGAGGCTATTTCAGTCTCTTGTATCATTGACAAACTCCCTCCTTCTTGAAAAGATTTCAAGCATACCTTGAAACATAAGAAGGAAGAACTGACACTTGTTCAGTTGGGTAGTCATTTGCGTATTGAGGAATCCCTCAGGGCGTAGGATAATGACAAGCCAAAAAGTAGCAATGCTACTGGTGCATCTGTTGTCAATATGGTGGAACATAACAATTTCACCAGGTACAATGACAATAAAGGCAAATGTAAACATCAGGATAACACAAGGGCTGATCCTAACAAGAAGGTAACACCTACTTGTTGTAAATGTGGCAAATCGGGTCACATTAAAAGGGATTGCAAAGGTGTTAAGGTTGGTGGTAAAACCAATGGTTCAGGCACTAGTGGCTCAGGGAGTGGTGGTTCTGCCAACTCACTGAAAGGTCAGAATATGTTTAATGAATCTCTTCAGGTTTATTATGTTACATATGTATCTGAATCTAACTATGTGCAGGATGATGATGTTGCGTGGTGGGTTGACTCTAGAGCAACTGTTCATGTGTGCAAAGATAGAAGATGGTTCAAGACTTACAAGTCTCCAAATGATGGTTCTATTCTTCACATGAGAAATGAGTCAACAGCTTTGGTGCATGGTCGTGGTTGTGTAGATCTTAATTTTAGTTCTGGAAAGATTGTAACTTTGTTTAATGTTACTCATGTTCCTGATATAAGGAAGAACTTGGTTTCAAGTAGTGTTTTGAATAATCATGGATATAAACAAGTTATTGAATCTGATAAATTTATTTTGTCTAAACATGGTGTGTTTATTGGTTTCAGATATTTGTGTAATCAAATGTTCAGGCTTAATGTTGTCACTGACATTGTTAATTCAGCCTTTGTGTCCACCTATAAACTAAACGACTACACCCTGTGGCATGCTAGACTTGGCCATGTACACTATAAAAGGATGCAAGATATGTCTAAGGATGGGTTAATCCCAGCTTTTGACATGGACACTGAAAAGTGTAAGACTTGCATGTTGACCAAAATAACTAAGAAACCCTTTCAGGGTGTTAAACGTGAGACTGGGCTCTTGGAGCTTATACACAGTGACCTGTGTGATTTGCATGCCACTCCCTCTTTGGGGAATAAGAAGTACTGTGTGACATTTATTGATGATGCTTCTAGGTTTTGTTATGTCTATCTATTACATACCAAGGATGAAGCATTAGATAAATTCAAGGTATTTAAAACTGAAGTTGAATTGCAACTTGGGTCCCTGATCAAAAGATTTAGGACTGATAGGGGAGGTGAATACATGGACACTTTGTATTTTCAGTCTGTTGGTATAATCCATGAAACGACTGCTCCCTATACTCCTCAACAAAATGGTATCTCTGAAAGGAAAAACAGGGTACTGAAGGAGATGGTTAATTCCATGTTGTCCTATTCAGGACTGAGTCAAGGGTTCTGGGGTGAAGCTATGTTAACAGCTTGCAATTTATTAAATAGGGTTCCAAAATAAAAGGAACAAGGTTACCCCTTATGAACTCTGGACTAAGAAGAAACCCAACCTGAATTATCTCAGGGTTTGGGGTTGTAGGGAAGTTGTAAGACTCCCTGATCCAAAGTTAAAAACTCTGGGTGAAAGAGGCATTGAATGCATCTTTGTTGGATATGCTGAGCATTCCAAGGCATACAGGTTCTATGTCATTGAACCTAATGAATATGTTTCAATTAACTCAATAATTGAATTAAGGGATGCACTCTTTGATGAGAATAGATTCTCATCAGTTCCTAGACCAAGTCACAGGATTCCAAATGGTACTGATGACATTGGTGTATCAGAGGTCCCTGATGATTTATCATCTCAGGTCCCTGATGATGTTGTGGTTCAACAACCTGAACCTGAGCTTAGAAAGAGCAAAAGAGTCAGGACTCCAAAGTCATTTGGAGATGAGTTTCAATTATACTTAATTGAAGGTACAAGGAATGAGGTCTCTGACCAATATTCCTATTGCTTCATTGTTTAGGATGATCCCAAAACATTTGAAGAAGCAATGAAGTCCCAGGATGTTGCTTTCTGGAAAGAGGCAATAAATGATGAGATTGACTCCATCATGGGCAACAACACTTAGGTGTTGGTTGATCTACCTCCAGGTTGCAAACCTCTTGGTTGCAAATGGATTTTCAAAAGGAAAATGAAGGTAGATGGAACTATTGAAAAGTTCAAGGCTAGACTAGTCATTCAGGGCTTTAAACAAAAGTCGGGGATAGACTACTTTGATACTTATGCCCTTGTGGCACGTATCAGTACCATCAGGCTGCTTATTGCTTTGGCATCAATTCACAATCTGATTATTCATCAGATGGATGTGAAGACAACTTTCTTGAACGGTGAATTGGATGAGGAGGTTTATATGAACCAACCTCAGGGCTTCATCTTGCCTGAAAATGAAAACACGGTGTGCAAACTGATTAAGTCTTTATATGGACTAAAACAGGCACCTAAACAATGGCATCAAAAGTTTGATGAAGTGGTTTTGTCTAATGGTTATGTTCTTAACCAGGCTAACAAATGTGTATATAGCAAATTTGATGAATCTGGTAAAGGAGTCATCATTTGCCTATATGTTGATGATATGTTGATCTTTGGCACTGACCAAAATCAAGTTGACCTAACAAAGGAATTTTTGTCATCAAGGTTCTCCATGAAGGACATGGGGGAGGCTGATGTTATCCTTGGTATAAGGATTAAACATGAAAGCAATGGTATATCAATTTCTCAGTCTCATTACATTGAGAAGGTACTGAAGAAATTTAATTGCTTTAATTGTACTCTAGTGAGTACTCCCATGGATACCACCGAGAAGCTTATGCTTAATACTGGCAAAGCTGTATCACAACTTGAGTATTCCAGGGTGATTGGCTGCCTGATGTATGCCATGAATTGTACAAGGCCTGACATTGCTTTTGCTGTGGGTAAACTGAGCAGGTATACTAGTAATCCTAGTGCTCAGCACTGGCAAGCAATTCAGAGGGTACTAAAGTATTTGAAGAGAACTATGGATTATAGTCTTTCATATACTGGTTATCCTTCAGTGTTGAAAGGTTACACTGATGCAAGTTGGATCAGCAACACTGAAGACAATTCGCCTACCAGTGGCTGGGTATTCCTACTTGGTGGAGGTGCAATTTCTTGGGCATCCAAGAAGCAAACTTGTATCACCAGTTCAACAATGGAATCTGAATTTGTGGCTCTAGCAGCTGCTGGTAAAGAAGCTGAATGGTTGAGAAACTTGCTTCTTGAGATTCCATTGTGGCCTAAACCTATAGCACCTATTTCTATCCGGTGTGATAGTGTTGCTACATTGGCAAAGGCTTATAGCCAGATGTACAATGGGAAGTCTAGACACTTAGGTGTCAGGCATAGCATGATTCGTGAACTTATCATGAATGGGGTGATTTCTATAGAGTTTGTTAGATCTCAACAGAATTTAGCTGATCACTTGACGAAGGGTCTTGCTAGAGACTTGGTTGTAAAGTCTGCTAAAGGGATGGGTTTAAAGTCCAACTTAGTCACTGAATGCTAAGACACCCAACTCCCTCCTGAGGAAACTTAGGAGCTGAGTTCAATGTGGAAAGCTGAACATTCAGTGTACTGAATCACATGTTTTACAAACATCCCAAGGTTTGTGCTTGGAACCTGCTAAAAAGGAGGATGAAGTCACTACTTCTTAATGGTTAATTTTCTTTGAAAAAGTGCTTGGCAGGAGCATGAATAAAGAGGAACCACCTATGTGAATGTTGATGTTTTGCCGCTTCAGGAAGCTATGGACTTTTAGCTTTTACAACATTTATGAATTGGATATGGACACATAGCTTGTATAGTGTCAGGAGCGTTTAAGTGTTTGAAAACTTGTGTGTATTTTATCTTCAGGTATTCAAATGGGTTGAAGGGTTCAATTCTTAGAACACCCTGATTCTCGAATATTTGAACGTGTAATGTACTAAGATGGAAATTCAATCCTCAGGATATTTTCGTTTATGCACTTGTTTTGTATTATGGTTATTTTCATGCAAAGGTAGTGAACTAAATTTGGGGAGGATTGTTGGAAAATTTAGTGCACTTGTGGGATTAGTTCGCACCTGGTAATGGGCTTGGAGATATGGAGTGTACACCCATCAGGTCCCTGAACACCCTGACTCATATAGTGGTTGTGCAGGATACTGCTGATAACTGGTTCCTGCTGATGGTTCCGACTGAGTACTGGTTCCTGCTACCAATGTCAGGATCCTGCTGATGAGTAGAGTTTTTGCTAATAGAGTGATATATGTTTATGTAACTGTTTTGACCTATTCAAATGACAGTTACATCTGCACTCATGACCACGTTTAATTGGTCATGTAACCACTAATACCTATTATTATGGAGGCAAATTAAGTGGCATTAATGGGCCGTTAACCACTCTTAATTCCATTGACTAGGGTTGAGTAATCTTGCCTATATATAGGAAGATCAAATCATACATGATAAGAACACAGAAAACATATAACACTTATACACGAAGGGTTATTGATTTGTGCCTAAATCACTAACAACATTTGGTCTTATCCCAAGTAGATATTCGTGATACCCAGGCATTAGGGTCGAATAGTTTACTTTGGAAAGTGATAACACGATTCCAAGTGATATCCGGTAACCTTTATTGGTACGTAGTTAGACTATTGATTATCTTAACCCTGTTCTGGGCTCATAACCACCAACAAACTTATAGCAAATTACCAAACATTATGGAAAATTAATTGGTCTAATCATAAGAATATTCATGTTTCTTTATAAACTAGCAGGTTACCCGCGCAATGCGGCGGCGGGTACATTGTGACTATATTTTGCAGCAAGCAAATGTTATTCGGTTACACATTTTTTCTAACAATAACTGTACAAATGAATGATAATTTAAATTAAAATAAGTTTAAGCAATAATAATGCAAACTATTTCATATCCAAAATAAACATAAGCTCCAAACGAAAGAAATGAACAAACGTAGAATTTTTGAAACATAGGTTAAAATAGATGTCATTACAAAAAGAAATGTAATTTGGCATAAATACAAATATTGTAATTATTAATATGCATCATTAGCTGCAACGTTATTATTTGTAAATATCAGAGTACTCGTGCGTTGCAGCGAATGATATCATGTAACTAAAATCATCGGTGATCAAAATATTTGAATAGTAAAGTATACACATGATATTGGCCAACATTGAGGCGGTAGATAATATTATAAAAGTATGATGTTAAAATGATGATTGTTTGTGGTCACAAGTAGACACGAGAGTGTATAATAAGCTTCATTACATTTTTTACGATATAAAAATTTTAATGTCATAATCACTCAATATTATAAGTATATGTTAAAAATATTTTCAGATTTTTCAAGTACTTATGTAATTATCTTGTTTGACTATTGTAAAATTTTCAAGTAATTACGTAATTCAATTAAGTAAATTACACCGCCCAAAGTCTGCTCGATTAGAGCTTTTGGTCACTTTTTTCCCCCTAAAAATCTCACTTTTAGTCTCCAAAGTCTGCATTTAATCCTTTTAGGCTAATGATCATTAGTTTTTTCATTAGCTGAAAGGGCATTTTTGTCTTTTTGTCATTTTTTCCCAAACAGTCCATTAAATCTTGATTAACACACAACAAACATTAACCCAAACACCCCCTTCTTCTACCTCACAATCTCCTCCGACATTTTTTCCAGCAACCACCATCTTCTCTGACATTTTCTAGCAACTACCTTCTTCTCCGGTATTTTTTTAGGCAGCAACCATCTTCTTCGACATTTTTTCGGGCAAAACACCATTTTTTTTCCATAGACAAGTAGTATAATCTTTTATTTAGTATATTACTGTATTGAAATGTTTGCCTTTTGAAGTCAAATTTGCTGCTAATCTTAGTGACTCAAAACTCACTATTGATGTGGAATCTTTATTGCAAATTATACACGACACTTTATGTTTGTGCTATGATGTGGGATTCTTCGAAGTTCGAACAACTTTAACAAAATAACAACCTCACTACTTTAATTTGATATACCCAAATAGAAACAACAACAACCCAAATATGGTACTCCGTACTTTTTATATGATGATTTTATAACAATAAAAATAATTTTGCGATACAAACCCACGTAAGAACTCGCAAAAATAAAATCCAAGATCATTAAAATCATCTAAAACAAAAACCTGGTACATCAAATCTAATACAAATTCCAAAAAACAAACATGTGTTTCAAACACGAATGGTGGCTGACGCTTCTTGCGGAAGGGGTGATGGTGGCGATGGATATGTGTATATGTGCTTTTTCTCATTTTTCCGGCAGTGCCACACTTCTGGGGATTCGTTTTTTCTTCGGCAGTTGAAATTTTGTTTGTTTAACAATAGCAGCTCCATCTCTCGCTTTAGTAAAACAAATCAAAACTCAATATTATATATTATATCCATGGTCAGATCTCGTAATATCATACACTATCAAAAAAAAATACTACACCAAATACAAGTATAATCTCTTCTTGAACTGCAATTCCATTGTTATGAGAATGAAACTCAAAACCAGTGCTCCAAAGTCCAAAGCTAGTCAAGACATATACAATAATAGTAAAAAGAACGAAAATAAAAATGAAAAATCAAGTGCGTATTTTACGCTTAATACTAAGTCTCCTTATCATCATTATTTCAGTTACATCCATGATTTATCTCTTTTATGTAGATCAAAATAAATGTGAATAAACTATCCAATAATAACCTTTACTTCTAAGTTATAGTTGGTTACAATTCTTTTTAAAGTTTAGTGTTTGAAATATAATGTTTATTTAACAACATCCTTCATCATCCTCTGTTACCTCAAGCTTCGTTCTCGATTTCCAGCAACACCAGCAGTTCAGTGGCGGTGGCTGTAACATAAAAAAAGCTAAAAAATGTTATAAAAACTCATATCTCCAAATAAAATCTACAAATCTATAAAATAAAACCTTCAAAACTTGATTAATAATGAGAGGCGGAGGGAGAGTAGTTAAACCATATTTATTGTTTGTGTTTGTTTATTTTAGTAACTAGCTTATAGACCCGTGGAATCCACGGGATTTTAGAAGGTTTTTGATTAAAAAAAGGTAAGTACGTGAATAAAGTAAGAAAGAACAACAAACGTAAACGCTTTGAAATTTTCTTGTAAAGGAACAATAAGTTATAAGTGACTAAAAGTATAAAACAAATCATTTTGCTCGCGCATTGCTATATATATATATATATATATATATATATATATATATATATATATATATATATATATATATATATATATATATATATATATATATATATATATATATATATATATGTATGTATATATATATATATATATGTATGTATTATGGTTCCGTGATGTTAGAAATTAATGTAGGTGTGGCAAGGCAATTTTAATTTGAAAGTAATGATAGATTGTTGTCGAACCTGCAAAAAAAGGGATCATATAGGCCCAATTTTTAGTAACATATTAAAGGCAGTTTATAAGCCGAAAAATGCGAGTATCCTTTTGGTGTCATTAACATAACAGATTTTCAAATGTTAGTAAGCGTATAAGCCCATAAAAAGACGGTGGTAATCCAAACATCCCTTTTGATCCAAGTTAAACTCCATATGATTGATCTTTAAGTATCGCTCTTTTTAACCATATTATTATGGGCTTATCAGCAAAGGCTCTCAAAGTTCACAAAATATATACAACTGAAGATGAGTAAAAACTATTAAGCAACTGTTCACTATCACATTGTATACTTCTTACTACAGAAACATGTACAAACGTCATGTACAATGTATATGTACTCTTACACCATGATCCAAAATAACATTAGTTGGCAAAAGGTTTCTTTACATTGCAAAAGAATGCACCAGAATTTTTCTTAAAAGCTGTACTTGTGTTGTGCTGGTGACTAATTTAAATACCAGTAGACTTTTAGGATAAAAGAATTTTAAAGAGTTTTCAAAAAAGCTTGATATGTCAACTTTCATATCATAACAAATAAGAAAATACGAAGCCAATCGTAAAGCTAAATAGGATTCACAATAAAGTAACAACCCTAAACATAAGAGAGGTGTGGTGTCTTTTGTGGTCAAAAGGACCAACTCTGAATATCAAAGATGGAGTTTTTTTAATCTGCTAATGGACTTATATTTTCTATTTGTAACAAATACTAAAATGAGGAATTGTATACTGTTAATGAGTATTCGATTCCACTTTTGACCCTGAAGCTAAAAATTGGTTAATATCGTATACCTTCGAATGCTTTATCTGCTACTTCAGAGGTTTGCTGTACTAAATCTACCGTAAGAAGAACCTTCTTCACCCTTTTCCCACAGCCTAATTAATGCATATCTGCTGCTACAGTAGCAGCAGAAACCGCTGCACACCTAATCTACAGCAGAAGAGCAAAAATTCGCTGAATAAAAAACTCCAACCCATCTTATAACTATTGAATGAATAAGTAACTTTAAAAAAGGAATACCTTTATTGGTCCCAGTAGGCGGTTTAAAAAGCCAAGAAGAACCTTGTTCACCCTTATATACAGCCTGCGAGAACCACGACAATGCGTAGGCACAATTGTGCCTAATACATACCTGCAAACTGTCCTTTTTGTGTCTGGTATTCCAAGATCCAGAAGTCTTCATCTTCCTCCCTGCTAGATTTCCTGAGAGCCTCTTTGTTCTCCTCTGCCCCGTTATGAATTCTAGCTGGTTCAATCATTGGGAGTCTTTTGAGATCAAAAAACTATTAAGAGCTGCTTCAGCTAGTTCCGCATACAAAATGACCGCTTTTCCATGTAGCTGCAACAAACAAACTAAATCACTCATCCAAACACAGAAAAAGCATATGCTTACTGAATGTTTAAACCGACCTATGAGTTATCCTTAAGTTGGAAACAATGTGACAAATGAAGTCCTAATGATTTATGCTGTAACTCCATACATATAGATTGGCTGTCAAAAATAATCTTTTGGGACGGCTTCTGATCCAAAGAGAGTGGAAGGAGATTACAAAATGATAAATGTTATAATTGGCATACATAGTACTAAAACACAATTTGCAAGACAGTGCGACCCTTGGTTTTAAATTTTCATCCTCTGCTGCCATTACTTGATTTCTTGATGCCTGTAACTCTGCAATTTCAGTACTTTCAAGCTTAACGACCCTGGTCTGGTGTATGTCATCTTCCACCGGTTGCCCTTGACAGATACACGGACCCCATCCATCGCACATTAAAGACCTACGATCAACCTGTTAATATATATTTTTACACATGCCCACACGTTATGAGACCTCTTCCCTTTCATATCAAAGACCCCGCGCTTAACCTGTTGAAACATAATTATAAGATTTAGTCACATTATCAAGTTCATTATCTTTTATCGAGTTCAATAATATTATTCTGTGCATGTTATATGGTGCCTCTGATTTATGCATTACGTTGCCATACCAATATAACTTCCTAATTAATTCAAGCATTGATATACATGGCCATCGTACTACCTACCGTTGCATAACATAATATGAGTAAAATAAATTTATCGGTGCCATAACATGGATACCCTTTTTTAAAAACCTATTGGCACCTAATAGTAACATAAAAATGTAAAGACACATAAAGTTAAGAACTCTCACTTGCATAGAGAAGTTAAAATAAACTCAATCACAACCTAAGACCATGATAGGAAGAGCCGACTCCAATCACGGCGAACCTAGCCTAGAATGTTAACAGATAGAGATAGTTTCAGACCTAAAAGCTAAAGAAGCATTAATATGATATGAATAACTTTCGAACCTTTGTCTCAGCGGTATGAACGCCCCTTTAGAGACCATAATTGACCATTAATCCCTTAGAAGCAAAAACAAAAATTAAAAAAAATATATAATAGTAAAAATAAATTAATTAAAATTAAAATTAAAAAAAAAAAAAAAAAAAAAAAAAAAAAAAACCCCACACACACACACACCATAAGCATATATGTTATTTGTGTAGAATGTAAAAGAAGTAATAAAAATCCTAACCTTGTGGGCACCCTTGTATTCTCCTACCTGCATACACAAAATGCAGATGAACTCAAAAGAAATGGAAATATTGGCCATATGAACATAGTTCAAGCAACTATAACATCTTAAAAAAACACAATCTCATTTGTTTTAGCACTTTACATCACATAAAAAATATACAATAACAACATAAATATCAGCTAAACATCCTAATAAAGGCTTACTGAAGCACGGTTTCACAGGTTCACCTAAACTTCCTAGCCGTTCCACTACTTGAAATTCATTCCAAGCATTTCTCAACCACTTGGTCTATAGTATATCAAACTACAAAAGAGGGAGTCTAAAGTTCTAAACTAACCGGAACTCACTGAAGCACTTGGATAGCTCATCTAGTCACCCATTGCTCGTTACCAAATTATCATCAGCCCAAATATTACATTTCTTTATCGAGTTACCCGTATTCTGCCCTCGGCCAGTTCTATGTTGTGGCTTAATGGCATTAAATTGACCACAAGTAGGTAACTAAGGGTATAAGTTACAGTTCTGGATTCAGAGAAGGTCTACCGACTATTAAAATAGTTCTTGGTCTTTTCGGTTCATGTTTAGAAAATCTTTGAACCTGTATTTTTATATTCTATTCAATATTGAAGTTGTTACAGTTTAAGATTAACACAAACTCAACATAAGCCTGGTTGATATTTTGGCGTGAGACTGTAGTGCCAGCCAGTTTTTAACAGGAATTAATCGGTTAAGTGGCCAAGTTATCTACTAAAGCAAAATGTATGCCACGACCAGTAAAAACATCAACGGGGGAAAAAGTTTGCAGCGTGTTCCTGATATTGAATTACATGAATAATGAATCATGTACCTGATGTCTTCATGTCCATATGGTTCCTCAAGAATTTATCAAATACCTCTTTCGCTCGGTACAACTCAGCCTGCAATCATCAACGACAACATACTCGTGAAGCTTTGTAATTACCTGATTATTTAAATAGAGAAGCACGGAATTACAGAGATGGGAACTTTGTTGTGCCAATTAGGATGGTGGTAAAGAAGCGGTTACATCTGTACGAAGCACAGTCGGCTATGAACAAACTCCTTCTATTCATTATCAAGCTTAATGTTCCTGAAAATCAAAAAATCGACTCACAAATGACACAAATAAAATTGAATAGCTAAAAACTTGAAGTACCTGTTTTATAAACCCAAAATCGGTCAGCACGGTATCTGGTTAACTGCTTTTCCATCATCACCTCTCTCAAAATGATGTTATTACTTCCAGTACCTAAATTCAAACATTTTAATCTGGTTTATTAAGAGTAACTCATCGCCGTAAACTGATATTCTTTAATCCTATCATTATCACAAAGATTATTAAAAATAGAAAACCTATGAAAAAACACATAAACACCTTTGGATCTTAGAAATTCATATTTTTAACACATTTAAAAATCAATAGAAACAACAAAGAATAAAAGATGTAGAAAATGCTTAAATGAGCCATCATTTTCGTTAGTATTTTCATTGTTGTTGTAATTGCAGATTTCTGTAACATTCAAAATGCTCAGACATTATAGCCAATTCAATCGGACCCGTTCTTCCAATTCAAAGAATTTCCCAAGTGCAAATTTATACAACTGAAACAAAAACTATTAGCTCATGACTTCCTCAAAACTCCAATAAACTAACAACCAACTCTTGTCAGTATAACGTCACACAACTCACCTTAGTAGTATTAGTCGATAACTCTGTCCTTGCCGGATATGATGCATAAAATTGATCACCTCTCGAGAATCCAGCTCTTATCTCACAACAAATAGATAAACATGGAAACCTTAAAATCGAAACTTTCCATACAACATCATATTAGCATTTCATTACCTTTTAGTCGACCATAGACCCTCAACGTTTCATCAAACATGTTATGGGCATCCTTCAATTCAGAAAATTACGCAATTAGCAACATATTCATCAGATACTTACGAAAAAGAAATTGCCTTTCCATAAAATATTCGGCTAAAACAAATACAAAAAGAAAAAGCACTGAAATGAAATTGAAATGGAAATCAAGAAAATTCTACCCTCTCGAGTCATGACTCATGCTAGTTTCTTGAGAATAATAATGATAAAAAATGTGTTAATATTAGTACTCGGACTGTCACGTCAACAGGCCTCAAACCGAAGTTATTGACAACCATTTTTATCATCTTCCGACTCACCCGACAGAACATATACAAGTTATGCAAACCAATTTAAAGTAGAATAACACAAACTACCATTTCAAACAACGACATGATTCAAATGTATCAATCTTTTTAAACATATTTAAAACTTAGAACATGTCTACAACAAATCGTAACCAACGTACATTCATACAATTAGTTTAAAGCTACATACAAACCTTAGCGTCAAGGACTATTGAGTCCAACCAAATACATACTTGAACCAACCAAGTACCACGTTCCTTCTTTATGGACATTTCCTGCTCCATACAAAGTCAAAGATCTATTCAACGTTCGAGTATTGCAAAATCAAGTCGCATAAACAAATCAAGTCAAATACATAATTGGGCTGATTTTGTGATACCATCTTCATCTTAGGGATGGTTTTACATAAACAACAATTTCAGTCGCATAAACAAATCAAGTAATTAACATAAAAATGATTACCTTTTATTGAAGTTGTGTTTTGCTTCATAAATAAATACGCTTCATATCAGGTTCAATAAGTGAATACGACACCCTAAAACAATTAAAAAAAAACTTGATTAATAACAAATTTAGCTTCACACACTTTTCACCAAACACGTAGTGTGCATAGAGTACCCTCGTAAATTGGTTCCAAATCCAACTCAAAACTCCATTCCAAATAAAACATATAAGCAGTCCATTCATATGGATACTAAGACATAATTTTTAACAAAAACATGAGGATGTTCATCAAATAACAAAAAGATTAGAAGAAATCAATTAGAAACAAACATCGTGAATTGAATTGAACTTAATCAAAGCAAAATATATAATAAATTGAATTGAAACACAATTAAATTGATTATTTAAAAAAACAACACATCAAAATAGCTATACTATGTGATTTAAATCAAAGCCCTAAAAAGAAATAGATGCAAATACTTACCAATCGGATGATGCATCAGAGGATTTGTATGTGTGTTTTTGAATCGGTGAAAATATGACATGAAAATCTTGAATGAATGAGTTTATGAAGAAACAATTATCGTTTTAATTTAATAGGCTTCAATACTTTACAAAAATAAGACAAAGAGGAGCGTGCAAAGGAAGATTGAAGATTGAAACTGCATATTGAATTTGAAACTGCAAAGGAATGAGTTTAATGAGGAGCGTGAATGAGGTTGTAAAATATTCAATGTTGTGAAACTATTTAATTAGTTTCTAAAAAGATTATATTTACTGTTTTAACTACAGCTTTTTTTTTTGGGAATGAATGTGTGAATGGCTAATGCATTTACTTGTTGTACGAAATTAATATTGGACCAATCACATGAGAGACACATCAGCGCATTTATTACATTGGGTGCTTCATTGACTTGTAAATTTTTCTGGTTTATTAGAAGATATAGATATAGATATAGATGAGAGGTAGAGGGAGAGTAGTTATCTTGGACTGTCATATGGTTTAAATGGGCTGTTAGAATTCATATGGTTTAATTCAGTCTAAGTGGGCTGTTACAATTCTAATGGTTTAGATGGGCTGCATTTATATAAATGTTGTTATAACTTCATATGTAAAGACACTTAATTATGTGTATTAACGTTTAATTATTTCCTGAAAAAGAAATGTTTTTGTGTCATAAAAATTTTAAAACTTCCTCATTTAGAAGTCCTAAATGCATTAGTATGTAGTATAGATAGGTTTTCCTTTACTTTATAGTCTAATTAAACTTGGATCACTATTGTAAGTATTGTTACGACTCTTTTTTAACATCTCATTCATATTCTCTGTCTAGAAAAACCCATCTCATTCATCTTCTCTATCGACCCCAACCTATCATTATTTTGAAAAAGAAACAATTTCCAATCAAAGTTTCTTATGCAATGACGATAAACAAAAGCCAGGGCAGTTTCTAATTAAGATTGAGGTCTATTTGCATCCAGGGAAACATCACCTCATGGATTAAAAATACTTGCCAGTCAGAAAAAAAATAAGCCGCCTAATACTACAAAAAGTATAGTCTATGAAGATTTCTTGACAAAAATTCAAAACACACAGGTTTCTTTATAAATAGGTTCTCATTTACTTTATAATCCAATTTATAATCCAATTAATATGGCAAGTCTTTATGATATGATAATGCATCATGAAACTTGGATCATTATTGTAAGTACAGTTGTGACTCTTTTTTACTAATGTCAATATTTGGTACTAAATGTTCTCTCTTTCAGGGACACTGTCACCACCAGTTCAACAAGAATATCAAAATGCTGAAAAATTAATCCTGGGAAGATAATACCAACGATTTTCTATAACTTTATATATGTATATCGTATTTACAAAAATAAATGTTTCAATAATTCAATAACCATTATTTTATCTTTCTATAGGCCATGTTGTATCTCAGTTACAGTGGCAAGCATATTTAACACATGAACACCGAGTTTGATTTTAAAAAATATGCTCTTCCAAAGAGTACAACACTAACGGATACAAACACTTCGCCGCAATGCGCGGATTGAAATCTTCATTTAATAGACAATGATAATATTATTTATAAATAACAATAACATATATGTTCTTTTTTAAATATAAAGTTTAAGAGATATTAATTAAATTTATAAAATCATTAAAAATATGAAAAATGACAAGTTTAATTAAGACCATATAATTTATTTAAAACTTATCAACTAAAGTTGTATTAATTAATTATTTTTTTAAATCAACAGATATGCTTTAATATATATTTATTTTGTTGAATAATATTTTGATAAGTTTGATCAAATTGAAACCAATTTTGATTTTTATTTGCTATTTAAGAGGCTCAATTTTAAAATTAAACTCTCTCTTATTTGTCAATAGAAGAATTTGTTTTTTCATTTTGTATATATATGAGATAAAATAGTAAACATAATTTCTATAAACCATTTACTAGATCAAGTATAGTATGAAAAAACCTTATTGAGTAGATTTGTACTCTTTATAAGAAACGCTTGTAAACACGTTCACATCATCCAACTTCTTTACTCGGCCGTGGTTGTCTAAAGAATTGGCCATCGACAAATTGCAACTAAATTTGAAAAATAAGAATTCGTTTTAGACCACTAAATGCCCGTTTGTTTCACAGAATGTTTTTTACGAAATTGGAATTTTTCTATGAAATTGAAATGTTAAAGAATTGAAATCTGTAGGATTTAGAATCTAAAACAATTGAAATTTGCAAAAACTAACGCGTTTTTGCTTGGAAAAAAATGAAATAGGAAAATTTTTAATTTAAAATTTAATTTTAGTTTATAACAGACAAACTGAATATTCTTTATTAAATATAGTATTAAATATTTATCAAATATTATCTTCTAAATATCCAAGAATAATAATAATAATTTTTATTAATATTATATAAACTAATATATTAAAATAATTCAAAATCTTATTATATTTAATATCATTTCGATAAATAGTACTTTTGCATAAAATGTATTTTTATAAAACTATTAACGTATTGAATAAAAAGTGGGGTTTAAAAATTAATTTATATATAAGTTTATAATAATAATAATAATAATAATAATAATAATAATAATAATAATAATAATAATAATAATAATAATAATAATAATAATAATTGATTTTTGATGATATTCAAAATGAATTTCATATGGAATTGTAAATATTTCTTTCTTTTTGCAATGGATGTTAAATTCCACACATATGAGATTTTGAAGTATTTTCATTTCATTGCCAACTAAACACATAGGGCATGTTTAGTACAAAGAATTGAAGATGAGGAAATGAAAATCAATTCATTTCTTATGTTTGGTACCTCAAAGAAATAAAAATGTGGAGAATTGTAACTCCTAGAAATTAGTTCCTTTGTATTTTGTGGAGAGTTAGTTTCCCATCTATTTGGTAAAAAAATGAATTCTTTGCACAACTAAATAATAATAATAATAATAATAATAATAATAATAATAATAATAATAATAATAATAATATTTTAATATAATAATAATATATTAACATAATAATAATAATAATAATAATAATAATAATAATAATAATAATATTTTAATATAATAATAATATATTAACATAATAATTTCTTTAGTCAATTCTCTGGTGTTACCAAACACTGGAATTCATATTAAATTTCTTTGATAATTCATTTCTCTGATTTGATTTCTGCACTTCATTTCATTTCTCTGAATTCACCCTACCAAACGTGCCCATAGAGAAATGGAATTGAGATTCTGAATTCTTTGAATTTGCCAACCAAACATATTATAGAATGAAATCAGATTCTAATTCATCTGAAAGTTTTACGAACCAAGCGAGGCCTAATAATTAGCAAAAGAGGTCTATGGTGATTGCAATAACAACTATTCTTGCTAGCTATTTTTAACAAAATAATTGCCGTTAAAAAAAAAAAAAAAAAAAAAAAAAAAAAAAAAAAAAAAAAAAAAAGGCCACTTTGTCCTAGAAACAACAAAAGTTAGATACTAAACTTTTGAATATAGAGCATTGCTATAGGGAATTGTAGCTAATAGAGTTGCAACCTCGTTGGCGAACCAAGAATGAACACAAAATGAGCAAGTTTGCATATTTGATTCTCGCCTCAGCTCGATGCTGTTTGAGGATGTTATAAGAGTGGCAAGACCACGTAGTATCATTTCTGGTTAGTTAGGGGTATTTACGCTCCATTGCACACAAAAAACAT
Source organism: Artemisia argyi (assembly GCA_030686995.1). Taxonomy (NCBI): domain Eukaryota; kingdom Viridiplantae; phylum Streptophyta; class Magnoliopsida; order Asterales; family Asteraceae; genus Artemisia; species Artemisia argyi. The sequence continues at coordinate 306,337,907 of CM060709.1, forward strand.
AAAATAGCAAAACTAGCTATAATATATACTACTGTTTAAGTTAATTTTGTGGTTAATATAGATATTTTGATGGTTATTTTTACACCATATATGGCATGTAAATTACACCAATTTGGAAGTTGAATTACTATATACTCGTATTTGTATTATAGTAGTGGTATACATATATCAAACTGTTTATAGACTTTGGTTACTTTTATTCTGGAATTAATATCTCAATTAAACATCATATAGTGTATAGTGTACTACTATATACATGAGTAAAACAAACTATAACTTTTTATACCTAATTAACTAATAGGCAAATACAGAATATATGAAGCTACAATTAAATCTAGGAGTAGATTCTAAACCGAATTGAACCTAACACTAGTTTTTTTTATCTTATCACACACGTTTATGTGGAAATGTGGAATATATAGAAAATTGTCAAATACGAAGGTTTGTCAATTTTAGAAGATTACCAAGAAGGTTCATGCATAGCTATGTCCTTTTCGCTATGTCCTTTTCAACATACGTTAAATGTTTGATATCGACTAGATTAAAAACATAAAAGAAAATAAGTAAGTAGATGGCTTAATTTAGTTGCTTTTTATTTTTTCTTGCCTCTCAATCTCTCATGCCTATTACTACATTGTTTTCAATTTATTTTTTTATTTTATCCCAAGATTAAAATTTGGTCTAAGTTAGACATGAGTGTAGAACTGTACATGTAAGTTAACTTTTTCTTCGACTCCTCATATAGACATGAGAACGTATATATCTTGGCAAGTGGTTGTTGCAAGTCATCTCGATCTCTAGTGATTGTAAAATGAGCTTGACACCATGAGCGGAGTAAGGATTTGAAGTTATAAGAGGCCTAACTTAATTTAAAATTATAAAAAAAATTAAGATTTTATTTTGCTTAACTCATGATTCAACTTAACACCACAATAATTAGAAACTAAGCTAAACTAGAAAAGAATAACTTAACAAGTAAATTTATTTGATGTTATATATGATTGTTAAGTTATTCGAAATTTCTAAAAGAATAAGGGGAGCTAATTGCAATTATAATTAAAAAAAATTAGCTTATGAACTAATGTAACTAATGAATCAAATAGGCTAATTAAGAGTGGCTTAGCACCCACTAGTCACCATACTAGCTCCGTCTCTGCTTGACACCTACTCGTGTCAAGATTTACAGACTATGAGTTTGTGTTCTTGACACCTGCAGAGACTCGTACCTTTAAGTCTAAGTGTGTATTCTTGATTTTTTGTCCATTGGTGTTGCTCATCTCAAACATTGAGCTAGGCCAACGGCGACACGCTGCGAAAGCGTGTCCTAAACGTTATGTGAGTGATAAGTTTTTATTTTTATTTATTTTTTATTTTTTTAGTTTTAGCCACGTTGGTTGGCATGAAACCTCAGCCAGATAACCTATATATATATATATATATATATATATATATATATATATATATATATATATATATATATATTAACAAGGTATTCGCGCCCGCCGCGTTGCGGCGGGTACTTTTAATCAATTTCGATGGATTAATCAGATTCTTGACATCACTGGAAAAGAACTTGAGCCGTAAGTGAATGGAAGTCTTTGTGTGGTGGTGTTGGCCCTTATAGTTTTAAAAAGGGCAAATTACCTAAAAATGTATTTAACTTGCCACTTTTTACCATTATATATAGCAATCTTTTTTTTTTTTTTTTTCCCTATTGTGTGACTAAACTTTCGAATTTGGTACATTGTGTGTATTTTGTGACTTTTTAGCCTTGTAAAATGACCATTTTACCGTTCAAAATTTTGAAAATGTAAGGGTAAAATGGTCACAAAATACACACAATGTACCAAATTCGAAAGTTTAGTCACACAATAGGAAAAAAAAAAAAAAAAAAAAAAAAGATAGCTGCATACAATGGTAAAAAGTGGCAAATTAAATACATTTTCAGGTAATTTGCCCTTTTAAAAAAATTTAGGATAATTTTTAAAGTTATTTGAAAAGTTAAGGGCGCATTTTGAAAGTTCTTTTTACTTAAAAAATATATATACTAAACATCAACATTTTTTATAAAACCGTGCGTACGTCAAAAACATATCAATATTGGGCTTGTTCTGTTCGTTATCGAGAAGGCTTTTTGCCAGTATTTTTTTTATTCACAAAATTACCAGATATCTGTTAGTTATTTGGTAAACAAAGTTTGTTATATAAAAAAAATCATAAATTTTAAAAAGTTCAGGGTATGTTTTTTAAGTTTTCTTTTTTTATTAATAAAATTTATTGTTTTTTATTGGCAAATTAATTTTTTAACCGGACACGGACCTCGAGTCCATGCCCCATAGTATATAGTATGAATGAATTGGTCTAATCATAATAATATTCCCGTCGACTTTATGAAATCTAGTATTTGATGATATGGGTCATTTTCGAAAGTCTTTGCGTCATTAAACACACAACTCCAAAAGTGTTGACATTCAAACTTTCATAAATTGCTATCAAGTCCTTACGCTAAATCTTTGCTAGCCACAAAGGGGTCATATGTAACATTTGTCTCAAAAGTCAAGTTTTGTTCAAGTCAATGTTAGTATGCTACCAATGTCCTACAACTTCATATTCTAATTCTTCACTGTTTTAGCATGAGAAAATAACTAAGCTTCTTTCATTAGCAAATTACCAAACATTATGGAAAATTCGATGCTAGTCTTTATTTTGGTTTTGAGCTTCATATCGATAGCAAATGGCGAAACAAATATAAATATCACAGTAGGGGTGATTCTTGATAACGAAACATCTATAGGTAAAATGAGCAGAAGTTGCATTTCAATGGCTTTACATGATTTCTATCAAGAACATGACAGTTATACCACCAGAATTGTCCCTCGGTTTCGCGACTCTAAGCAAGATAACGTTGAAGCGGCTTTTGCAGCAATAGATCTCTTGAAAAATGAGCAAGTCATGGCAATACTAGGACCCATGACATCCTCACAAGCCGATTTCGTGATTGACATTGGTAACAAATCAAGTGTTCCTATAATCTCTCCTGCCACAAGCCCGTCTTTGTCACCAAATGATACCCCGTATTTCATACGTTCTTCACATGATTCTTCCTCACAACTTAAACCAATAGCAGAACTGATCAAACACTTTGGTTGGAGGGAAGTTGTGTTTATTTATGAAGATGGCGATTATGGAAGAGGCTTGATTCCTTACATATCTGATGCCATGGTGAACGTTGATGCTAAAGTTATGTATCGCACCGTCATATATCATTCTGCTTCTGATAATAGGATCCTTAAAGAACTCTATAAGATGAAAACGATGCAAACTCGTGTTTTCATAGTACACGCCTTACCAGATTTGGCAACACGTTTTTTCAAGAAAGTAAATGAAGCGGGGATGATGGAAGAAGGGTATGCTTGGATTAGGGATGAGCACGGTACCGGTACCGTACCGGTACCGTACCGAATTTTTCCCGAGCATAAACTAGGGTACCGGTACCGTACCGAACGGGATTCGGGAATCGGTACCGGTACCGGTACCGGTACCGGTACCGGTACCGGGAAATCGGGATTTTCCCGTTTTTTTTCGGGAATTTCCTGATTTGGTACCGGTACCGTACCGAATTAGTGGTACCGAATTTTTTTCCTCCTTATTTCGTAGTACCGGTACCGTACCGTATTTCGGGATCGGTACCGTTTCGGTACGGTACCGGTACGGTTCCGGTTCGGTTCCGGTATTCGGTACGAAATGCTCATCCCTAGCTTGGATCATTACTGAAGTGCTCACTAGTCGTTTGCATTCTTTGGATCCTTCAGACATAGACTCAATGCAAGGAGTGCTAGGTAAAGATACAAAAAAAACTCATTTCTTGACCATAATATTAGGCCTATTTGGACCCCAACGGTCTGGACCGGTCCTGACCACCCCTAGCAAGGCTTATTTGAGTATATCTTGTTTTAGACATTTAGCAGATTTTGGTATTGCGTATGCAAAACAGATTATGAATTTGAAAAATGGGATTCGATCATCTTTAAAAAACGCAAATAATTACTTTTCTCAAATAATTTGTCAAAGCCTATTTTCTGAATATGGTTGCATGAGTGTTTGTGTTTTTGCAATAGCACACATCACTTTGTGGAAATTTTCTTTGTGACTATAGCATTATAATGGGTTTCTAAGAATATGCATAATAATGGGTTTCTAATAGTAATTTATAAAGTACATTTACATTTATATTATAACACAATTATTTTATCTACTAGGGGTGAAGTCACGTATCCCAAGAACCAACAAGCTAATCAAATTCGAGAAAAGATGGAAAAGGAATCAAAATCCAGAAGGCGAAATGACTGAGTTAGACATGTTTGGATATTGGTGGTATGATACAGTTTCCGCGCTAGCAAAAGCATTGGAAAAGGTCCCGAGTGACACTATAATCAATACTACTTTCAAACAAAAACAAAGCTCCACAACCGATTTAGAAGCTATTGGAACCTCAGAAATGGGACCAAGGCTCCTTCCGTTGATCCGTAATATAACACATAATGGTCTTAGTGGCAACTTCCATCTTATTAATGGACAGTTACAACCCTCAGTGTACGAAATAGTGAACATAATAGGAAAAGGTGAAAAACACATCGGGTATTGGACACCTACAAACGGGATCATAAAAAAGTTGCATCAAACCAATGGGACCAAAAATGATCTTGGAACAATCATATGGCCCGGGGACACGCCTTTTAGTCCAAAAGGTTGGGAAATGCCAACCAGTAATGAAAGCAAGTTACGAGTTGGGGTTCCAGCAAAATCAGGCTTTGTTCAGTTTATCGATGCCGACATTGATCCTAAGACCAAACAGGTTATATCTGTCACTGGTTTTTGTGTAGATGTATTTAACGCAGTTATTGGTGCTTTGCCTTACGCTGTCAAAACCGAATTCATCCCTTTTGTTACTCCGGATGGGACGCGAGCTGCAGGAACCTATAATGATCTTCTACATAATCTTTCCGACGGGGTAATCATATAGATAAGTTACATATGTTTTAATAATTTGTTGTACAAAGTTTGGTTTTTAATGGTTAACTTAGTTAACTTAACTATATTCTTAATAATGTACTAGAAATACGATGCGGTGGCTGGAGACATTACAATCCTTGCAGACCGTACGGAATATGTTGATTTCACATTACCATACACAAAAGCTGGTTTTTCAATGATTGTTCCAATTAAAGTTGATGACAGGAAGAGCGCGTGGATCTTCATGAAACCACTAGAGACAAATCTTTGGATAACAATCGGAGCGTTTTTTTATATATACAGGACTTGTGGTATGGGTTGTTGAGCATCGTGTAAACAAAGAATTCCGCGGGCCTCCAAGTCAACAAGTTGGAATGATCTTCTGGTTTTCCTTCTCCACACTCGTTTTCGCACATAGTAAGTACTCTGTATATACACATACACATTCAACTTGCTCTATTTTGTTTACTTGAAAGTGCTTATCTGCTCAATAAGTAGGTACCTGCCTACTTTATTTAGAGTGCGTGTTGATCTAATATAGGCGGATAATCAGTTTTAACCAAACACTTCTTACTGTTGATTTGCTTAATTATCTCATAAGCAAATACGAGTGGGCACTCAAATAAGCAACCCTAGCACCTTTTATCAAAACTAATTATCTGCTTATTGTGTTTTTATACAAAAAATAGCAGTAATTTTTAGGGTGCCTTAATTGATTGCTTATCCAAAATATTTATCTGATTATATATGTGCCAAATTCCCTTCTTAAAAATGGGAAATATAATCTTTCAGGAGAGAAGTTGATAAGCAACTTATCGAGATTTGTGGTGATCGTGTGGGTGTTTGTGGTTCTAGTTCTGACCTCGAGCTACACAGCAAGCTTAACATCCATTTTAACAGTACAAAAGCTTCAACCTGCATACACTGATATTGGTAAAATTATGAGCAATGGTGAATCAGTCGGTTACCAAGATGGTACCTTTATTTACGATAAGTTGATAGCGATGGGTTTCCACAAAAGCCAGTTAAAGAATTACAGCACCTTCGAGCAGTACGACGAAGCTCTTGCACTAGGAAGTCGAAAGGGGGGTGTTTCAGCAATTATGGATGAAATCCCGTATATCAGAGTGTTTCTAGCTAAATATTGTACCAACTATACCATGACCGGTCCCATCTACAGAACTGCAGGATTCGGTTTTGTAAGTAACCTAACTAAACTATATTATTGGTTCTTTATTGAGCTTGTTGTATAAAATACCAACGTGCTTTTTCAAATGGCCCGTTTTTGCACTCGACGTTCTTTTTGGTATATTAGAGTCAATAAAAATTGATTTTGTGTTGTTTGGGTTACTTTCAGCCAGAATTCTTATCATTTCTATAAGAAAAACTTCATAACAATTTTATATATAATTTTAAAAAATGCCTGTTTTAATAGGTTGTTTTACCCCTTAAATGGGACACAAAGTCGTCTTATTGACTAGATGTAAATGACTTAAACGGGACATATGAAAAAGTATGTTCAAATTATAAGCAATAAACCAATCTTTATATACCACTTGTACACTAAAACTATATAATTGTGCGTTGTGCATGCAGGCATTTCAAAAAGGGTCTCCACTAGTAGCAGATGTTTCAAGAGCGGTTCTACAAGTTACAGAAGAGCAAATGAGGAACATTTCCAACGAATGGTTTGGAGAACCATCAAGTTGCGATCAGCAAAAGGGAGCTTCAGTTACCTCCGACACACTCACCTTAGAAAGTTTCAAGGGTCTTTTTATCGTTGCAGGGTTATCATCAACTTCTGCTTTACTTCTATATTTGTTCAGATTTTCATATGAAGTTAAAGATATGCTAGCGTCACAAGGTTCACTAGCTGAAAAGCTTTCCTCAATTGTGAAAACGTTTGATGTGTATAAGGACAACAAATCAAACCCGACAAGTCCAACTATTAGTCCATACCATGATGACGCAGGATTTTTCTCTAGTGATAAGGGGTTTTCTACTACTGAACTTGGGACACCTGTTCATGAGACAGTACAAGTTGTGGAAAGTAACGTAGAGACTAATATGCATGACAATGTTACTCTTAGTTAATAAGGCCTATAGGCCCGACCCACTTGTTTAGGCCCGTCTTGCACTTAGGGTTAGGTTTGCTCATTTTCTATTTAATGTCTTTGAATTGTATTTAGTTAACTGAATCTGATAATATAGTTTTCACTATTCCATTGATTTCTACATGGTATCAGAGCAACATAATTACAGAGATGAACGAGAGTAGAACAAGCCAAAAAACCATATTCAGACAGATGATACGAACCTATCTCATACTAGGCTCGCATCTGTTCATAAGTTCAAGTGTAGAACTCACTCTAAAAAGCTAGCTCAAAGGAGGAGGGGATACCTAGACTTTATAAACCATCAACCAATCCCATTCTTGGCCGATGTGTGATCGTAACAAAACCCCATGCTTTGAAGAACCAACGTCCTCGTTGGTCATGGTTGGCACCCCTCTTTAGGTCCAAGCCACAACTCCATAGGCTACCACTCCGAGCTCGTTGGTCACGACTATGTTGGTCACGGTTGGCACCCTTCTTTTTCAGGTCCAAGCCACCACTCCATAGGCTACCACTCCGAGTGTTGGAACCTCGAAAGGTAGGGCTATCTCTGATACCAGTGTTGCAAAAAAAGGCCTACAAGGCCGATTAATCGTCGCCTAGGCGCTACAAGGCCACCAACCTTGTCTTATGTAACTGGGTCAAACAAAAAGGTCAACCATGATCATCGACGATCAACGGTGGTCAATGGTGGTCAAACTTGCTGAAAATCAGCAAATCTTGTCGGAAGTACGCAAAACTCACCGTAAACTTATTTTGATCACTTATAGTAACTGTTTAAATCTATTACAAGTTGTGTTTTTAGAAAAATCTTGCCGGAAATACCTAAAACTCGCCAGAAATACACAAAACTTTCCAAAAATACCCAAAATTTGCAACAAAAAAAAATGCCAATCCGATTAATCACCGATTAATTCCGCCTAGACCGATTAAAAGCTACAAGGTAGTCGACCGCCTCACTACCGATTCACGATTTTTGCAACCTTGTCTTTTACCAATTGATATAAACTTATCCCATACTAGGCTCACACCGGTTCATAAGACCAAGTGTAGAACTTACTCCAAAAAGCTAGCTCAAAAGAGGAGGGGATACCTAGACTTTATAAACCATCAACCAATCCCATACTTGGCCAATGTGAGATCGTAACAACATACATATGCAGATACATACAGATGCAGATGCAGATGCAGACAGATGCAGATTCAGACAGGCAAATGTAGACAGACAAATGCAGAGCATATTCAGGCAGGCAGTTGCAGACAGATACAGACAGAGCATATTTAGACAGACAGGTGCAGACAGAGCAGATTCAGCCAGAAAGATGTAGCCAAATGCAGAACCGGGCAAAATCAGAGCGAAACCATGTGGAACCAAAACATGTTGTTGATGCCGACATTCTACACATAACTACTCAAGACATAGTCGGATTATTTAAGACTATAACATAACCATCACCAACACCAATGCAAAACCAAACTAGCGAACAATAATCCATTACAAACCGATGCAAATACCAATAATCATTCTTTTCATGTACAATAGCTTCCCTTCCAAACTAACTAAACATAAGCCATCAAACAAAATTAAAACAACATAATTTCCCATCTCAATTGTCAAATAAAGCAAAAGGTGCTGGCATACCTTTTTCTATACTTTCAATCAAATAAATCTTTAATCAATTCTAGAAAATCCCAAAAGTTCAACTTCAAAACAACCACAAAATCCAATAAAATATTATAGTCCAGTGGATACTGAACTGCCCAAAGACAAATCGCTAAAAATCCATACCAAAACTTAAAAATCAAATTGAAAACCATACATTAATCTATCGAACAAAACAAAATTCAATTAGAGACCAGTGACCCAATAATTCTTGCATTCAATCAAATTGAATTAAAAACAAGGCTTCTTCGAACTAACAAAAAATATGATATTCAAATCGATCGAACAAACAAATTCATATTAACGAACCTCGAATCCAAACGAAACAAAAACGAACCTTTTTTCTTTTTTTCTTTTTTTTTTTTTTTTTTTTTGGAAAATGCCAAAAGTGTGCCAAAAATTGAATTTGTGTCCACAATGTAGTCAAGAATATTGCAAATTCCAATTTTGGTCATGTCCTAAGTAGGACTTGAACTCACAACAATTTGGTTGGGGAGTTCTCACACAAGATGTAGCATTATGACACAAACCCTTTGGACCGTCTTTGATAAAATGGCATATCTGCTTACTTAAACTGTAACATAATCTATACTACTATATAAAGCATTTAGGCAATTCCCTAAATAGAAAGGCTTAAAAATTTAGCCTACACACTTGCGGAAATTGCAATAACTTGATGAAAACCTCAAACTCCAATATTTTCATCACATCTCATCTCGCATAACCTCCGCAACACACCATCCAACAACCATCTAGCCACCATCCGACCGCCACCATGAGCCGAGCACCACCAAGAGCCAACCGCTGCCACCACGAGCAGACCACCATGCACACCATCCGACCACCGCCACCACGAGCAAACCACCATAGTTTTGGAGGTTTTGTGTAAAGTTATTGTTAGAAAAAACATATAAATGAAAAACATTTGCCCGTCACAAAATTTAGTTACAGGGTACCCGTCGCCGCATTGCGCATACCTCGCTATTTCTTTAAACTATTTACAAGATCAAGCATAGTATGAAAAACATTTATGAATTAAAATTGTACACCTTAAGTCCTTAACAAACGCTTGTAAACAAGTTCAATCGTTCATATCAATCTAACTTCTTCTGAACTTGGCATTGTTGCCTCAAAAATTGGTTAACCACAAATTGCTACTAAATTTGAAAAATAAGAAATCCCTTCAGACCAGTGATACTGACCAAAGAGGTCTATGGTGCTTGAACAAAAAACTAACTAGGTCACTTTGTCATAGGAACACTAAAAAAGGTACTAAACTTTTGAAGTTATGTCATTTAAATAATAATAATAATAATAATAATAATAATAATAATAATAATAATAATAATAATAGTAAAAGGAAAAAGAAAAGGAAAAAAAAAAAACTACATAGTACTGTTTTAAGTCAATTTTTGGTTAATATAAATATTTTGATGGTCTTTTACACCATATATAACATTTAAATTACACCAATTTGACGTTGAATCATAAAATATTCGTTTCATACTTAAGTGACATATTTCAAACTCTTTAGAACATCTACAATGGGCAAAGTTGTTAAAAGCTTTTTACTATTTTAAAAAGTCATTTAAAGGAGTTTTTTGCATTGCATCAAAAGGTTTTTAAAAAGCTTTTCAATGAAGACTTGGTAAGTATCAAGTCTTTGCTCAAAGCTTTTGTTATTAAATAGCTTATGCATTTAAAGCATTAAATGCAAAAAGTCATTTGGGTTTTTACCATTGGGCATGCTCTTATAAGACATTGGTTACTTTGATTGTGGTATGTGGAATCAATTTTTAATGAAATATCATATGGTGTATTTATAGCTAGCTAGTGTATAGATACCATAAACATGAGTACGTAGAAATTATACCTAATTTACTAACTAATAGATAGATACAGAATATATCGAGCTACAACTAAATCTTTGAGATGTAGACTCCAAAACGAACTGAACTAAACTTTTTTTTTTTTTTTTTAATTTAATTTTATTATTATTTTTTTAATTTTTTTAGTATCTTGTCACATACGTTTATGTGACACAGGAATATGTCAAATATGAAGGTTTGACATTTTTGAAGATTTCCGAGAAGGTTCATGCATGGCTATGTCCTTTTCACTGCTATACGTTAAATGCATGTTGGATATCGACTATAGATTAACTAGCGGGGTAGCCCGCGCTTTGCCGCGGATTTGTTATTTTTTTTTATGGTGTTGTATTTTTCTTTGTATTTTTGTTTTGTATTGTTTTTGTTATTTGTTTTTTTTTAAACAAAAATAAATGACCGCATAATAAAATGTTTTTGTGCAAGTTTTGTATTTTTTTTATTTAAGGAAAATTATTCATAGTTTCAAAAAAAAAAAAAATGCTACAGTACATCTGCTACAGTACGTACAACACGGAACAGCACAGTGAGCACTATTCATCCAACTGTTTCGTACAACTAAAATATGCGTGTTACTGTTCATATGAACAGTAAAACTGCCCTTTAAATATATTTATAACGAGTTTAGTAACCCGCGCGTTGCGGCGGGTTTTTTAAATAGTAGTTTGGTGTTATGCGTTGGTTGTAAAAAAAATAGAGAAATAGTTTATATATTTTTTTAAGTAGTTATTGGGTGTCGGTTAAGTTTTGTTTGTGGTTGCAAATATTTAATGGCTTTGGGTTCTGGTAATTGCGTTAAAAGCAGTTTTTGAAAAAATGTTAAAGATAACAGTCGTTGTATTTTGTCGGTTGTACGGTGTAATTAATAATTTTGTTATTTGAAATATGCATATGTTTACTTGGAAGCATAATTTGTTTATGTTTACGTTTTTTTTTTTTTTTTTTTTTTTTTTTTTTTTTTTTTGCGTTGCGGTTGAAATTTTTTGTTGTTGTTTGGGTATTTTAAAAGAAAACAAATTTGTATAAGAATTTTTTGTAAGTGTATTATTTTTCGTATTTTTTTATTTTTATTTTTTGTTATTAATTTTTTTTTTATAAACAAATTTTCATACGGAAATTTATGTAAAAAAAAAAAAAAAAAAAAAATTGCAGCGAGAACTGTAGCGATGCGTTAAAAAAGAAGAAGAAAAAAAAAATTACTGTAGCTCGTACTGTAGCATGAACAGTGGTCGGGTACTGTTCATTTGCTACAGTATTCCACGTGGCGGCCTCTCGTTGAATGCCCGGGGTTTATATATATAGTATAATAACATAACTGGCTTAATTTAGTTGCTTTTGTTTTCTTGCCTCTCATACTTTTCAATGCTTACTTGGGTATTACTAAATTGTTTTCCTCTTCTTTTTATCCCAAGATTATAAAAGTTGGTCAAAGTTAGACATGAGTAAAGAGAATTTTAGATATGAAAAGTATAGATATATATGAATTGTACGTACGACAAAAGTTCTATACGAAACACCATTTAGCTAAAGAACAAACCAAACGATCTCAACTATCCATCCTCCTTCCATCCAACAGTGTAAATAAATTATCCTTTTTAAAATTAAAATAGGCTAAGGGGCATTTTACTCATATCACCTCCAACTAATAAATCACTTTTTTCTATCAAACCCGTCTCATTCACACACACCAAAAACACACACACACACACGCGTTTTCTCTCCCAATTCCATTTTAGTAACCCTAACCACCCCTAAATCCATCAAACCCCCGTCAAACGACCGCGAAACCACCGTTCATTCCATTAAAATGGACCTACGGGCTGAAATATCTCAATCTAAAGACCATTCGTTGGAGGAATCCGATCAAAATAAGCTTCTGAATGTCGATTCTGGTATATTTTTGTTAAATCAGTCTTTATTTTAAATTTTTGTGATCGATTACATTATTTTGTGAATGTATTAGCTTATTTTGTGGTTTTATTAGCTTATTTTGTTACTGAATGATTGTTTGGATTAGGTTATATCAGCGAGTAGATTAGCTTTTAGGATTAGGCTATTTTTTGTGATCGAATGACTGTTTGGATTAGCTTATTTTTGTTATGGGAATGTCTGTTTGAATTAGCTTATTTTTCTGATGAAGTTAGTTGTTATGCTTTACTTAAAATGAAATAAGTTTTATAGTTTTTATTTTTTTATTTTTTTATTTTTTTTATTTTTTATTATTATTATTATTATTATTATTATTATTATTATTATTATTATTATTATTATTATTATTATTATTATTATTATTATTATTATTATTATTATTATTATTTTTTATTTATTTATTTTTGATGTAATAGGTATAAGAAGATAAGCAAATGGGATTGTCTATTTGAATTAGCTTATGGGAATCCCATGGGATTCTCATAGAATGAGTGTTTGTATTAGCTTTTAGGAATCAGATTCATAGTTGCGTAATTTTCTGTTTTGTTTGTTAGTATTAGGACTTTGTGATTGATGAGATTGTGCTGTTGTTAGTTGTTTATAACTAATATTTGTCTCAAAACTAATATTACTCTTTTCATCTTAAAATTGATATAGGTAAAATTTTGAATCCAACGCCGTTGTCTCGGTTTAATCCCTATGATACTTTAGTGAAGAAACCATCGAAAGCAGCGAATGTCCCTTTGCCTCGGTTTAATCCTTATGATTTGTTGGCGAAGAAAACATCGATTGGTGATGAGGTGAATGCACCGGTTGTTCAGGGAAGGGCCAGTGTTGCTGATAAGGAGAGTGAGAAGGTGCCAGATGATTCTCGTAGTGTTATTTCTGCTGCTGTTGCTGATTTGGCTAATGAGAATTTATCGAGTGTTGATGTTGATAAAGTTAATGAGAAGGAGAAGGAGAAGGAGAAGAAGTTGTCGAGTGTTGTTAATGATAAGGTTTCTATTGTTGTTTGTAAAGATAAGGAGAGTGAGAAGGAGAAGGAGAGTGAGAAGGTTGTTACCTATAAATCAAAGGGTAAGAGGTCGTCTATTATTAAGGTTAAGGCAAAGGACAAGGGTCTTGATGTTCTTATTAAGAAGGAGAAGGTGAATGATATTACAAAGGATAAGGATAAGAAGGTTGAGTTGAGGTTTAAGGTGAAGGAGCCAGTTAAGACCACTCCGAAGTCCTCAGAGAAGAATGTTAAAGAAATTCGGAAGCTCCTATTTTGAGATTGGAGAAGCCGGTTCAGGAAGAAAGTCAACTTGCAAAAAAGAAACCGAAGCTCAAGCTGCAACAAGGTATAGATCTGTCTTGAACCATTTAACTAATTTCAAGGTTAGGTTGTTTGAATCCCATGGGATTGACAGTGAATCCCATGGGATTCACAGTGAATGGTTGAATAAGGTAGTAGGAGGATTTTAGAGTAGGTAGTATTAGTTAAGTAGTAGTTTAAATTTTAGCTTTAGTTTAATGTTTATGCTATTTGTCTTGTAATCTTAGCTTTATTTCAGGTTTTGCGAACAATTTATTCAAGTTTAATCCAACTCTCAGTTTTTTACTTATTCACTACTCATTATTGCTTATTCAGTTTCTTATTCAGTTACAATTTAGCTTACTATACCATTTACCTTCAAATTCTTGTCAAAAATTTCATTCCTTCTTTGAAAAATCCAACAGTTTAAGTTTAAGGGTGTGTTTGGCATTAGGTACTTTTTTTTAGCAGAAAACTTGTTTTTACCAAAATTTCAATTTAGATCAGTTGTTGATTAGTGTTAGAAGTAGTTTTATGGGAGAATTTACCATTTTCAAGTCATTTTAAAAGCTTTTGACTAGTTTCTAAATTTTCTTCATTTACAACTGTTTCACAATAGTAGTTTTGGTAGATCTAGGTTTAGGCCATTGTTAGTTGTTAGGAATGCTTTATACTAGTCCAAATAGAATTATACAAGTTGGCAATACCTGGTTCTTGACTTTCTAAGGTCAAAATCTATTTTTTTACCCATTGTCCCCTGCATCAGCATAGATTTGCATCAACATAGGTTTTTCCTTTCTACTTGTCCAAAATCCAAAATTTTTGTTTCTATTTACAGCTTACTAGCTTGTCTTTATATTTCTAAAGCTTATTTGCACTTTACTTTACATTAGCTTACATAAACCTTTGTTCAAAACCACCCTTTTAGCCCATTGTTGCAGCAGCCCCTAACACCCTAGCAGCCCTTTTCAATCTAGATTTTAGCTGAGCTTAAACAGGTTTTAAGTTTTAATTTCAAGTTTACAAGAAGTTAGTAGTGCAGAATTTATATTTGTAGCTTTAGATTTGAATTTCAAGCTTGTTTGTTAGCTTAAAACATGGCCTGTAACTTCCCCCATTAGGCCTGTTTAGGTAGCTTAGGTTGAATTTGCTTATAACTATTTCTTTGAATCCCATGGGATTCACTGTCAATCCCATGGGATTGACAGTGAATCTCTTTGTTATCAAGTTGTTTATATTGTGTTTTTTTTTATGTAGATGCTGCTGAAAAGAAGAAGATATCGAAGAGTAATGTTGTTTTAGAGAGAAAGAGGGGCGATTCTTCTGGTTATGGTAAAGAAGTAGATATTACAGCTGAGGATAAGGGGAAGAAGAAAATGAAGGGGAAGCGTCCGTTGGAGATAAAAAAGGACGATTCTCCTGAAGATGTTATACCTGACGATGTTATGAAGCAGTGATGAGGCGAAAAATGATCCGTTTTTAGGGGGTCATTTAAGCCCGGAATTGACTTTATTTGATCAAATATTGCCCTAAATCGTTCCTTTTGTGATTTTAGGTACTTTGGGAGAGAAATCTGGAAAATGAAGCAATTCGGACGTTTTTGGAGCATAAAAGTGAAGAAAACGCCAAAGTCTTAATTTTCCATGCTGGGAACAGTAGGTGACGGTGTCAAGAGTAACATCCTGACGGCGTCAAGAGCAAAATTCCATGACGGTCCAGTAGAGAATTGACGGCGTCACGAAGTAGGGCGTCAAGAGTAAAAGTCATGACGACCTGGAAATGATTATCACATGACGGCGTCAAATGTAGATCAAGGCAGTCCGAGAAGAGTTTTGGCGGCGAGGTGACGGCGTCACAAGTTTAGTCTTGACGCCATCAGACCCCTTTTCCTATATATAGTTTTCTAATTTTCACATTAAAAAAGAGAGAAGTTTTGGAGAAACCCTAAGTACGAATTTGGTGCGAATTTTACAGGTTTTTCAAGGGTTCCAAGCCCTTGATACCTTTCATGTGTAATTAAGATAAGTGTTCTTTTAATTCAATCAATATGTCTATGTGTTGGTTGTCTATATCTTGTTCTTGTCTTAATTCCATCATGCTAGGCTAGATCTATCTTGTGTTTGCTTGGATCTAATGAAACCTAGATGTTAATTATGTGTTGATTACTTGTTTATACTTGTCTTGGATGAATGATTTATATGTTAGGCTTAAGAAAACTGGCAGATCTCCAATTGGTAACATGCTTGAACGTCTTAAGAAACATGAACCGACGCGCACTAGGTTTTTATTGGTTGTATTTAATGCATGAGCCACTATTTATAATCCCTATAGTTGTGTTGGGCATGGTATAGGAGGAGATAAGAGCTCATAGAATTGGGGAGTTAAGTGTGCCACCCCATGAATGGTATTAAGGAATACGATCCATCATCCATGCAATTATAACAAGTAATTAACGTGTAAAAGATGTCTAGGGAGTAGTGAAATCTAAGTAAACACATTTTCTCCATTTACTGCTCACAACTTTAGTATAATTTAGTTTATTTTCATTTCTAGTATTTTATTTTGATTGCATCTTTAGTATTGGGTTAGTTGACTAGCAACTAATTCCGCCCAAATCCTTCAAACCCGAGATTTTTAATTGCTTTCTAAAAAATTATAAAATACAAAAATAATCATCCCTCGCCTTTAGAACTAGTATTTAGGTTTTCTAATCCTAGCGACACTATTCCTAAGCTGAACGATCAATCCCCCGGTACTTGTCACTATACTATACTACAACGATCAGGTACACTGCCTGGTGGGGGTTGTAAGCTTCTTGAGATCCCTCGAGAGGTAAAGCCTGGTGCAATTCCCACGCATCAAGCAGCTTTTGAATAATATGAGAATCCTTCTGTTAAAGAAGAATATGAGGAGAGTGAACTGATGTCCAAGAATAAAGGGAAGAAGAAAGAAAGAGAGTTGAATACTGATGAAATACGACATCAACCGTATCTTTCAAAATTGCCAATTCTTCAAGCTAGGACAACACCTACTGCCCTTCATACTGCCATCCATGGCATCAAAAATGTTAATGTTGAAAAGTTTTTGGCGAAGATTGGTTTTAGCTCGTTTTTCAAGTTTGATATAGACTACATACCTTCAAGGTTAGGTAGGTACGTGGTTAAAATTTTTGATGAAAAGACTTGCTGTTTGAAGTTGGAAAATGAAAAGTCAATCGAGGCCACGGTTTCCAAAGTTCATGATTTGTTTGATATTCCAATTGGAGGTGTGTCTTTGTTATATTTAGAGTCTAGGCCCGTTGGAGATGAGTTTGAGGAAGTTTGGAAAAGTCAGTTTCAACCAAAGCAGTATAAGAAAATCAGAGTTAATGATATTGCTTTGAAATTGATTGAATCCAAGGAAGTTGACTTCCTTTTTAAAATTAACTTTCTGGCTCTTTTTACGAACACAATGGATATGTGTTCTAGCTTGCCGGGGGAAATTAACTTGGATGTTGTTAGGCGGGTTCGGGAATATACTGATATTTCTAGCATTGATTGGTGTGAGTACATTTTTCACTGTCTTAAGAATAGTAAAGCACCGACAACTCATCAAAACAAATACACTGGTCCATATACCTTGCTTGCTGTAAGTTTTATATTATATTAAGTTTTAAATTGTTTTCATGTTTCTGTGACATATTTGTTGCAACTTTCTTACACTTTTTTTGTTCTTTGTTTTTTGTTTTCAGCTTTTGTATTTAGATTCAACAAATTACAATAAGCTTCCTATTGTCCGGACACGTCCGGCAATAAAACAGTGGCCGTCATTCTTAATGGCTCAGAGTCAGGATATGGAACTCAAAGAAGAATATATTGGTATGTCAGTGCTTTATGATGAATCCGAGCTTCCAGAGATGGAAGGTTTTTTTTGCCGATGGTTCTTCTGATAGTTCATACAAAGAGGTTCATTTAATTCTTTGTTTTTTGTTCTTCTGATACTTCTTTCATTGTGAACATGTTTAGGATCACATGGGATTGACAGTTAATCCCATGGGATTCACAGTTTCATTATAAGGTGTGTTTGGCTCAGTTGACTTTTGTGGACAAAAGTGTGTTTAGGAATTAATCTGCATTTCTAATTTGCATTAAGGAGTAGTAATTCTGATGAGGCGAAAAATGAACCACTTTTAGGGGGTCATTTAAGCCCGGAATTGAATTTATTTGATCAAATATTGCCCTAAATCGTTCCTTTTTTGATTTTAGGTACTTTGGGAGTGAAATCTGGAAAAGGAAGCAATTCAGACGTTTTTGGAGCATAAAAGTGAAGAAAACGCCAAAGACTTAATTTTCTAAGCTGGGAACAGTGTGTGACGGCGTCAAGAGTAACAAGTTGACGGCGTCAAGAGTAAAAATCATGACGGCCCAGTACAGAAATGAAGGCGTCACAAGGAAGAGCGTCAAGAGTTAAATACGTGACGGCCTGGAAAAGTGTAATACGTGATGGCGTCAGATGTAGATCAAGGCAGTCCGAGGATTCTTTTGGCGGCGAGATGATGGCATCACAAGATTGTTCTTGACGCCGTCAGCTTCAATTATCTATATATAGTTTTCTAATTTTCATTCATAAAGGGGAACAAGTTTGGAGAAACCCTAAGGCCGAACCTTATACGAATTTTACAGCTTTTTCAAGGGTTTTCAGCCCTTGAATGCTTACATGTGCTATTGAGATAAGTGTTCTTTTAATTCAATCAATAT
This sequence comes from Artemisia argyi, assembly GCA_030686995.1. Lineage (NCBI taxonomy): Eukaryota > Viridiplantae > Streptophyta > Magnoliopsida > Asterales > Asteraceae > Artemisia > Artemisia argyi. Next base: position 306,356,545 of record CM060709.1, read on the forward strand.
GTCTATGTGTTGGTTGTCTATATCTTGTGCTTGTCTTGATTCCACCATGCTAGGCTAGATTTATCTTGTGTTTGCTTAGATCTAATGAAACCTAGATGTTGATTATGTGTTGATTACTTGTTTATGGTTGTATTGGATGAATGATTTCAATGTTAGGCTTAAGAAAACTGGCAGATCTCCAAATGGTAACATGCTTGAACGTCTTAGGAAACATGAACCGATGTGTACTAGGTTTTATTGGTTGTATTTAATGCATGAGTAAATTCTAATGATCCCATGTTAGGAGCTTCTTAGCCGGCTCGACATAGGAGTGAAGTAGGCACTCATAGGATTGGGGAGTTAAGTACGCCACCCCATGAATGGTATTAAGGAATACAATCCGTCATCCACACAACTATAACAAGTAATTAACGTGTAAAAGATATCTAGGGAGTAGTGAAATCTAAGTAAACACATTTCTCCACTTATTGCTCACAACCTTAGTTTAATATAGTTTATTTTCATTTCTAGTATTTTATTTTGATTGCATCTTAGTATTGAGTTAGTTGACTAGCAACTAATTCCGCCAAATCCTTCAAAACCCGAGATATTTACTTGCTTTCTAAAAAATTATAAAAATACAAAAAGAATTGATGAGTGCTTAATCACTCATCCTTTTTAGGCCTTATTTCAGACCAAATACACCAAATACTAACCAAAAATGCCAAGAGAATGCTTGTTTTTGTATTTGTGTATGTGCAGGTACGGATATGTGAAAAATAAACGAAAATGAAGCAAAACCGACAAAAACGAGCACGAGAATGGAAAGTGTTAAAAGCCGAAGCCGAGGAAGTCAAATGGTCAAAGTCAAAGCTCAAAAAGTCAAATCCAACCCCAGAGATTCTTAAAGTTACAAGAAAAGTCCCTGATCAAAGTTTTGAGAGATTGGCAACTTTAGTCCTCCAAGTTTCAGACTTTGGCAGAATTGGTCCTTTGAGGAAATTATTTGAAGAAAAGTCAAAATTGATCCCTCATGAATTAAAGATTTGCAACAATGGCCCTTGGAAGGAAGTTTGCAAAAGTACAGATTTGGTCCTTGGAGTTCATGAGTTATACAATATTGGTCCTTGTTAATTTTGCAAAGCCTAAAACTAATATTCACAACTAGCCCATAACATACAAAAGCCCAAGACACCATCCTTTACTACAACCAAAGCCCACCCCTTAGATATTTTACCCGGCCTGCTTATTAAAACCCGGTCAAAACAAACAAACCCGGTCAACTTAAAATAAATAAAATACCCCCAAATCCCACACACCTTTTACCGCCCCCCAAAAAATTAACACAACCCAGATTTCTACTGTTCCCATGAACCCTAACCTCCCATCCACAAAATTACCTCAACCCCGTAATAATTACCCAATGATTGGGCATTCTAGAAGGTGTCAGAGATAGCAGGGACACGTGGTCCAATCAGGAGAGACACGCATGATCAATCACATCACAAAAATTAATCCTACGGCTGTGAGATGAAGATTGGTGAGCAAGGACAATCATACGGCTATTAAGGACTCAGAAGAAACACAAGGTCGTGGATAGGTGACCTGGCATATCTCCTCATCAGCCTATAAAAAGCTCCCCCTCACTCACAGATGGATTCATTAGGAGTAGTGGTTAGATTAGGGTTAGAATAGGAGTAGTGGTAGGATAATTTAGCTTATTGATATATTTCTGTTTTAACTTGTACTCTCAATTTCAGATTTAATAAAATTCTTAATTTCAGATGAATTTTCTTGCAATTTATTTTTCAGTATTTAGTTCTTTTTAATCTGTTTTCAAGCATTATTTCATGTTTTAAATAGTTCATATTGGTTTTAGAGAGCATAATTGAGCAATTCAGATTCAATTTTCTTTAATAATCCATTGGTCAAACAAAGTCAATTGCTTATTTCAATAAGCTTGAGCTTATTTGTGGATTGAAAGGCAGCCAAAAAGGAGCGTTTGGCCTGTCTTAAAGACAGGCTGTGAGGGAGATCTCCTCTGTTCATGCTGAGGAGATTGTTTGTAAGTTCTGATTTATCATTTTTATAGTCCTATACTGCTTATTCATCTTATCATATTTAGATCAGAGTTTGATTGGTTGTTACTGTTTTATTGATTCTAATTAGTTATAATATAGTTTTATTATTGTAGCTTGCATCTTTCACTGGTAGATTACATTCATCTGTTTCATATATGTTTATATATTGATTATCATAGGCTGTTTAATTGTGAAACTTTGAGGTTTGAGAATTGAGTTTTTGGTTCTAGTCAGTTCATTTGCTCATCTAAGAAGTAGACTTGGTAGTTTTAGGTTCAATCTCACTCTTGTGGATTACAATTGGTTGAATCTGCTTTAGATAGGGGTGTTTGGCATAGTGTGTTTAAGAATGTTCCTGGAGTTCTTTTGTTTTATTCTCTGCATATTCTCATTGCTTTTGGATTGGCTTAGTTAATTTTAGCGTTAAACTTAGAAGGATATAACAGAAAGTCTAAGTCAGTTGTTGTATCCATTTTAGATCTTATACTATTGTTTCTGCTAGTGCAATACTTAATTTAGGTAGAAAATTAGTTAAACTTAGGATTATTAAGTCATAAACTAGCTTAATATAATAATTAGAGAAAGATTTAGGCACAAAAAAAAAAATCCATTATAGTCAAAGCTTAAGTTGAATTAAATAGTCAAAGTTTGTAAGTGAAATAGTCATTCTGCATCAGTTTCTGTAATGCAGCCCTTTCATAAGCCTCTAGCTCATTACCCATTGCTGATTTTTAGTTCACTTTTGGTTTGCTGAGAAGTTTGGAAGTTAGTGAAACTCAATCAACAAAATAATCTCAGTTAGGAACGCATCTGCTTATTGGTTTTTAGATCAATACTTGTCTGTTTGGCATATCAATGCCCTGCACCATCAGTTCATTAGAGCTTCTAGGAATCATTTAAGTTAGATATATAGCCTTAGAATAAGAATTTTTGGTGTTCCTGAGTTCTCAGTAGGGTAGTGGAGACTTTGCCCCCATAAGTTCATTATCTCAAGCTTATTTGCCCAGCTTATTTGGTGTCTCAAGTTGGGCAGTTGAACTTGATTCTGTTCTCATTTTCTTAGGGCTGCAATTGTGATTTGTTGATCATTCTCTGAATTTGTTGGTTTATCTTAGCTTCATATTGCATTTTTATCTGTTTCAGTTGATTTTTGATTTTCTGCTTATTCCTTGTTGCTTATTAGCTTTTCATATGTGCTTAATTTGACTGTTTGGCCTCTATACCTATGCTTCTGAATGCTTTTTGTCCTAAATACTGTTCCTATAAGCTTATTTTAGTTCAAAAGTCACTTGGTCAAAGTTTGGTCAACTCTGGTTAAGGAGTGCTTATTAATAAGCACTCCCAATAAGCTGTTTTAAGCCCAGTATCATTTCTAGAGCTTATTTTCCAACTTTTAAATTTTTCTTAGGTTTAAAATATTATTTTTGATTTTCCCTGAATTTTTCATATTTTTCTGAGTCCATTTACTACTTTTCTTATTTTATTTTCATTTTTAATCAATTTTAATTTCTTTTTAATTACTAAAAAATACAAAAAAATCTGAAAAAACCAAGAAAAATCCAAAAATATTTTTAAAATTTATTTTCATTTATTTTAGATTTTTAGAAATTTATTTTGCATTTTTCTCATTTATTTTGAATTTTATTTTAATTTTTAATTAGATTTAATAGTTTTTAATTTCCAAAAATTACATAAAAAGCCAAAAAAAATTAGTTTTTAGTTTTAAAATTACTTTTTAGTTATTTTATAATTTTCAAAATTTATTTTTTATTTTTCTCACTTTATTTACATTTTCTTTTAATTTTTAATTAGTTAAAATAGTTTTTAATTCATAATAAATAAATAAAAAGTCAAAAAAATATTTTTCTTTTTCTCAAAATTTTCTTTTATCATTTTTAATTTTTGAAAATTATTTCCAAATCCGTAGGAGTAGCGTAGCTTAAAAGTCGCGTTTTAATTCGTACGTTAACGTTTATTTTCCGTTTTAGCTTACGTTTTCGATTCTACGTTACGTTTTAAGTTTGTTTAGTTGATTTACGTGTTTAATTAGTTATTTGTGCTTCATTTAGTATTTCATTAGTATAATCTCATTCAAATCACTTTTTACCGTTTTCACGACACGTTTCACAATTCGGGAATTCGAAATTCCATTCACACCTTCGCTGGGACACGACCCGGGGAAATACTTTCCTAAGCATTTCTTCGGTAAAACAATCACTATACTACAAAAAGACAACATCAAAAATTTTGGCGCCGCTGCCGGGGAAGGTTGAAGTGAATTTTTCGTTTTCGTTTTTCGAAATTGTGTTTTGAAAACCTTCCTTGTATATATTTTCTATAAAAACCAAAAAAAAAAAAAAAAAAAAAAAAAATTGAAAAATCAAAAACACTTTTCCTAAAGTGTTTTCAAAAATACCAAAAAAAATAATAATAAAGTTACAGCCTCGTCTCGACCGAAAGGAAGGGCGTTGTAAACCAAATAAGTCTCCAAATATAACTACACGTGAAATTAGTTGCTAATCGGATTACTTTGATTCTACGACCGAATAAGTGGAAAATACGGAAGCTTTGACATTAAATGGCAAGCTGAAGAGAGATCCATTCTTCTCTCCCGTTCCGTCGCAAGTAGATTCGAAGGAAACGGTTTACGATTAACGTAACGTTTGAAAAAACAAAAGAAAATAAAAGTTTTAAGTTTTTGAATTTTGTTTTCCTTTTCCTTTTTGATTTTCATTTTATTTGATTTTATGATAATTAAAAATAAAAAATAATCTTCTTATCCTCTTATCATTTGATTCTTCCTCTTTAACCCTCTAAAACGATAATTCTTATGGATCCAATGTGTTTTAAATGTTGTGAACCGTTCTTTGAAGGTTCATGTGTTTGGTGTACGTGCGAACAATGTGGTAATGATATTCACGATGGAGTTTGTTTGTTTTGTAATACTCCCGAGTATGTTCGAAACACAAATTTTCAAAACGTTCCCGATTACTATCCAACACCACCGCCGTCTCCGTTCACTTGCTTTAATTGTGGAAATCCGTCCGACGAGGGATTACCGTGTGGGCAATGTTTTTGTACCCAATGTGGATACACGAATTGTATATGTTACGCCCCGTATGCTGAAACGTCTTACGCTTGTGATACGAGTTTTGATAATTATCCTCAAAATGATTTCAATAATCCTTTTCAAAACTTTTATGAGCAAGTACCATATTTCAATGATGATTCTTTCCAAAGTTCATCAAATTTTGAAAATTGTGGGGGATCGTTTGAAAATTTTTATTCTGGACCGAATTCGTGTTACGATTCTCAAGGTTTTAACCAACCCACACAAACTTCCGATTTTGCTAATAATATTTGTGAAATTAAATCCATGATTGAGAAGTTAAAAGAATTGGTGGCTAATCGTTATACGTATACTTCCGAGCCTCAAGTAAAATCAATGGAAGAACTTCTTGCCGAAGAACGAAAATCTAAATTTTGTGAGTGTTGTATGTACGACGATGACGATGATTCCACGATTACAATCGTTCTTAACCCTCAAAAAGAATCTAACTCTACTTCCGTAGTACCCGTGGACTCTCTAAAAATGGGGGACGAGCATCTAAACACTATTCAGGCAACGGAATCTGACGAATTCAATAAGTCTAGTGTTGAGAACCTCGTCCCGATCCCAAGTGAGTCCGGGGAAATTTCTAATGGTGATTCTGAAATTGTTTCTGATACTTCTTATCCTTCTTTCACACCAGTTGAGAGGAGTAATGTCTTTTTAGACGAAGTCGAAGCTTGTCTTGCTAACAATGATTCCACTCCGATAATGGTTGACGACTCTAATTTTGATCCTGAGGGAGATATCCGTTTGATTGAAGAATTATTGAATGAAGAACCGTCAATTTCTCTCCCTCCGATGAGCAATGAAGATTTTGATGAAGTTGAAAGTTATTCCAATTCTCACAATGAGTATACTACGAGTGATGAAGATTCTTGTGGAGATATCAATGATAATGATAAAGATGATGATGCGGAAATTCAAGATGAAGCTCTTCGTGAGAAATTATCCAAAGTTAATCTTCTCATTTCTAAGATCGAGGCATTGAAAGATCCTCCGACTTTTTCTCCTATCCCCGTTATGGATAGTGATTTCTTACCCGAGCTTGAAATTTTTCGATTTGAAGAGACGAGTAGTGGCAATCCCACTATTCATGCTTTCTCTCTTCCGGATTATGAGCGTTTTGATTTTGAGATCGACTTTTTGCTTATTTCCGATAATCCGTCACGTGATCCTCTTTTTGAGGATGTTGATCAATTTCTTGCTGCGGATGACTTGATACCACCGGGTATTGAGAATGACGAGAATGGCATTCAAAGAAACATTCTTTCCGATTTACCTTCTTCTCGTCCACCGGCGAAACCACCAGATGTAGATTTTGAATCAAATACGAATGAAGATAATTTTGGAGTGGTGGACGAGACTTATGATCATAATGTTCCTGTGCTTGATATTTTACCCACCCGTGATTCTGAAATCAACTTTGCTTTTATTATCTGGGTGTTTCAACCTTTCTTTTCTTATCCCTTCATTTTTTCACTTTTCCACTCCACCGGGAGTGAGGATACCGTTTTTGACCCTGGCATCTCAATCTTTTGTGCCAAGTGGCCGTTCTATTTGCTCTCCCCAAGGACGAATTAATTCGGGGATCGAGTCAAGCTCATGTGACTCGGTTAACAAAAACAAGCGCTTCGTGGGAGGCACCCCATGCTTATCCTTTTCATTTTCTTTATTTTCTATTTTCTAATAACGTGACGTGAGGGGGGCGACCCTTTCCAAACTCGTGTTTTCGTGGTTGTTTGTAAATGTTCAGGAATTTCCCCGAAGTTTGAGGACTCTCGTGCTCGTGGTTTGTCGTTCTCTCCACTCGAGTCTCATCCTTCGCTGCTCTTTCGGAAATTCACCATATCAAAAATCTTATCGACTAACGTTTATCTCTTGGCATACTTAATAAATGGCCTTAGATATTACATAGGATTACCCGTACCCTTAAAACATTGAGGACAATGTTTCACTTTAGTCTGGGGGGGGGGGGGGTGAATCTTCGATTCGATTTGACCTGTACCATCGTCTGAGCTGTTTAACTTACGCAACTCCGTTTTCCACCAAAAATTTTAATTTTTATCACCTCTTTATTGTTAAAAAAAAAAAAAAAAAAAAAATGATGAAAAAAATAAATATATGATATGAATAATAAGATTTGATACCTTGTTTTGACTTTCCTATCGGCGAGAGTAGAAATAAATGTTCCGACTTGACCGGGCGTGTTGAGCCCTAGCTTGTTTCCCTTAACCAAAATAATCAAAAGATTATGGCTAAGCATCCGCGGATCTCATTATTTGGGATTTTAAATTTGCGGAGATCGAGGAATGTTAGAGTTTATTTAGAAGTTTCGTGCTATACACGGATCGCATTACTGGGATTTAAAAAACCCACGAGAGGTACTTGTGGCCTCCTTGTTCCCATCAGCAACGTCACCAATATATATAAATAGATGTCTAGGATTAATTAAGGGTATACGGTTTGGGCAATACTTAGTTTTTTCTCGTTCCCAACAAAATCTCTGCATATGGGGGTTTGGTACACATTGAGGTACTGCCAGTGTTACGGTGAAATAGACTATTGCATCTTGCCGGTTCGCAGCCGATGTTGTGAACTTAGTAAAGGCCGTAGGACTCGGGGTTTGGCATATAGTTATGAATATCGATAATAATAGTCCAAAGCCAAATAAAAAGGCAGAGGAATCCAAAGCTATAAAAAAGCAGCGGATAGAAATCCAAAGTCATAATAAAGCTCTTACATCTTGGCGGCTCATAAACCGTTGACTGTAAAAGAATAAAGGACTAAGGACCAAAGTATTATTAAAGTGCTTATGATTATGCAAAAATGCCAAGCTTTGACTCCGGGGGTTTCCCTAATAAAAAGCTTCCGTTTCGGGTATCAAACATGGTATGTCTCGGTCGTAAATAAAAAGGGGGCCTCCACAAATCGTGTTAAATCAGAGACCTTCATGTGGACCCGATTTCTGTATGCAGGGGTTTTCGAGGGAAAGTTTGGAAACTACTTAGCATTCGAATTTTGTGCTCTTATCGGACTAACAAATATCGAAACGAGAAAATATGAAGCAATTCATTTCTCACAAATAAAATCTTTAGATACAAAACTTAGGACCTGGGGACAAGAGGTAATACACAAGTAACTTTTGTGGGCAGTGTTAGCATCTAACTTCTGATAAATAATGATTTCGATTTTACGCTTAGTTTGGGAGCTTGTGAAAAATCAAGGATGACGATTTTTATCCGTACGGTCTCTTCTCTGTGAGAAGTGTTTCTACTCGTAGACCCTGAAAGTTATCAACATATAAGAATTGATAATGAAAGTCAAGGCAAACCGTCACCTATATAAGAATGAGAAAAGTACAAAAATAGTAGTAGTAGTTGTTATTCATGAAAATCGGAAAACGGAGCGTTTTTGAGAATAAATGATTTTACTATCTCTCTTGAACATCATTGCTACTTTACAACGTCAGTAAAGAGAGGTTTTGAAATTATTTATCTCTTAAGCGTGAGGTGATGACATTGCGTGAGGGCACGGCAATACCATAGTCTGGGGGATTTTGATGAGTGCTTAATCACTCATCCTTTTTAGGCCTTATTTCAGACCAAATACACCAAATACTAACCAAAAATGCCAAGAGAATGCTTGTTTTTGTATTTGTGTATGTGCAGGTACGGATATGTGAAAAATAAACGAAAATGAAGCAAAACCGACAAAAACGAGCACGAGAATGGAAAGTGTTAAAAGCCGAAGCCGAGGAAGTCAAATGGTCAAAGTCAAAGCTCAAAAAGTCAAATCCAACCCCAGAGATTCTTAAAGTTACAAGAAAAGTCCCTGATCAAAGTTTTGAGAGATTGGCAACTTTAGTCCTCCAAGTTTCAGACTTTGGCAGAATTGGTCCTTTGAGGAAATTATTTGAAGAAAAGTCAAAATTGATCCCTCATGAATTAAAGATTTGCAACAATGGCCCTTGGAAGGAAGTTTGCAAAAGTACAGATTTGGTCCTTGGAGTTCATGAGTTATACAATATTGGTCCTTGTTAATTTTGCAAAGCCTAAAACTAATATTCACAACTAGCCCATAACATACAAAAGCCCAAGACACCATCCTTTACTACAACCAAAGCCCACCCCTTAGATATTTTACCCGGCCTGCTTATTAAAACCCGGTCAAAACAAACAAACCCGGTCAACTTAAAATAAATAAAATACCCCCAAATCCCACACACCTTTTACCGCCCCCCAAAAAATTAACACAACCCAGATTTCTACTGTTCCCATGAACCCTAACCTCCCATCCACAAAATTACCTCAACCCCGTAATAATTACCCAATGATTGGGCATTCTAGAAGGTGTCAGAGATAGCAGGGACACGTGGTCCAATCAGGAGAGACACGCATGATCAATCACATCACAAAAATTAATCCTACGGCTGTGAGATGAAGATTGGTGAGCAAGGACAATCATACGGCTATTAAGGACTCAGAAGAAACACAAGGTCGTGGATAGGTGACCTGGCATATCTCCTCATCAGCCTATAAAAAGCTCCCCCTCACTCACAGATGGATTCATTAGGAGTAGTGGTTAGATTAGGGTTAGAATAGGAGTAGTGGTAGGATAATTTAGCTTATTGATATATTTCTGTTTTAACTTGTACTCTCAATTTCAGATTTAATAAAATTCTTAATTTCAGATGAATTTTCTTGCAATTTATTTTTCAGTATTTAGTTCTTTTTAATCTGTTTTCAAGCATTATTTCATGTTTTAAATAGTTCATATTGGTTTTAGAGAGCATAATTGAGCAATTCAGATTCAATTTTCTTTAATAATCCATTGGTCAAACAAAGTCAATTGCTTATTTCAATAAGCTTGAGCTTATTTGTGGATTGAAAGGCAGCCAAAAAGGAGCGTTTGGCCTGTCTTAAAGACAGGCTGTGAGGGAGATCTCCTCTGTTCATGCTGAGGAGATTGTTTGTAAGTTCTGATTTATCATTTTTATAGTCCTATACTGCTTATTCATCTTATCATATTTAGATCAGAGTTTGATTGGTTGTTACTGTTTTATTGATTCTAATTAGTTATAATATAGTTTTATTATTGTAGCTTGCATCTTTCACTGGTAGATTACATTCATCTGTTTCATATATGTTTATATATTGATTATCATAGGCTGTTTAATTGTGAAACTTTGAGGTTTGAGAATTGAGTTTTTGGTTCTAGTCAGTTCATTTGCTCATCTAAGAAGTAGACTTGGTAGTTTTAGGTTCAATCTCACTCTTGTGGATTACAATTGGTTGAATCTGCTTTAGATAGGGGTGTTTGGCATAGTGTGTTTAAGAATGTTCCTGGAGTTCTTTTGTTTTATTCTCTGCATATTCTCATTGCTTTTGGATTGGCTTAGTTAATTTTAGCGTTAAACTTAGAAGGATATAACAGAAAGTCTAAGTCAGTTGTTGTATCCATTTTAGATCTTATACTATTGTTTCTGCTAGTGCAATACTTAATTTAGGTAGAAAATTAGTTAAACTTAGGATTATTAAGTCATAAACTAGCTTAATATAATAATTAGAGAAAGATTTAGGCACAAAAAAAAAATCCATTATAGTCAAAGCTTAAGTTGAATTAAATAGTCAAAGTTTGTAAGTGAAATAGTCATTCTGCATCAGTTTCTGTAATGCAGCCCTTTCATAAGCCTCTAGCTCATTACCCATTGCTGATTTTTAGTTCACTTTTGGTTTGCTGAGAAGTTTGGAAGTTAGTGAAACTCAATCAACAAAATAATCTCAGTTAGGAACGCATCTGCTTATTGGTTTTTAGATCAATACTTGTCTGTTTGGCATATCAATGCCCTGCACCATCAGTTCATTAGAGCTTCTAGGAATCATTTAAGTTAGATATATAGCCTTAGAATAAGAATTTTTGGTGTTCCTGAGTTCTCAGTAGGGTAGTGGAGACTTTGCCCCCATAAGTTCATTATCTCAAGCTTATTTGCCCAGCTTATTTGGTGTCTCAAGTTGGGCAGTTGAACTTGTTTCTGTTCTCATTTTCTTAGGGCTGCAATTGTGATTTGTTGATCATTCTCTGAATTTGTTGGTTTATCTTAGCTTCATATTGCATTTTTATCTGTTTCAGTTGATTTTTGATTTTCTGCTTATTCCTTGTTGCTTATTAGCTTTTCATATGTGCTTAATTTGACTGTTTGGCCTCTATACTTGTGCTTCTGAATGCTTTTTGTCCTAAATACTGTTCCTATAAGCTTATTTTAGTTCAAAAGTCACTTGGTCAAAGTTTGGTCAACTCTGGTTAAGGAGTGCTTATTAATAAGCACTCCCAATAAACTGTTTTAAGCCTAGTATCATTTCTAGAGCTTATTTTCCAACTTTTAAATTTTTCTTAGGTTTAAAATATTATTTTTGATTTTCCCTGAATTTTTCATATTTTTCTGAGTCCATTTACTACTTTTCTTATTTTATTTTCATTTTTAATCAATTTTAATTTCTTTTTAATTACTAAAAAATACAAAAAAATCTGAAAAAACCAAGAAAAATCCAAAAATATTTTTAAAATTTATTTTCATTTATTTTAGATTTTTAGAAATTTATTTTGCATTTTTCTCATTTGTTTTGAATTTTATTTTAATTTTTAATTAGATTTAATAGTTTTTAATTTCCAAAAATTACATAAAAAGCCAAAAAAAATTAGTTTTTAGTTTTAAAATTACTTTTTAGTTATTTTATAATTTTCAAAATTTATTTTTTATTTTTCTCACTTTATTTACATTTTCTTTTAATTTTTAATTAGTTAAAATAGTTTTTAATTCATAATAAATAAATAAAAAGTCAAAAAAATATTTTTCTTTTTCTCAAAATTTTCTTTTATCATTTTTAATTTTTGAAAATTATTTCCAAATCCGTAGGAGTAGCGTAGCTTAAAAGTCGGGTTTTAATTCGTACGTTAACGTTTATTTTCCGTTTTAGCTTACGTTTTCGATTCTACGTTACGTTTTAAGTTTGTTTAGTTGATTTACGTGTTTAATTAGTTATTTGTGCTTCATTTAGTATTTCATTAGTATAATCTCATTCAAATCACTTTTTACCATTTTCACGACACGTTTCACAATTTGGGAATTCGAAATTCCATTCACACCTTCGCTGGGACACGACCCGGGGAAATACTTTCCTAAGCATTTCTTTGGTAAAACAATCACTATACTACAAAAAGACAACATCAAGAATCATCTTTCATCCCTAGAACTAGTAATTAGGTTTTTCTAATCCTAGCGACACTATTCCTAGCTGAACGATCAATCCCCCGGTACTTGTCACTATACTATACTACAACGATCAGGTACACTGCACGGTGGGGGTTGTAAGCTTCTCGAGATCCATCGAGAGGTAAAGCCTGGTGCAAACCCCACACATCAAGTTTTTGGCGCCGCAGCCCGGGGAATAGTTATTTTCTAGGTTAGAATCTCTTTTTATTAGGTCTACTTGCTAGATTCCTTTCTAGTTAGATTTTATTTTTATTTTTAGGTTTTCTTTAGTCTATCTTATTTCTTTATGTCTTTGTTTGTAAAAACCTTTCCATTGACTATTCCGTTAGCCATTATGGAGAACGCGAATCCACCATACTACCAACCACAAAATTCACCCACTCCAAATGACATCTTGATGTTTAAACAACATGAGAATGAACCTATATATGATGCATGGGCTCGTTTTAAATATTTACTCCCAAAAGTCCCTCATAATAATTTCGATCTGTGGTCCTTAATTGAAATATTTTACCATCGTGTCGACCACTATACCAAAATGGACATTGACCATGCCGCTGATGGGGACCTTTGGGGATTAAGTGTTGATGAAGCATGGGAAACCATAGAGAATTGTGCCTTACTTGCCAAAAAAATGGACAACCCAACAAATGTTGTTACAGATCAATTGATAGCAAGTTTAAGGGAACAAGCAAGAAGATAGTTTGGGGATAAAACTATAGATGAGATAACTGGGCATACGGAGTGGTTTGATTTCACCACAATACAAGCTGAACCTATAGGTAACCTTGATGTGATGGAGGATGTAGCCGAACATGATCACATTGATCAAAAAGACCTAGGTTTTATGATCGATGATGATGAATCTCAAGAAACAGATGATGAATCTTTTGGGCAATTTGTATATAGCAGTCAGAGTACTGAGGATGATCCTTATGATTCGGATATAGAAGTTGAGATGCCTAGAGAAGCACGTGAGATACTTGGGAAAATGTTAGGGCTGGATTATGAGAAAACACATGTTGAGGATATAGGTGATCTTGACACAAGGAATGATGAAGTAAATAACATAAGCTCACCAAGTACCCCACAAGTCCTACCATCATTTGAGGCACACACACCACCCGTGACTTACCCGGAAGAAGTAGAGGAGACTATAGGAACCCCAATAGAGGTAGAACCTTTAAACCAAACACAACTAGAGGATATAGGTTTGAATACTCATAATGATAACCTTACTCTTAGTTCTAGGGAAGTTCCTAGTTTTGATGAACCGGAGCCTCCACCAAAACCGTTACCTAATCTTCCATCCTTGGATGAAAATTTAGGAATTGAAATAGGTTCCGATCCACCCATCAAACCATATAGTCCGGGTAGTCTTAGGATAAAGGTAGTGGACTCTAAGCCTTGTAGAGAGGAAGCCAATATAGGAGTGGAAAATGACCTTACATGTTTACATCACCCATTTATGATTGATCACAAGAAACATTATGGGTTTAAACCGGGTTTATTAGGTCAAGATGGATTCCCAACTAGGAGTCTTTTGAAGTTGATTGAAAATGATCCCTTTATAGGAGAAAATCTTAATCCATCCATTAACCCGATTGAATTAGGTAAGGTCATGATGATAGGAGCACACCCCTTTGAGCATATAATTCATTCACCACTCTTTTCTCACGTGGCATACTTCTACCCTAAGGGTGTGTATCGCTACTTCCACCCGCACTTAATTCAAAGTGTAGGGAAAATCTCCCCTATTTCCGTTAAATAAGGGTAGAGTCAGGCTCGTGACTCGAACAAAAACAAGCGCTTCTTGGGAGGCAACCCAAGCTTTATTTATTTGTTTGTTTGTTTGTTTGTTTGATTTTATTTGTTTCCGTATGCATGTTTTATTTTTGTTGTTTGTGGCTCATGTTTCAAAGTAAATTGTGAAAATGCTTTATTTTGTTTTTAACTTCGTCTTAATTACATATAAAGGTATTTTGCAAAAGCTAAGTGTAAGGGGAGACCCAAATTTGTTTATAAGAACGAAATTGAGCATGATCCACAACAATATTAGATGAACATGTATAGAGTCAAATGCTTGTATCGAGTCATAATGATGTTTTGCAGGATTTTCCAAGAAGTAGGACGTAAGTTTTTCCAGAAATTTTCCGGAAACTTAACATAAGAATTTCTGCAGGTCACTTCTGACGGCGTCATGAGCTTGCTCTTGACGGCGTCACGTGTAAAAATCTGGAAATTTTACCAGTTTGGTTTTTTTTAACGTATTCTTAAAGTTTTTGTTGAATTATTAAGTTTTATAATCTCCAGGAAATCTGCAAACTTCATTCCACAAGCATTATATCTTATTTTGTTTTCTAGGATTTAGTAACTTATGTAGATTGCCGCCGATTTTATGCGAGGTTGTCTTGTTTGTTTTCTCAGGATTTACAGGTTATGTATGACAAGAAGATGATTTATATTCTGGAAGGGAAGCTTTGATTGTTCATTTTCTTGGAGGAAGATCTAACCTGGCCACCTTATTATCCATACCGAGCGAATCAGGGGAGTATTTGATTTCATTCGTTCTACTTATTTCACTTTTACATTCTTTACTTGAACATTGGGGACAATGTTCATCTTAAGTGTAAGGGGAGGGTAAAATGATGATACCTTACAGATACACTTTCGCTTGAGTTTGTTTGTTT
Source organism: Artemisia argyi (assembly GCA_030686995.1). NCBI lineage: Eukaryota > Viridiplantae > Streptophyta > Magnoliopsida > Asterales > Asteraceae > Artemisia > Artemisia argyi. The sequence continues at coordinate 306,371,677 of CM060709.1, forward strand.
GATAGTAGATGTGTAATAAAACTATGAGAAATACTTGTTAGTGCAATTTTAGCGCCAAATTTAAAATTTTTTACAACATTTAGGAGTGAAACTTTAGCCATAGCAAGCGTCTCATGGATAGGAGATTGCATGACTAGCACATAACCGTACTTTCAAAAAAATTTTCCACCCAAATATGTGAGGTTCGCCTTTAGATTTGATAGGAAAAGCATTTACTATTAGTGCTTATGAGTGTACCGGTAGCATTTAGATTCTAGAACTTGTGTTAGTGATGCATCCCGAGACCGCTAGTGAGACTACATTCGTGTAGTAGGATTTACTACATGATAAGAGGCATTAGGATCACCCTTGTGTTAAACCCGTATCATAATTACTTGACCATTTAAGTCATATTACTTGGCTAGTTAAGTCAATCAATTTTTCAAAAACCTTAGCGTTGTACTCATTTTTAGTACACGAAACCCCTAGTACACCCCTCCGAGCCTATCTTTTCGTTTCTAACTTTAAGCATCTTACTTAAAGGAAGAATTTGTTACACCCTACTTAAATGTACACCCAAATCGCCTTAGCCTTCCGTGTATGCTCTCATTTTTAGTGCATTATTGTTATTTGTTAAACCCTAAGTTAACTATCTAATTGATTACATGGTTGCTAAGTCGAGTCATATCCTTGTACATATTGTTTTGGGACGATTGGGACTCATGGGTAAAGTACTTATTTTATGGAGTAATGGGGAAGAACATCAAATTATTAACCCCATAGGTACGTTAATCTTAAAAGTACTCTAAGTGTTTTAATTTTCTTAATTCGAGTCATTAGATTAGTTTATTGTAAAGTATGTAAAAATTCAAGTGTAAGGAGAATTTTCATTCCCTATGATGTATTATTTTGGATGGTAGGGTAAGAGTGTATGCAAAAAAATAAATAAAAAAAAAAATATATATATATATATATATATATATATATATATATATATATATATATATATATATATATATATATATAGAAAAAGAAACAGAGAAAAAAACATACGGACTACCATCCCTTTTCATTCTATGTTTATTTTATGTTTTTGTTATTTTTCATTTATTAGCTTAAGTCGAGTCTAGTCTTGGCTTAGCAACGCCATATTATACATGTAATTAACCAAGATTGTTAACTCGCCACCAGTAAAGACTGCCTATATCCAACAAAAACGTGTATTTCATATCCCTACACCTAACGTTACAACCCTTTAAAAGACCTCTTTGATAGTTTATCCTAGGTGCTTACGCCATGTGGTGGAGGTTTGATCCTTTCCCAAGCCTATGGTAATCTATTTTGATATGACAGGTAGTGAGAGATATCTTCCGTTTCCATATTGTAATTTATACTTTATTACACCCGAGAGATGTGAGTATCTAAACACTATTTGTGAGGTGCTAGTGTATGACCTCCGTGCTTGTCTTTGGTCTTTAGTGGAATGATTATTTGTTGTAATTACTTTTATATTAGTGTTAAATGACCCCTAACTTGTATTTTGATTAGAATAAAAGCGCATTTGCTTGAGGACAAGCAAATCTCAAGTGTAAGGGTATATGATGAGGCGAAAAATGAACCACTTTTAGGGGTCATTTAAGCCCGGAATTGAATTTATTTGATCAAATATTGCCCTAAATCGTTCCTTTTGTGATTTTAGGTACTTTGGGAGTGAAATCTGGAAAAGGAAGCAATTCGGACGTTTTTGGAGCATAAAAGTGAAGAAAATGCCAAAGACTTAATTTTCCAAGCTGGGAACAGTGTGTGACGGCGTCAAGAGTAACAAGTTGACGGCGTCAAGAGTAAAAATCATGACAGCCCAGTACAGAAATGAAGGCGTCACAAGGAAGAGCGTCAAGAGTTAAATACGTGACGACCTGGAAAAGTGTAATACGTGACGGCGTCAGTTGTAGATCAAGGCAGTCCGAGGATTCTTTTGGCGGCGAGATGACGGCGTCACAAGATTGTTCTTGACGCCGTCAGCCTCAATTATCTATATATAGTTTTCTAATTTTCATTCATAAAGGGGAACAAGTTTGGAGAAACCCTAAGGCTGAACCTTATACGAATTTTACAGCTTTTTCAAGGGTTTTCAGCCCTTGAATGCTTACATGTGCTATTGAGATAAGTGTTCTTTTAATTCAATCAATATGTCTATGTGTTGGTAGTCTATATCTTGTGCGTGTCTTGATTCCACCATGCTAGGCTAGATTTATCTTGTGTTTGCTTAGATCTAATGAAACCTAGATGTTGATTATGTGTTGATTACTTGTTTATGGTTGTATTGGATGAATGATTTCAATGTTAGGCTTAAGAAAACTGGCAGATCTCCAAATGGTAACATGCTTGAACGTCTTAGGAAACATGAACCGATGTGTACTAGGTTTTATTGGTTGTATTTAATGCATGAGTAAATTCTAATGATCCCATGTTAGGAGCTTCTTAGCCGGCTCGACATAGGAGTGAAGTAGGTACTCATAGGATTGGGGAGTTAAGTACGCCACCCCATGAATGGTATTAAGGAATACAATCCGTCATCCACGCAACTATAACAAGTAATTAATGTGTAAAAGATATCTAGGGAGTAGTGAAATCTAAGTAAACACATTTCTCCACTTATTGCTCACAACCTTAGTTTAATATAGTTTATTTTCATTTCTAGTATTTTATTTTGATTGCATCTTAGTATTGGGTTAGTTGACTAGCAACTAATTCCGCCCAAATCCTTCAAAACCCGAGATATTTACTTGCTTTCTAAAAAATTATAAAAATACAAAAAGAATCATCTTTCATCCCTAGAACTAGTAATTAGGTTTTTCTAATCCTAGCGACACTATTCCTAGCTGAACGATCAATCCCCCGGTACTTGTCACTATACTATACTACAACGATCAGGTACACTGCCTGGTGGGGGTTGTAAGCTTCTCGAGATCCCTCGAGAGGTAAAGCCTGGTGCAAACCCCACGCATCAAATTCTTAGTTCTTGATCACTGATAATAGTTGGTTAGGCTTTGCACTTTTATCTTGAATTTGAAAGTCCATATCATCTTAGGTAGAATTTTAGGGATATATTTAGTTTAGGTCCATTCTAGGTGTTCAATTATGCTTAAAATGGTTTGATATAGTTAGTCAATATTTGGTATAGAAGCTTCATTAGTCAAAATACTCAGTTTCAACCCATAACATCAGTTTACCTATTGTCAAAAACCATTTTTCCTTTGATTTTTAATTTCTGATTTACATGTAGAAATCCTCTGAAGTTTGGCATGCAAGTAGTTCAGTTGGTTGGGTAGTTGTTGCATATTTTTGTGATTTTTCCTACTAGCTTGTTCATAGCTTTTCATAGACTCTTATAAGCCCCTTCAAGGCTGCAACTATCATGTGCAACCACTGCTGTCTCAACAGCCCTGGTTGATCAGTTGGTTAAAAGCTCCATAAATCTCATTATTAGCTGATAATTTGAGAAATAGTACTTAGGTGGATAGTGTTTAGGATTATTAGCTTTTTGATAACTTTTCTTGTTGGATTCTAGCTTAAACTTTCCCCATTAGGCTTGATTTTACTGAGTTGGTTGTTAATTCCATGGGATTAACTAGTTAATCCCATGGGATTCAATGTGCTTATCCCATTATGAATATTCCTATTTGTTTTTTCTCCAGGAATTTCATAACAATCTTGAAGAAAAGTAGTTGTTTTAAGTAATGAAAGAACTGGTTTTGAAGAACTTTTGGCAATAGTTGGTTTAGAATTCCCTGGTGATTTAAAGCTCATTGAACTACATTAAAAGTATGTTCAAATTTTCAAAGATCCAGTCACACTTAATGGTGAAGATCTTGATGGAGATGATGATAATGGGAATGATAAACGCCTATCTGGTACCGATCCCTAATTCCGATAGCTTGTTGTAGTTCCCTGTTGTAATTGAAACCGCAAATTTATGTAATAACTTTGATAAATTTGGTTGGAACTTGGAACCGTTAATTTATGTATGATAATTTCTTTCTGTGAATCCCATGGGATTCATCTGTGAATCCCATAAGTTTTGTTGCCTAATTTTATTAGAAGTGTAAATCCCATAAGCTTTGTCCTAAAAGTGATTCATTATGAATCCCATGGGATTCATTTTGTATCCCATGGGATTCACAATAATTTAAAAACTCTTTACCTTTCAACAGTGGTTGATCCATCTCAAATAAAAGAAGGAAGTGATGATGGTAATGGGGATGATAAGAAAGATAAGGATGCCGAGAAGCGAGGTGATGCAGTTCCTAAAAACCAAGTTGGTGAACCTTTTTCTTTAACGCAATGGATCGAAAACCATTTAGATTTGATTGATGAGTGGTTTAATTGTGCAGCTGCAGAGTTCTATTATGTAATATTCTTGCATAATAATTCTTTACTTATTTTTTCCTCAAATTTATTTCTTTTTAATTAAATTTTTTTATTTTATTCAGCTAAAGTCAGTCGCTGAAGGTACTATGGAGTCAATGGGTGATGGGAATCCAGGTGCCATTACTCCTCAAAATATGGCTACTCGTGGTTCCAATGTAAGTCCGAGTCCTAAAAAGCGTTTGGTGAAACTGTCTTCCTATTTATTATCTCCATATATGAACAAGAAGACAAAGGTTGAACTTAAAATGACTAGGCCAGAGTTCATTCTTGGGAATAGTGTTTTCGCGATGCAAGGCGAAAAACTGTAAGTTTATATGTGTTTTTTATATAAGTTTCATAGTATGCCATCTGATTCAATGTGAGGGATTGACAGTGAATCCCATGGGATTCATAGTGAATCGCATGGGATTCACAGTGAATCCCATGGGATTCACAGTGAATCCCATGGGATTCACAGTGAATCCCATGAGATTCACAATTAATTATATGATATGATTCTTAAATGATTTTTTTTTCTTATATAGTGAACGAGTTTTTGAAACACGTTCTGGGGAGCTATATTCAGTGCGTTTGAATATGGAGACATTAGCACCTGGTTTGGAGGTTGATGCTAATGTAATTGATTGTTTAGCTCCAATTCTGAATCATGAAAATAGTTCTAGAGCAGCTGGTTGTCCATTGCGACACTTTTTTCCAACTGGGTGTATTGTAAGTAATTATTTTTTGATCTGCTTAATAAACTATTTTAAATAAACTGCTTATCTGACTTACCAAACACCCCCAAAGCAATTCATATCGTATCATCATATTGAAAAATCGCATATACAAACGATAACTATGTTTGATGGAACATTGGAGTCTCAGGATGAAAAATTTGAAGAATTTGAAAAAGAAATTTCGGCTCAGTTTAAAGATGATGTTGGTGGCATGGCTCTCAATGGCATTGAATTGGTAAAATTATATATATATATATATATATATATATATATATATATATATATATATATATATATATATATATATATATATATATTTTTTTTTTTTTTTTCTTTAGAATTTTATTTTTGTTTTTACTTTTTGTCATTTTTATTATTTTTTTGGTTTTGTTTAAACATGTTTTTTTCCTATTCACAAAGCGGGCCATTTCTTTGTCGTTGTCTTCAGCCTTACTAAAAAGATTACAACAATGACGATACTGGATAACAGCGATTGTGGAGCAACGTACGAGGAAAAGTATAAAGATACATGTGAACTTCTTGTAAGTACTTACTTTTCTGTTGTAAAGTAATTCGTAGATCCTTTCTTGCCAAAAAAGGATAGTGTTGCTATTGTGTCAATCCCATGGGATTCATTCTGAATCCCATGGGATTGTCACAGATCATATGTTACTTTTATGATTAATTCCATGTGATTCATTTTGAATCCCATGAGATTGACACATATCACACATGTTACTTTTATGATGAATTCTATGGGATTCATACAGAACTACATGAGATACTAGACGAATCTGTGATTTTCTTATAATTATAGTTTTTTATGCTCTTTTTTTTTTTAATAATTTTCTAGAAAACGTTGTTTGTCCGTCATTTGGAGTTGTATGGTCACAAGAAACATGTTAGCATTCATAAAGTCAAGCAAAGAATCGCAAGCCTCAAGTGGAAGACCAAGAACAACTTCAAGGATTGTGGTGTTTTCACTATGTTACATATGGATAATTACACCGGTGAAGCTCCTGAAAAATGGGATTGTGGTTTGGTTGCCGAGTCTAAACAGCAGTCTGACCAATTTAGGGTATTGAGATTCAAGTTTGCCACCAAGATATTGTTACACGAGGTTAATGTTCATGCGGGTAAGATGTATGAATTAGCATTGGAGTTTGATAAACTTCCTCCTGGTGAAAAACTGTCTATAATTTTTTCAGCAGTTAGGAATAGGGATGCACGTGACTGCAAATTCTAGAAGTTCATCTTTTGTTAATGCTAGGACAATAGCTAACATGCTGCCATCAATGACCACAAATAACTGTTAAAGTAATTGGTTTACATATATGTTCTTTTATGATATTATCAGATTTTTATGATATTTTATATAGATTTTCTTGTGAATGGTTGAAGTTATTTTAAACAAAGTTATAAAATAATCCCATGGGATTCATTTGCTAATCCCATAGGATTATGTCCCTAACTCATGGGATTCTTATGAATATTCAAATAAAGAAAAATAACTAACAAAACCGGAATTTTCTTTGCAAATCGTCTAAATAATCAAGTAAAGAAGAAAAAAATAACCAACATAAAGCCAGAATATAATAAGTTTGTTCAAGAAACTTTTGGTTTCGGCTTTCGCCTTGCATTTGAGTTGTGTTGTTTCTGTTGAAGTAATTGGTTTACATAGATTTTCTTTTAAAATATTATCAGATTTTTATGATATTTTATATAGATTTTCTTGTGAATGGTAGAAGTTATTTTAAACGAATTTCAATGAATCCCATGGGATTAGAGAAATAATCCCAAATGATTCATTTGCTAATCCCATGAGATTCTTATAAATATTCAATTAAAGAATAAAAATAACCAACAAATTCAGAAATTTCAATGATATTTCTTTGCAAATCATCTAATTATTAAATAATCCCATGGGATTCATTTGCTAATCCAATGGGATTCTTATAAATATTCAATTAAAAAATAAAAATAACCAACAAATTCAGAAATTTCAATGATATTTCATTGATGAATCCCATGGGATTATGGAAAGAATCCCATGGGATTCTATCCTTAATCCCAATGGATTCATACAGAATATAAGTAAGAAACAAGACATATTCAAAGTAAACAAGAATTTTCTTTGCAAATCATCTAAATATTCAATTAAAGAAGAAAAATAACTAATATTCAATTAAAGAAGAAAAATAACTAACAAATTCAGAAATTTCTTTGCAAATCATCTAAATATTCAAGTAAAGAAGAAAAAAGAACTAACATAAAACCAGAATATAAAAAGTTTGTTCAAGAAACTGTTGGTTGCGCCTTTCGCCTTGCATTTGGGTTCTTCGGACAAGTTGTTTTTGTGTGCAAGTTGGTCTTCTCACCACAAAAGCCACACTTCTTCTCTTGTTTCTTTTTAACTCCAAGTGCTTTTTTTCTCTCACTTTTTCGCCTTTTATTGCGTTCATTTTCTGTAATGTTCCCTTTGTTGCTTGCCCTTGTTGGATTGTTAACTATTTTTTCCTCAGGTTTAGAAATAGCAAAATGTTCAGAAATCACATCTCTCGTTTCTCTTGAAGGATGATTTGGCACCTCAGCCTCCACTTTTGTTTTCAATGTCTTCAATTTTTCTACAAAATCACCCATCTTCTCTATATTATTGCCTAACCTGAATAAACAATCATCCACCACAGAAGTTGCTTCGTTTGTAAGTCTTTCAATTTCTACATTTTTCCCCATATCTGTTTCTTTTCCTTCTCAATTCAGGCGATATTATATCCCTTGTCCAACGCCTCAAAATATATTGTTTTGGAATGACGTTAATATCACGGTTCTTGAAGACACAGAATATGTGTCGGCATTGAAAACCAAATCGGGCAAAATGTCTACAAGTGCATACCACTGACCCATCTTCTATATTATGCAGTACCTTTTATTGAACAATATATATATATATATATATATATATATATATATATATATATATATATATATATATATATATATATATATATATATATATATATATATATATATATATATATATATATATATATATAATTCATCCTGAAAACCATAGATTCATAACTAATCCCATGGAATTCAGCAAGAATCCAATGGGATTCACTAGTCAATCCCAAGGGATTCATTTCTCAATCCCATGGGATACATAATGAATCCTATGGGATTTACTAGTAAATCCCATAGGATTCATTATGAATCCCATGGGATTCATGTTGAAATTCATCCTAAAAACCATAGATTCATAACTAATCCTATGGGATTCAGCAAGAATCTAATGGGATTCAATAGTCAATCCCAATGGATTCATTTCTCAATCCCATTGGATTCATAATGAATCCCATGGGATTAACTAGTGAATCCCATTGGATTCATTATGAATCCCATGGGATTCATGTTGATGCATAGATGATTCATGCTTAATAACAAGTAACATACCTTATAGTCTATAAATTTTCTCTTTGCTTCTGTTTCTTCTTCCTCTGCTTGTTCTTTTGCAAGTTCCTTATTAAGGATTCGGTAAACCCAAGGATTTTTGTCTCTTATCATGACAATCTCACAACCTTCTTCTATCTTTAAATCTTGAATCGTACAAGTACATCATGCTTCATATATTTCCGTTTGTACAAGAAGATATATCGTTCTAGTATACACTTTTGATACATGACGTTCAATCTGTAACTGTGTTAGACATTTTGGAGCTGCATCAAATGTTTTAAAGTCCAAATGTTCTTGCCTATATCGTTGCCTTTCCATCACTGATTCATAGGACATCATAAAACTAACTAGCATTGCTTCTGGGCTTGTGAAACTTTTGAAGAACGAGTTTTCACTCTCGGACCTTGATGTGGTTCTCATCAAACCAAACAATGGCGAGTCGATAAAATAAGCTGGAATCCACATTTCTCATAGGTTAAACATCTTGGTCATCCATTTGTGATTTTGCAAACCAAAATCCTCAATCAACTTAGCATATTTCTCTTCAAATTCCAACGGTTCGATGAACATATTTCAAATAATCTTGTTAAAACGCTTCTTGAAATCTGTTTCTACGTATATTTATTTACAAATCTGTTTTTGATAAAGATAGTTTTAGAATCTTATTATCAGCATAAATAACATGATATAAATATATGTGAATCCCATGGGATTCACATATGGATCCCATGGGATCCACATATGGATCCCATGGGATCCACATATGGATCCCAAGGGATCCACATATGGATCCCAAGGGATCCACATATGGATCCCATGGGATTCATACAGAATCCCGTGTGATTAATCTATATATTACATGGGATAAAAAAACACATTTTTTGTAAACTCGATAAATTACCTTTGCTGGAATCTTTTGGTGAATATGCCACATATAAAGTCTGTGTTTCGATTTTGTGAAAACGGCTTCAATGAACCTCTTCATTGCTCCATCTTGATCTGTTACCACCATGGTTGGTTCTTTGTTGAAAGCAGTCATAAATGCTCTTAGTAGCCATGTGTATGATTCAATGTCTTCATGTAATAGCATTCCCGAACCAAGTGTTACACACTTTCTATGATTATCGACACCGGTGAATGGTACAAACACCATATTGTACCTAAAAATAATATAAGTGTTAATGAAAAAATCCCATGTGATTACATACACAATCTCAAAGGATTCATTGTGAATCCCATCGGATTTCACAAAGAATCCCATGGGATTTTAGAAAGAATCTCTTGTAATTTAAATAGAAAACTTACTTGTTACATCCGAATGTTGCATCAAATGATACAATGTCTCCAAACTCCTTATAATTGCATTTTGCAACTTCATCAGCCCAAAACAAAGCCACTAACTCACTCTCTTCTACCTTATACTGAAACGTAAAGTTCAGTACATATATCTTTTTGTTTTCCATTTTATCTATAAGCATTTGTGCGTCACTTTCCCCAATGAACATATTAACATCACGCATTTCATTCTAAAAATCATCAGCTGTCCTATGAACATACTCATACCCATCCTTGATACTAACAAGTTGTGAGCCCGTGTTGGACCAATCTTCTGATGTGTTTATTGATGAATCCGGCCTTATTATTTATGTTTCCGACGGGTTTGTTTATGATTCCGATCTGATTATTGATGATTCTGACGGCGGTGGCGGTGTTGTTGATGAATTCATTGGATTGATGGTTATTCCGATCTGATTATTGATGAATCCGACCTTATTAACGATTTCTGACGTGTTTATTGATGAATCCGACCTTATTAACGATGTTTTCGACTAGTTTGTTGATGATTCCGGCGGTGGCAATGGTGTTGTTGATGAATCCTTCGGATTATTGATTATTCCGGCGAGATTCATGATTTTTCTGGCGATTGGATCTAGTGTTTTGGTTTGGATGAGAGAGAAAGTTGGGTGACAAATGAGATTGGATCCAGATTTTTTTTGTTTTTATTGAGATTGTTGATTTTACTATCTTACCCTTCTTTGTATTTTTTGGCTTCATCTAAGCCATTAGATGGAAGTTGAATGGATGGTTGGAATTTGATTATTTGTTCTTTAGATACTAGTTGTTTTGCATAGATCTCACCTCTTGTACGTACATGTTAATTATTTCTTTTGACATTTTCATAAAGAGAATGTATTTCGACAAGTAATTGGTGCAAGTCATTCATCTAAAGATTGTGGAATGGTCGAATGAGCTTGACAGCTGCTCGTGTCAAGATTTACAGACTACACAGACGTACTCGTACAGTCATACCTTTGAGCCTATGAGTTTGTAAGAAAACAATTTTCAAAAGTTTAAATCTTATTCTTGATTTCTTGTCCATCGGCTTTGCTCATCTCAAACAAGAGTGAGCTTAGCCAAAGGCGACACGCTGCAAAGGTGTGTCTTAAACACTGTATTTGAGGGATAAGAAGTTTATTATTAGAGTGGTGGGTGTAGTGCAACCATATAACATGTTTTAGGGTTGTCAAGTCAGCACAACACTGTAACTAAAACACCACCCTTAGAGCACTGGGTGCAGCTCACCGGAAGCCTCGCCAGTCTACGCTGGACCCTTCGCCACTGCACCGCCCCCTCGTTTTCCTTCGCCAGCTGGTGGTTCCTCGTCTGCACGACGAGGTGAGTTTCTGACATGTTAGGACCCAAGCTTAAAAAAGTGAGTTACTTCCTCCTTTTTTTTTTTTTATTTTTTTTTTTTTTATTTTTTTTTTTACCTTCATCATCTGATTAATCCATGGATGGATTTGAAATTGGTTTTTGGGTTGTGAATTTGAAGTGGATTTGGAAGTGGGTTTGTGTTAGATTTGAGTTCTGATGGCTGGATTGTGGAAGTGGGTTTGTGTGTGTAACTGTGTGTGACTATGAAGATGATAACTTTTTATTATTTTTTTTTTTATTTTTTTTTAATATAAAACAGGTTATTTATACTTTTATTTAAATAAAATAAATTTTATTTTATTTGGTAATTTAAATAAAAAATAAAGTTGTAAGTGGTTGATTCAAATGAGTAAGTTGAGGTTAATTGTTAGTGAGGGGTTTAGTTGTGAAGGTTTGTTAAAGTGATGTGATACCCCGTGGGCCCCAATTGACGAGGGGAGGGTGCTCACTGCACCCAGTGCTCTTAGCTATAAATACTATAGGCGTAAGTGGGTCTTATAACACACAAATAAAAATACCCCACTTACTAAAAAAAATAACGCTCGCCAACCAAATCATGAATGTCTCTGTAACATGGCTATGGCATTTGGGTCGATGCACTATGGGAAAAAATTGCTTATAACAATGTAAAAACACACTGCACCGTTCACTCTTAGCCGTTGGTTGATTTCAGGGATGGAGACAGTGGGGAGCCAGGGAGTGCTTGGCCCCTTCAACACGCTCAATGGCTTTGCTATTTATCTTGTAAAGTTAAACTTATGACTCAATATAGTCAAATGACCTCTAACCTTTATATGACAAAAGAATTAAGAAAAGCTTGACACCATTTAATGCACAAGGTTTTCATCTAATAATTTTTTATTAGTTTTGAATGTGTTTTTTCTAATTAAACTTTTAAGTTTGGAACTTAGTGTATTGTGATAATTAAAACATAATACCATTCAAAGTTTTTGTTTATATTTCTTTGTTGGTTTGAGAAAAAAAATTCCGGCCCCCAGAGATAACCTATATTTAATTAATTGGTCTAAATCATAAGAATATTCCCGTCGACGTTATGAAATCTAGTATTTGATATGGGTCAGTTTCATAGCTTGAAAGTAGTTGCGTCATTAAACAAACAACTCAAAAAGGGTTGACTTAATCAAATTTTGATAAATTGCTATCAATTCCTTGAGGCTACATCTTTGCTAGCCACAAGCCCCACAAAGGGGTCATATGTAACATTCTCCTCAAAAGTCAAAAGTCAAGTTTTGTTCAAGTCAATGTTAGTATGCTACCAATGTCCTACACTTATTGGCGTCTTCATATTCTAAATCTTCACTGTTTAAGCATAAGAAAATAACCAAACTTCTTTAGCAAATTACCAAACATTATGAAAAATTATCTGCTAGTCTTTATTTTGGTTATGAGCTTGATGTCGATAGCAAACTGCGAAACAAAGACAGAAATCAAAGTAGGGGTGATTCTTGATACAGAAACATCTATTGGTAAAATGAGCAGAAGCTGCATTTCAATGGCTTTACATGATTTCTATCAAGAACATGACAGTTATACCACCAGAATTGTCCTTCACTTTCGCGACTCTAAGCAAGATAACGTTGAAGCGGCTTCTGCAGCAATCGATCTCTTGAAAAATGAGCGAGTCATGGCAATACTAGGACCCATGACATCCTCACAAGCCGATTTCGTGATTGACATTGGTAACAAATCAAGTGTTCCTATAATCTCTCCTGCCACAAGCCCGTCTTTGTCACCAAATGATACCCCGTATTTCATACGTTCTTCACATGATTCTTCCTCACAACTTACACCGATAGCAGAACTGATCAAACACTTTGGTTGGAGGGAAGTTGTGTTTATTTATGAAGATGGCGATTATGGAAGAGGCTTGACTCCTTATATATCTGATGCAATGGTGAACGTGGATGCTAAAGTTACGTATCGCACCGTCATATATCATTCTGCTTCTGATGATTGGATCCTTAAAAAACTCTATAAGATGAAAACGATGCAAACTCGTGTTTTCATAGTACATGCATTACCAGATTTGGCAACACGTTTTTTCAAGAAAGTAAATGAAGCGGGGATGATGGAAGAAGGGTATGCGTGGATCATAACTGAAGTGCTCACTAGTCGTTTGCATTCTTTGAATCGTGCAGTCATAGACTCGATGCAAGGAGTGCTAGGTAAGGATACACAAAAAAACTCATTTCTTGACCATAATATTAGGCCTGTTTGGACCCCAACGGTCTGGACCGGTCCTGACCGCCCCTAGCAAGGCTTATTTGAGTTATCTTGTTTTAGACATTTAGCAGATTTTTGGTATTGCGTTTGCAAAACACATTATAACTTTGGAAATTGGCGATTCATCTTTAAAAAACGCAGATAATATATTACTTTCCTAAAATGATTTGTCAAACACTATTTTCTGAATATTATGCTTCCAAAATTGTCTGTTTTTGCAATAGCAGTAAACATATAATCTCCGCCCAAAACGTAATCACAAAGACAGATACACTTAGGGGTGTTTTTTTCGGCTTATATAGCCGGCTTATGGCTTATTTGGTTCTGGGCTTATGTTACATAACCTCAAATTAATTATGAAATCTTTCCATAATAAGTTAGAAAAGAATCTGAATTTAAAGCCTTTCTAATTATAGAATAGTCCCAAATGCATTATAATGTAATATAGATAAGTTTATAACACAATTATTTTATCTACTAGGGGTGAAGGCACGTATCCCAAGAACCAACGAGCTAATAGAATTCGAGAAAAGATGGAAAAGGAATCAAAATCCAGAAGACGAAATGACTGAGCTAGACATGTTTGGATATTGGTGGTATGATACAGTTTCTGCGCTAGCAGTAGCATTGGAAAAGGTCCCGAGTGACACTATAATCAATACTACATTCAATCGAAAACAAAACTCCACAACCGATTTAGAAGCTATAGGAACCTCGGAAATGGGACCAAGGCTCCTTCCATTGATCCGAAATATAAAACATAACGGTCTTAGTGGCAACTTCCATCTCATTAATGGACAGTTACAACCCTCAGTGTACGAAATAGTGAACATAATAGGAAAAAGCGAAAAACATATCGGGTATTGGACACCTACAAATGGGATCATAAAAAAGTTGCATCAAACCAATGAGACCAAAAATGATCTTGGAACAATCATATGGCCTGGTGACACACCTTTTTGTCCAAAAGGTTGGGAAATGCCAACCAGTAATGAAAGCAAGTTACGAGTCGGGGTTCCAGCAAAAGCAGGCTTTGTTCAGTTTATCGATGCCGACATTGATCCTACGACCAAACAGGTTATATCTGTCACTGGTTTTTGTGCAGATGTTTTTAACGCAGTTATTGGTGCTTTGCCTTATGCTGTCAAAACCGAATTCATCCCTTTTGTTACTCCGGATGGGACACAGGCCGCTGGAACCTATGATGATCTTCTTCATAATCTTTCCAACGGGGTAATCATATATATATGTTACATATGTTTTAAATGTTTTTTGTACAAAGTTTGGTTTTTAATGTTTACCTTTATTCTTGATAATGTACTAGGCATACGATGCGGTTGCTGGAGACATTACAATCCTTGCAGACCGTGCAGAATATGTTGATTTCACATTACCATACACAGAAGCTGGTTTTTCAATGATTGTTCCAATTAAAGTTGATGACAGGAAGAGCGCGTGGATCTTCATGAGACCACTAGAGACAAATCTTTGGATAACAATCGGAGCGTTTTTTATATATACAGGACTTGTGGTATGGGTTGTCGAGCATCGTGTAAACAAAGAATTCCGCGGGCCTCCACATCAACAAGTTGGAATGATCTTCTGGTTTTCCTTCTCCACACTCGTTTTCGCACATAGTAAGTTTGTATATATACATACACGTTCAACTTGCTCTATTTTGCTTACGGGGTAATTGGCATTGCTAACTTCAAAGTGCTTATCTGCTCAATATTTAGGTACCTACCTGCTTATTTTAGAGTGCTTGTTGACTTTAGTTTAGGTGGATAATCAATAAATTAGCAACCCTAGAACCTTTTATCAAAACTAATTAGCAGTAGTTTTTAGGGTGCCTTGATTGCTTATCCAAAATGTTTATCTGATTATATATGTGTGAAATTTGCTTATCAAATATCGGAAATATAATATTGCAGGAGAGAAGTTGATAAGCAACTTATCGAGATTTGTGGTGATCGTGTGGGTGTTTGTGGTTCTGGTTCTGACCTCGAGCTACACAGCAAGCTTAACATCCATTTTAACAGTACAAAAGCTTCAACCTGCGTACACTGATATTGATAAAATCATGAGAAATGGTGAATTAGTCGGTTGCCAAAATGGTACCTTTGTTTACGGTAAGTTGAGAGCAATGGGTTTCCACGAAAGTCAGTTAAAGAATTACAGCACCTTTGAGCAGTACGACGAAGCTCTTGCACTAGGAAGTCAAAACGGGGGTGTTTCAGCAATTATGGATGAAATCCCGTATATCAGAGTGTTTCTAGCTAAATATTGTACCAAGTATACCATGACCGGTCCCATCTACAAAACCGCAGGATTCGGTTTCGTAAGTAACCTAACTAAACTATGTAGGTTCTTTATTGAGCTTGTTGTATAAAAATACGAACGTGCTTTTTCAAATGTCCCGTTTTTGCACTGGAGAACTGGACGTTCTTTTTGGTATATGAGAGTCAATATAAATTGTTTGTGTTGTTTGGGTTACTTTGAGCCAGAATTCTGATCATTTCTATAAGAAAAGCTTAACAACATTTTTTATACATGATTTTAGAAAATGCCAGTTTTAACGGGTTGTTTTACCACTTAAACGGGACACAAATTCGTCTAGCTTATTGACTAAGATGTAAATGACTTCAACGGGACATATGAAAAGTATGTTCAAATTATAAGGAATAAACCAATCTTTACATACCACTTGTATACTAAAAATATATAATTGTGCGTTGTGCATGCAGGCATTTCAAAGAGGGTCTCCACTAGTAGCAGATATTTCAAGAGCGGTTCTACAAGTTACAGAAGAGCAAATGAGGAACATTTCCAACCAATGGTTTGGAGAACCAACAAGTTGCGATCAGCAAAAGGAAGCTTCAGTTACCTCCGACAGACTCACGTTAGAAAGTTTCAAGGGCCTTTTTATCATTGCAGGGTTATCAGCAACTTCTGCTCTACTTATATTTTTGTTCAGATTTTCATATGAAGTTAAAGATATGTTAGCGTCACAAGGTTCACTAGGTGAAAAGCTTTCCTCGATTGTGAAAACATTTGATGTGTATAAGGACAGCGAATCAAAACCGACAAGTCCAGCTATTAGTCTATACCATGATGACCCGGGATTTTTCTCTAGTGATGAAGGGTTTTCTACTACTGAACCCGGGACACCTTTTCATGAGACAATACAAGTTGTGGAAAGTAACATAGAGACTAATGTGCATGATAATGTTACAAGCACCTCTCGTTAGTATTCTTTGTTGATATTGTTTTTTTTGTTCTTGTGTGTCAATATCACTGCAAGCTTATCATATTGTTTCTAAAATTAGAATGTTAATTTAAATGTTTAGAGACGACTGTCTGGGTCGCCTAGTTGCTCAGCCAAATGCTAGCAACTGTGGTGCAACCCCCTGAAGTATATAAGATGGTCATCTGATGTAGTGATAAGGTTTTAATTTGGGTCTACTTGGAATCCGTGATAGGAAAAAAAAAATGTTATTAAGAAATACAGTACAACTTTTTCTTAGTTATGTGGGATTTTGAATGTATTTGATGGTAGTGCTGAATTATATATTTTGTCACACTAATTTGTATAAAAACTTGTAAACAGGGGAGAATAGTCCCTATATATTCAGCTTACATGCAATGGGAAGTACAATCAAGCCTTTTTGGCTAACCAGTATATATTCACGTAGCTGTTTCCAGACACTTTCCGGCCGTCTCAAGATTTTCATCCAACGAGTTTGAACTCTTGTCTCTTCTAAGACGACTTTGGGGACAACTTACCACTAAACCATGAGATCGTTTCACAGTATGTTGTATATTCAGTATATTTAAAATATCTTTTGATGTGCATGCTATAGTGTTATGCGGCTGTATACAATGCTTTTTATATAGTCTTATTAAGGATTTAGGTGAAGTAATGAGTTTTGTATTACTAACTTAGCATAGTTGCAGTAAACACAATAAGTTAGCTACGAGTGGACTCAAACTTAGTAACAAGTCAGATCAACGTTTCACAGCATATACGAAAAGCATGACGAAGTACCTCGCCAAAGCCAAAGAATACATCACCTGCTTCGACCGTTTCAAAATAAAAAATATTCCAAGAACACAAAACCAAAAAGCCGATATACTAAGCAAGCTAGCGTCCGTAGCATTTGATCACCTGACGAAAGAAATCCTGGTAGAGGTATTGGAAAAACCATCCACCGAAGAAGAAATAGTCAATGCAATAGTAGAAGAGGAGGAAGAGAATTGGATGTCACCCATCCTCCGGTGTTTAAAAGAAGGAGTCTGGCCGGAAGATCAAAACGAGGACCGAGCCCTTCGGATGAAGATAAGCCACTATACATTGGTCGATGATGTGCTGTTCAGAAAATCATATTTAGGACCAATGCTACTGTTGGCATGAATATTACGATATTTAATCTAAACATCCTCTTCATGTTTTGATGATGACAAAAATGTAAGTTACAACATATAACGTAAAGTGGTTAAGTTACTTGTGATCACAATTCATCTATGCATTCATACGTCAACAAGCCTCGACATCTCAACGTCTCAAGTATGCTTCAACAATCACTTAAGGTATGTACAAACAAATGTCTAATACATTTTATGATCAAATGGATGTTTATTTAAATAATACAAAGTTTATAAAATTAAATAAACTCATTATATATTTAGAAAAACACTTTTGGTAATTAAAGGAAAATGTTTAATTCATAATAAATATATGAATTCAAATTTTTAACCAAAATCAGTTAGTTTTTCACCAAATAAAATTTCCCCAGAAAAAGACAAGAAAAGTGCAGTTTTCATTTGGGTGGCCCACTTAATTTTAAGGGGGCCGGCACACAATTAAATGGGCCGGCCACGCTCCCCTGTCAGATTTTGTCAGAAATTTTTCCCTATAAATACCACCTCAAACCTTGTATTTTACACACATTTTGTACGAAAATTTTCAGTCCCAAACCTTTCCAAACACACTTTTAAATCCTTTGATCATAAGTTTATTAGTCTTTGTTTCAAGTGATTCAATCCCTCATCACTCAAAGTGCAAGAGAAGAATCCTCCCTATCATAAAGCAAAAAGATGCATTAGAGTCTAGTTAGTATTTATGTGAAGTTGTGAGTTATGTTTATGTAATAAGTAGATCAAGATGATCTTACTTAGTAGTGAGTCAATGAGTGAGTAAGAAGTAGTGGGAAGAAGTAGTTGTGTGAAGAAGTCATGTAGTTGTGAAAAAGTAGGTGTGTGAATAAGTAGTGGAGTATAAAAGAAGTTGTGAAGTAGTCGTGAAGTCGTGAAGTCGTTTAGAAGTTGTATAGTGGCCGAAGTCGTGTTGTGAGATTGGTTTTAGCTACTATTAGAACTCGACATTTAGCTTAGTGTCGTTAAATGGTGTAAGCAAAAGTTGTGTAAGGTTTTCTCCGCCAAAAGGGAGCTTGTTGAGTAGTGAAGAAAACTCTCGAGTAGGTGACTCGGGAAGTGGAGTAGGGCAAGGAAGGTGTCCTTGTAGCCGAACCACTATAAATCATCGTGTCCGGTTTGCATCCTCTTTCTCTTATCTTTTCACATTTATTCTTGCATTTATCGCTTTATATCTATGCTTGCAAATATGTGTTGATTGTTGCTTATATTGTCATGATGATTGATTGTGGTGTAGTTACAAGTTAATATTGTGATAGGATATATAATTGTATGATATGGTCTAATGGACTTATATATATTATTAACACTTCTTAGGTTGAGTTTAACTTAATCGATAAATTGATACAAAACGTTTTAAGATTTTAAAAGGAAAACGTATTCACATAAAGATCGACCAAAGCTTCATTCATAAAACTAAGTTTTGAAAACTAATCCAAAAGCTCACATATATAATTGATCATATTGATTATATGTTGTTTTCATACTAAACTCTAATTGAAGGTTTTTCAAACAAACAATTGAATAAATTTGAATCAACATTTTGAAACCAAGTTTTTATAAAATCAAAAAGAGGGGAAAACTATTCAACCCCCCCCCCTTCTAGTTTCCCACAATTGGTACCAGAGCAACGTCGCTCTAATTTTCAAAACAAATGGTTTTAAAAATTGAGTACGATCCATGTATCAAATTACCTATTAAGGAGGATTAAATATGAAAAGTGTTTTGTTGATTAACTTGTATTAGTTTTGATGTTATATATACTAATTATACTAGCTCGAAATAAAATTATGCTTAAAATATAGTGTTATATGTTTGGTATTAAACTTAGAAAGATTCACACATTTCCGCAAAGTTAGAAAATAATTTTTAACAAAAATGCATTTTTGAGTATTAGATGGGCGGCCCCTTTAATTGTCTGGGCGCCCCCCTTAAATACTGGGCGGCCCCCTTAAATTTAAGGGGTCCGCCTGTCTGTTCGACAGTTTTTCAGAAACTTTGAAAAATCATATAAAATTAACTGTAACTCCGTAGAATTTGTGCCACCTGGCGTTTTAAAGGTAATTGAGTATAATTTCATTTTAAAATGCTTACAAGTAACTATTACAAACTAAATAAGTCAGAAAGTCAAAATACTAAACGGAGGTCAAAAATTTGAGTCTCGTTTTAACGTAAAACTTGTATTTCACATTTTCCTTCGAGTCAGGCATTCCTAGTCGGTATATCTTTGAAAAATTAAGCATTTATAATTTAAAAAATATTGATCTTAATTAAATTTTAAATGGGTAGGAAACTATTTTATTTTCAAATAAAATCGAGCTAAGTAAACATTGGTATATATAATACACAAAACGACGACAAGTGTTTTATATGCTATGTGAACTTATTTGTGATTCTATTTTGTTAAATGAATATATTAGATGATTGTTGCTATTTGAATTTTAGCTAATTGTATATCTAAGTATATGTGCATTATTAGTTTATAGCTAGTTTTCCGGTTTATACTTAACTAGATCTTATGCTAGATTTCTTGCGTTAGGATTGCAATATTATGCTTGCATTGCATATAGGTATAGATGGCTTAATGTTACTCAAACATCTTGTAAATGAAATCTAGTCACCTAAATATTTCAAACAATTTAATCTATTCTTAACAACACACTTAAATATTTTCAACAAATTACCTTGTTTTACATTAAGTTGTGTAATAAGAGAAATTGAATCATTGTAAAACATTAGTAGTTATATAAAAGAAAAAGTATTTTCAAAATCTAAGTGTGTTCATTATAAGTAACA
This sequence comes from Artemisia argyi, assembly GCA_030686995.1. Classification (NCBI taxonomy): domain Eukaryota; kingdom Viridiplantae; phylum Streptophyta; class Magnoliopsida; order Asterales; family Asteraceae; genus Artemisia; species Artemisia argyi. The sequence goes on from CM060709.1 coordinate 306,392,442, forward strand.
ATAAAGAGTATTTCACAAAAACAAAACATATAATAATCATGAAGTAATAAGTCAAATTTTAATCATTCACTAACCTCAATCATAAATAATCTTAGGATTAATGAAACACATTATCAAAATGCCTATTTATTTTGAATAAGTGTTTGTGAGGGTCAAGAAAGATCTTGATATTATATCAATTCATTATTCAAATTATGGTTGATATATTCATCAAATCTAATTGACACATTTTTAGTGTGGACAAGAAATTGGATTGCTATTTGTTTAGCTTCAAGATTATATCAAATTACAACAAAAGATATAGCCTTGAATCTACATACTCAATCACACTAGATTGATATGAAAATAGTTACATCATTTGTAGATGAAATGAGTATGCATTGGATCATAACTCACACTTGTGTTGATAATGTCATATTGAATCTACTTGTCCAATAATTGTGTTTCAAATATTAGAATAACATTTTAAACACATTCATAAAATATACAATGAAGTAGGATTGACGAATTGGATGTTTCGTCCGAAATATTCAAGCAATTTACATTGCAATGCAATGGATAAATATGTCATATCCGAAAAATCAAACATGAGCAAACTAACAACATATGTAAACTTTGCTCACACTACTTAAAATTATCACTCCAAGATAAAATACATATTTAAGAATAATACACACTATATATTCTATATATTTTATTTTCTTTGTAGCATGAATGATTGTGTTACAAGATAATGCATTACACATTCCTTTTTGAAATAATGTAAGTTATTAGAATTGAAAAATAACTTGTCACAATGCATAAACAAGTAAAATTCATTTTGTTTCAAATACTAATTAAATTATGATATGTAACATTGGCAAAAATCATAGAAAATAATATTTGCTTAAGAATATATGAATGTCTAGTTTTGATATCATTTGAGAATCACAATCTCATTTAAGATAAATAATCTTAATGAGATTCATTTTACAAGACATGCTAAGGAGCATTCTTAAATCAAGCACATTCATTAAATCAAGTAATATTCCATCAAAACCAAACAACCGGTAAATCATGAACTAACGATTAAAACATTTTTGTTTACTCTTTCAACACGTATCTATTTGGATCGTGAATAAAATATATAATCTAGATTTACCTTCATAAAAACATGATGTTTGAGTCACATTAAGCCAAGCATTAGTGAACCAAGCAAACTTCATATTTGGTACTCTTCGATAGGTAAATTTAGGAATTTAATTTCTTCTAAAAAGAGAATGACTACTGGAGAACCCTATCGTCTAGAAACTCAATTTAACCTAACAGTTGAATTGCTTCTATGTGAGAAGTTGGATGTGTGTAACCCATAAAAATGGTCGTGTTTAGCCTTAATTGAGCACCACTAGTAATAGTCTCATACTCATTCTCCAACTTGATTAAATTGCTATTCCTAAATGTACCTAACGCTAAGCCTACTTTTATGAACTTTGCTTCTCATTAGATGCTTTCATTCCTAGATTTATGGCATATCGCATATATGTTATTTCTAGATGTTTGTTTGCTCCTATGTGATTTGATTGTATGCCTTTACATGCTTAACTCTGTATGTCTCATTCATCTAGGTATATATTTCTTGCCTTTAGATCCTACACCCTTTTTTCTTGAGAACCTTAGTGTCATAATCCGATAGGTCATATTAGTCTCAAAACTGTCTTAAGAGTCCTAGAGTCTACATGCATACTTACTACCTTATTCATCATCTTTTTTCCTTCCAAACAATCCACTCCTTTGTCAAGAGATAGTTAGATTGTAATCTAATACCTCTCTAAGTTGATGTGACAACTTAAATATTTCATCCGAAATGTTTAAGTATTTTTAATTAGCAAAATACAAATTAAAATGTCACTCATTGTTCATGTCTATTTCTTGAGTCATGACTCTATTATTATATAGATGTCAAACACCTTCCGTCCACATTTAGGAAAACCTCCTTGTATGCTATCCTTCATCCTTCGTGTCATTATCTAGATTATCGTTTTCATGTTGGTTTGTCTTTAAATCTAGGAATGAAAGCATCTAATGAGAAGGGAAATCACACTCACTCACATATATCCTTCTGCCTCACACCCAAAACCGAGTCATCCTTTGTACTACCAATCTCGAGTCATCCACCATTTTCATGCCCTCAAAGAAACCAAGAATCAATATCATACCTCCTAAACCACTCCTAATTGATTTAACACAAGATAACACCAACACTCTATCACCACCACCTCAATGCTCATCTCCTAGTGCTCCTAATGCACTTTCCAAAACACCATTAACTCATGGAACCTCTACCTCCTCCATACCATCGTCATCATCAATCAATGACTATATCAACACCACTTGTCACCTCCACCAAGAACCACCATCTCCAACAAAAACTTGTCATCATACCACCAAAACAACTCTTCATTGACCTTACTAATGAAGATGACACCACTCCATCCATCAATGGATATATCAACTCACAATTGTCTCCACCACCAAAAGTATCACCACCACCTCCTACCCAAGAAATTCCTTCCTTGAACATCACTCTTTCGCTTCCACCTAGTCATCTCCACTTGATCCTCATTTCCCATCTTCACAAGAAGATTCAACCATGTCACCATTCCCTACATTCTACTAAGTGCATCATCACCACCAAAACTTAAATCCCTAAAAGTCAAGTGAATTTCACTACAAAATGCGTCATTTCCACTTTCTAGCAAGTGAAGAACACAATGAAGAAATCCAAGCTTCAAGTGTTGTCGAGTCATCACCACCTCATTTCACATATCCACCTTCGGTCGTCAACCAACAAAACACCTAAAAATCCCATGATTCCCTATCATCTACCCTTGTTAAACGATATATTAATCTAAACTATAATTGTCAACCCTTTGTCATCACCTTCCCTTTACATTCACACTCATCCCTCCTCATTTTCCTACGTTTTTTTAAAAGAACGTATCATTCTCATCCTCATTTTTCTTTAACTCTTTTAGAGTATATATATATATATATATTTTTTGGCATCTTTCGCCAAAATATGTCGGTCGAATCTATGCATTAGGTTCTAATCATTGTCATGTCTTAAGCATTGGTCATGGTAATTTTTATTTATTTATTTATTTATTTATTTGGATTTAGGTTGTTGTTTTTAAAACAATAATTGCATGTGTCATACTTTTAGTGCATATACCTAATACGTCCATATATTGCTCCCCTATTAGAGTCATGCATATACTATCATCATCATTATATATATATGCACTTGTCTACTTACTTTGTTTTGAAGGATTACTTCATCGCTCGATTCTTTGGTAGCCAAAACAAGTTTTGAGCATACACCAAGGGGGAGCATTGAGGTTGATAGGATCAAGGCTTCACTTACGATGATGCAAGCTCGCCTTATACATTCTATCTCAAGAGTTCAAGCGTAGTAGAAGTCTCGTCTATGAGTCCACCTTTTTTCTTTGACAAAAGGGGGAGAAGAAATGTAAACATGTAACTTATACATTTTACTAATGAGTTATAGTTTACATAGTTTGTCATCATCAAAAAAGGGGGAGATTGTTGGCATGAATATTACGATATTTAATCTAAACATCCTCTTCATGTTTTGATGATGACAAAGATGTAAGTTACAACATATAACGTAAAGTGGTTAAGTTACTTATGATCACAATTCATCTATGCATTCATACGTCAACAAGCCTCGACATCTCAACGTCTCAAGTATGCTTCAACAATCACTTAAGGTATGTACAAACAAATATCTAATACATTTTATGATCAAAGGGATGTTTATTTAAATAATACAAAGTTTATAAAATTAAATAAACTCATTATATATTTAGAAAAACACTTTTGGTAATTAAAGGAAAATGTTTAATTCATAATAAATATATGAATTCAAATTTTTAACCAAAATCAATTAGTTTTTCACCAAATAAACTTTCCCCAGAAAAAGACAAGAAAAGTGCAGTTTTCGTCTGGGCGGCCCCCTTAATTATAAGGGGCGGCCCCTTTAATTTTAAGGAGGCCGGCACATAATCAAAACGGCCGGCCACGCTCCCCTGTCAGATTCTGTCAGAAATTTTACCCTATATATACCACCTCAAACCTGGTATTTTACACACCTTTTGCACGAAAATTTTCAGTCCCAAACCTTCCAAACACACTTCTAAATCCTTTGATCATAATTTTATTAGTCTTTGTTTCAAGTGATTCAATTCCTCATCACTCAAAGTGCAAGAGAAGAATCCTCCCTATCATAAAGCCAAAAGATGCATTAGAGTCTAGTTAGTGTTTATGTGAAGTTGTGAGTTATGTTTATGTAATAAGTAGATCAAGATCATCTTACTTAGTAGTGAGTCAATGAGTGAGTAAGAAGTAGTGGGAAGAAGTAGTTGTGTGGAGAAGTCATGTAGTTGTGAAGAAGTAGGTGTTTAAATAAGTAGTGGAGTATAAAAGAAGTTGTGAAGTAGTCGTGAAGTCGTGAAGTCGTGTAGAAGTTGTGTAGTGATCGAAGTCGTGTTGTGAGATTGGTTCTAGCTACTATTAGAACTCGACATTTAGCTTAGTGTCGTTAAATGGTGTAAGCAAACGTTGTGTAAGGTTTTCTCCGCCAAAAGGGAGCTTGTTGAGTAGTGAAGAAAACTCTCGAGTAGGTGACTCGGGGAGTGGAGTAGGGCAAGGAAGGTGTCCTTGTAGCCGAACCACTATAAATCATCATGTCCGGTTTGCATCCTCTTTCTCTTATCTTTTCACATTTTTTCTTGCATTTATCGCTTTATATCTATGCTTGCAAATATGTGTTGATTGTTGCTTATATTGTCATGATGATTGATTGTGGTGTAGTTACAAGTTAATATTGTGATAGGATATATAATTTTATGATATGGTCTAATGGACTTATATATATTATTAACACTTCTCATGTTGAGTTCAACTTAATCGATAATTTGTTACAAAACGTTTTAAGATTTTAAAAGGAAAACGTATTCACATAAAGATCGACCAAAGCTTCATTCATAAAACTAAGTTTTGAAAACTAATCCAAAAGCTCACATATATAATTGATCATATTGATTATATGTTGTTTTCATACTAAACTCTAATTGAAGGTTTTTCAAACAAACAATTGAATAAATTTGAATCAACATTTTGAAACCAAGTTTTTATAAAATCAAAAAGAGGGGAAAACTATTCAACCCCCTTCTAGTTTTCCACAGCTATGATGTGTGGGACCTCTTCAGGCCAACTATATAATCCAAGAGGTGCATGAAGGGGCATGTGGAATGCATTCCGGACCACTATCCGTTGTAGCCAAGCCAATGGGACAAGGCTATTATTGGCCGACCATGCACCGAGACACCAGAGAAGTAATCCAAAAATGCGATTCATGCCAAATACATGCTCCGATTCCCAAGTTACCAAAAACGGTGTTGACCTCCGTTATGGCACCTTGGCCTTTTTACCAATGGGCAATGGATGTGTTAGGACCCTTAACCGAAGCTCCAGGAAAGGTTAAACACGTCATAGTGGCAATAGACTATTTCACAAAGTGGATGGAAGCAAAACCGTTATCCAAGACAACCGGAAAAGAAGTAAATAAATTTGTATGGGACAACATTGTCTGTTGGTTCGGACTTCCTAAAATAATCGTCACAGACAATGGAAGCAACTTAATTGGAGACCCATTCAAGAGCTGGTGCGAAAGGCTGAACATCACCCAGATCAATACATCTGTAGCTCACCCTCAAGCCAACAGATTAGTAGAAAGGGCCAACAAAAGTTTGTTGAAAGGGTTCAAGTCACGACTAGGAAGAGAAAGGGCCGGATGGGTCGACGAATTACCAAACATACTATGGGCATTCCGCACCACCCTGAAAACCAGCAATGGAGAAACACCCTTCAGTTTGACCTACGGAAGCGAAGCAGTCATTCCGGCTGAAATTGGCATGCCAACCTTTCGGACCATGATGACGAACTCAGAAAACAATGACGATGAGATTAATCTAAATCTAAACTTACTAGAAGAACGACGGGAAATGGCGGCAATAAGAGAGGCCAAATACAAAAAGAAAGTGGTACAATACTATAACCGAAGGGTTCGACCTGAAGCATTTAAGGTGGGAGATTTTGTATACCGGAAGAACGAAGCTAGCTGATTGGGTCTAAACTAGTCAACTTTTATTAGTCAACCACTTGTGAATGGTCAACCGTAAAAGTCAAACTAATCAAGCCAATGCTTCCGTGGAATACAGTGTTTCCCCGGGTCGTAATGTCCCAACGAGGTTGTGATGGTATTTAAAACGAATCTGTGATCGAGTGAATATGAACAGGAAAGGATAAAAGTGTGTGTGAGTGATTACACTAGGGTTTTATAAAATAAAATAGCTTAAATAAGCTATATAAACAGTTACGTGAAACCTAGATATCTAAAACATATAAACGTAAACAAAATTAAAAATCAGACGCAATTGCGTGCTGAGAAAAAGGTGAGTTTTAAGAAAAATAAACTACAGGGGTTGAAAATGAAAATTCTATAAACTTAAACTTAAAAGAAAATTAAATTAAAAATAAAATTATTTTTTAGATTATTTTATTATTTATTATTAATTATTTAATTAGAAACTTATTTAACTATTTAATTAAAACTAATTTAAATTAACCTAAAAATGATAAATATTACAAATTAAACTAAAAACTTGTAAAAATAATTTTTAAAACTTAAAATGAACTTGAAGAAAGTATAAAAATTAAAAATAAATATTTTTGTCTTTTTATGAATTTTCTATTAATTAAAAACTCTTTATCTTAATTAAACTATTTAAACTAATTTAAATTACAAATAATACTAAATTAACTTAGAAGATTATGGAAAAATTAATAAAACTATTTTATAACATTTAAAAGCTAGGAAAAATATAAAAACTAGGTGTTACCTTATAAAAATTAATTATGCTATTTAAAACTTAATTATTAACTAATTATTAATTAAACTAATATTAAATCTAATAAATACTAAATGATAATATAAAAAACTAATAAAATTAATAAAAATACTTTAATATAATAGGAAATTAATAAAAATATAAAAACACAACTTACTTAATAAAAATCTAAAAATGAAAATTAAAATTAAATTATATTAAATAGAAACTATCACTTATTATTATATTTGTTTTTCTGGATTTTTATTTTACCAACCTACTTTATACCTAAAAATGACTAACTTTTGTAAAAACAATATTTTTATAACTTAAAATTAAGCTGTGTGGAAGCTTATTACCACAACAGTTGACTTTAGTTGACCAACTAAAGTAATAAGCTCAAATGGATTATTGTGGGACCCACTATGGATTATTCTGATCTAAATAAGTATATTGGACTTGTCTAAGCTAAAATTTGCCAAATAAGCTCAGTAGATAAGCTGATAAGTAAAAATAAGCTATTTCCAAAACTCAAAAGCAACACAGAATAGGGACAAAGTTTAGGGTCAAATTTAGGTGGGGTCCACTGGGTACTAGGTCAAACTAAGAGTCAAATCTTAAAGGTTACCAGGAGGGGGGTTGAAAGAACCCAAAACTAGGGTGTGGGACCCACTGTGGTGACCTACAGCAACCACCAAAGGTGGTGGTGTGGGGGTGGTAACTGCTGCACAGGGGAGGTGTTCTCCCTGCAGTTGTGTTTGGGGGTGTGTGGGACCCACTAGAAAATTCACAAAAATATACTAATTGTAGGATTCTAAAGCTAAGGTAGGGGTTATAACTTGTGAAAGATTCAAGTCCTAATACCAAGTACAAAAATCAAAAGAATTCTCTCAAGTTTTGACTTTTCTCACATGTATGCAATTTGACTTTTTGATTTAGAACATTGGTTTGACTTTATTGAGGTTTGATCTATTCCTAGCTACTGAAAATGAAATAATAAACTATCATGAGATGGAATTAAGCTAATATAACCACTAACAAGCTAATATGAATGATGATGGAATCCAAAAATCCCAACAGTTAACTGTTGGGAATTTGGATTGGTGATTTTGACTATTTGTTGAAGAAACTAAGTTTTGAAAGTTTACTTAGGCTATATTTACCTAAAGTAACCTGTACCAAGTAAAAACACCCCAAGAAACTCACAGTTACTCAGGGATATTCACTGAACCAAACACCCCTATAATAGTATTGGAAATGATGTTTTCAATTCCTTAGACCAATTCATACCATGATAGAGATTCCTAATGCCACATTATGACTTAGTGAACTGATTTTAACACAACTTTATCAAGATTAACAACTTCTGACCATAAATTAATACAAAACTATTTTGTCAAATTAATACACAACTTCTAACAGTGAAATCAAAGAAAGTGTTCACAATGAAATCTGATACACAAGCTAGCAATACTAAGTACTTATTATAACTGAGGTGTCCTAACTAAGCACAAAGAACACAAAAATAATCACTGATAAGCATTAGAACAGTACAAAGCTAGGATGAGATTTTGCTTACAAAATTTGCATCCAAGGGTTGAAACTGAGAAACAAGGAAAAATACTTCTCCTACTACCTCCCCTGAGGTAACTAAACCATATGCAATCCAGAATCACCATGCTTCTTTAGCTTCCTTCATCTTCTTCTCTAATTTTTTTATTTTTTTGATTTTACACTATATTTTTTATTTTTTTATTTTTATTTTTTTATTGAGCTTAACTAATGTAAATGATTTAAAAACTTAAAGAAACTGATAAATAAGCTTAAATGAGTTTAAAAGAGCATACAACAACAACTATAAACAATAATGAGTGAATTTGTCAGATTCACTTAGGATTGTTAAAATTGGATTTATAAATTAAAACTTGAAACTAACATTACAGGAAGATAAAATTACATTAATTAAACTAATTGTAATAGTTTTAAAGCTGGAATACAAATTACACTGAGTACAATTATCTAATTTACACTACTCCTAATTTAATTAATCTAATACCATCTCTTCTGCTTCTTCCTTGCTTTTATAGCATCCAAATGTATTCCATGGGTCCCACAGAGCTTATCCCACTTCACTTGAGCCATTGGATTGCTCCAATTCATCCTATCCGTTGAACTAATTTTTGGCGGGAAAATTGGTTGGAACCAATTGGGGACTGAGAGGGTTTTATTAGTGGGCTAGGTGAGGTGTAGGGGACAGGGGACAAGTTTGATGATCAGAGGTGGTGGATTTGGAGTGTTGGCAGGCTGTTTGCAGGAGTAGCGGTGGTGGTAGGTTGTAGGGATGAAACGTGGTGACCCCTGGTGAAAACCTAGGAGATGGGTTTTGTTTAGGGAGTGACAGGGAGTGAAGGAGGTGGAGTAGGAGATGGTGGATGGAAGCTGGAGGTGGAGTTATGGGAGAGTAGTAGCAGGGGAGGTGGAGGTTAGGGAAGGGGACGGGGTCAACGCGGGTCAAACAAATAGACCCCGTTTTATTATTTAAAGTGGATATGGGCTTGGGGCTTTGGTTTTGTTTGGGCTTGAGATTTCATTTAGAACCAGGCCTGGATTTTGTTTATTTTTGTTTTGGATTTTGGTTTTATTTTGGTCCATTTGGTTTGGAAAATATTACAAGGACCTATAATGTAATTTTCAGATTTTAGAGGATGGGATTTGGCAATATTCCAAAGTTTAATCAAGGGACCATTCATGCCAAGTTTGAATAATATAAGGACCTTAAATGATAATTTCCAATTTAAAACAACCGGGGACTAAAACTGTCGAATTTGCAAACTCCAGGGACCAAATCTATAATTTCTGAATTTGTGAAGGGTTGAACCTGTAAATTCTCAATAAATACCACAAGGACCAATTATGTCATTAATGAATAGTACAAGGTTTATTTTTAATATTTTTCCATTTTTCTAAAACCTGAGGACTAATTTTGACATTTTTGAAACTTGGGGGACTAAAGTTGTAATTTTGCAATTTTTAACTTTAAAGGACTTATTTTGACAACTTATGAATCCCCAAGGACCTTTGATGATATTTAACATGTTTTGAATAACCAGGGACTAGTTTTGCCAATTTATGAAACTTGAGGGACTGAAACTGTCAATTATGCAAACTTTGTTCGTTTTTTATCTGTTTTTGATTATTTTGCATTTGAAACATATAAAACACACTTCTAAGATATTTTCATTATTATGATGCATATTTGAGTGTTTTTGTATGTTTTGGCAGTTCAGATTGGTATAAAATGATGAGTATTTAGACACTCATCAATCCCCCACACTAAAACATTGCTAGTCCCTAGCAATCTTTTGAGAAAAACTTAATGGATTTGAAAAACTCTTTACCAAAAGCCATCACTTCTAGAGTAGCCAGATGTAAGAACTGTGGCACACCTGATAACCGTGTGATTTTGAGCAAACCACCAGCTGTCAACGGATTTGATTAGTCTTTACCAAAAGCCGTTTGCTTCTGGTCTAGCCAACTCTTGATGGAATAGTCAACATCTTGGTGAGCTGATTACCAATTATGGTTTTTCCACGGCCTTTACCACAAGCCATAATCTTGCGGGCTAGCCAACTCATTCGCTTTATGGGATATGCGGAGTTGAGGAACCATACAATTTTGGGCAAATTGCAAGCCATCAACGGGTTTGAGATGTCTTTACCAAGAGCCGTTTGCTCCTGGACTAGTAAATCCATTTGTCATTTAGACTTTGGCGGACTGATTACCACAAAAATTTTGAAGCTCAAGTGAATAATTTTTAAATTTTTGCCAAAAACGGGGGTACTAGAAGATATAATGTGATAAAATTCGCTAGAATTTCCCCCCCACACTTAGAATTGAATATTGTCCTCAATATTCAAAGTCCCGGCTATTATGCCGACATTTTGAACGTAAAAGGGCAACATTGCAAGCTAAGCGTGGAAAACACCATTTTGTATTTTCACTTCATAAGTAACCATAGCATGGGGGACTCCCCCACACTTAGGGTGAAAACCCTATAAGCATGCTACTGTTTTTTGTTTACCGAGTCGCTAGCTTGACTCGACCCCGAATTCATTTGTCCATGGGGAAGCATGATGTGGAAGAGACAATCTGCATCGGACTTTCATTCAAGATATTTGGATAAACATTTGAAGCACGTGAAAGTTCCACACCGATGAGACATAATGACACCCGGCTCAAAATTTATAAATGAGAATGCCGGGGTCAAAGATAATGTCCTCACTCCCGAAAGAGTGAAGAACAGGAGAAGCCACGGGATATATGAAGAAAAGAAAGAAAGTCATGATGAAAATCATAACTAACTCCTCATCTTCAATAGGAGAATTCATTGTTTCATGAATCTCCTCTTTTAAGCTCGTTTGATCAAGACATATTATGGGTATGTCTAGATTAAAATAGAAATTATCATACTCCGGTGGAGATATGATATGAGTGAGTTCACCGGAGAACTCCTCAAAGGTGAATGATTCGTATTCGAAATTGATTTGAGTGAGTTCACTTGGGAACTCCTCAAAAGTAAATGATTCAAATACAGGAAGAGAATTATAAGAATGAGAAGTGGTGATACCACTTATCTTCTCTTTCGTATGATCAAAATGGAACGTTTGCAATTCCGGAATAGAATCATTGATCAAAAGCTCACTATCCTCAACGGGGTTAGGAGATGAAATAGGCTTTTCATTAAAAGCCTCAATTCTAGAAATGAGAAGATTAGCATTTAATAATGTAAGACGAAGAGATTCGTCTTGGATCATTTCTTCATCATTCTCTTCTTCTGAGTTGACAAGCTCAGAAGGTAATTCCCCCACATAACTTATGTCTCCACAAGATAAAGAATGGTCCTCATCAGAATCAGAGAACATTTCAATATGATCATTTGGAAAGACAAGAGGGGGAGGGATATCACACATATGATCAAGAATTCCCTGTGACTCACTTGGGATTGAGACAAGGTTCTCAACACTAGACTTTATGAATTCGTCCGATTCCTTTGTAGGAACAGTGTCAAGATGCTCGTCCCCCATGCTCAGAGAGTGAGTGGGAACCTCAGGTGTGATAACAGCAGACTCAGGGAGCTGAGAAGGACTAGCAGTTATGGCTTCTACAAGTTCCATAATTTCTACTGCTAGTGATTCAGTTATATTCTTTTCTCCCTGTATTTCTACTGAAGTAGCTTCAACTGAAGTTGAATCAAAAGGTTTCTCAGATACCTTCGGGATTGGAACAAGGGCATTTATTTCCTTAAAAGGAGTTACTTTGAATTGCTTGTCCCCCATTATTAAGATATCTGAAGGGTCTTTTGAGTTTTTGTCCTCAATTGGTTCATTCTCATCACTTTCATCCTCAAGATGTAATGAGTTAACAAGAGGTTTTTGTTTCTTAAGAATCTGATCCTTAAGACTGTTTATTCCATCTTGAATGGTTTGGTTGAATTGAGTTTGATTAATCATCATTTTAGTAATCAATTCAGCTTTAGCTAACTCGTCCTGAGGAAGTGGTTGAGGGTTTGTGTACTGTGAAGGCTGGTTAAAACCAAATTCATGATTGTTACAAGGAACCTGTTCATAGACAAACTGATTCCTAGTTTGACAATCAGAGCCGTAGTGAGGGCCTCCACAATACTCACAACAGTAAAACTGTTGGGTCTCATGGTATGGAAGCTGATGGAATGAATCAGTCGTGTCATAGTAGGAATAGGGATTCTGGTTATAGACAGACCCGTTTCCTGACTCTACCATGCCACAACTGGGGCAATTACCACCATTATAAGGACTACCACACCATTGACAGACAAGAGGGTGAGAATAAGACATAGAAAGAATCAAAGGGTTTAGGGGGTGAGAAATGAAGAATCAAATAGGTAGGAGTGTAAAGGTGAATATTTTTGTGTTTTTTTGTGTTCGTTGAAAACTAATTTTAAAATGTTTTCGGGAACTGTTTTGGTTTTATATGATAATAATATGAACAAGGATGGATAAATATACAATGAGCGTGTATTCAGGTTAACTAATACGCAAAATCGTTTAGAATAAGCGCACAACCTCCCCGGCAGCGATGCCAAATTTTGATTGGGTCTAAACTAGTCAAATTTTATTAGTCAACCACTTGTGAATGGTCAACCGTAAAAGTCAAACTAATCAAGCCAATGCTTCCGTGGAATACAGTGTTTCCCCGGGTCGTAATGTCCCAACGAGGTTGTGTTGGTATTAAAAACGAATCTGTGATCGAGTGAATATGAACAGGAAAGGATAAAAGTGTGTGTGAGTGATTACACTAGGGTTTTATAAAATAAAATAGCTTAAATAAGCTATATAAACAGTTACGTGAAACCTAGATATCTAAAACGTATAAACGTAAACAAAATTAAAAATCAGACGCGATTGCGTGCTGAGAAAAAGGTGAGTTTTAAGAAAAATAAACTACAGGGGTTGAAAATGAAAATTCTATAAACTTAAACTTAAAAGAAAATTAAATTAAAAAGAAAATTATTTTTTAGATTATTTTATTATTTATTATTAATTATTTAATTAAAAACTTATTTAACTATTTAATTAAAACTAATTTAAATTAACCTAAAAATGATAAATATTACAAATTAAACTAAAAACTTGTAAAAATAATTTTTAAAACTTAAAATGAACTTGAAGAAAGTATAAAAATTAAAAATAAATATTTTTGTCTTTTTATGAATTTTCTATTAATTAAAAACTCTTTATCTTAATTAAACTATTTAAACTAATTTAAATTACAAATAATACTAAATTAACTTAGAAAATTATGGAAAAATTTATAAAACTATTTTATAAAATTTAAAAGCTAGGAAAAATATAAAAACTAGGTGTTACCTTATAAAAATTAATTATGCTATTTAAAACTTAATTATTAACTAATTATTAATTAAACTAATATTAATTCTAATAAATACTAAATGATAATATAAAAATCTAATAAAATTACTAAAAATACTTTAATATAAGAGGAAATTAATAAAAATATAAAAATACAACTTACTTAATAAAAATCTAAAAATGAAAATGAAAATTAAATTATATTAAATAGAAACTATCACTTATTATTATATTTGTTTTTCTGGATTTTTATTTTACCAACCTACTTTATACCTAAAAATGACTAACTTTTGTAAAAACAATATTTTTATAACTTAAAATTAAGCTGTGTGGAAGCTTATTACCACAACAGTTGACTTTAGTTGACCAACTAAAGAAATAAGCTCAAATGGATTATTGTGGGACCCACTATGGATTTTTCTGATCTAAATAAGTATATTGGACTTGTCTAAGCTAAAATTTTCCAAATAAGCTCAGTAGATAAGCTGATAAGTAAAAATAAGCTATTTCCAAAACTCAAAAGCAACACATAATAGGGACAAAGTTGAGGGTCAAATTTAGGTGGGGTCCACTGGGTACTAGGTCAAACTAAGAGTCAAATCTTAAAGGTTACCAGGAGGGGGGTTGAAAGAACCCAAAACTAGGGTGTGGGACCCACTGTGGTGACCTACAGCAACCACCAAAGGTGGTGGTGTAGGTGTGGTAACTGCTGCACAGAGGAGGTGTTCTCCCTGCAGTTGTGTTTGGGGGTGTGTGGGACCCACTAGAAAATTCACAAAAATATACTAATTGTAGGATTCTAAAGCTAAGGTGGGGGGTTATAACTTGTGAAAGATTCAAGTCCTAATACCAAGTACAAAAATCAAAAGAATTCTCTCAAGTTTTGACTTTTCTCACATGTATGCAATTTGACTTTTTGATTTAGAACATTGGTTTGAATTTATTGAGGTTTGATCTAATCCTAGCTACTGAAAATGAAATAATAAACTATCATGAGATGGAATTTAGCTAATATAACCACTAACAAGCTAATATGAATGATGATGGAATCCAAAAATCCTAACAGTTAACTGTTGGGAATTTGGATTGGTGATTTTGACTATTTGTTGAAGAAACTGAGTTTTGAAAGTTTACTTAGGCTATATTTACCTAAAGTAACCTGTACCAAGTAAAACCACCCCAAGAAACTCACAGTTACTCAGGGATATTCACTGAACCAAACACCCCTATAATAGTATTGGAAATGATGTTTTCAATTCCTTAGACCAATTCATACCATGATAGAGATTCCCAATGCCACATTATGACTTAGTGAACTGATTTTAACACAACTTTATCAAGATTAACAACTTCTGACCATAAATTAATACAAAACTATTCTGTCAAATTAATACACAACTTCTAACAGTGAAATCAAAGAAAGTGTTCACAATGAAATCTGATACACAAGCTAGCAATACTAAGTACTTATTATAACTGAGGTGTCCTAACTAAGCACAAAGAACACAAAAATAATCACTGATAAGCATTAGAACAGTACAAAGCTAGGATGAGATTTTGCTTAAAAAATTTGCATCCAAGGGTTGAAACTGAGAAACAAGGAAAAATACTTCTCCTACTACCTCCCCTGAGGTAACTAAACCATATGCAATCCAGAATCACCATGCTTCTTGATGAGGCGAAAAATGATCCGTTTTTAGGGGGTCATTTAAGCCCGAATTCGAATTTATTTGATCAAATATTGCCCTAAATCGTTCCTTTTGTGATTTTAGGTACTTTGGGAGTGAAATCTGGAATAGGAAGCAATTCGGACGTTTTTGGAGCATAAAAGTGAAGAAAACGCCAAAGTCTTAATTTTCCATGCTGGGAACAGTAGGTGACGGCGTCAAGAGTAACTTCCTGACGGCGTCAAGAGCAAAATTCCATGACGATCCAGAAGAGATTTGACGGCGTCATGAAGGTAGGGCGTCAAGAGTAAAAGTCATGACGGCCTGGAAATGATTAAGTCTTGACGGCGTCAAATGTAGATCAAGGCAGTCGGAGATTAGTTTTGGCGGCGAGGTGACGGCGTCACAAGCTTTGTCTTGACGCCGTCAGACCCCTTTTCCTATATATAGTTTTCTAATTTTTCACATTTAAAGGGAGAAGTTTTGGGAGAAACCCTAAGTACGATTTTGGTGTAACTTTACAGGTTTTTCAAGGGTTCCAACCCCTTGTTTCCTTGCATGTGTAATCAAGATAAGTGTTCTTTTAATTCAATCAATATGTCTATGTGTTGGTTGTCTATATCTTGTTCTTGTCTTAATTCCATCATGCTAGGCTAGATCTATCTTGTGTTTGCTTAGATCTAATGAAACCTAGATGTTGATTATGTGTTGATTACTTGTTTATTCTTGTCTTGGATGAATGATTTATATGTTAGGCTTAAGAAAACTGGCAGATCTCCAATTGGTAACATGCTTGAACGTCTTAAGAAACATGAACCGACGCGCACTAGGTCTTTATTGGTTGTATTTAATGCATGAGCCACTGTTTACAATCCCTATAGTTGTGCTGGGCATGGTGTAGGAGGAGATAAGAGCTCATAGAATTGGGGAGTTAAGTGTGCCACCCCATGAATGGTATTAAGGAATAAGATCCGTCATCCATGCTATTATAACAAGTAATTAACGTGTAAAAGATGTCTAAGGAGTAGTGAAATCTAAGTAAACACATTTTCTCCAATTACTGCTCACAACTTTAGTATAAATTAGTTAATTTTTATTTTTAGTATTTTATTTTGATTGCATCTTAGTATTGGGTTAGTTGATTAGCAACTAATTCCGCCCAAATCTTTCAAACCCGAGATTTTAACTTGCTTTTCATAAAATATAGAAATACAAAAAGAATCTTCCCTCACCTTTAGAACTAGTATTTAGGTTTTCTAATCCTAGCGACACTATTCCTAGCTGAACGATCAATCCCCCGGTACTTGTCACTATACTATACTACAACGATCAGGTACACTGCCTGGTGGGGGTTGTAAGCTTCTCAAGATCCCTTGAGAGGTAAAACCTGGTGCGATTCCCACGTACATCAAGTTTTTGGCGCCGCAGCCCGGGGAATAGTTATTGTCTACGTTAGAATTTCTTTTTATTAGGTCTACTTGCTAGATTCCTTTCTAGTAAGATTTTATTTTTATTTTTAGGTTTTCTTTAGTCTATCTTATTTCTTTGTGTCTTTGTTCGTAACTCTTCACCACCCAACATCATGGAAGGTGGTAACATCTTTGAACCCGTCATCCCAGCACAACAAAACCCACCACTAGAACCCCTTAGGCCCCGAACCTTAGGAGAGTATTCCCGACCTAGCCACCAAGGCTACCGAAACACCATTGAGCTCACCGGAGCCAATGTGACCCCCTTGCGAGCCGACACCATCCGGTTGGTGCAAAGTGGATGTGCATTCCATGGACTTCGTTCCGAAGATCCAAACCAACATCTTAAGGACTTTCTCAAAATCGTAGATTCCATAGACCTAGGTGTTGAAACTAGAGAGACTACCCGTTTACGCCTATTCCAATTCTCTCTACGGGATCAAGCTAGTCAATGGCTTGAGCGTTTACCCGCGGGATCCATCACCACATGGGATGATCTCACCAATCGTTTCCTTGCTCAATTTTTCCCACCGGGGAGAACTACTAAGCTTAGAAATGACATCTTGATGTTCCAACAACGTCAAAATGAAACCTTTTATGAAGCATGGACTCGATATAAAGACCTGCTCCGAAAAGTCCCTCATCATGGCATCGAACCATGGCTCCTGATCCAAATCTTTTACGATAAAGTTGACTATCAAACAAGGAGAGCCATTGATTACGCAGCCAAGGGCAGGCTAAATAGACTTAGCATTGACGAGTGCTGGAAAGTTCTTGAGGGGTTGGCACAATACGAAGAGGAAGGATAGGAGGACCCGATGTTCCCAAGCAAGGGAAAACTTGACTATGCATATGCCACCCAAGAACAGTTGTTAGGAAGCATCGAGAAGCAGGTAAAAGAATTAATGAGTATTGAGAAGCTTACTGCTGAACCCATGTGGAATCCTAATTTACGTAGGAATACGGTTATCGACCACAATTTTCCTGAACGTTCATGACAAGAGGAATTCGAAGGGATAATGGTAACCTTCATGGATAATTAGGAAAAACAAATCCAGCACCTAGAAGCACGCATGGAAAGCACTCACAAAGCTTTTATGAATTTAGCATACCAATTCATATCAAGGGTCAAAGAAAAGATCAAAGAAAATTCCGTACCTAAAAAAATCGAAAAAGTCTTCGAGGTCTCAACCCCTTTGGTGTTTGACCAAGAGGATAGCGGGAAATTTTCCCCAAGTGCTTCACCATTAACTACCCCCCGTTCTCATGAGCATCCCCATGCAGAGAAGAGTTCGCAATTCCATAACATTTTCGTTGGATGCTTGCGAACCACATTCCTGAACTTATCCAAGAGACGTTCTTTTGGTTTTAAACCCGGTGTAAAGAGGTTGTACCTCAAAAACACCACTGACCTGAAACCCTCTATGGAACAACATCTCTTCTCATACACCAGTGACCCGTGCGCAGGTTACAACTTAGCTATAACGTCACCCAACCCTTTCTACAACCTTACCTCTTTCCGTGATAGTAATGAGACGTTCGACCCTGGCGGACCCCGTTAACGGAATAGCTACTCATGAGTTCTACTAATGTTTGGCTATTCACACAAAGAGTAGGGACTAAACATGGAATTACTCCATTTCTCACCTCACACGGGCATCTGACGGTGTCAGATATAACTCTTGACGCCGTCAGCTCGATGGATCAGCAATATTAACCCAAAACCAATCACTTTCAACCCATACCCCACAAATCTCACCCAAAGTGCTGCTGCTACTCCGATTCTCCACCCTTCAATTCAACGTCTTCCGCATCCAATCTTCACTTGGTAAGTGATTTTTCTTCATTCTTTTTCGATCAATTGTCCTTGGGATCCATCAATTTGGAAAACCCCTTTCGCCCGAAACCCCATTTTTGACCCATTATTAACAAATCGTAATGCCATCTATTTGGTGATTTGTGAACATGGGGTTACCCGTTGATTATGTTATCCCACTCGAATCAAGCATTAGTTTAGGGAAAGCCACTCATGCCACGGATTCTTTGACCCCCCACCCATGTTTTCTGATTAAAGGGGTGTTTGGGTAATGGATTAAGAGTTTGAAAATTGATTTTTTCCCTCGCATTTGCATGATTCGGATTCTGATCAATCTGACGGCGTCAGGATTACTCTTGACGGCGTCAGATGTGTCTGACTGCATGAAGTTCATTAGAATTCTCGTTCTAATCGTTTCTGTTTACTCTACCTTTTTCCAGGAAAATGAGCAAAAGATCTCGTCAACATAAGGGCAGTTCCTCTAGGTCTCAAAGGGTCAATTATGGAGAATTGGTCCATAGTTGGAGCGAGTTTGACAATGTTGGTGCTAACACCAAGTATGCGGAGCTTTGTAACCACCATATTGATGCTGGGGCTGTGGTTGACTGGGAGTTTCTTAGGGCCCAAGGGTTGGAGGCTGCGTTTTTGGAGAGAATCCACACTGATGGATTCGCGGGTCCTCAGTGGGAGAGGTTGTTTAGGATTAGAGAGACAGTGTATAGTGAGTTAGTGAGGGAGTTCTTTGTGACCTTCCGTTTTGATCAGGCTGAGGCTAGGACGGATGTGGGGGGCACCACTGTGTATTTTAGGCTAGGGGGAGAGTTGCGGTCATGTTCAGTCGCTGAGTTTGGTTGGAGGATTGGGTTGTATACTAGAGAGGAGGTTGATGGGACTTTTATGCAGAGGTTGTTACATGGGGAGACTCAGAGGAGTGAGATGAGGTGTATCACTTTTTGGCCGACCATAAGGAACGGGGTTTACACCTCGACTACTGGGGCTGCATCCATCAGGGACCCCATAGCTAGGTTAGTCCATAGGTGCATCACATACAGCCTGTCAGGACGTCATGGCACCACTCACCGTGTCACTGCTTTGGATCTTTTCTACTTGTACACCATCTTTTCAGCGGATGTCTACTGCAACATCCCATTTTGGGTGGCCAGTTATTTGAGAACCAGTATGGGTGAGAGGGATATCGACAAGGTGTATGGGGGGATGTTCGTGACTCGGTTGGCTCGTTCCTATGATCTTCTTACTCCTCCGATCATGGGGTACTTGAGCGACTGTGGGGCATGTAGGGTAGTGAGGGCTAAATCCCTCAGGCAGATGAGCATTGTGATGCCAGAGAGGAATGGGAACTATACTTGGTATGCGGCAGGGGGGCCAGATATTGAGGAGGATGCTAATGATGAGGTAGATCCCCAGCAGCATCAGTTCCAGGGTTATGAGGAGGGGACAGCTGACTACTACCGACACATGAGTCAGGGAGACTGGCAGGCACACCAGGGTACCTGGATGGGTCAGATGGACGCATGGCGGGCCACCACTGATCAACGCTTTGATTGGATGTATGATCACACCATCCGCCAGATGCAGGACCTCTCCACCCGAGATCAGCTTGAGCCTCACCTGCAGATTGATCCCTTCCCAGGCCGTGAGGCTGCCTACCCTCCCTACGGGTACACCGGACACCTCCCTCCTGGCTATGACTACCGCTTTGGTCCTCCTCCCCAGTAATTCCTCTTGATTTCTATTGTTTCTGAACAATTTATTGATGGTTGTGTAATTTGAAACATTTGGTATTGTAATAGCTTAGGATGCGGCCTCTGTTGGCCTTGAACAATTTATTTTCATGTTTATGTTTATTTGAAATAATTAGTGGTTCTCATGGTGACGTTATTCATTTTGTTTGTTTGTTTGATTGTTTATTTTGTTTGATTGTTATTTGCTTCCGTATGCATGCTTAATTTTTATTGTTGGTTGATCATGTTTCGCAATTAAAATGTGGAAATACTTTACTTTGTTGTTTTGGCCTAGTCTTAACTCCACCTAAAAGTATTTTTGCAAAACATAAGTGTAAGGGGAAACCCCAAATATGTTTTTAAGAAACAAACCGATCATGATTCTTTACAATATTAAATGAACATGTATATTCGTATTTGTCAGAGTCAAATGCTTGTATTGAGTCATAATGAAGTTTTGCAGGATTTTCTAGGAAGTAGGACCAAGTTTTTCCAGAAATTTTCCGGAAACTTAACATAAGAATTTCTGCAGGTCAATTCTGACGGCGTCAGGAGTTTACTCTTGACGGCGTCAGGTGTAAAAATCTGGAAATTTTACCGGTTTTGTTTTTCTAACGGAGTCTTATGGTTTTTGTGAATTATTAAGTTTTATAATCTCCAGGAGATCTGCAAACTTCATTCCACAAGCATTATATCTTATCTTGTTTTCTAGGATTTAGTAACTTATATAGGATGCCGCTGATTTTACGCGAGGTTGTCTTGTCTATTTTATCAGGTTTTACAGGTTATGTATGACAAGAAGATAATTTATATTCTGGAAGGGAAGCTTTGATTGTTCATTTTCTTGGAGGAAGATTTAACCTGGCCACCTTATTATCCATACCGAGCGAATCAGGGGAGTATTTGATTTCATTCTTTTTACTTTTTAACTTTTACATTCTTTACTTGAACATTGGGGACAATGTTCATCTTAAGTGTAAGGGGAGGGTAAAAAAGATGATACCTTACATATGCACTTTCGCTTGAGTTTGTTTTGTTTAATGGTAGATGTGTAATAAAACTATGAGAAATACTTGTTAGTGCAATTTTAGCGCCAAATTTAAATTTTTTTACAACATTTAGGAGTGAAACTTTAGCCATAGCAAGCGTCTCATGGATAGGAGATTGTATAACTAGCACATAACCATATATTCAGAAAAATTTTCCACCCAAATATGTGAGGTTCGCCTTTAGATTTGATAGGAAAAACATTTACTATTAGTGCTTATGAGTGTACCGGTAGCATTTAGATTCTAGAACTTGCGTTAGTGATGCATCCCGAGACCGCTAGTGAGACTACATTCGTGTGGTAGGATTTACTACATGATAAGAGGCATTAGGATCACCCTTGTGTTAAACCCGTATTATGATTACTTGACCATTTAAGTCATATTACTTGGCTAGTTAAGTCAACTAATTTTTCCCACATCCTTAGCGTTGTACTCATTTTTAGTACACGAAACCCCTAGTACACCCCTCCTAGCCTATCTTTTCGTTTCTAACTTTAAGCATTTTACTTAAAGGAAGAATTTGTTACACCCCACTTAAATGTACAACCAAATCGCCTTAGCCTTCCATGTATGCGCTCATTTTTAGTGCATTATTGTTATTTGTTAAACCCTAAGTTAACTTTCTAATTGATTACATGGTTGCTAAGTCGAGTCATATCCTTGTACATATTGTTTTGGGACGATTGGGACTCATGGGTAAGTACTTATTTTATGGAGTAATGGGGAAGAACATCATATATTACCCCCATATGTACGTTAATCTTAAAAGTGCTCCAAGTGTTTTGATTTTCTTAATTCGAGTCATTAGTTTAGTTTATTGTAAAGTATGTAAAGATTCAAGTGTAAGGGGAATGTTCATTCCCTATGATGTATTATTTTGGATGGTAGGGTAAGAGTGTATGAAAAAAAAAAAAAAATCGAAAAAAAAAATCAAGAAAAAAAAAAAAAAAAAAAAAAGAGAGAAAAACATATGGACTACCATCCCTTTTCATTCTATGTTCATTTTATGTTTTTGTTATTTTTCATTTATTAGCTTAAGTCGAGTCTAGTCTTGGCTTAGCAACGCCACATTGTACATGTAATTAACCAAGATTGTTAACTCGCCACCAGAAAAACTTCCTTTATCTAACAAAACCGTGTATTTCATATCCCTACACCTAACGTTACAACCCTTTAAAAGACCTCTTTGATAGTTTATCCTAGGTGCTTACACCATGTGGTGGAGGTTTGATCCTTTCCCAAGCCTATGGTAATCTATTTTGCTATGACAGGTAGTGAGAGATATCCTCCATTTCCATACTGTAATTTACACTTTATTACACCCGAGAGATGTGAGTATCTAAACACTATTTGTGAGGTGCTAGTGTATGACCTCCGTGCTTGTCTATTGGTCTTTAGTAGAACGATTATTCGTTGTAATTACTTTTATATTAGTGTTAAATGACCCCTAACTTGTATTTTGACTAGAATAAAAGCGCATTTGCTTGAGGACAAACAAATCTCAAGTGTAAGGGTATATGATGAGGCGAAAAATGATCCATTTTTAGGGGGTCATTTAAGCCCGAATTCGAATTTATTTGATCAAATATTGCCCTAAATCGTTCCTTTAGTGATTTTAGGTACTTTGGGAGTGAAATCTGGAAAAGGAAGCAATTCGGACGTTTTTGGAGCATAAAAGTGAAGAAAACGCCAAAGTCTTAATTTTCCATGCTGGGAACAGTAGGTGACGGCGTCAAAAGTAACTTCCTGATGGCGTCAAGAGCAAAATTCCATGACGATCCAGAAGAGATTTGACGGCGTCATGAAGGTAGGGCGTCAAGAGTAAAAGTCATGACGGCCTGGAAATGATTAAGTCTTGACGGCGTCAAATGTAGATCAAGGCAGTCCGAGATTAGTTTTGGCGTCACAAGCTTTGTCTTGACGCCGTCAGACCCCTTTTCCTATATATAGTTTTCTAATTTTTCACATTTAAAGGGAGAAGTTTTGGGAGAAACCCTAAGTACGATTTTGGTGTAACTTTACAGGTTTTTCAAGGGTTCCAACCCCTTGTTTCCTTGCATGTGTAATCAAGATAAGTGTTCTTTTAATTCAATCAATATGTCTATGTGTTGGTTGTCTATATCTTGTTCTTGTCTTAATTCCATCATGCTAGGCTAGATCTATCTTGTGTTTGCTTAGATCTAATGAAACCTAGATGTTGATTATGTGTTGATTACTTGTTTATTCTTGTCTTGGATGAATGATTTATATGTTAGGCTTAAGAAAACTGGCAGATCTCCAATTGGTAACATGCTTGAACGTCTTAAGAAACATGAACCGACGCGCACTAGGTCTTTATTGGTTGTATTTAATGCATGAGCCACTGTTTACAATCCCTATAGTTGTGCTGGGCATGGTGTAGGAGGAGATAAGAGCTCATAGAATTGGGGAGTTAAGTGTGCCACCCCATGAATGGTATTAAGGAATACGATTCGTCATCCATGCAATTATAACAAGTAATTAACGTGTAAAAGATGTCTAGGGAGTAGTGAAATCTAAGTAAACACATTTTTTCCAATTACTGCTCACAACTTTAGTATAAATTAGTTTATTTTCATTTTTAGTATTTTATTTTGATTGCATCTTAGTATTGGGTTAGTTGATTAGCAACTAATTCCGCCCAAATCTTTCAAACCCGAGATTTTAACTTGCTTTTCATAAAATATAGAAATACAAAAAGAATCTTCCCTCACCTTTAGAACTAGTATTTAGGTTTTCTAATCCTAGCGACACTATTCCTAGCTGAACGATTAATCTCCCGGTACTTGTCACTATACTATACTACAACGATCAGGTACACTGCCTGGTGGGGGTTGTAAGCTTCTCAAGATCCCTTGAGAGGTAAAACCTGGTGCGATTCCCACGTACATCACTTCTTTAGCTTCCTTCATCTTCTTCTCTAATTTTTTTATTTTTTTGATTTTACACTATATTTTTTATTTTTTTATTTTTATTTTTTTTATTGAGCTTAACTAATGTAAATGATTTAAAAACTTAAAGAAACTTATAAATAAGCTTAAATGAGTTTAAAAGAGCATACAACAACAATTATAAACAATAATGAGTGAATTTGTCAGATTCACTTAGGATTGTTAAAATTGGATTTATAAATTAAAACTTGAAACTAACATTACAGGAAGATAAAATTACATTAATTAAACTGATTGTAATAGTTTTAAAGCTGGAATACAAATTACACTGAGTACAATTATCTAATTTACACTACTCCTAATTTAATTAATCTAATACCATCTCTTCTGCTTCTTCCTTGCTTTTATAGCATCCAAATGTATTCCATGGGTCCCACAGAGCTTATCCCACTTCACTTGAGCCATTGGATTGCTCCAATTCATCCTATCCGTTGAACTAATTTTTGGCGGGAAAATTGGTTGGAACCAATTGGGGACTGAGAGGGTTTTATTAGTGGGCTAGGTGAGGTGTAGGGGACAGGGGACAAGTTTGGTGATCAGAGGTGGTGGATTTGGAGTGTTGGCAGGCTGTTTGCAGGAGTAGGGGTGGTGGTAGGTTGTAGGGATGAAACGTGGTGACCCCTGGCGAAAACCTAGGAGATGGGTTTTGTTTAGGGAGTGACAGGGAGTGAAGGAGGTGGAGTAGGAGATGGTGGATGGAAGCTGGAGGTGGAGTTATGGGAGAGTAGTAGCAGGGGAGGTGGAGGTTAGGGAAGGGGACAGGGTCAACGCGGGTCAAACAAATAGACCCCGTTTTATTATTTAAAGTGGATATGGGCTCGGGGCTTTGGTTTTGTTTGGGCTTGAGATTTCATTTAGAACCAGGCCTGGATTTTGTTTATTTTTGTTTTGGATTTTGGTTTTATTTTGGTCCATTTGGTTTGGAAAATATTACAAGGACCTATAATGTAATTTTCAGATTTTAGAGGATGGGATTTGGCAATATTCCATAGTTTAATCAAGGGACCATTCATGCCAAGTTTGAATAATATAAGGACCTTAAATGATAATTTCCAATTTAAAACAACCGGGGACTAAAACTGTCAAATTTGCAAACTCTAGGGACCAAATCTGTAATTTCTGAATTTGTGAAGGGTTGAACCTGTAAATTCTCAATAAATACCACAAGGACCAATTATGTCATTAATGAATAGTACAAGGTTTGTTTTTAATATTTTTCCATTTTTTTAAAACCTGAGGACTAATTTTGACATTTTTGAAACTTGGGGGACTAAAGTTGTAATTTTGCAATTTTTAACTTTAAAGGACTTATTTTGACAACTTATGAATCCCCAAGGACCTTTGATGATATTTAACATGTTTTGAATAACCAGGGACTAGTTTTGCCAATTTATGAAACTTGAGCGACTGAAACTGCCAATTATGCAAACTTTGTTCATTTTTTTTATCTGTTTTTGATTATTTTGCATTTGAAACATATAAAATACACTTCTAAGATATTTTCAGTATTATGATGCATATTTGAGTGTTTTTGTATGTTTTGGCAGTTCAGATTGGTATAAAATGATGAGTATTTAGACACTCGTCACTAGCAGAGTGGAAGACCAGGGAAAACTAGGGCCTAGCTGGGAAGGTCCCTATCGAATAACGGAAGCTTACCAACATGGCACCTACAAACTTCAAACCATGGACGATGTAGAAGTTCCCCGGACTTGGCACGCCATTAATTTAAAGACGTATTTTATGTAATAGGAAAAATCTAAAAGACTTTCTGTAAGGCTTATAAGCCATTTTCTTACTTCTAATAAAAATCATATGCAGATGTGCTCCTGACAAAGGGATGCTGCTATTTTGCCTAACATTATTGTTGCCTAACACGCCGAACCAGTAAGGCCAAGTGCCTAATGGCAAGATGCCCTAACGGCCAAGAGCCGAACTACTAAGGCCAAGTGCCCAATTTCACAAGTTGCCCTAACGGCCAAGAGCCGAACTACTAAGGCCAAGTGCCCAATGGCACAAGATGCCCTAACGGCCAAGAGCCAAACTACTAAGGCCAAGTGCCCAATGGCACAAGTTGCCCTAACGGCCAAGAGCCGAACTACTAAGGCCAAGTGCCCAATGGCACAAGATGCCCTAACGGCCAAGAGCCAAACTACTAAGGTCAAGTGCCCAATGGCACAAGTTGCCCTATCAATCAAGAGTCAAATTACTAAGACCAAATACCCTACGACATAAAGGGCCCACACGACTCAACGGTCGAATAACTAAAAAAAAATACCAAGTAATAAATTTCCGAATGACTACAAGTTTAGAACATATCGGAATAACGAACGCAGTAATCAACATACAACTAACAAGGAACGTCTAACAAGACAAACCCAACGGACTCACACCTTTCGGCATATTAGCATATTAGAATCAAGTATGGCAAGACGTAGAGACAAATACATACATTCACAATCAAAAGGAAAAAGTAAAATGATATATATATATATATATATATATATATATATATATATATATATATATATATATATATATATATATATATATATATATATTCAGAGTTCAAAAATTATTACATCATTTGTTCCGATTGGCCGTTAAGGCCCTATACTAGAAAAAGACGGAACCCCAGTACATCCATCATCTAGCCTATCAGCAAGGCTCAAACATCAGCCAGAAAACTAAAAACTAACACCCACTCCACAAAGAACTTTTGATAAATAGCTTCACAAGGAGTCCGGAATACCTAAACCCATAGTCAAAATGGAAGTACCCGGACCCCAACATACATGAACCAACGAAAGAAAATTTTAATAAAAGCTTCACAAAGAATCCGCAATACCTAAACCCATAATCAAAATGGAGGTACACGGATTCTTAAACATACAACTCTTCAGACAAAGGCCGAATCATTTTGGTCCAAGGAATCCTGGGCATAAATATTTTCGACGTGAGGTTCAGTCACAGGCCCGGAAGTCCAACCTGAAGCAGTAGGTTGTTCAGTCTCAGAAGGAGCAGGATCAGGGAAGATTGCCATCAACTCATCATACTTACGATAGATGGTCTTGCAGATCTTCTGAATGAAAGGGTAATCCTTGGAGAGTGCTTCATCATACAACCCTTGATACTTCTTATCGGCTTCCATATCAATACCCTCCACATCCTCCAATAGTTTAGCCACCTCCTCCGGCTCATTCCCCAGATTAACTCCGTCTATCAGCCCTGATTGATAATACAAGTTGAATAGCTCGACCAAGGTTGTCCTGAACTCATGAATGCTCAACAAACGGCGAACAGGCTCCGGAATAAACTCATTAACAATCCGGTTTCGGCCAACCTCTGCATTCCCAGCGACAATGGCAATGGCTATATCTTGCTTTTCCTTACAGACCTCGTGGGTGGCAGTTAGCTTCTAATGATCACCAAGAAGAGACTCATAGCGGAAAATGAGATCCGCCTGAGCCGTAGCATTCTCACCCAACAATAAACAAGCCCGCTGAATGGCATCACTGTCATCAAGAGTATCCAAATATTTTTCCTCCCCCGGAGTAGCCAAGTTTATCATCATATCTCTACAAACGTTGGAGTTATTCATCTGTGTGCCCCTCTTCACAGACCATCCGGGCACAAACGTTGCATCATCCCCCTCAATGTCAACTTCAACATCATCCTCCTCAAGTGCCTCCTTGCCCGGATGGGAGGAAGTACCTTTCGAACCCCCTAAAAATAAGAAATAAAAACCTTTACTAACAAATAAATAAATAACACATAGGTAATAATTGTAACACAACTGACTAGCAAAAAGAAAGTCATTTCCATCAACATACCAGCTTCAGAACCACCAGCCTGCCACTTCGTCCTTTAACCCTAGTAGATGGAACCTCCTTTGGAAAAACTGATCGGATAGGCTCCGAATTAGCAACACCCTCGACAGCATCCAGGTCAATAACAGTATCATCAACAGACAATTTGCTCCTCTTCTGAACACGAGAGGAAGCATTCCCTTCGGATCTCTTGCTCGGAGGCTTCTTCAATCCCAACTTGGTGGCCTGCTCTTTTTTCTTATCTTTGGCAGCTAAAACCTTCTCACTCGGAACCTCAACCTTCTTCAGATCATCACTCTTCTCCGAAACCTCAGCATTGGAACCCAAGGGTTTAGTAACGTGCATCTCACGCACATGACCATCCGGATATTGGTCCCCCTTCACCCCGTTAACGTTCTTGCGCAGGGATGGTTTCTTCAAATAGCTTGACATAGTGACAAACAAAAACTACAATTAAACAAAAGAAAAAAATATATAAATAAGAACGTAAAAACTTATGCTTATAACAGAGGCTATACCCCTCCCCTGCTCGTCCCTCAAAGCCGGTCGGAAACCGGGAAACTCCAAATGATCAGACAAACCCAAGGCATAGAGAAACCCTTGTGGGACTTGCAACGGTTCAATGACCGTCTCGGCTAGCCTTTCGGCGTGAGCAACATCATATTCATTCTTTGGAAACGGATCCGAAACATCCGAATGTTGATGCCTCCAAGGCATAGCGAACGGAATGGCTCGTCTATCAATCAAGAAAAAGTGATACTTCCAACATTTCAGACAAGAGGGAAAATCCCCAAAACAAACTTTCCTATCCGCATGAACACGCTTTTCAAAGGAAAACCAACAACCCTGTTTACTAAGTTTATAAAAAACACGGAACAAAGGAGTGGTAGGAGGAATGTGCATGCTTCGACAATACACTTCGGAAAGAGTAACACGATGCATACCAAGAGGAACCAGCTGAGAGATATGAACTTTGAAATACCTAATAACATCGAAGATAAAAGTATAGAAGGGAACGGTGAGACCACCCTCAAAGAAATACTCCGCGTACAAGCCAATAGCATCGTCGGGAAGTTGATTCATCGTCATACCCTTCGGAGGGACCCGCGGGTGTAAATCTGTGGGTATTCCGAACGTCACAACCAGCGCATGCACATCGTCCTCGTCCATCACGGATTGCCTCTTAAGAATGTCTTTTTTAACATGAGAATCCTCCGGCATCGAAACATCTTCATAATCAACCGAAGCCGTAGATGCCGACATAATAAATCCGAGAGAAGGAAAAGTATAGCCAAATAACAAAAATACTAAAGATACACACCACGGACAAAGATGTACCTCGAAAATGATATATGCAAACTATCGCACTGAAAACCGTTCGGAATACGGACAGAAAAGATGTCAGAAAATCTGTGTGAGTCTAGAGAGAGAAATTACAGTGGTGAAAATGAAATGGGATGAACTATTTATAGGCAGTATAAAGAGGCGCGAAACGACACGTCACACGCAGGACTGATGTGTCATCATCCAAGCCGCACGACTCAAACTACGCACACGTGTTCCAGTTTAAAAGGCCCAGTAAAAAACGACGGCGCTCCTTAAACGACACATTAATTACATTTGGCACTTTGCACACGACTTTAACACGACTTTAACACGACAAAACCATGACTTACCCATCGGAAAACTACAAAAACAAAATTTTGAGTATCACACTATCGTCATAACCAATACTATGATACTGGGGGGGGGGGGGGACATGTTGGCGTATGTACCCTCCGGATATACGCCGAACGGGACACATACCCTCCGGACCTACATCAAACAAAACGTATCCAAACATGTCCAAGCAGAACAGACTAACATCCGAAAGGAACGGGCAATACCTTCCGGATCTCATTATCCGTATGTTCCAAACTCTCCGTCTATGAACCAAAGTATAAATAAGTACACTAAGTACATGGTAGTGGAGCATAAACAAGCAAACAATAAGGGATTAAGTACAAACCATCCTGACACTCCATATGAGCGGTCTATAAATAGAGGAGAAATCTTCATTTAAGGTTAACTAATTCTCTCACTTTCTAAACTTTATTTATACTTTCTCTCTCTAAGAATATACACTTACTCTAACGCCGGAGGTTGGTCCTGGGATACACTCCCGGGGCGAGACTAACGGATGTATCTGTTTTGTAGATATCCGAAGGGACAGACACCAACCAAGGATCACCCCGAATCCGAAAGACTAGTCATAGTCTGGAGGATTCATTTCGCTTGTCTTAAGCGTAGAAGCAAGATTTTACTTCAACAATATATCAAATGTACGTTTATACAATGCTGCATGCAATCTCGTGCGACCTGCAGAGTTGTATTTTACTCATATTAGTTTATACCAAAAACAAACATTATTGTATCTACTTGTAGATTTAAGATTTTAAAATTTAATGTAGGGCACATCTCAGACATGGTCCAACTTGAACTAAATTCTCATCGTGTCATATACGTGCTAGTTAAAAAAGACATGGTCCAACCGTCCAACATGAATACCAAGTAATGTCATTTTTGAAAGTTCAGTCACAATGTTTGTCACAGTTGCATACTAATCAATTCCTTAATTAACAATACGGTAACCGAATTGTGGAACTAATTAAAACATAAAGTAAGGCTCTATATTAGAGTTTTTTTTTTTTTTAATTTTATTTTTTTATTTTTTTTATTTTTATTTAATTCAATTATTATTATTATTATTATTATTATTATTATTATTATTTTAAAATCGTGTATAGTTAAACGTACACATGTTAAGCTTATAGATTATTAAGCTCCATTTCATTAAAAAAAATGCATGTAGCAT
Organism: Artemisia argyi; assembly: GCA_030686995.1. Lineage (NCBI taxonomy): Eukaryota > Viridiplantae > Streptophyta > Magnoliopsida > Asterales > Asteraceae > Artemisia > Artemisia argyi. Next base: position 306,423,696 of record CM060709.1, read on the forward strand.
CAACGTCAAAAGTAATTAGTCGTCCATGTACACGATTAAAATGTTGTTAGTGTCACAAAAATATTATGATGATCTCTATTTTTATTGTGAAAACTATTTTTGAGTTGATCTTGTTAATGTGTTTGGATACTGTCTTATGAAAGTTAAATTCAAATTAACTACTACTACGTATTTTCTAGAGGTCTAGATGCACTAGATGTGGTCCGCGATCTTTTCATGAAGCTTCGACAAGAATTTGTTGCCTTAAGAAAAACAAAAGAAATTTTGACATTATGAAGATTAAAACACTCAATATTCCACAAAACAAAACAGTCAACAATATGATGGTAGTGTTGGTATAAAAGGGAATATTCATCAAGGTGAAAGAAGTCTATAACTTACGCTCTATTTTCGAGGTTTTATTTGAAAGAAAAGAAGAGAAGTGAAAAGTTAATTCATATATAATCATGTTCGCGAGATTTTTTTTTTTCTTTTATTTTATTTTATTTTATTTATTTTTATTTTTTTGAAAAGAAGAGAAGAGGAAAGAAAATCATGTCATATTCCCCCACCTAATCTTCTTTCCAAATGAGATGATTTGAAAAGAAGTGAAATTTTGGCCTTAATTTGATTCCATCTATTCTCTTTTCTTTGCAACTTACAGCCTTAGGTATGGTAATACAGCACCGTGCATTTGGCCGATGTGGCGCCGGTGTTACCGTTCGGGGAACGAGTGTTTCCAACGGCGTTGGGTTGTGTGTTAACCCACCAACGCCCATTTTTTTAATGGGTTGTGTTTATGTTGGTTGTGTGTGTGTTGCGTTGGAGAAGTTTATTTTATTTACTTATTTATTTATTTTTTCAAGTGGGCTAGGCTTTGGTAGAATAAATGGGTTGGTGAAAAATTGAATTTGTATTTTTTATTTTAGTTAAGTTTATTTTTCTAAGTTATTTGTATTTTTTGTTTGGTAAAAAGTTATTTGTATTTTTATTTAATGTATGAAAGAATTTAGTTTGTTTGAAAAATAAAATAAAATGACGGGTCTTAAAAAATATGGTCTTAACATGTTAATGAATGTTACGAGGGAGATGTGTTTTTGGGTGTTAGTGTTAAAAGTGAGGATGGTGAAGTGGAGCTGATGTAACACAAAAATTATAGTGTTAACATGTTATGACACTGACGCTCTTAGGAACACAAAAACCAAAAATCATTTTTTCATTTCATCTTCTTTATTCTATTCATTTATCTTCTTTCTATTTTACACTCGTAAACTGAGAGTTAGTCATCCACTTCGATCATGTGACAAATGAGTTTTTAGCTTACCGTTGAGGCATCTGTCCAAAAATGTTATATATAAATATAAGATGGTGAATGATTATCTCATTTCTGTCTTTTTATAGTGATGATGTATAATACGGGTAGTAGGCTTACTGGGCCTGGACCGTATTATACACAACTGGGCCCCGGTCCAACGAAACAAAAATAAAAATACTGGACAAAACCAAAGCCCAGGCCTTGAGCAGGGCACGGTCCGGATCACTAACGACGCACGTGGATCGTCTGAGCGATACTTCCAAAGTAAGCTTGTGAACCGACCACGGTCCGACAGATAATCCATGTCCGCAGTCATGATTAAGCTGCGGACCTTTGCCCGATAAGGGTCCCACACTGGCCACTATAAAGATACGCGAAATATTAGGAAACCCTATCATTTCATCCACCTATAAAAGGGAAACCCAAATCACATTTGCAAGGTACAATCTTCTCACACATCCTAATAATGTGAATTCCTCTGACAATATGAGTACTTACTCTCACGCCGGAGCTTAATCGTGGGGTCCGTCCCCACGATAAGGCTAACGGTTTGCTTTCACTTGTGTAGGTATTCAACCCATTACTTGGATTAGTGCAAGGCTTACGCAACGGACAGTCCATCAAAGACAACCCAATGCATATCAAGCCCAATCTTAACCCCTAAACACTTTTTGCACAAATAGATAAGATAGCTTACTTGTTTATCTCATTTCTGCCTTTTGATATACCTTTTTTTTGAACGAAGCATACTTTTTTTTTAACAGAACGAATAGCATACTTGTTTACTAGTTTTTAATACTATGCATACACTGGTTTGTTAAATAAGATTTTAAAAATTATGTATAACCTTTTGTACTTATATGGTTATAATACCAGTGCATTTACAAGGTTTTACATAAGTTTTTTTTATTATGCATTAATATCGTATATTTTGTATATATTTTTTTGTTGGACAAAGGATTTTACTTTGTTTAACAGACATTGTGCTGAGGTTGATATTACTTAAATTTTACGATCGTTATAATGTTCTAAACATTATGCGTGTTTAATGTCACACTAGACGATTACCTATGCATAGCAATGGGATTACGGCATATAATTATAGTGATATTTTGGCACAATATACTAACCTCAATAAGTTGATATGCGGGATAGCGCCCTCGCAACAGGTTTTACCTCTCAAGGGAACTTAAGAAGCTTGCAATCCCCGCCAGGCAATGTACCTGATCGTTGTAGTATAGTATAGTGACAAGTACCGGGGGATTGATCGTTCAACTCAGGAATAGTGTTCGCTAGGATTAGAAAGCCTATTAAACTAGGTCTAGAGGTGAGGGATGATTCTTTTTGTATTTTTTATATTTTATGAAAGCAAGTAAAATCTCGGGTTTTGAAGGAGTGGGCGGAATTAGTTGCTAGTCAACTAACCCAATTAACTACAGATGCAATTAAAATAAAATAAAAATAAATGAAATTAAAGTAATGTGATTATGTGGTGGAAACAATAATAAGAAAGGATGTGTTTACTTAGATTTCATTACTCCCTAGATATCTTTTACCGGTTGATTAGCTTGTTACAATTGCATGGATGACGGGTTATATTCCTTAATACTAGTCGTAGGGCCGTGTACAATATTCCTTAACTCTATAAGCTCCTACTTCACTCCTATGTCGAGCCGACTAAAAGCTCCTAATATGGGATCACTAGAATTCACTTATGCATTAAATACAACCAAAAACTGTAGCACACCTCCGATCATGTTTCTTAAGACGTTCAAGCAAGTTACCAATGGAAGTCTGCCAGTTTTTTTAAGTCTAACATCGAATACAATCATCCACAACAATTATAAACAAACCATCAACCAATAATCAACATCTAGGTTTCATTACATCTAAGCAAACACAATAAAAACCTAGCCTAGCATGTTAAAAGAAAGACAAGCATAAGATAGAATCACACAACACATAGACATATCATATGATTATTGGAAAACTATCTTCAATTAAGCATGGATGGAACAAGGGTTGAAACCCTTATTTTTACAGTAAATTCGTCTAGGGTTTAAGCTCTCCAAAGTTCTCCTAATGTTCCACCCTTTTTACAATGAAGAATTGGAAAAATATATATAGAGAATACATCCTGACGGCGTCACGTTATAGCTTGTGACGCCGTCAACTCGCCGTCAAATTAAGGGTCGTATTGCCTAGATCCAGTCTTGATGCTGTCATGTAGAAATTGAGCTCTGGGCCGTCACTTGCAAAATGACCCTGACGGCCTTGGTGACGCCGTCAGGCATTTTATACTTGAAATAGTTCTGGGCCGTCATGTGTATTCTTCATATCCACCTCTTTTGCCAAGCTTGACGCCGTCATGTGTAAGTTCTTGACGTCCTCAGGTACTATTCCCAGCAAGGATTTTAAGACTTTGCCGTTTTCTAATCACTTTTATGCTCCAAAAACGTCCAAAATGCTTCCTTTTCCAGATTTCTCCTCAAAAGTACCTAAACTGACAAAATGAATGATTTAGGGCAGTAATTGATCAAATAATCACGAATTCGGGCTTAAATGACCCTTTAAAAGCGGTACACTTTTCGCCTTATCAAATACCGAATATTCTACTCATGACTTAGTCTACTCCTCTACGTCTATCCTCATCATTCCTATAGTAGACCGCTTGCTTGTGTTCCTTTTCAAGGTTTGATAGAAAACGGAATTGTTCAATATTATAGGGCATTTGGTAAGCTATTAAGCTATTTCATCATTCTCATCCTTGAATTTGACTATCCCTATGGACGGGTCATACTTCATCTTAGAGGCCTCAACAAATGGTTTTCCGAACACTACTTGGCTTAAGCAACCATCTATTACCGGACGAATATCTTCTACAATCACAAAGTCGGTAACATAAGTGAAATTTCCTACAAAGACATGTAATCCTTTCACTCTTCCCACAAAGTTACTCATCCAACTCGTGTTGGGCATCATCCTATATCCAAGTTGCTTCTTCATTACCCAATTATAATAGGTGTTAGTCATAATTTTTATGGGAGACCTAAGATCGATGTAAGCTTTCCACACATGCATATGCCCAATGTTGCATGGTATGTTGATGTTAGAGGGATCACCCGCTTTGATGAGTGGTGAACCAAGGACGTATGGTGTCTCGGGGTCATCGAATAGATCCTTATGGTATTCCCGTTCTTCCTTGGTGGGTAACTTATCAAAGTATTCCTCTACATTTTCTACTTCCTCTAACTTTTCTTCCTTTTTATCCTCAACTTCCTTAATCTCATCCTTAGGTCCAATTTCTATTCCAACTTCATCCTTGTCACTTTCTTCTATATTCTTATCTATTGGCTTAATGGTGACAACATTGACAAAGTGGACGCGTTTGGATGATGAGAGGCCCTTAATTTGGATACTGCTACTATTGTCCCTAGTGTCCTTCCTAGGTGTAGTTAGCACTTGGTTGTTGAGGGCTTTCAACAAGTTGTCAATTTTATTGGTCATCCCGTTTGTTGTTGATTGAATTCGGCTTCAAACTTAGCTATGCGAGCTTCTTGAGATGCCATAAACTTGGACATCAATCCTTCAAGATTATTGGTACTACCATAGTTATTGGAAGGATTGTTGTTGAAAGTACGGTTAGAGGGTGGGCCGTTTGGTTGGTAACGATTAGGTGGATTGGAAGAATTGTTTTGGGGCATGTTTTGGTTTTGTTTCCACCTAAGGTTCGGGTGATTTTTCCAAGAAGGAATGTAGGAATCACCGTAAGGGTTTGGCTCGGGTTTGAAAGTGTACCACTTGTCTCCCGCTTCGTTAGTACGCGAGGATGCGTAATCCGCAAAAGCTTGTCCGGGGAGTTCTACGCAATCACGAGTGTCATAGGGACCACTACATAATTCGCATGAAGAAGTGATTTTGTTCACTTGGCTTGAAGGCTTAGGAGCTTCGTAGGATTTCATGAGAAACTTGACTTAGTCCTCAAGTTCCATGATCCTACAGTCGGGAGTGCTAGAATTGTTCGAAGGCAAAGATATTGCCTTGACCGTTTTATTCAAATCACGGGGATCATTCCAACTTTCGTTGTCATAGAGAGCAAGATTTTCTATGAGTTCCCATGATTCTTCCACATTTAGATCACATAGCTTGCCACCGGCCGATTGGTCAATGGTTCGCCTTGTGGAGAGATCGATATGGTCATAGAAGATTTGGACTTGGAGCCAAAGATCTATGCCATGATGAGGGACTTTTTGGAGTAAGTCCTTGAAACGAGTCCATGCTTCATAGAGAGTTTCACCTTGACGTTGTTGGAACATCAAGATGTCATTTCTAAGCTTGATAGTTCTCCCCGGTGGGAAAAATTGAGCAAGGAAATGAGAAGTGAGATCATCCCAAGAGGTGATGGATCCCGCGGGTAGACGTTCAAGCCATTGACTAGCTTGGTCACGTAGAGAGAATTGGAATAGACGTAATCGGGTCGTCTCTCTAGTTGCAACATCAAGGTCTATGGAATCTACGATTTTTAGGAAATCCTTGAGATGTTGATTAGGATCTTCGGAACGAAGTCCATGGAATGCACATCCGCTTTGCACCAACCGGATGGTGTCGGATCCCAAGGGAGACACATTGGCTCCTTGAGTGAGCTCAATGGTGTTCCGATAGCCTTGGTGGATAGGACGGGAATACTCTCCTAAATTCGGGGTCTAGGAGGTTGGTTTGGTTGTGGTGGGTTTTGTGGGTGGTTTTGTTGTGGTGGGTTGATGGGTTCAAAAAGATTACCACCTTCCATGATGTCGGATGGTAATTGTTATGAACAAAGGAACAAAGAAATGAGATAGACTAAAGAAAACCTAAAAATAAAATAAAAAACTTACTAGAAAGGAATCTAGCAAGTAGACCTAATAAAAAGAAATTCTAACCTAGACAATAACTATTCCCCGGGCTGCGGCACCAAAAACTTGATACACGGGATTTCGCCCTCGCAACAGGTTTTACCTCTCAAGGAATCTTGAGAAGCTTGCAATCCTCGCCAGGCAGTGTACCTGATCGTTGTAGTATAGTATAGTGACAAGTACCGGGGGATTGATCGTTCAACTCAGGAATAGTGTTCTCTAGGATTAGAAAGCCTACTAAACTAGGTCTAGAGGTGAGGGATGATTCTTTTTGTAATTTTTATATTTTGTGAAAGCAAGTAAAATCTCAGGTTTTGAAGGAGTGGGCGGAATTAGTTGCTAGTCAACTAACCCAATTAACTACAGATGCAATCAAAACAAAATAAAAATAAATGAAATTAAACTAATGAAATTATGTGGTGGAAACAATAATAAGAAAAGATGTGTTTACTTAGATTTCATTACTCCCTAGATATCTTTTACCGGTTGATTAGCTTGTTACAATTGCATGGATGACGGGTTATATTCCTTAATACTTGTCGTAGGGCCGTGTACAATATTCCCTAACTCTATAAGCTCTTACTTCACTCCTATGTCGAGCCGACTAAAAGCTCCTAACATGGGATCACTAGAATTCACTTATGCATTAAATACAACCAAAAATCGTAGTACACCTCCGATCATGTTTCTTAAGACGTTCAAGCAAGTTACCAATGGAAGTCTGCCAGTTTTCTTAAGCCTAACATCGAATACAATCATCCACAACAATTATAAACAAACCAATAATCAACATCTAGGTTTCGTTACATCTAAGCAAACACAATAAAAACCTAGCCTAGCATGTTAAAAGAAAGACAAGCATAAGATCGAATCACACAACACATAGACATATCGTATGATTATTGGAAAACTTATCTTCAATTAAGCATGGATGGAACAAGGGTTGAAACCCTTATTTTTACAGAAAATTTGTCTAGGGTTTAAGCTCTCCAAAGTTCTCCTAATGTTCCACCCTTTTTACAATGAAAAATTGGAAAAATATATAGAGAGAATACATCCTGACGGCGTCATGTTATAGCTTGTGACGCCGTCAACTCGCTGCCAAATTAAGGGTCGTATTGCCTAGATCCAGTCTTGACGCTGTCATGTAGAAATTGAGCTCTGGGCCGTCACTTGCAAAATGACCCTGACGGCCTTGGTGACGCCGTCAGGCATTTTATACTTGAAATAGTTCTGGGCCGTGATGTGTATTCTTCATATCCACCTCTTTTGCCAAGCTTGACGCCGTCATGTGTAAGGTCTTGACGTCGTCAGGTACTGTTCCTAGCAAGGATTTTGAGACTTTGCCATTTTCTTTAATTTTATGCTCCAAAAACGTCCAAAATGCTTCCTTTTCCAGATTTCTCCTCAAAAGTACCTAAAATGACAAAAGGAACGATTTAGGGCAGTAATTGATCAAATAATCACGAATTCAGGCTTAAATGACCCCTTAAAAGCGGTACACTTTTCGCCTTATCACTACTCAATATTACTCCCTCCGTCCTAAAATATAAGTCCACTTTGGTATTTTTGATTGTCCCAAATTTAAAGTCCACTTTCAATAACATCCAATCAAAATGCTTCTAAGTGGGTGATAATGAAATTTTATTGGTTAACATTGTAAGGGCCCCACTTTTCTTAAACTTTGTAAAATTTGAAAATGGACATATAATTTGGGACGGAGGGAGTAACATTTTCTTAATCATTCATTTCATTTCCATAAAATTAACTATAAATTAAGACAAGAGCAACAAGAAGTGTATGGTTTTGTATATTAGAGAGTAGTATAATTTTTTGGAAACTATTTGTTAATACAAATAATGTCTAAAAACGTTATTCGTATTCTCTATATTTTGATAATAACAAAATAATGCGGATATTGTAAACACAAGAAGTTTTACAATCCTCCTAGGCAGAGTACCTAACCGTTGTAGTGTAATATAGGTAAGACACGGGTTATTAATCGATCTCTAAGGGAAGAGTGAGGCAGGCTCAAAGTGTATGACGAATTAAGTCTAAGAGTTGATGGATGATTATTTTTGTATTTTATATTTTATAAGAAAGCAAGTAAAATCTCGGGTTTTAGAAGAGTTTGGTTTTTAAAACTAATTAAACTAAATTAAACTAACTAATATGCAGAAAAGTAAATTGATAAACTTTGTATGATAGATAAAGTGTATTTACTTAGAATCTCATTACTCCTTAGTTATCTATTATTGATTAGTCGAATTGTCACATCCTTTTTTAATTAGAGCGTTATATTCTTTAATATCAATCAAGGGTTGGTTACTCCCGAACTCTATGAACTGTGTTCTAAGAGCACAAGGTGCAGCTTGTTGTTTTGGCTCGTCGTTCCAGCGTGGAGCCTTGTTGTCCATCACCGAGCTTGTTGCCACACCGTACACCCTCGTTGTCCTTCGCCAAAAACAAGTTCATTGTCTACACGATGAGGCTTGATCTCCACCTTTTTGTCAGTGTTGTCAGCAAAAAAACGTTATATAACGTTTATTTTTTAAATGTTATTTTTTTTAGAGTAAACTACACCGTTCGTCCTTGTGGTTTGCTTTGACCGCAGCCTTTCATCCTTTGACTAAAAAAATTGCACCACTTGGCCTTAAGTGTGAAACGTTATGCGCAGTTAGTCCCTCCCTCTAACGAAGTCTATTAACGCCCGTTAACTCTTGTTAACTTGTTTTCTCATAAGGGTATAATCGTCATTTCACACCATAAGGACTAACGGTGCAAGGACGAACGGTGCAATTTACGTTTTTGTCCATTTTTTACGCTTTCGTCTGTTTTTTTATGTTTTCGTCAGTTTTTTTTTACGTTTTCGTCCGTTTTTTCTCATTCGCCCGTTTTTTTTTACGTTTTTGTCCGTTTTTTTCACTTACGTTTTCATATATTTTCTTACATTTTTATACGTTTTAATACGTTTTTATCCATTCTTATCCGTTTTTATACGTTTTCATCCGTTGTTTACGTTCTAGTATGTTTTTTTTTACGATTTCGTCTTTTTTATTTCAGTTTTCGTCTGTTTTTACGTTTTCGGTAGTTTTTTATGTTTTCATCCATTTTTTACGTTTTTGTCCGTTTTTTCTTATGTTTTCTTACATTTTTATATGTTTTTTTTATCAATTCTTATCCGTTTTTATACGTTTCATCCGTTTTTTACGTTTTCGTCCGTTTTTTACATTTTGTCTATATTTTTATGTTTTCGGATGTTTTTTACGCTTTCGTCTGTTTTTTTCGCTTTCATCCATTTTTTTATGTTTTCGCTAGTTTTTTCGCTCTCATCATCATCAATTATCTTTTCTAAAGTACAAATCCTAAAGCTGGCAAAGGCTATCTTATGGTGGTGTCTCATATGGTTTTTCTGTATTTTAGCTACCTTAAAACGGGTTTCTTGTAGGGTATTTCTTAAACTACTATAGTCAGGTTGATTACCTAGGTTATTATCATGACCTTTTTCTATCTTCTCAAGAAGGTCAAGGAAAATTTCATCTAAATTATTTAAAATTTCCTCTAACTGATTTTCCTGATTTTCTAAAGTTGTCATAGTGGGGTTTTCTCCAAATTCATCTTTCCAGGATGAAATGGGAGAGTTTACTAAGTAAGGTGTAGGTCCTAAAGTATAGGGTTGCCTAGGGTCATATCTAGGGGTATAGGTAGGGATAGGATTTCTAGGTATACATGGTTCTCTAGGGAGAAAGAAACCATGTGGTTCTAATCTAGGTGTGGAAAATGGTGGGTGTAAAATAGGGTTTAGGGGAGTAATAGGTGATGCCTTAGCATAGAAATCTCTTAAGTGTTTTAAATGTGGGTTATCTAAGAAAGGTGTATAACCTAAGGGTGAAGGTGTATCTTGACTATTCCTAGAGTCTTCTAAGTGATCGGGAAAATATGGTTTAGGGGAATAATCTAGTACATTCGGAGAGGAAAGATCATTCTCCGGATGTAAACTAGATGAGACGAGGGTAGAATAGCAGGGAGTAGACATAACTATATAATAGTAAAAATACTGTAAATCATTTAGTAGTTAAGCAGGCAATTACTCTACTAACCTTAGCACGTATAGTTACGGAGAATGGCAGGGCCACTGAGGACTTTCTTTGGTTTAGGAAAAATATTTGTAGTTTAGGTTTTGACCTTGTTCTCTACGACTGAAGCTCTGATACCAATCTGTAACACCCCTATTTTCAAGGTTCGCCGTTCGCTGCGGATTTAGGGTTGGGGTATTACTTCATGAAATCATAGTTACAGTAATAGAAAACGACTAGAAAATTTTTAGAAATTTAGTTATCATTCATTTAATTATCAGAGTTTTTATAGTAAAAGATATACTTTTACTATTGATGAGGTCCCAAAGTCTAGGTGTTAAGATATGTTTGAATGATAACCGGTTTGAAAGTCCTCCGAGTTCAGTGCGTCCTTCTGCCATATCTCCATAGAAGTGATATACCTAGAATACATGCTTAAAAGTCAACACTAGGTGTTGAGTGAGAGTCATAGGTGTAAGTGTTAGTGAATACAAGTTCCCTGGGTTCCGTTGTTACACCCATCTGGGAAAATGTTGTGTGTGTGTGATAATTGTAATGCATGCACAATTATCAGGAGTGGGTGTGTTGCACTAAGCTCATGAACTGCACGTTAACAGTCCGGGTCATAGGGTCTGCAGACCAACCATGTAACAACCCACTAACTTCCCCTTAGGTTAGAAATGCCTTACTAACTTAACTTAGGCCCTCACTAAGCACACTAGGATTAGAAATGCCTTACTAACTTAACTTAGGCCCTCACTAAACACAAACTAGGATTAGAAATGCCTATAGGATTTTCCCGAGCTAAATTTTTGCTTTATTATATCCTTATGACCTAACTAACCTCTAGACAAGCTCACGTATCCACCTATGCCAACCACTACCATGTTTACTTGATGTAAACATCCCGGTATGTCAAGTCAAGGTTATAAACATATTTTCACTAAGAAAACTATCATTATAATAGTTTCCCGACATGAAATGCCAATATCTATCATATCAGATTGTGATTCTCGTTTCACGTCGAGATTTTGGCAATCTATGCAAAAGGCCTTAGGTACTCAAATAGACATGAGTACAGCATATCATTCGCAAACCAATGGTCAAAGTGAAAGAACTATCCAAACACTCGAGGATATGCTTCGAGCGTGTGTGATAGATTTTGGAAAAGGATGGGAGAAACACTTGCCGTTGGTAAAATTCTCGTATAACAATAGTTATCACACTAGTATTAAGACAGCACCGTATGAAGCACTTTATGGGAGAAAATGCAGATCCCCTGTCTGCTGGGCCGACGTTGGAGAAGTACAACTTACGGGTCTAGAGATAATCCATGAGACAAATGAGAAAATAGTTCAAATCCGACAATGCTTACAAGCCGCAAGGGATAGGCAAAAGAGTTATACCGATATAAGACGTAAACCTTTAGAATTTCAGGTCGGAGATAAGGTTATGTTGAAAGTTTCACCTAGGAAAGGTGTCTTTCGTCTCGGAAAGCAAGGAAAGCTTAGTCCGAGATACATTGGACCATTTAAGGTTTTAGAACGAATTAATCCAGTGGCATACTAACTTGAATTGCCGGATGCTAAGTAATATACACGACACGTTTCACGTCTCAAATCTTAAGAAGTGTTTATCAGACGAATCACTCGTCATTCCTATAAAAGAGCTTCAATTGGACGATAAGCTCAATTTCACTAAAGAACCAGTGGAAATTATGGACCGAGAGGTCAAAAATCTAAAACACCACCGGATTCCTATCGTTAAGGTACGCTGGGACTCGCAAAGAGGACCAGAGTATACTTGAGAACGAGAGGATCAAATCCTTGCTAAATATCCTCATCTATTCTCACCATCGCACACTAACTCTAGTTAAATCTCGGGACGAGATTTTCTTTTAGGATGGGAGACTGTAACAACCCACTAACTTCCCCTTAGGTTAGAAATGCCTTACTAACTTAACTTAGGCCCTCACTAAGTACACTAGGATTAGAAATGCCTTACTAATTTAACTTAGGCCCTCACTAAACACAAACTATGATTAGAAATGCCTATAGGATTTTCCCGAGCTAAATTTTTGCTTTATTATATCCTTATGACCTATGTTGGATCGATATATACTCTGACCAAACTAGTTTATAGCTTGTAAAGGTTTAACAATTTTGAATAACTCCAAAACTATTAATAATGAAACAATGATGTAACTTTGTTTAGTATGCAGAATCTAGTAACACAAAGCTAAGAAGAACTTTCAATTTATTTAACCAAACTTTGAACCTGCTTTACAACACAGATTCACTAACAATCCTTAACAACTCTAATATCGATCTTGCTTTTTGTTCTAATAACTATATCTCTAATACCAGCCTAAGGCTCCTTTTATAGGCATAAGGAAAACCTTAAGTCGGTTTACAATACTTGAACGACAAGTAAACTAATACTAATCTAATTCTAGAATATTCTAATAACTTTGCATTACAATCCTTTCATGATATTGCATAACAGTCCATTATATTAGAAGTACTTTGACTTTTCTTCATGTACAAGTAGTACTTTGATCATGAGCAGTACTCTGACACAAGCAGTACTTTAAACTTTAAAAGTACGTTGATCTTCATATCCCAACAATGCTCCCCTAACTTGAATTATACTTGCTTGATTTAAAGTTCCTTTTGTTATCTTTAACTTCAACATCTTTATCTTCAAGGAAAGATTGAGTCTTTATCTTCTTTCTGACTTGTGTATCAAAGTACTCTTTATCAGCAGCATATGATATCTTTACAGCTACAATTTTTTTTCAGCAACTCAGCAACATTTGGCAAATTGTACATCAAATCATAGAGTTTCATGCTATTCTCATCACTTCTAGGTGTGTTAACTCCTGTGAGAGGTGAATCATTGAAAATTAATGGATTTAGATGTCTCTTTACCAAAGCCATTAACTCTGGAGTAGCCAATGTTTAGGTTTAAGTACAAAAACCATGGTACATTGATAACCATATGATTTTTAGCAAATCATCAGCTCTCAACGGATTTGTTTAGTCTTTACCAAGAGCCATTTGCTTTTGGACTAGTTAGTTCTTTTAGTACAATCACAACCATGGTGAACTAATTCCCATATAAATGGTTTTTCCACAGCCTTTACCACAAGCCATTTTCTTGTGGGCTAGCCAACTCTTCACTATTACAGATATGGTGAGTTGAAAACCATATAATTTTTAGTAAATTCTCAACTAAAAATGGATTTGATTATCACATCAGAGCTGTACCCTCATGATGAGTCAAACTCTTTCTTGTCTGTTAAACATGGTGAGTTGATTACCATTTGTTGTGTAGTACAAGTACTAACACCATGTATTACTTCTCAAATCCTTTTATTTATATCATCTTATGCTTCAAAAATTTTTAATCAAAAGACTTTACTGATTTTATGCAGCAAGCAGTACTTTGAGAAAGTACTGTTTGTCTAGCAGTACTTTGAGAAAAGTACTTATTATTCAAAAAATTTATACAATAACAACCATACCAGTATTTATGCAGTATCATCATCTGAAGTAGTCCACTTGATGAACAATTCAATCACCATTAATGCTACTTCACTTTCATCTTCAACCTCCATACCGTGATCCAGCATTCTGATCATAATATCCCTTATAAGAGGGTATCTTCTTTCTGCTAGCATATGTACCATGACTCCATCTTCCAATTCAAGTGAATGTACCCCTGATGACTCAAAGAATCTCCATCTTGTTATCTCCCAATTCTCTTGAGCATTCCACAGAGCATCATTGCTTGTTTCACTTGTCTCCCAGATGGTCATTAAATCTCCCAGTAAGATTAATCCCACTCCTGTTGGTTTAGTATTCTCAAAATAGGCTTGCACTTGTAAATACAAATGATAAAGATCTTCTCTGTCTAGCATGTGTAGTATATCCCATAGCATGTTGAATACTTTGAAACTTTCATCTTCTCTGTGAAAAATGAGATAATCCCCTTCAGATGATTCTACCACAGAAAATGTAGATATCTTGGACTTTTTCTCAGTATCTTCTGTTTTCTTTGGATTCTCAAAATCCATAACTCTAAGATAATTTCTCAGCTCATCAACAGTGTCTGATCTCAGCATCTTGAGCTTCTTTGATAACTTATCATCTTGAGTTGCCCTCTTTCTCTTTAATTTCGTTTTCTCAGCTTGTTCTTTCATTATTTCCTCTATCTTCTTCTCTTTTTCAGAATCCATAGGCACAAAACTATCCAGCTTTCTTTTAATAGATTCTTGGACACTATCATATAGTTCTTTTACCTGTGGATATCTTAATCTTTGTAAACCTTTGAATCCTCTACCTTTCAGAAAACTAATCATTGAATTTCTTTCTTGAGCAATGGATGGTGGTCTTCTTGTTTCAACAACTGGCTTCTTTGATTCTCTTAAGAATTCAGCATCCAAATCAGCTTAATACTTTCTTGCAGCTTCTTCATTCTTAGGTACCTCAAAAGCTCTTAACTGTGCTAGAGTGAACTTCTTCTTCTTTGATTCTTTCATGATCCCTTTTCCTTTATCCTTAGGATCCAATTCCTCAGATTCAGAAGAAGGTTGTAAGACTTGAGCCTGTTCAATACCAGGAATACTTATACCTCTTGAACTTGAAATATTAAGCATAATCTGAGCTATAGTCTCATCATCACTAGCTATGTGTTCCTTTATCTCTTCTTGCTGAATGGAAGGACCAACTTTTTCTTCAAAAACTCTTGTAGAAGGACCAGCTTCATCAACATTCAAGGTAGCAGTATGTTGATCAGTACCTTGATCCAAAGTACTTTGAAAACCAGTACTTTGAGCACCAACATTTTGATCATCAGTACTTTGAATATCTTTATCTTGAGCTTCAGTACCTTCCAAATCTCCACTCTTAACTTGCTCAACAATAATCTTTTCTTTAGCAACATCCTCACCATCTTTTCTCTCAGCAGTACTTTGATAAGCAATGTCTTCAAATACTTGTGTATCATCAAAATTTAGCATTTGATCTTCTTCTTCATTAGGTTTAGCATCTTCATTTAGATTCTCATTCAAATTCCTCCCCAATGTGAATGAAGATTGATTCCTGAGTTTCTTCTTATTGGACTTAGACGCCTTCTTTGATTTCTGACCACTCCTTCTTTGGTGCTTCACCTACATCCTGTGATGCTTAACAAGAGGCCAAACAGAATTCTTCAATTTCTTTAACTTAGACTTCAGCTTCAAAATCATATCAGCTTGAGCGTTAACCACCTTCTTCAATCTTCTGAATTCTCTTGTCAATGCATAAGTATCCATCTCTCCTTCATCTTCTCTAGATGTTTGAGACCCATCTGTTGAAGTATAATCATTAGGAGTAGGTGGTTGAGTGATATCTTGCTCTGAATCAGGATGAGGAGTACTTTGCAGAGAAGCAGTACTTTCCTTAGAAACAGCATGTTGAGAAGTACTTTCCCTGGAAACAGATGTTTTCCTTGAAGCCTGAACTGATATTGAAGTAGTCCTTTCACTTAAAGCAATTTGCTGAGGTGATGCAAGAGTTGTTGGTGGAGTAGGTGCTGACTCAGAATGTTCAGATTCACTGGCTGCATCAGCTGCATCTCTAACTGCCTGTGCTACTTCCAATATATGAGCTGTCAAAGGTGTATTCTTCCCAGAAAACTTAACACTCTTGTTGGCCATAAAAGTGAACACCTTTGTAGGAAGTACAACAGTAGGTAAGAAATTTTGAGGTTTTGGAACATCCTCAAGCTGTTTATCTAAAAACAACTGAACAAATCTAGGATACATCAGAAATGGTGAACCATTGTTGATGTGAGTAAGCATACCATCAAGAATCATATATGAGAAATTGAATGTTTGATTGGTAGCTAATCCGACAAATGCAGAGGCTAAGGCATGACCAAATTGATCCCAAGCAATACTTTTGGGACTTAAGCAATAAAGTAAAACATGTATAAGGTACTTCCAATGAGGACTAAACAATGCCTTTTGAAAAGTAAGTTTATTAAGAGCACCTTCATAGCCTATCTCTATGAGTGCATCCCAAAGTACTTGTTTGTCAAAGAGAACAATACCTTCTTCATCATTAAACAATAAGGCTTCCCTTATTGTGGCCTCAGTGATACGAATTTGTCTCCCAGCCACTGTAGCTTGAATAAAATCTTCTTCGTCTTCCAAACCAGATGTAGTAGTATTCCAAAACTCTTGAATCCAGGGGCCAATGATGTCAGGATCAACCAAAAGAGCATAGTTGATCGATGACCCAGTGAGAAAATCAATGATGGCATGAAAATCAACATTCAACTGTGTCTTTTCTAAATTGGCGATCATGTTGTGTTTGCTAACTGTTGGACGATTTGCCATTGCTTGGTTGTGAAAGAATATGGTGATCGGTTATGGATTTGTTGAAGTTTGAATGAATGAACAGTAATAATGGTGAGGGTAAAGTTAAATGGGAAGAGATAAGTGTATAAAGAGATAATATTCAAAAAATCACGGCATATTAAATGTTTATACCATTATTCTTGGCATTTATCACCTCCGTATCTTGTGCAAATTAGTTACCCCGCCTTTTTGATCGTTGGAATAGTACTTCTGACAAAACGGTACCTTTCACAAAGCGCCAAGCAGTACTTTCAATACAAAGATGAAGCAGTACTTTGCCCAAAAGTACTTTTCATTCTTTTTAATTGAAACTAACTGTATTGTCTTCCCTTAAACAAAAAATAATAACTAATGCCCCCCTCAAATGTAGCATTAATAATTAATCATCCCAATACTCACCACTAAATGATTAAATCTTGAAACATCAAATCCCTTTGTGAGTAAGTCAGCCACATTATCATCTGTGTGGACTTTAACCACATTAATAAGCCTGTGCTCATAACAATCTCGAATAAAGTGATGTCTTATCTGAATGTGCTTGGTCATGGAATGGTAAACAGGATTCTTCACAATACAAATGGTACTCTCATTGTCAATGTTGATAGGAGTATGCTTGAAATTGAATCCATAATCTAAGAGTTGATTTTGCAACCAAAGTACTTGGCCACAACAACTTGCAGCTGCAACATATTCTGCTTCAGTGGATGATGTTGCTGCAATTGTTTGCTTCTTACACTGCCATGAAACTAATCTTCTTCCAAGATATTAGCATCCTCCAGTGGTTGATCTTCTGTCATAATTGTCTCCAGCATAATCACGGTTTGAAAAAGCTTCCAAATGAAAAGGAGACTCCCTAGGATACCACAACCCTAGTTTAGGTTGATGCCTGAGATACCTAAAAATTCTCTTGACTGCATTCAGATGAGAAACTTTAGGGTTGACCTGATATCTTGCACATAAGCATACAGCAAAAGTAATGTCAGGGGCTAGATGCAGTTATGTACATTAGACAGCCAATCATTGATCTATACATTTTAACATCCACGTCTTCTCCTTCTTCATCTTTTCCTAATGGTTTATTAGCATCAATGGGTGTGGAGGCGGGCTTGACAGCTGTGAAGTTAAACCTCTTAAGAATGTCAGTGACATACTTATATAGTCTAATGAAGATTCCACCACTTGATTGTTTAACTTGAAGCCCCAAAAAGAAAGTCAATTCACCCATGGAACTCATTTGGAATTCTTGTTGCATTAGATGCTCAAACTCTTTTACCATGGACTGTTTTGTGGCTCCAAAAATAATGTCATCCACATACACCTGGACAAGCATAATTGATGAGGCGAAAAATGATCCGTTTTTAGGGGGTCATTTAAGCCCGAATTCGAATTTATTTGATCAAATATTGCCCTAAATCGTTCCTTTTGTGATTTTAGGTACTTTGGGAGTGAAATCTGGAAAAAGAAGCAATTCGGACGTTTTTGGAGCATAAAAGTGAAAAAAACGCCAAAGTCTTAATTTTCCATGCTGGGAACAGTGCATGACGGCGTCAAGAGTAGTTCCCTGACGGCGTCAAGAGTAAAATTCCATGACGACCCAGAAGAGTTTTGACGGCGTCATGAAGGTAGGGCGTCAAGATTAAAAGTCATGACGGCCTGGAAATGAATTGTTCTTGACGGCGTCAAATGTAGATCTAGGCAGTCCGAGGATTGTTTTGGCGGCGAGGTGACGGCGTCACCTAATTGGTCTTGACGCCGTCAAACCCATTTTTCTATATATAGTTTTCTAATTTTTCACATTTAAAGAGAGAAGTTTTGGGAGAAACCCTAAGTACGATTTTGGTGTAACTTTACAGGTTTTTCAAGGGTTCCAACCCCTTGATACCTTGCATAATTAATCAAGATAAGTGTTCTTATAATTCAATCAATATGTCTATGTGTTGGTTGTCTATATCTTGTTCTTGTCTTAATTACATCATGCTAGGCTAGATCTATCTTGTGTTTGCTTAGATCTAATGAAACCTAGATATTGATTATGTGTTGATTACTTGTTTATTCTTGTCTTGGATGAATGATTTATATGTTAGGCTTAAGAAAACTGGCAGATCTCTAATTGGTAACATGCTTGAACGTCTTAAGAAACATGAACAAACGCGTACTAGGTCTTTATTGGTTGTATTTAATGCATGAGCCACTGTTTACAATCCCTATAGTTGTGCTGAGCATGGTGTAGGAGGAGATAAGAGCTCATAGAATTGGGGAGTTATGTGTGCCACCCCATGAATGGTATTAAGGAATACGATCCGTCATCCATGCAATTATAACAAGTAATTAACGTGTAAAAGATATATAGGGAGTAGTGAAATCTAAGTAAACACATTTTCTCCAATTACTACTCACAACCTTAGTATAAATTAGTTTATTTTCATTTCTAGTATTTTATTTTGATTGCATCTTAGTATTGGGTTAGTTGATTAGCAACTAATTCTGCCCAAATCCTTCAAACCTGAGATTTTAATTTGGTTTCCATAAAATATAAAAACACAAAAATAATCATCCCTCACCTTTAGAACTAGTATTTAGGCTTTCTAATCGTAGTGACACTATTCCTAAGCTGAACGATCAATCCCCCAGTACTTGTCACTATACTATACTACAACGATCAGGTACACTGCCTGGTGGGGGTTGTAAGCTTCTCGAGATCCCTCGAGAGGTAAAACCTGTTGCGATTCCCACGCATCAAGTTTTTGGCGCCGCAGCCCGGGGAATAGTTATTGTCTAGGTTAGAATTTCTTTGTACTAGGTCTACTTGCTAGATTCCTTTCTAGTAAGATTTTATTTTTATTTTTAGGTTTTCTTTAGTCTATCTTATTTCTTTGTGTCTTTGTTCGTAAACTATTTCGATGGATAACAATAACATTGATCGTTTGATTCCTGTTATTCGCGTTTTTCGTCATAGGATCTTCCAAAAGTCCGCCCCACTTCCTTTAGCAGAAAATGAGAACCCACCTAACCTCTCACCCAACCACCACTTTGACAATAATTCTGAGCTAGAAGAGTCTGATCATGATGATGACCGTAGGGCTAGTCCTTTTTACTATTCAGACTCCGATGAGGATCTTGATGACGGTGACGTGATTAATGAGGATAGAATGGAAGAGGAAATCAACCCTCTTAGGTATGTTGACCCTAGAACTAGGATTGAGTGCGATAGTTCATTTAACATGCAATTCCCTTGTAAGATCGGATTTAAGAGCTTTAACGCCTATCTTAACTCATCTCTTTTAATGAACATAATCTCACGTAATGAATACAATAAAATCATGGTAGATGAGTTAGAATACAAAGGAGAAAACATTATTGCTAAGGCAATACCATTGCATGTGTTTGTAGGAAGGTTGGTTTATCTTGTTGAGTTCATGGTTATGGAGAATCTAGGAGAGTTTATTGATAATAAATTGACCCAAGTTGTGTTCGGAAAACCCTTCAAACGGTTCACCAAACTCGATGAAAAACTCATAGAAGGGCTAATCACATTCTCGGATGGGGATGAAGATTTTGTCTATCAAATGCCCCGCGCACACCCTAGGTTCAAAGATTTTTCCATGGAAAAGTGTAGTACGTATCCGCCCATGGAAATGCTAAGTGAGAATGATAAGAGAAAAAGACTTAAGTATACGCATGAAAAGAATAAAAAATACTATCGCGGGTGCTTAGAGTTAGGAGACGAGTATAAGAAAGATGAGGCAACTATTAGATGGCTCACACTTGGTTATGTGAGCATAAGCAATACACGATGACCCATGACCTTGAGTCTAGCTACAAGACTCGTAAATAAAGAAAAGCGCTTCTTGGGAGGCAACCCATGTTTTGTGTGATTTTATTTGTTTGTTTGTTATTTGCTTCCGTATGCATGCTTTATTTTTATTGTTGGTAGATCATGTTTCAAAACTAAATAGTGGAAATACTTTACTTTGTTGTTTTGGCCTAGTCTTAACTCCACCTAAAGGTATTTTTGCAAAAGATAAGTGTAACGGGAAACCCCAAATATGTTTTTAAGAAACAAACGGATCATGATTCTCCACAATATTAAATGAACATGTATATTCGTATTTGTTAGAGTCAAATGCTTGTATTGAGTCATAATGAAGTTTTGCAGGATTTTCCAGGAAGTAGGACCAAGTTTTTCTAGAAATTTTCCGGAAACTTAACATAAGAATTTATGCAGGTCAATTCTGACGGTGTCAAGAGTTTACTCTTGACGGCGTCAGGAGTAAAAATCTGGAAATTTTATCAGTTTTGTTTTTCTAACGGAGTCTTATGGTTTTTGTGAATTATTAAGTTTTATAATCTCCAGGAGATCTGCAAACTTCATTCCACAAGCATTATATCATATCTTGTTTTCTAGGATTTAGTAACTTATATAGGATGCCGCCGATTTTACGCGAGGTTGTCTTGTCTATTTTGTCAGGTTTTACAGGTTATGTATGACAAGAAGATGATTTATATTCTGGAAGAGAAGCTTTGATTGTTCATTTTCTTGGAGGAAGATTTAACCTGGCCATCCTATTATCCATACCGAGCGAATCAGGGGAGTATTTGATTTCATTCTCTTTACTTTTTCACTTTTACATTCTTTACTTGAACATTGGGGACAATGTTCATCTTAAGTGTAAGGGGAGGGTAAAAAGATGATACCTTACATATGCACTTTCGCTTGTGTTTGTTTTGTTTAATGGTAGATGTGTAATAAAACTATGAGAAATACTTGTTAGTGTAATTTTAGCGCCAAATTTAAAATTTTTTTATAACATTTAGGATTGAAACTTTAGCCATAGCAAGCGTCTCATGGATAGGAGATTGTATAACTAGCACATAACCGTATATTCAGAAAAATTTTCCACCCAAATGTGAGGTTCGCCTTTAGATTTGATAGGAAAAGCATTTACTAATAGTGCTTATGAGTGTACCGGTAGCATTTAGATTCTAGAACTTGCGTTAGTGATGCATCCCGAGACCGCTAGTGAGACTACATTCGTGTGGTAGGATTTACTACATGATAAGAGGCATTAGGATTACCCTTGTGTTAAACCCGTATCATAATTACTTGACCATTTAAGTCATATTACTTGGCTAGTTAAGTCAACTAATTTTTCCCACACCTTTAGCGTTGTACTCATTTTTAGTACACGAAACCCCTAGTACACCCCTCCGAGCCTATCTTTTCGTTTCTAACTTTAAGCATTTTACTTAAAGGAAGAATTTGTTACACCCCACTTAAATGTACAACCAAATTGCCTTAGCCTTCCGTGTATGCGCTCATTTTTAGTGCATTATTGTTGTTTGTTAAACCCTAAGTTAACTTTCTAATTGATTACATGGTTGCTAAGTCGAGTCATATCCTTGTACATATTGTTTTGGGACGATTGGGACTCATGGGAAAGTACTTATTTTATGGAGTAATGGGGAAGAACATCATTTATTACCCCCATATGTACGTTAATCTTAAAAGTGCTCCAAGTGTTTTGATTTTCTTAATTCGAGTCATTAGATTAGTTTAATGTAAAGTATGTAAAGATTCAAGTGTAAGGGGAATGTTCAACCCCTATGATGTATTATTTTGGATGGTAGGGTAAGCGTGTATGCAAAAAAAAAAAAAAAAAAAAAAAAAAAAAAAAAAAAAAAAATCAAGAAAAAGAAAAAAAATAGAAAAGAAAAAGAGGGAAAAAACATACGGACTACCATCCCTTTTTATTCTATGTTCATTTTATGTTTTTGTTATTTTTCATTTATTAGCTTAAGTCGAGTCTAGTCTTGGCTTAGCAACGCCATATTGTACATGTGATTGACCAAGATTGTTAACTCGCCACCAGTAAAACTTCCTTTATCCAACAAAACCGTGTATTTCATATCCCTTCACCTAACGTTACAACCCTTTAAAAGACCTCTTTGATAGTTTATCCTAGGTGCTTACGCCATGTGGTGGAGGTTTGATCCTTTCCTAAGCCTATGGTAATCTATTTTGCTATGACAGGTAGTGAGAGATATCTTCCGTTTCCATATTATAATTTACACTTTATTACACCCGAGAGATGTGAGTATCTAAACACTATTTGTGAGGTGCTTGTGTATGACCTCCGTGCTTGTCTATTGGTCTTTAGTGGAACGATTATTTGTTGTAATTACTTTTATATTAGTGTTAAATGACCCCTAACTTGTATTTTGAGTAGAATAAAAGCGCATTTGCTTGAGGACAAGCAAATCTCAAGTGTAAGGGTATATGATGAGGCGAAAAATGATCCGTTTTTAGGGGGTCATTTAAGCCCGAATTCGAATTTATTTGATCAAATATTGCCCTAAATCGTTCCTTTTGTGATTTTAGGTACTTTGGGAGTGAAATCTGGAAAAGGAAGCAATTCGGACGTTTTTGGAGCATAAAAGTGAAGAAAACGCCAGAGTCTTAATTTTCCATGCTGGGAACAGTGCATGACGGCGTCAAGAGTAGTTCCTTGACGGCGTCAAGAGTAAAATTCCATGATGACCCAGAAGAGTTTTGACGGCGTCATGAAGGTAGGGCGTCAAGAGTAAAAGTCATGACAGCCTAGAAATGAATTGTTCTTGACGGCGTCAAATGTAGATCTAGGCAGTCCGAGGATTGTTTTGGCGGCGAGGTGACGGCGTCACCTAATTGGTCTTGACGCCGTCAGACCCATTTTTCTATATATAGTTTTCTAATTTTTCACATTTAAAGAGAGAAGTTTTGGGAGAAACCCTAAGTACGATTTTGGTGTAACTTTACAGGTTTTTCAAGGGTTCCAACCCCTTGATACCTTGCATGATTAATCAAGATAAGTGTTCTTCTAATTCAATCAATATGTCTATGTGTTGGTTGTCTATATCTTGTTCTTGTGTTAATTACATCATGCTAGGCTAGATCTGTCTTGTGTTTGCTTAGATCTAATGAAATCTAGATATTGATTATGTGTTGATTACTTGTTTATTCTTGTCTTGGATGAATGATTTATATGTTAGGCTTACGAAAACTGGCAGATCTCCAATTGGTAACATGCTTGAACGTCTTAAGAAACATGAACCAACGCGCACTAGGTCTTTATTGGTTGTATTTAATGCATGAGCCACTGTTTACAATCCCTATAGTTGTGCTGGGCATGGTGTAGGAGGAGATAAGAGCTCATAGAATTGGGGAGTTATGTGTGCCACCCCATGAATGGTATTAAGGAATACAATCCGTCATCCATGCAATTATAACAAGTAATTAACGTGTAAAAGATATCTAGGGAGTAGTGAAATCTAAGTAAACACATTTTCTCCAATTACTGCTCACAACTTTAGTATAAATTAGTTTATTTTCATTTTCAGTATTTTATTTTGATTGCATCTTAGTATTGGGTTAGTTGAATAGCAACTAATTCCGCCCACTCTTCCAAAACCCGAGATTTTAATTTGCTTTCTAAAAAATATAAAAACACGAAAATAATCATCCCTCACCTTTAGAACTAGTATTTAGGCTTTCTAATCCTAGCGACACTATTCCTAAGCTGAACGATCAATCCCCCGGTACTTGTCACTATACTATACTACAACGATCAGGTACACTGCCTGGTGGGGGTTGTAAGCTTCTCGAGATCCCTCGAGAGGTAAAGCCTGTTGCGATTCCCACGCATCAATAATATCCTTTTTGTCTCTTTTGATAAACTAAATCTTATCAATGGCACCTCTCCTGTAACTATGTTGCAATAGAAAGGTGGAGAGTCTTTCATACCAAGCTCTAGTAGCTTGATGTAGACCATACAAAGCCTTAATAACCTTATAGACTTTGTTTGGATGTGTGGGATCTTCAAAACCAGGAGGTTGTTTAACATAGACTTCCTCTGTTATAGTGCCATAAAGAAAAGCACTCTTGACATCCATTTGGTAGACAGGAAAGCCCATATATGATGCAAAAGCCAGAAACAACCTTATAGCTTCAATTCTTGCCACAGGAGCAAACACTTCATCAAAGTCCACTCCCTCTTCTTGTCTATATCCTTGTGCAACCAATCTTGCTTTATTCTTGATGACATTCCATCTTTCATCTCTCTTAATTTTGAACACCCATTTTGTACCAATCAATCTCTTTCCATCAGGTAAATCACATAATCCCCAAACATCTTGAAGCTTGAATTGTAGAAGTTCTTCTTGCATAGCTTCAACCCAGCTTTCTTCAGCCAATACTTGAGATACCTTATTAGGTTCTACTTGAGATAAAAAGCAAGCAAATAAGCACATTTACTGATCCTTGTGATTCACCCTGTTTTGTTTATAGACAAAGCTAAGTAAATCAATATGTTGCTGAGAGAGATTTTTAGCTTTTGTCCTTGTGAGCACTCTTGAAGTGGAAGGTCCAATAATCTTACTAACAGGATGATCTTTATGAACTCTTAATGTAGGAGTTGGTGAAACTGCAAGATTATCTTTCAAATTTGTGAAATCAGGGTCTTTATTGGAATCTGAGAAGATGCCTTCATTATCCAACTCATCATCAGTATCTTCTAACCCAGGCATGCTTGGATCATTCAAATCATCAGCATTGATCCAATTTGATGTATCTAAGACACTAGAAGTACTTTCAAATGGTTCAGCTATACCTTGATGCAAAGTACTTTCCAAGTTATCTGTGACTTTAGCCTTTTTCTTTTCTGCCTCATAAGCTCTTCTTTGATCATCTTCATAGGATTTTGCAATGGTTTCTTGTAAAAGCATCCTATTAAGTTCATCTTGAAAAGCTTAGTCTTCATCAGATACTGTGGATTTTGGTTCAACAGTACTTTGAGGTTCAACATGATGAGGCGAAAAATGATCCGTTTTTAGGGGGTCATTTAAGCCCGAATTCGAATTTATTTGATCAAATAATGCCCTAAATCTTTCCTATTGTGATTTTAGGTACTTTTGGAGTGAATTCTGGAAAAGGAAGCATTTTGGACGTTTTTGGAGCATAAAAGTGAAGAAAACGGCAAAGTCTTAATTTTCCTTGCTGGGAACAGTACCTGACGGCGTCAAGAGTATTTTGATGACGGCGTCAGGAGCAAAAGTGGTGACGGCCCAGTAGAAATGTGACGGCGTCAAAGCATGGCCGTCAAGAGTAAAAGTGGTGACGGCCCAGAACAGCATTACACATGACGGCGTCAGATCTGGATCTAGGCAATCCGATTTTATTTTGGGCAGTGGGTTGACGGTGTCAGAATTTTCTTCTTGACGCCGTCACCTTGGAAAATCTATATATACTTTTGTAATTTTCATTCATTAAAAGAGAGGACAATTTTAGGGACGACTTGAATAAACCCTAGCTCGACTTTTATAGTATTTTCAAGGGTTTTCACCCTTTGAAACCCTTCATGTTCAATTAAGATAAGTATCCTTTCAATTCATTCAATATGTCTATGTGTTGTTTGAATATATCTTACGCTTATCTTGATTTTAACATGCTACGCCAGATCTCTTGTGTGTTTGCTTAGATGTAATGAAACCTAGATGTTGATTATAGGTTGATTGCTTGTATATAGTTGTAATGGATGAATGATTTCAATGTTAGGCTTAAGAAAACTGGCAGACTTCCATAGTGTAACTTGCTTGAACGTCTTAAGAAACATGAACCAATGCGTACTAAGGTTTTTATGGTTGTATTTAATGCATGAGCGAATTCTAGTGATCCCATGTTAGGAGCTTTTTGCAGGCTCGACATAGGAGTGAAGTAGGAGCTTATAGAGTTGGGGAAGTACGTACGCCACCCCACGATTGGTATTAAGGAATATAACCCGTCATCCACGCAACTGTAACAAACTATCAACCTGTAAAAGATATCTAGGGAGTAATGAAATCTAAGTAAACACATTTTTCCCATTTATTGTTCGCACCACTAGTTTAATTAGCTTATTTTCATTTTTGTTATTTTATTTTGATTGCATCTTAGTTATTGGGTTAGCTGACTAGCAACTAATTCCGCCCACTCCTCTAAAACTCGAGATTTTTACTTGTTTTTATTAAAATATAAAAATACAAAAAGAATCATCCCTCACCTCTAGACCTAGTTTTTAGGCTTTCTAATCCTAGCGACACTATTCCTGAGTTGAACGATCAATCCCCCGGTACTTGTCACTATACTATACTACAACTATTAGGTACACTGCCTGGTGGGGGTTGTAGGCTTCTCGAGATCCCTCGAGAGGTAAAACCTGGTGCAATTCCCACGTATCAAGTTTTTGGCGCCGCAGCCCGGGGAATAGTTATTGTCTAGGGTAGGATTTTTTTATTAGGTCTACTTGCTAGATTCCTTTCTAGTAAGATTTTATTTTTATTTTTAGGTTTTCTTTAGTCTATCTTTTCTTTGTGTCTTTGTTTGTAAAAACCTTTCTATTGACTATTCCGTTAGCCATTATGGAGAACGCGAATCTACCATACTACCAATCACGAAATTCACCCACTCCAAATGACATCTTGATGTTTAAACAACATGAGGATGAACCTATCTATGATGCATGGGCTCGTTTTAAATATTTACTTCGAAAAGTCCCTCATCATAATTTTGATCTGTGGTCCCAAATTGAAATATTTTACCATCGTGTCGACCACTATACCAAAATGGACATTGACCATGCCGCAGATGGGGACCTTTGGGGATTATGTGTTGATGAAGCATGGGAAACCATAGAGAATTGTGCCATACTTGCCAAAAAAATGGACAACCCAACAAACGTTGTTACAGATCAATTGATAGCAAGTTAATGGGAACAAGCAAGAAGATTGTTTGGGGATAAGCCTATAGATGAGATACCTAGGTGCACGGAGTGGTTTGATTTTACCACAATACAGGATGAACACATAGGTGATCTTGATGTGATGGAGGATTTAGCCGAACATGATCACATTGAACAAAAAGACCTAGGTTTTATGATCGGTGATGATGAATCTCAAAAAACACATGATGAATCTTTTGGGCAATTTGAATATAGCAGTTAGAATATTGAGGATGATCCTTATGATTCGGATATAGAATTTGAGATGCCTAGAAAAGCACTTGAGATACTTGGGAAAATGTTAGGGTTAGATTATAATGGAACACATGTTGAGGATATAGGTGATCTTGACACAAGGAATGATGAAGTAAATAACATAAGCTCACTAAGTACCCCACAAGTCCCACCATCATTTGAGGCATACACACCGCCCGTGACTTACCCGAAAGATGTAGAAGAGACTATAGGAACCCCAATAGAGGTAGAACCCTTGGATCAAGCACAACTAGAGAATATAGGTTTTAACACTTGTAGTGATGACCTTTCTTTTAGTTCTAAGGAAGTTCCTAGTTTTGATGAACCGGAGCCTCAACCAACGCCGTTACCTAATCTTCCATCTTTAGATGTGAATTTAGGAATTGAAAAAGGTCCCGATCCACCCATCAAACCATATAGTCCGGGTAGTCTTGGGATAAAGGTAGTAGACTCTAAGCCTTGTAGAGAGGAAGCTGACACAGGAGTGGAAAATGACCTTACATGCTTACATCACCCATTTATGATTGATCACAAGAAACATTATGGGTTTAAACCGGGTTTATTAGGTCAAGATGGATCCCCAACTAGTAATCTCATGAAGTTGATTAAAAATGATCCCTTTCTAGGAGAAAATCTTAATCCACCCATTAACCCGATTGAATTAGGTAAGGTTATGATGATAGGAGCACACCCCTTTAAGCATATGATTCATCCACCACTCTTTCCTCACGAGGCATATTTCCACCCTAAGGGTGTGTATCGCTACTTCCACCCTGATGAGGCGAAAAATGATCCGTTTTTAGAGGGTCATTTAAGCCCGAATTCGAATTTATTTGATCAAATATTACCCTAAATCGTTCCTTTTGTGATTTTAGGTACTTTGGGAGAGAAATCTGGAAAAGGAAGCAATTCGGACGTTTTTGGAGCATAAAAGTGAAGAAAACGCCAAAGTCTTAATTTTCCATACTGGGAACAGTAGGTGACGGCGTCAAGAGCAACACCTTGACGGCGTCAAGAGCAAATTTCATGAATTTCCATGACTACCCAGAACAGATTTGACGGCGTCGCGTAGGAAGGGCGTCAAGAGTAAAAGAGTCATGACGGCCTGGAAGTGTATAAGTCTTGACGGCGTCAGAAGTAGATCTAGGCAGTCCGAGGATTGTTTTGGCGGCGAGGTGACGGCGTCACAAGTTTATTCTTGACGCCGTCAAACCTATTTTTCTATATATAGTTTTCTAATTTTTCACATTCAGAAGAGAGAAGTTTTGGGAGAAACCCTAAGTACGATTTTGGTGTAACTTTACAGGTTTTTCAAGGGTTCCAACCCCTTGATACCTTGCATGATTAATCAAGATAAGTGTTCTTCTAATTCAATCAATATGTCTATGTGTTGGTTGTCTATATCATGTTCTTGTCTTAATTCTATCATGCTAGGCTAGATCTCTTTTGTGTTTGCTTAGATCTAATGAAACCTAGATATTGATTATGTGTTGATTACTTGTTTATTCTTGTCTTGGATGAATGGTTTATATGTTAGGCTTAAGAAAACTGGCAGATCTCCAATTGGTAACATGCTTGAACGTCTTAAGAAACATGAACCAACGCGCACTAGGTCTTTATTGGTTGTATTTAATGCATGAGCCACTGTTTACAATCCCTATAGTTGTGCTGGGCATGGTGTAGGAGGAGATAAGAGCTCATAGAATTGGGGAGTTATGTGTGCCACCCCATGAATGGTATTAAGGAATACAATCCGTCATCCATGCAATTATAACAAGTAATTAACGTGTAAAAGATATCTAGGGAGCAGTGAAATCTAAGTAAACACATTATCTCCAATTACTGCTCACAACTTTAGTATAAATTAGTTTATTTTCATTTTCAGTATTTTATTTTGATTGCATCTTAGTATTGGGTTAGTTGAATAGCAACTAATTCCGCCCACTCTTTCAAAACCCGAGATTTTAATTTGCTTTCTAAAAAATATAAAAACACAAAAATAATCATCCCTCACCTTTAGAACTAGTATTTAGGCTTTCTAATCCTAGCGACACTATTCCTAAGCTGAACGATCAATCCCCCGGTACTTGTCACTATACTATACTACAACGATCAGGTACACTGCCTGGTGGGGGTTGTAAGCTTCTCGAGATCCCTCGAGAGGTAAAGTCTGTTGCGATTCCCACCCATCAAGTTTTTGGCGCCGCAGCCCGGGGAATAGTTATTGTCTAGGTTAGAATTTCTTTTTATTAGCTCTACTTCCTAGATTCCTTTCTAGTAAGATTTTCTTTTTATTTTTAGGTTCTCTTTAGTTTATCTTTTCTTTGTGTCTTTGTTTGTAAAAACCTTTCCATTGACTACTCCGTTAGCCATTATGGAGAACGCGAATCCACCAAGTCCGACACTAGAATATTACCAGAAAAAATATAATTACACCAGTTTGGATATACCAAGATGGACGAATGAAATGAGGCGGACAGGATCTTATATTGATTTTATTGAGTACCTTGAGAAAAGAGACCAAGTGCATAAGTCTTTTAAAGAATTCACCTTAGGAGCTCCATCAACCCCTCAAAATGCCTCACTTTGTGAAACCTATGCACCATATAAGCCTTCACCTAGGAGAGTTTAGTATGAGCCACCTAGCTGCATGTCATGGTTAGGCCCTACCATAATACAGGATGAACACATAGGTGACTGATGCGTGGGAATCGCTACAGGCTTTACCTCTCGAGGGATCTCGAGAAGCTTACAACCCCCACCAGGCAGTGTACCTGATCGTTGTAGTATAGTATAGTGACAAGTACCGGGGGATTGATCGTTCAGCTTAGGAATAGTGTCGCTAGGATTAGAAAGCCTAAATACTAGTTCTAAAGGTGAGGGATGATTATTTTTGTGTTTTTATATTTTTTAGAAAGCAAGTAAAATCTCGGGTTTTGAAGGATTTGGGCGGAATTAGTTGCTACTCAACTAACCCAATACTAAGATGCAATCAAAATAAAATACTAAAAATGAAAATAAACTAATTATACTAAGGTTGTGAGCAGTAATTGGAGAAAATGTGTTTACTTAGATTTCACTACTCCCTAGATATCTTTTACACGTTAATTACTTGTTATAATTGCATGGATGACGGATCGTATTCCTTAATACCATTCATGGGGTGGCATACATAACTCCCCAATTCTATGAGCTCTTATCTCCTCCTACACCATGCCCAGCACAACTATAGGGATTGTAAACAGTGGCTCATGCATTAAATACAACCAATAAAGACCTAGTACGCCTCGGTTCATGTTTCTTAAGACGTTCAAGCATGTTACCATTTGGAGATCTGCCAGTTTTCTTAAGCCTAACATATAAATCATTCACCCAAAACAAGAATAAACAAGTAATCAACACATAATCAATATCTAGGTTTCATTAGATCTAAGCAAACACAAAAGAGATCTAGCCTAGCATGATAGAATTAAGACAAGAACATGATATAGACAACCAACACATAGACATATTGATTGAATTAGAAGAACACTTATCTTAATTAATCATGCAAGGTATCAAGGGGTTGGAACCCTTGAAAAACCTGTAAAGTTACACCAAAATCGTCTTTAGGGTTTCTCCCAAAACTTCTCTTTTTAAATGTGAAAAACTAGAAAACTATATATAGGAAAATAGGGATGACGGCGTCAAGAACAAAGGTGTGACGCCATCATCTCGCCGCCAAATACTTCCTCGGACGGCCTTGATCTACTTCTGACGCCGTCAAGGCCTAGGCCGTCACACAAATTACTCTTGACGCCCTGTGTGTGACGCCGTCATCAACTACGGATTTTAATTCTTGGGGTTTTGACGCCGTCAGGAAAAACTCTTGACGCCTTCATGTACTGTTCCCAGCATGGAAAATTGAGACTTTGCCGTTTTCTTCACTTTTATGCTCCAAAAACGTCCAAAATGGCTTCTTTTCCAGAATTCACTCTCCAAGTACCTAAAATCACAAAAGGAACGATTTAGGGCAATATTTGATCAAATAAATGCGGATTCGGGCTTAAATGACCCCCTAAAAACGGTCCATTTTTCGCCTCATCATATACCCTTACACTTGAGATTTGCTTGTCCTCAAGCAAATGCGCTTTTATTCTAGTCAAAATACAAGTTAGGGGTCATTTAACACTAATATAAAAGTAATTACAACAAATAATCATTCCACTAAAGACCAATAGACAAGCTCGGAGGTCATACACTAGCACCTCACAAATAGTGTTTAGATACTCACATCTCTCGGGTGTAATAAAGTAATATAACATTATGGAAATGGAAGATATCTCTCACTACCTGTCATAGCAAAATAGATTACCATAGGCTTGTGAAAGGATCAAACCTCCACCACATGGCGTAAGCACCTAGGATAAACTATCAAAGAGGTCTTTTAAAGGGTTGTAACGTTAGGTATAGGGATATGAATTACACGGTTTTGTTGGATAAAGGAAGTTTTACTGGTGGCGAGTTAACAATCTTGGTCAATTACATGTACAATATGGCGTTGCTAAGCCAAGACTAGACTCGACTTAAGCTAATAAATGAGAAATAACAAAAACATAAAATGAACATAGAATGAAACGGGATGGTAGTCCGTATGTTTTTTTTTTTCTCATTTTCCTTTTTTTTTTTTTTTTTTTTTTTTTTTTTTTTTTTTTTTTTTTTGCATACACTCTTACCCTACTTTCCAAAATAATACATCATAGGGAATGAAAATTCCCCTTACACTTGAATCTTTACATACTTTACATTCAACTATTCTAATGACTCGAATTAAGAAAATCAAAACACTTGGAGCACTTTTAAGATTAATGTACATATGGGGGTAATAATATTATGTTCTTCCCCATTACTCCATAAAATAAGTACTTACCCATGAGTCCCAATCGTCCCAAAACAATATGTACAAGGATATGAATCGACTTAGCAACCATGTAATCAATTAGAAAGTTAACTTAGGGTTTAACAAATAACAATAATGCACTAAAATTGAGCGCATACACGGAAGGCTAAGGCGATTTGGGTGTACATTTAAGTGGAGTGTAACAAATTCTTCCTTTAAGTAAGATGCTTAAAGTTAGAAATGAAAAGATAGGCTCGGAGGGGTGTACTAGGGGTTTCGTGTACTAAAAATGAGTACAACGCTAAGGGTGTGGGAAAAATTAGTTGACTTAACTAGTCAAGTAGTATGACTTAAATGGTCAAGTAATTATGATACGGGTTTAACACAAGGGTGATCCTAATGCCTCTTATCATGTAGTAAATCCTACCACACGAATGTAGTCTCACTAGCGGTCTCGGAATGCATCACTAACGCAAGTTCTAGAATCTAAATGCTACCGGTACACTCATAAGCACTAATAATGAATGCTTTTCCTATCAAATCTAAAGGCGAACCTCACATATTTGGGTGGAAAATTTTTCTGAATATACGGTTATGTGTTAGTCATACAATCTCCTATCCATGAGACGCTTGCTATGGCTAAAGTTTCACTCCTAAATGTTGTAAAAAATTTTAAATTTGGCGCTAAAATTGCACTAACAAGTATTTCTCATAGTTTTATTACATATCTACTATCAAACAAAACAAACTCAAGCGAAAGTGCATATGTAAGGTATCATCTTTTTACCCTCCCCTTACACTTAAGATGAACATTGTCCCCAATGTTCAAGTAAAGAATGTAAAAGTGAAAAAGTAAAGAGAATGAAATCAAATACTCCCCTGATTCGCTCGGTATGGATTATAGGTGGCCAGGTTAAATCTTCCTCCAAGAAAATGAACAATCAAAGCTTCCATTCCAGAATATAAATCATCTTCTTGTCATACAGAACCTGTAAAACCTGACAAAATAGACAAGACAACCTCGCGTAAAATCGGCGGCATCCTATATAAGTTACTAAATCCTAGAAAACAAAGTAAGATATAATGCTTGTGGAATGAAGTTTGCAGATCTCCTGGAGATTATAAAACTTAATAATTCACAAAAACCATAAGACTCCGTTAAAAAAACAAAACCGGTAAAATTTCCAGATTTTTACTCCTGACGCCGTCAAGAGTAATCCCCTGACGCCGTCAGAATGGACCTGCAGAAATTCTTATGTTAAGTTTCCGGAAAATTTCTGGAAAAACTTGGTCCTACTTCCTGGAAAATCCTACAAAACTTCATTATGACTCAATACAAGCATTTGACTCTAACAAATATGAATATACATGTTCATTTAATATTGTGGAGAATCATGATCGGTTTGTTTCTTAAAAACATATTTGGGGTTTCCCCTTACACTTATCTTTTGCAAAAATACTTTTAGGTTGGAGTTAAGACTAGGCTAAACAACATAGTAAAGTATTTACACTTTTTAGTTTAGAGACATGATCAACCAACAATAAAAACTAAAACATGCATACGGAAGCAAATAACAATCAAACAAATAAAATCACACAAAACATGGGTTGCCTCCCAAGAAGCGCTTTTCTTTATTTACGAGTCTTGTAGCTAGACTCAAGGTCATAGGTTACTACGTGATCTCATCATTGGTTCCACTCTCTAGGTCGTCTTCTAAACTAGTATCGCTTTCATAGTGCAAGTACTTCGGATCTTCGAACTCAAAAATATCTTGTCGATACTTAGAACCAAGCTTACTAACATTCTTAAAGAATCCACATGATAAATCAGAAATATTTCTACACCCTCTCCTAACATCTTCATCACACAAGATAAGTTGGGAGCTCATCATATCAAGCCCGTCACAATCTATTTCCTTAAGGTATTTTCTCTTGTAAGCCGTTTGGTATGAAATCCTCCTAATCCCATCAGTGAAGGTCATGATTCCGTTCAAGTCATCCACTATCAAAGTAGTGATTTCACAAAAGGGTGCTCCAAAGATGACTTGTGATAACCTAGGGTCGACATAGTCCTCTATGTTGTCCACAATCGTGAATTCCATAGAGAATGCCATATTTCCTACGAACACCTGGATTTCATGATCCTTACCAACCACTTTCTCTCCCTTGTAAATCATCCCCCATCTGCAGAAATTGTTATAATGAAACAATGACATACAATTCTTTGGCAGGAATACATTAATGTATATGTTATCGAAGTACTTATGACCGATCATGCAGGGGATTTTGAGATTATTCGGATCACGTCGTCTTATCTTCCCCAACTCTCCATCCTTTGACCCATATAGATTCCCCTCAAGAGAGGGACGATACTCGTACACCTCCTCACTATCCCTACAAAAAATTACCTTCCTAACACCATTGGTGAGTACTACACTACCATCTTTCTCATCAAGGATTGCTCCCGATTCATTGATAAATGGTATCCCAAAGACAAGGTGGGTTAACGTTTGATTGGTGAGAGGGTCCACGTCATCAACCACGGTGAGGTCAGTATTGTAAACAAGCTCTCCAATCCTAATTGATAAATTTTCTATTACTCTCTCGCACGCAATGTGCTCTGGGAAGGTTTTGTGGTATAGGGAAAGGGGGATTATGTTGACTGGGAAGCTAGGATCTATATGACTATCGGTTAAGAGCTTTTCCTTAATGGTACAGGGGATCTTGAAAACTTTAGGGTTACTTTCCTTAGTCTGATTGCTACCCACACTAATAACATCCTCCATTTTTCTCTCGGATTCTTCTATAATAGATTTACCCAAAATGGTTGGATCTTTCTCATGCTCTTCCGATTTCTCTTTCCTTTCATCCGGTTTGTCGGATTCTTGCGCGGTGTATTGCTCGGGTGAGTCGGTAGGTTTCCTTGCCGAAGCATGGTCAACCCTTGAGGTCTCATCTTTCGCTGTCTGACTGAATTTGTTAGTTTGTTGTTGGGTTGGGTTGGATGTTGAAGCAGATATTGTGGTGATGGTGTTTACGAAGTGGATTGGTCCAGGGGGGTTGACAGGTTCTTTTCCGTTAGGAGATAGATGTTTGAATAACTTGCTAGGACTTTTTATTTTTACAGGGGAGGCTGGTGGACTCATGACGGTAGCAGATTTAACCTCATCAACGTGAATGGGCTTATTATCAATATGCTCTTTGATAGCAGTCAACAGATTACAAATCTTGTTGTTCACGTCAGCCTGCTGTTGTTTAAATTTTGCCTCGAGCGTAGTGAGCTGTAGTTCTTGAGATAGAATGATTTTTTTTAAAGTATCTTCACAGCTTTGCCTAGGAATACCTTGTGACGGAAAATGCTCGGACCAAGTGAGTGGTGAGGAGTCATTGAAGGATACGCTTCGCGTTTGGTACCCTCTAAAATCAGGTTTATCCTTCCATGCCTCATAGGCTTCGGCAGAAGTTCGAGGACCCTGACCTACGTGTGATGATGTGAATTCGTTATAAGCACGTTTAGGAAGTTCCATGCAGTTATAGGTCTCATGAGGGCCATTGCACAGTTTGCATGTAGAAGCGATTCTGCTTACTTGGCTTGAAGGTTTATGAGCTTCGTAAGATTTCATGAGAGACTTGACTCAACCTTCAAGTTCCATGATCCTACGGTCGGGAGTGCTAGAATTGTTTGAAGGCAAAGATATTGCCTTGACCGTTTTGTTCAAATCACGGGGATCATTCCAACTTTCGTTGTCATAGAGAGCAAGATCTTCTATGAGTTCCCATGATTGTTCCGCACTAAGATCACGTAGCTTACCACCGGCCGATTGGTCAATGGCTCGCCTCGTGGAGATGTCGATATGGTCATAGAAGATTTGGACTTGGAGCCAAAGATCTATGCCATGATGAGGGACTTTTTGGAGTAAGTCCTTGAAACGAGTCCATGCTTCATAAAGAGATTCATTTTGACGTTGTTGGAACATCAAGATGTCATTTCTAAGCTTAGTAGTTCTCCCCGGTGGGAAAAATTGAGCAAGGAAACGAGTGGTGAGATCATCCCATGTGGTGATGGATCCCGCGGGTAAACGCTCAAGCCATTGACTAGCTTGATCCCGTAGAGAGAATTGGAATAGGCGTAAATGGGTAGTCTCTCTAGTTTCAACACCTAGGTCTATGGAATCTACGATTTTGAGAAAGTCCTTAAGATGTTGGTTTGGATCTTCGGAACGAAGTCCATGGAATGCACATCCGCTTTGCACCAACCGGATGGTGTCGGATCGCAAGGGGGTCACATTGGCTCCGGTTAGCTCAATGGTGTTTCGGTAGCCTTGGTGGCTAGGTCGGGAATACTCTCCTAAGGTTCGGGGCCTAAGGGGTTCTAATGGTGGGTTTTGTTGTGGAGGGATGACGGGTTCAAAGATGTTACCACTTTCCATGATGTCGACCTAATAAAAAGAAATCCTAACCTAGACAATAACTATTCCCCGGGCTGCGGCGCCAAAAACTTGATGCGTGGGAATCGCAACAGGCTTTACCTCTCGAGGGATCTCGAGAAGCTTACAACCCCCACCAGGCAGTGTACCTGATCGTTGTAGTATAGTATGGTGACAAGTACCGGGGGATTGATCGTTTAGCTTAGGAATAGTGTTGCTAGGATTAGAAAGCCTAAATACTAGTTCTAAAGGTGAGGGATGAGTATTTTTGTGTTTTTATATTTTTTAGAAAGCAAGTAAAATCTCGGGTTTTGAAGGATTTGGGCGAAATTAGTTGCTACTCAACTAACCCAATACTAAGATGCAATCAAAATAAAATACTAAAAATGAAAATAAACTAATTATACTAAGGTTGTGAGCAGTAATTGGAGAAAATGTGTTTACTTAGATTTCACTACTCCCTAGATATCTTTTACACGTTAATTACTTCTTATAATTGCATGGATGACGGATCGTATTCCTTAATACCATTCATGGGGTGGCATTCATAACTCCCCAATTCTATGAGCTCTTATCTCCTCCTACACCATGCCCAGCACAACTATAGGGATTGTAAACAGTGGCTCATGCATTAAATACAACCAATAAAGACCTAGTACACCTCGGTTCATGTTTCTTAAGACGTTCAAGCATGTTACCATTTGGAGATCTGCCAGTTTTCTTAAGCCTAACATATAAATCATTCACCCAAAACAAGAATAAACAAGTAATCAACACATAATCAATATCTAGGTTTCATTAGATCTAAGCAAACACAAAAGAGATCTAGCCTAGCATGATTGAATTAAGACAAGAACATGATATAGACAACCAACACATAGACATATTGATTGAATTAGAAGAACACTTATCTTAATTAATCATGCAAGGTATCAAGGGGTTGGAACCCTTGAAAAACCTGTAAAGTTACACCAAAATCGTCTTTAGGGTTTCTCCCAAAACTTCTCTCTTTAAATGTGAAAAACTAGAAAACTATATATAGGAAAATAGGGATGACGGCGTCAAGAACAAAGGTGTGACGCCGTCATCTCGCCGCCAAATACTTCCTCGGACGGCCTTGATCTACTTCTGACGCCATCAAGGCCTAGGCCATCACACAAATTACTCTTGACGCCCTGTGTGTGACGCCGTCATCAACTACGGATTTTAATTCTTGGGGTTTTGACGCCGTCAGGAAAAACTCTTGACGCCTTCATGTACTGTTCCCAGCATGGAAAATTGAGACTTTGCCATTTTCTTCACTTTTATGCTCCAAAAATGTCCAAAATGCCTTCTTTTCCAGAATTCACTCTCTAAGTACCTAAAATCACAAAAGGAACGATTTAGGGCAATATTTGATCAAATAAATTCGGATTCGGGCTTAAATGACCCCCTAAAAACGGACCATTTTTCGCCTCATCAGTGACCTTGATGTGATGGAGGATGTATCCAAACATGATCACATTGATCAAAAAGACCTAGGTTTTATGATCGATGATGATGAATCTCAAGAAACAGATGATGAATCTCTTAGGCAATTTGTATATAGCAGTCAGAATATTGAAGATGATCCTTATGATTCGGACATAGAAGTTGAGATGCCTAGAGAAGCACGTGAGATACTTGGGAGAATGTTAGGGCTAGATCCTGACACATGGAATGATGAGGTGAACAACATAAGCCCACAAAATACTCAACCATCATTTGAGGAATACACCCCACCCGTGACTTACCCGGAAGAAGTAGAAGAGACTATAGGAGCCCCAATAGAGGTAGAACCCTTGTACCAAACACCACTAGAGGGTATAGGTTTGAATACTTGTAGTGATAACCTTACTCTTAGTTCTAGGGAATTACCTAGTGTTGATGAACCGAAACCTCAATCTTCATACAACTCTCCATCCTTAGATATACATCTAGGAGACAAAAGAGGAGTCGACCCACCCATCAACCCATGTAGTCCGGGTAGTCTTAGGATAAAGGTAGTGGACTCTAAGCCTTGTAGAAAGGAAGCCAATATAGGAGTGGAAAATGACCTTACATGCTTACATCACCCATTTATGATTGATCATAAGAAACATTATGGGTTTAAACCGGGTTTATTAGGTCAAGACGGATCCCCAACTAGTAGTCTCTCGAAGTTGATAGAAAATGATCCCTTTCTAGGAGAAAATCTTAATCCACCCATTAACCCGATTGAATTAGGTAAGGTTATGATGATAGGAGCACAGCCCTTTGAACATATAATTCATCCACCACTCTTTCCTCAAATGGCATATTTCCACCCTAAGGGTGTGTATCGCTACTTCCACCCGCACTTAATCCTAAGTGTAGGGAAAACCTCCCATATTTCTGTTCAATAAGGGTAGAGTTAGGCTCGTAACTCAAACAAAAACAAGCGCTTCTTGGGAGGCAACCCATGTTTTGTGTGATTTTATTTGTTTGTTTGTTATTTGCTTCCGTATGCATGCTTAATTTTTATTGTTGGTAGATCATGTTTCTAAACTAAAATGTGGAAATACTTTACTTTGTTGTTTTGGCCTAGTCTTAACTCCACCTAAAGGTATTTTTGCAAAAGATAAGTGTAAGGGGAAACCCCAAATATGTTTTTAAGAAACAAACCGATCATGATTCTCCACAATATTAAATGAACATGTATATTCGTATTTGTTAGAGTCAAATGCTTGTATTGAGTTATAATGAAGTTTTGCAGGATTTTCCAGGAAGTAGGACCAAGTTTTTCCAGAAATTTTCCGGAAACTTAACATAAGAATTTCTGCAGGTACATTCTGACGGCGTCAGGGGTTTACTCTTGACGGCGTCAGGAGTTAAAATCTGGAAATTTTACCGGTTTTGTTTTTCTAACGGAGTCTTATGGTTTTTGTGAATTATTAAGTTTTATAATCTCCAGGAGATCTGCAAACTTCATTCCACAAGCATTATATCTTATCTGGTTTTCTAGGATTTAGAAACTTATATAGGATGCCGCCGATTTTACGCGAGGTTGTCTTGTCTATTTTGTCAGGTTTTACAGGTTATGTATGACAAGGAGATGATTTATATTCTGGAAGGGAAGCTTTGATTGTTCATTTTCTTGGAGGAAGATTTAACCTGGCCATCCTATTATCCATACCGAGCGAATCAGGGGAGTATTTGATTTCATTCTTTTTACTTATTTCACTTTTACATTCTTTACTTGAACATTTGGGACAATGTTCATCTTAAGTGTAAGGGGAGGGTAAAAAGATGATACATTACATATGCACTTCCGCTTGAGTTTGTTTTGTTTAATGGTTGATGTGTAATAAAACTATGAGAAATACTTGTTAGTGCAATTTTAGCGCCAAATTTAAAATTTTTTACAACATTTAGGAGTGAAACTTTAGCCATAGCAAGCGTCTCATGGATAGGAGATTGTATGACTAGCACATAACCGTATATTCAGAAAAATTTTCCACCCAAATATGTGAGGTTCGCCTTTAGATTTGATAGGAAAAGCATTTACTATTAGTGCTTATGAGTGTACCGGTAGCATTTAGATTCTAGAACTTACGTTAGTGATGCATCCCGAGACCGCTAGTGAGACTACATTCGTGTGGTAGGATTTACTACATGATAAGAGGCATTAGGTTCACCCTTGTGTTAAACCCGTATTATAATTACTTGACCATTTAAGTCATATTACTTTGCTAGTTAAGTCAACTAATTTTTCCCACACCCTTAGCGTTGTACTCATTTTTAGTACACGAAACCCCTAGTACACCCCTCCGAGCCTATCTTTTCGTTTCTAACTTTAAGCATTTTACTTAAAGGAAGAATTTGTTACACCCCACTTAAATGTACACCCAAATCGCCTTAGCCTTCCGTGTGTGCGCTCATTTTTAGTGCATTATTGTTATTTGTTAAACCCTAAGTTAACTTTCTAATTGATTACATGGTTGCTAAGTTGAGTCATATCCTTGTACATATTGTTTTGGGACGATTGGGACTCATGGGTAAGTACTTAATTTATGGAGTAATGGGGAAGAACATCATTTATTACCCCCGTATGTGCGTTAATCTAAAAAGTGCTCCAAGTGTTTTGATTTTCTTAATTCGAGTTATTAGATTAGTTTGATTGTAAAGTATGTAAAGATTCAAGTGTAAGGGGAATTCTCATTCCCTATGATGTATTATTTTGGATGGTAGGGTAAGAGTGTATGCAAAAAAAAAATAAATAAATAAAAAATAAAAAAAAAATAAAAATTCGAAAAAATCAAGAAAAAGAAAAAAAAAAAAAAAAAAACGGACTACCATCCCATTTCATTCTATGTTCATTTTATGTTTTTTTATTTTTCATTTATTAGCTTAAGTCGAGTCTAGTCTTGGCTTAGCAACGCCATATTGTACATGTAATTAACCAAGATTGTTAACTCGCCACCAGTAAAACTTCCTTTATCCAACAAAACCGTGTATTTCATTTCCCTACACCTAACGTTACAACCCTTTAAAAGACCTCTTTGATAGTTTATCCTAGGTGCTTACGCCATGTGGTGGAGGTTTGATCCTTTCCCAAGCCTATGGTAATCTATTTTGCTATGACAGGTAGTGAGAGATATCTTCCATTTCCATATTGTAATTTACACTTTTTTACACCCGAGAGATGTGAGTATCTAAACACTATTTGTGAGGTGCTTGTGTATGACCTCCGTGCTTGTCTATTGGTCTTTAGTGGAACGATTATTTGTTGTAATTACTTTTATATTAGTGTTAAATGACCCCTAACTTGTCTTTTGAGTAGAATAAAAGCGCATTTGCTTGAGGACAAGCAAATCTCAAGTGTAAGGGTATATGATGAGGCGAAAAATGATCCGTTTTTAGGGGGTCATTTAAGCCCGAATTCGAATTTATTTGATCAAATATTGCCCTAAATCATTCCTTTTGTGATTTTAGGTACTTTGGGAGAGAAATCTGGAAAAGGAAGCAATTCGGACGTTTTTGGAGCATAAAAGTGAAGAAAACGCCAAAGTCTTAATTTTCCATGCTGGGAACAGTAGGTGACGGCGTCAAGAGCAACACCTTGACGGCGTCAAGAGCAAATTTCATGAATTTCCATGACTACCCAGAACAGATTTGACGGCGTCACGTAGGAAGGGCGTCAAGAGTAAAAGAGTCATGATGGCCTGGAAGTGTATAAGTCTTGACGGCGTCAGAAGTAGATCTAGGCAGTCCGAGGATTGTTTTGGCGGCGAGGTGACGGCGTCACAAGTTTATTCTTGACGCCGTCAAACCTATTTTTCTATATATAGTTTTCTAATTTTTCACATTTATAAGAGAGAAGTTTTGGGAGAAACCCTAAGTACGATTTTGGTGTAACTTTACAGGTTTTTCAAGGGTTCCAACCCCTTGATACCTTGCATGATTAATCAAGATAAGTGTTCTTCTAATTCAATCAATATGTCTATGTGTTGGTTGTCTATATCATGTTCTTGTCTTAATTCTATCATGCTAGGCTAGATCTCTTTTGTGTTTGCTTAGATCTAATGAAACCTAGATATTGATTATGTGTTGATTACTTGTTTATTCTTGTCTTGGATGAATGATTTATATGTTAGGCTTAAGAAAACTGGCAGATCTCCAATTGGTAACATGCTTGAACGTCTTAAGAAACATGAACCAACGCGCATTAGGTCTTTATTGGTTATATTTAATGCATGAGCCACTGTTTACAATCCCTATAGTTGTGCTGGGCATGGTGTAGGAGGAGATAAGAGCTCATAGAATTGGGGAGTTATGTGTGCCACCCCATGAATGGTATTAAGGAATACAATCCGTCATCCATGCAATTATAACAAGTAATTAACGTGTAAAAGATATCTAGGGAGTAGTGAAATCTAAGTAAACATATTTTCTCCAATTACTGCTCACAACTTTAGTATAAATTAGTTTATTTTCATTTTCAGTATTTTATTTTGATTGCATCTTAGTATTGGGTTAGTTGAATCGCAACTAATTCCGCCCACTCTTTCAAAACCCGAGATTTTAATTTGCTTTCTAAAAAATATAAAAACACAAAAATAATCATCCCTCACCTTTAGAACTAGTATTTAGGCTTTCTAATCCTAGCGACACTATTCCTAAGCTGAACGATCAATCCCCCGATACTTGTCACTATACTATACTACAACGATCAGGTACACTGCCTGGTGGGGGTTGTAAGCTTCTCGAGATCCCTCGAGAGGTAAAGCCTGTTGCGATTCCCACGCATCACACCCGCACTTAATCCTAAGTGTAGGGAAAATCTCCCCTATTTCCGTTAAATAAGGGTAGAGGCAGGCTCGTGACTTGAACAAAAACAAGCGCTTCTTGGGAGGCAACCCATGTTTTGAATGATTTTTATTTGTTTGATTGTTATTTGCTTCCGTATGCATGCTTTATTTTTATTGTTGGTAGATCATGTTTCAAAATAAAATTGTGAAAATGCATTATTTTGTCATTTAACTTCGTCTTAACTTCATATAAAGGTATTTCGCAAAAGATAAGTGTAAGGGGAAACCCCAAATATGTTTTCAAGAAACAAAAATTGATCATGATTCTCCACAATATTAAATGAACATGTATATTAGTATTTGTTAGAGTCAAATGCTTGTATCGAGTCATAATGATGTTTTGCAGGATTTTCCAGGAAGTAAGACATAAGTTTTCCAAAAATTTTCTGGAAACTTAACGTAAAGATTTCTACAGGTCACTTCTGACGGCGTCAGGAAGAAATTCCTGACGGCGTCATGTGTAAAATTCTGGAAATTTTGCTAGTTTTGTTTTTCTAACGGAGTCTCAAAGTTTTTGTTGAATTTTTAGTTTTATAAACTCCAGGAAATCTGCAAACATCATTCCACAAGCATTATATCCCTTTAATTCCTAGAAAGCAATTTAAGATATATATGTTATTTTTCTAGGATTTATTAGTATATATATATATTGCCACCGATTTTACGCGAGGTTGCCTTGCTTGTTTTCTCAGGTTTAACAGGTTATGTATGACAAAAAGATGATTTATATTCTGGAAGGGAAGCTTTGATTGTTCATTTTCTTGGAGGAAGATCTAACCTTGTTACCACACTATCCACACCGAACGAATCAGGGGAGTATTTGATTTCATTCTTTTACCTATTTCACTTTTACATTCTTTAATTGAACATTGGGGATAATGTTCATCCTAAGTGTAAGGGGAGGGTAAAATGATGATACCTTATAATATACACTTTCACTTGAGTTTGTTTGTTTGATGGTAGGTGTGTAATAAAACTATGAGAAATACTTGTTAGTATAATTTTAGCGCCAAATTTAAAATTTTTTACAACATTTAGGAGTGAAACTTTAGCCATAGCAAGCGTCTCATGGATAGGAGATTGTATGACTAGCACAAAACCGTATCATTCAGAAAAATTTTCCACCCAAATATGTGAGGTTCGCCTTTAGATTTGATAGGAAAAGCATTTACTATTAGTGCTTACGAGTGTACCGGTAGCATTTAGATTCTAGAACTTGCGTTAGTGATGCATCCCGAGACCGCTAGTGAGACTACATTCGTGTAGTAGGATTTACTACATGATAAGAGGCATTAGGATCACCCTTGTGTTAAACCCGTATCTTAATTTATTGACCATTTAAGTCATATTGCTTGGCTAGTCAAGTCAATTAATTTTTCCCACAGCTTAGCGTTGTACTCATTTTTAGTACACGATACCCCTAGTACACCCCTCCGAGCCTATCTTTTCGTTTCTAACTTTAA
The DNA here is from genome assembly GCA_030686995.1 of Artemisia argyi. NCBI lineage: Eukaryota > Viridiplantae > Streptophyta > Magnoliopsida > Asterales > Asteraceae > Artemisia > Artemisia argyi. Next base: position 306,468,525 of record CM060709.1, read on the forward strand.
GCATCTTACTTAAAGGAAGAATTTGTTACACCCCACTTAAATGTACACCCAAATCGCCTTAGCCTTCCGTGTATGCACTCATCTTTAGTGCATTATTGTTATATGTTTAAACCCTTAGTTAATTATCTAATTGATTACATAGTTGCTAAGTCGAGTCATATCCTTGTACATATTGTTTTGGGACGATTGGGGCTCATGGGTAAAGTACTAATGTTATGGAGTAATGGGGAAGAACATCATATTATTACCCCCATATGTTCGTTAATCTTAAAAGTACTCCAAGTGTTTTGATTATCTTAATTCGAGTCATTAGATTAGTTTATTGCGAAGTATGTAAAAATTCAAGTGTAAAGGGAATGTTCATTCCTTATGATGTATTATTTTGGATGGTAGGGTAAAAGTGTATGAAAAAAAAATCAAAAAATTAAAAAAAAAACAAAAAAAAGAGAAAAACATACGGACTACCATCCCGTTTCATTCTATGTTTATTTTATGTTTTTGTTATTTTTGATTTATTAGCTTAAGTCGAGTCTAGTCTGGGCTTAGCAACGCCATATTGTACATGTAATTAACCAAGATGATTAACTCGCACCAGTAAAGATTGCCTATATCCAACAAAACCGTGTATTCCATATCCCTACACCTAACGTTATAACCTTTTAAAAGACCTCTTTGATAGTTTATCCTAGGTGCTTACGCCATGTGGTGGAGGTTTGATCCTTTCCCAAGCCTATGGTAATCTATTTTGCTATGACAGGTAGTGAGAGATATTTTCAATTTCCATATTGTGATATATACTTTATTACACCCGAGAGATGTGAGTATCAAAACACTATTTGTGAGGTGCTAGTGTATGACCTCTGTGCTTGTCTTTGGTCTTTAGTGGAACGGTTATTTGTTGTAATTACTTTTATATTAGTGTTAAATGACCCCTAGCTTGTATTTTGACTATAATAAAACGCATTTGCTTGAGGACAAGCAAATCTCAAGTGTAAGGGTATATGATGAGGCGAAAAATGATCCATTTTTAGGGGGTCATTTAAGCCCGAATTCAAATTTATTTGATCAAATAATTCCCTAAATCGTTCCTTTTGTGATTTTAGGTACTTTTGGAGTGAATTCTGGAAAAGGAAGCATTTTGGACGTTTTTGGAGGCATAAAAGTGATTAAAATGGCAAAGTCTTAATTTTCCTTGCTGGGAACAGTACTTGACGGCGTCAAGAGTATTTTGATGACGGCGTGAAGAGCAAAAGTGGTGACAGCCGAGTAGAAATGTGACGGCGTCAAAGCATGGCCGTCAAGGGTAAAAGTGGTGACGGCCCAGAACAACATTACACATGACGGCGTCAGATCTGGATCTAGGCAATCCGGTTTTATTATGGGCGGCGGGTTGACGGCGTCAGAATTTTCTTCTTGACGCCGTCACCTTGGAAAATCTATATATACTTTTGTAATTTTCATGCATTAAAAGAGAGGACAATTTTAGGGACGACTTGAATAAACCCTAGCTCGACTTTTACAGTATTTTCAAGGGTTTTCACCCTTTGAAACCCTTCATGTTCAATTAAGATAAGTATTCTTTCAATTCATTCAATATGTCTATGTGTTGTTTGAATATATCTTACGCTTGTCTTGATTTTAGCATGCTAGGCTAGATCTCTTGTGTGTTTGCTTAGATGTAATGAAACCTAGATGTTGATTATAGGTTGATTGCTTGTTTATAGTTGTAATGGATGAATGATTTCGATGTTAGGCTTAAGAAAACTGGCAGACTTCCATAGTGTAACTTTGTGGTCTAGTGGTGGTTGCTTAAGCAATTAAGCGTGCCCAAGTGAGAGTAGTACCGGGTTGGGTAACCGTCCGGGAAGTTCTCACTTAAGGACCATAAGCTCTAATGATACCAACCAGCTGCCTTAGAAGCCTGGGCACAGCCATGTGATGTCTTGACCAACAAAAAAAGGACGCGTGTTCGATTCTGATCCACAAGCATGGTTGGGTATTGGGTGGAGGTATTTTACAGGCATCAAACCTTTGCTGGGTAGGGTTGATGGGTACCATTATGGTACACAGGGTTGAGGTGTCCCTGCTAATCTACACTTTTTTGACCAACAACAACTTGCTTGAACATCTTAAGAAACATGAACCAATGCGTACTAAGGTTTTTATGGTTGTATTTAATGCATGAGCGAATTCTAGTGATCCCATGTTAGGAGCTTCTTGCAGGCTCGACATAGAAGTGAAGTATGAGCTTATAGAGTTGGGGAAGTACGTACGCCACCCCACGATTGGTATTAAGGAATATAACCCATCATCCACGCAACTGTAACAAACTATCATCCTGTAAAAGATATCTAGGGAGTAATGAAATCTAAGTAAACACATTTTTCCCATTTATTTTTCACACCACTAGTTTAATTAGCTTATTTTCATTTTTGTTATTTTATTTTGATTGCATCTTAGTTATTGGGTTAGTTGACTAGCAACTAATTCCTCCCACTCCTCTAAAACCCGAGATTTTTACTTGTTTTTATTAAAATATAAAAATACAAAAAGAATCTTCCCTCACCTCTAGACCTAGTTTTTAGGCTTTCTAATCCTAGCGACACTATTCCGGAGTTGAACGATCAATCCCCCGGTACTTGTCACTATACTATACTACAACGATCAGGTACACTGCCTGGTGGGGGTTGTAAGCTTCTCGAGATCCCTCGAGAGGTAAAACCTGGTGCAATTCCCACGTATCACAATAGTACTTTGAGGTTCAACAGTACTTTGAGGTTCTACAATACTTTTCTTCTGTTCAATGGGTTCTTCATCATGAACATCATCAGATCTCATATTGACTCCATGAGCAATGTACTGTATTTCTTCTTCATTATAAACAACTTGATTTTCTTTTCTAACTGGTACATTGTTCATAGAAGAAGCCAAACTATCAAGATCAAACATCCAATCAGGACCTTTACCTTTTTGATTTCCTTGATCTTCAAGAAACTCAACATGAAGACATTCTTGAACCTTTTTGGTATTCCTGTTGTATACTCTAAATCCTTTACTATTGGTACAGTAACCCAATAAGTATCCTTCATCTGACTTGCCATCAAACTTTCCAAGAGTATCAACAGTATTTAGTATGGTCAGTGGACAGCCAAAAGGTTTCATAAACTTAATGTTTGGTTTCTTTCCCATAAGAAACTCATAAGGTGTCTTCATCTGAGGTTTTGTCACTGATACTCTATTCAACACATAACAAGCAGCACTTACAACTTCCGCCTAAAATGGAACAGGTAATAAAGAATCTGCAAGCATTGTCCTTGCTGCTTCTATCAAAGTTCTATTCTTCCTTTCTGCAACTCCATTCTGCTGTGGAGTTCTAGCAATACTAAATTCTCTCTTAATCCCTTTCTTGGCACAAAACTCATCCATAAGTTTATTTTTGAATTCAGTCCCATTGTCACATCTAATGGATCTTACTTTGAGTCTCAACTGATTTTCAAGTGCTATTATAAGATCATGAATAGCATCAAAGGTTTCATCTCTAAAACCCAAGAAAAAGACCCAACTGAATCTGCTACAATCATCTGTTATAACCAAACAGTACTTCTTCTAGTTTAAACTTGCAACAGAAACAGGTCCAAACAGATCCATATGCAACAATTCGTAAGGCTCTCTAATAGTTCTTTCTTCAATCTTTTTGCATGAAGCCTTGTGTTGTTTACCCTTCTTGCAAGCCAGACATGAGTGATCATTATTGTATGTTTTAGAAGGTAAACCTCTAACTAAATTACCTTTGACCAACTTGTTGAGATTTTTGAAATTCACATGTCTTAATCTTTTGTGCCAAAGATGTGCTTCTTCCATTGTTGCCCTTGCTACCAAACATGTTGCTCTTTCAGTAGGATTGATATTCTTCAAATCTAAGCTGTACACATCATTGGTTCTTGGTAATCTTAGCATTACCAAGTTTTCATCTTCTAACTTAAACTCAGGGGAGAGAATAAGACATTCTGTATCAAGGAATAACACAAGATATTTCTTGTCACAGATCTGAGATACTGACAAAAGATTGAATTTAAGCTCCTTCACATATCTAACATTCTCAAAATCAATGGATCCAGTCTTGATGGTTCCTTTGCCAGTGATTCTTCCTCCATTAGGATCATTCCCAAATGCGACTCTTCCTCCAAAATAAGCCTTAAGATCTGACAAAAGCTCCTTGTCTCCTGTCATGCTTCTAGAGCAACCACTATCAATGATAATATGATCCTTAAGCTCCTCTTCTGGATTGCCCTGCATAAAGATGAGAAGGGTTAGTTTCTATTAGGAACCCAAGCCATTACTGACTTGTGTTCCCCTTGTGGAGTGACATACTCAAATTCTTTGAGTATGTAATCTCCACTGTTTTTGAAAGCACTATCAAGAATTATTATTTTTGATTCCAAAACTTGTGTTGAATTCTCAACAACATTCCCTTTTTCACCTTGATTTGCTGAAATTACTGTTTCTCCCTCAGCAGTACTTTCTTTCTTAACCCATTTAGTTGTAACAGTTGGTGTTGGGTTCTTTGATCTAGGTACTCTTCTTGACTTGTAAGGCCTCCTAGGTTTGTAGGAATTGAACCTCCTTGGTCTTACTTTTGAAAAAAAATGCTATCAGTACCTTGATTGGGTGAATTCCTAAAAGTACTTTGAGAACGTACTGCTTTACCAGTACTTTGAAAAGTATCTATTGAGGGTACTGGTTGTTTGGAAAATGGTCTTTTCTGGTGAGGGTACTTATAGTCTTTTGAGAAATTTCTATGGTTAACCCTATGTGAATGATTCCAAACTGGTTTATTCTCCTTTTGCTTATGGTTTGCAGATGTGGTCTTTGGGAATTTGCTTAAGTATTCTGAGTGATAATCACAGTCCTTAATCAAATGGTGAGGACTATAGCATACATAACATAACTTTTGACCCATATTCCCAAATCCTCTTCCAAAACATTTTCTAAAATTAGCAGTATTTTGAAAAGATTTTCTTGAAGGTACTGCTGAATGATCAACAGTACTTTGAGAAATTTTTGGAAGTACTGCTTGTTTTGAAAAGACTTTATCACTCCCTGAACCCTTGTTATCATCCCTAGGTTTCTCAACAGTTTCTCTTAAGGACTCCGAACTAGATTGACTTGAATTAGATTGACCTTTAAGCTTCTTTCTAAACTCCAAATTGTCTACTCCAAAACAAGAAACATCTGTCCTAGGTGGTTGAAAACTACCTGTGGGTGGAGGAACTTCATTGTATCCCTTGTCTTTCTTAAATTCAGGAGGTGTTGGACTTGGTGATTCCTCATCACTAGATGTGTTCTCTTCTAAGCTAATGAATTATTCATCACTAGTTGAGGTCTCATCTGAAAGAATTAGTTCCTTGTTCCTAGTTGGGATTTCTTCTGAACTACTATCATCATAACCTAGTCCAATTTTAATGTTTGCTGTTCTTTGTTTTTCAACAAAACTAACATGTGACAGACCTGATTCTTTCCAACTAGCAAGTTTTGTTAACAACTTATCTCTTTCTTTAGTGATCTTTTCTAGTTCAGAAACCTTACATCCTAACTTTCATTCACTTAACTTTAATTGATAATCTTGTTGCTCATATTTTTCTGCCCAAGCTACTTCATTATTTTCATGAGTGATTATCTTGGCTTCCATTGACTCTAAGTCAATTGGTAACCAGCTATCTCAGACCTAGCCATTCTATAATTATCTCTTTCAGTCTCATATTCTTTAAGCAACTTTTGATAAGAATTACTACACTTAGAGCATACCTAAGAGATAGTAGATGAACTTGGTGAAGTAGCTACCATAGCAAGTTGAACAGGTTCTTCTTAACTTTCCATGCTCCAATCAAAGCTTCCTAGACCATCACTTGATTCCAAAGCAGCAAATCCTGGTTCCTCATCAAAAGTTGTGCTCCAATCAACCTCTTCCACTACAACCATAGAGTAGGTTACTTGTTCATCATCAAATTCATTACTCCAGTCAACCTCTGATAGATTCTCTTGAGCCACCAAAGCTTTTGGTTTTGGTTCAGTTATAGGAATTTCCTTTCTTTCAACCTTGGGTTTATCCATAAGTCTATTTGCCTGATACTTTGCAAACTTACATTCCCTTGCAAAGTGACCAGTCTTTTGACAGTTAAAGCATTCAATCTTCGATTTGTCAAAGGCTATACCCTGTTTAGCTTTGAAATCAATACCTCTTCCTGTTTTGTTCATGAACTTCTTGATCCTTACAGTGATCATGGCAACTTGCCATCTTATGTCAATTTCTTCTAAAGCATCATCATCAATTTGCAAGACATCTTCTTGACATGTAACAGGTAAAGTGGCTTGTTGAGCAAAGAAAGAACATAGAACATCAGCTGAGTTGGTGTTGTTCAATGGTGATGAAGTGGTAGTAGTCATGGTTGTGCAGGGGTGCTGTTTCTCTTCAACAGTACTTTGGACAGGGAAAGTAGTACTTTTAGTGGAAGTACTGCTTCTATTTTCAGAAGACACAAAAGAAATGTTATGAGAACTTGAACCTTTGTTACCCTTCATCTCATGCTCAAACACCTATAAGTTGTTGTAGAGATCATCAAAGTCCATAGTATCCAAACCAGGTTGTCCTCTAATCATGGTAGCAACCACATGCCATGTAGATAGCAAACTTCTCAAGAACTTCAAGTTTGCATCTTTAATAGATGCCTCTGCTCCATATAACTCTAGCATACTGAGTAGATTTTGATATCTGTCATAGGCAGAGTCAAGGCCTTCTCTCTCACCAACACTGAATGTTTCAAATTGTTGCTTCAATAGGTTTCTATGCATCTTCTTGGAAGCATCATTACCTCAAAATCTTGTCTTAATAGCAGCCCATAGTTGTTTTGCATCCTTAGCATCATGAAACTTTAGCAGGTGACCATTAGGAATAGCAGATAGGAGTATGTTGAGAGCTTTATCTTGATTTCTTTTTGTAACTGCTGCCATGGTTGGCTTAGGTGGTGTAGGTTGTCCTTCAACTGATACAGGTTCTTCAATGACAACATTACCATTGACAATCAAATCCCATAGATCATGGTCTGTGATAGCAATGTACTGCCTCATCTTCATGCTCCATATATCATACTCTCCCTTCTTGACAATAGGAATTATGATTGAGGTGATGGATGGAACTGGTGCAACTTCAGTCGACATCTTTTAGGGTTTGTTGTAAAATTGGTTTTAAGGGTTTTTTCTTAATCAGAGTTTCCACACAAGCTCTGATACCACTTGTTGGATCGATATATACTCTGACCAAACTACTTTGTAGCTTGTAAAGGTTTAAAATTTTTGAATAACTCCAAAAGTATTAATAATGAAACATTGATGTAACTTTGTTAAGTATGCGCAATCTACTAACACAAAGCTAAGAAGAACTTTCAATTTATTAAACCAAACTTTGAACCTGCTTTACAACTCAGATTCACTAACAATCCCTAACAACTCTAATATCGACCTTGCTTTTTGTTCTAATAATTATATCTCTACTACCAGCCTAAGGCTCCTTTTATAGGCATAAGGAAAACCTTAAGTCGGTTTACAATACTTGAATGACAAGTAAACTAATACTAATCTAATCCTAGAATATTCTAAAAACTTTGCATTACAATCCTTTCACGATATTGCATAACAGTCCTTTATATTAGAAGTACTTTGACTTTTCTTCATGCACAAGCAGTACTTTGATCATGAGCAGTACTTTGACACAAGCAGTACTTTGAACTTCAGAAGTACTTTGATCTTCATATCCCAACAACCTAACTAACCTCTAAACAAGCTCACGTATCCACCTATGCCAACCACTACCATGTTTACTTTATGTAAACATCCCGGTATGTCAAGTCAAGGTTATAAACATATTTTCTCTAAGAAAACTATCATTATAATACACCATACTTGCTAGAAAACCCTAAATGCACCTATGTGTTCCCGGTTAGCTTTAAAACCCTAATTGCTTATCTGAACTAACATGAAAAGTGTTTAAGACTTAGATATGAGTTACACTAGTTATTTTAGGATATATTAGACTCCCTAGATCATAGTACAACTACATAGAAGTTAGGTACAAGTCATATAAGCACAAAACCCTAATTGGATCATAACTTCCTGAAACAAGGTCTAAACTATCCCAAATCTTTACCATAAATTATCACCACTTAGTATAAGCTACTTAAGACATTATATTAGTTACTAAACATCACTAGGACCCTAAATGAACACTAAACCCTAGGTAAAACCTTAAACTCCCACTATACAAAACTAAGTTAAAATTTGACATAAACACTTAAACCATGTTACTTAAGCACCTCAAATTAAACAAGAAACCATCCTAGAAGCTCCCTAATAACTAAGCACCCACCCTAACACAACTGTAACAATTCGCATTTTTAGATTAATTACTATTCCCAGGAAATTTACTATTCACTTTTACTATTCATGTTACTATTCATTTTTCCCGAAATTTTCCCGAAAGTTGATTTTTATTTCATATTCTCGAGTGATAAATCATTTCCATGGCAAATTAAATGTTTGACATTCGTTAGATCATTTTCGTGAAAGTTATTAAGGAATTACACGGAATTATACGTTTTAGGGTAAAACGTCATTCAAAAATTCTACGCACAACGAAACTCGACCGCGTTAAGTGACCCCGCATCAGAAAAATGTTTAGTACTCTCATGATTAATTATAGAATTAATCATGACTGAGAAAAATATGACCAAAATAAGCCTCGGCCGTGAAAAACTGGAATTTTCAGTTTTAAACGTTTTTACTCAGCCGTAACCTTAGCCTATACCTGCATCGCGTTTCTAAGACGATTTGAGTTTTCAACTTATTAGAAAAAGTCAACATATTTTTCCCTCCTCCTTTGACCAAAAATCATTCCTTGATTTTATAAGTCATTCCTTGATTTTTAGGCTTGCGGTTTTAGGTCTAAAAGACATTTAACACCAACCGACACTAGACTGAGCCCAGCCTAGACATTATAAGTCATTTTAAGTCATTATTATCCTATTAGAAAAGTTACATTTTACTTTTCTCAATTTTACGCAACTTTCGTACATTTTACGTATTACGCGTTTTTAGACCCGTGTTTCCAGTTTTAGCAGGGTTTTACCACCCAAATGGAACCTACCACTCATTTTATATTTTATTATGGAGTGTCATGACATGTTTAACAATACTTTCAAGTTTCGTATTTTTACGACACCCGGTTTTACGTTTTGAGGCTTAATCATTTACGGTTAGCAATTTACGGGGTCAAAACTAGTCACATAAGTAGGATAATATCATCAAAAGTCCACACCTTGTTCTCCAAGTTCATGAACAGACCTAGGGGGGGGGGGGAATTCAGCCCATAGGTGGCTTGATCTCATGCTAGGAAGCTTAGATTGCATGCATGTGTCCAACTTGGTCTCCAAGTGTTGACAAGTCAACATTGTAACCTCCTCATTTTTAGTATAAAAGAGAGCTCATTCTCTTCCTTTCTCCTTCAATACCAACGACCCAAAACCATCCAAATACACCATTTTGATTATTGATCTTGCTCATTCAATCCATCACAAGTTCAAGTCATAGTTCCTAGTTGATCCTTAACACCTTTCAACCATAAAACTCTATAAAATCACCACAAAAACTCATCAAATTTCCAAGTGTTCCTAGTGAAGATTTTTACTCAAGGTTGTTTTTATGTTAGATTAGTATTTATCAAAGGATCATAAGATAGGGTTTTTGGTATGGAAGCATGGCTATGGTTGGAAAGGTTTTTGGAAGATTAAGTAGTGGTTCTTGGTTTTGATCTTGGTTCTAGTTAGTTTCTTCACAAGTTGTAAGCAAACCCTAACATACTCCTTGCTTAATTATCATTTTCATGCTTTTTGTGTTCCTTTCATGCTATATATGTTCTTGTTATTGTGTTCATGATGTTTAAATATGGATAAAACAAGTATTGGTATACATATGTTAACTTATGACAAGTAAACAAGCAAACTAGTGATTTTTATGGAGAACCACGACCAAAATAGTATAACTTTGATATTTGACACTTACTTACTGTTAAAGAGGACTTAACAAGGAAAACATAGCAATTTGAATCACCCAAAACGAGTACCCGAGTCAAAAGTTATGGCCATAAGAAGTTAGCGAAACCAAAACGGCAAAACTGCCCATACCTACTGTTTTTGCATTCTGCCATTTTGAAAGTCCCTCTTCTGGTCCGATTCATCAAAAAGTTAAAAAACGAAAGTTGTCCGGAACGACGTTTTCGTTCAGGTACAAAGAAGCTCGAGCCCTGAAAACGCTTTCCGAGTGATAATTTTCTTCAAAATCTTAACAGCCCATTTTAGACCAAAGTCACTATATTATAGTTATGATTTACTAAGACCAAGAGGTCTAATGACCTAAAGCCAAGACCACAACCATGGCTAAAGCCAAGGTTGAGTCTCAAGACCATGGAAAAATGACCAAGGTCACGGCGAAGCCATGACTAAATGACCATATAAACTTACTTAGGCGAAAACATGAAACAAGGAGTTGATGATAACTTGAACAAACAATTTGGATCTACTCCACCTAAAGAACCATGAGATACAAGTTATAATAAACTTACCCTAATAATAATCTTCATGTACAAATAGACTTTCCTAAGTTTATTCAAATATTGGACATGTAACTTTTCGGATCAAAACTTATACATTTGTTATCAAATACTACAATAGTAGGGAGCCTCATGTGAGGAGTTCATTTAGTAAGCCGTCGAGATGAGTTGTGGATTTACGAATTAAAGTGTCCTGGCTCCTCGAACGTTTACTCCATGACTTCTGAATTATGTCGGCCCGAACGGTAGTAAGAGATATACAACTTATACATGTTTCATAAACCATTTATATTCAAAGACTTACGCTATATACTAAGTACTACATCATGAACATTATGCAAGACATATATAGGCAATTCTTCGTATTCTTAGACGTTACTCCAAACCTAAGTCGCAACGTTCTATTATAGGCTGCTCTTAGAGACTTTCACGATTCGACTACCACTTTGATTTCACATCACTTAAGCTTAAGGTGAGTCATAGCCCCTACTTTTTCATACTTGTTTTAACTCTTTGGGGGAGATACATGCTCAACTACTTGCTTACTTGTACAAATACTCAAAACATTTATACTTGATTGTTTATACTTGATTGTGTTACACTTGATTGTCTTATACTTGATCGCATTATACTTGATTTCATATCTACATGATTACGTTATATTTAATTGTGAGACTTCCAGTGGCTCCAGATTAAGTTGCTGGATGACCATTGAGACTTCCGATGGCTCCAAATTAAGTTGTTGGATGACCATTGAGGCTTTGATACATCCTAACATTTGCGAATGTTGGATACATCATAAACGTGAGGTCTTCGGAGATGAAGTGTAGACTCACGACTAATTGCTAAACTGTTTTGATGAACTTATACATGTCTTTATTATACCATATATATTAGCAGTGGGTTGTGAACACACAGGTTGCAAGTCTCTTATGGCGGGACTTGCAACTGAGTGGATTCTCAATGCCTTTGCTGTGTGAACATTCTTTAAGGCTTTTCAACTATTTTAAGACAAACTCTATGAACTCACCAACCATTGTGTTGACACTTTAGCATGTTTATCTCAGGTCTATAAGGTGATAGCTGTTGCATGGAGCATAGAGTCGCTTGGCATGTTTTGAAGACTTATGCTTTTATCTTTACCATTCGATATGTTTTAAAACTCTTATGTATTGTATTATGGAACTCAAGTTTGTAACTCGAAACTTATTAATCGAATGGTCACTTTTCAAAACGTCTCATTTAGAGTTCGTTTTCTATACCTTGTACTTTGTATTATGAAGTAGCACCCCTATGACACAGTCTTCCGCTGCGATATTTTGGGGGTGTTACAGATTGGTACCAGAGCCTTGGTTATAGAGAACTAGGTTGCATATACTACCTAGACTATAACTGCTATAAACATTAAGACTCTCCTCCTTATTTTGCCTTACACACACTTCATGCGCATATGCTTATTGCTAATTGTTTGTTTAGAAGAAACCCCAGACAATATTCAAGTCATCAAAAATTTAGAGCTAAGTAATAATTGTTTAATTAACTTAATCTTGTGACAGTTCTTGTTTGATAAGACATAAGATTAAGTTAAATAAAGGTTATTAGTTTCCTGTAGAAATTTGATGATTTGCCTTATACTTACTTTATATGATTCTAATACCTAGAAGTGATTCATATGTCCTAGTACGACACTCAAACTTTACTACAAGCGCGATTATTCCTTTTCGTCATATCACCTTCTCTAGATACCCAGACTACGTTACCCTTTCACAACTTAAGAGCAGATGATAGAAAGTCTACCCAATTATGTAGTACCAATTGTTGAGTTATGTGTGCCTGGTAAATATGTATACGTGTGAAAGGAAGCAATTATAATTATGGTGGCCAACATAATTATAAATGTGTCACGACTCACGTAGACATATGTGACCATGCTTACATTAATCGACGATTGACTCAAAATTGACAAGATTTAAGACTAAGTAGTCTAGGAATATCACCTCATATCTGACGTCGACAAAATGTCCCTCCTTGTAGATATCATGGTACCAAAGAGAGTAACTCGTAGCACTAGCCAAGGTGGTGCAACACCAAGAGGTGGAAGAACTGGTGGTCGTGGAGGTAGAGGAACTACTCACGACACTAGTAATAATAGTGGAAGAACTGGTGGACGTGGAGGTAGAGGAGATGCTCACGACACTAGTAACCCTAGTAACGATGGTGGAAATCCAGATGTCTCCACCATTATTGCCCAACAACTACAAAACCTACTTCCCACTATAGTCACACAAGTTGGCAATCACATGAACAATTTGGGAAACCACGGAAGCATAAATGACGCTACAAATGATGGAGGAAGGAATGGTAATAACAACAACAACAACAACAACAACAACAACAACAACAACAACAACAACAACAACAACAACAACAACAACAACAACAACAACCATAGGACTGGATGTACGTATAAGGAATTTACGTCATGCAAACCAATTGAGTTTAATGGTAAAGGAGGTGCATTGGCATATACACGATGGGTCGAGAAGATGGAGTCAGTGATCGATATCAGTAACTGTGCAATCCACCAGAGAGTGAAATATTCTGCATGCTTGCTATCAGAAAAGGCATTAACATGGTGGAACATGCAGATTCAAGCAAGGAGTAGAGAAGCAGCTGTAGGCATGACATGGGATGACTTTAAGGGACTACTGAAGGAAGAGTACTGCCCGGTTAATGAAATGCAAAAACTAGAGGACGAGTTTTGGCATCACTCTATGGTAGGGGCTGGTCATGCAACCTACACAGATCGGTTTCATGAACTAGCTAAACTAGTTCCTCATCTGGTTACCCCTGAATCCAAGAGGATTGAGAGGTACATCTATGGCCTTGTTCCCGAGATTCGTGGGATGGTGAAAACAACCGAACCTCCCACAATTCAGAGTGCAATATTGAGAGCAGGAACCCTAACAGATGAGATGGTTAGGAATGGAACTTTGAAGATTAGTGATAAAAGGAAGGGAGCAGGTGAATCAGGCGAGCAAAAGGGTACAATGGTTGATAATAAGAGAGCAAGAGGATTTGCGGCAACAGTTTATGATCAGGGAAAGTATGAAGGTCCACATCCTAAGTGTAATAAATGTGCTTATCATCATCAGAGGTCTGAGCCCTGTCGAATGTGTATTAATTGCAATCAAAAGAGCCATTTTACAAATCAGTGTAAAGCAACGGCAAGGCAAGTAACACCGGTGAATGCGGGCAATATAAGAAACAACCAAAAGACATGCTTTGAGTGCAACAGCCCAAACCACTTCCGAGATACTTGTCCTAAGTTAAATAGGGCACAGGGACAAGTGTTGGATAACCCGACCCTAGCAGTAATGCTTGAAGAAAATAACCCAAACCGTGGATACAATGTTAGTCCACCTCGGGGTCGAGCATACTATTTGGGTGCTAAGGAAGCCCGCAATGCGTAACGGGTACGTACCTTATACTACCATATTATTCTATTCTAAACCTAGCTTTATTATGCCGCTATTAAGATAAGAGACCTAGACACACTAAACTTCGGGACGAAGTTTCCTGAAGGGGTAGAGACTGTAACAATTCGCATTTTTAGATTAATTACTATTCCCAGGAAATTTACTATTCACTTTTACTATTCATGTTACTATTCATTTTTCCCGAAATTTTCCCGAAAGTTGATTTTTATTTCATATTCTCGAGTGATAAATCATTTCCATGGCAAATTAAATGTTTGACATTCGTTAGATCATTTTCGTGAAAGTTATTAAGGAATTACACGGAATTATACGTTTTAGGGTAAAACGTCATTCAAAAATTCTACGCACAACGAAACTCGACCGCGTTAAGTGACCCCGCATCAGAAAAATGTTTAGTACTCTCATGATTAATTATAGAATTAATCATGACTGAGAAAAATATGACCAAAATAAGCCTCGGCCGTGAAAAACTGGAATTTTCAGTTTTAAAAGTTTTTACTCAGCCGTAACCTTAGCCTATACCTGCATCGCGTTTCTAAGACGATTTGAGTTTTCAACTTATTAGAAAAAGTCAACATATTTTTCCCTCCTCCTTTGACCAAAAATCATTCCTTGATTTTATAAGTCATTCCTTGATTTTTAGGCTTGCGGTTTTAGGTCTAAAAGACATTTAACACCAACCGACACTAGACTGAGCCCAGCCTAGACATTATAAGTCATTTTAAGTCATTATTATCCTATTAGAAAAGTTACATTTAACTTTTCTCAATTTTACGCAACTTTCGTACATTTTACGTATTACGCGTTTTTAGACCCGTGTTTCCAGTTTTAGCAGGGTTTTACCACCCAAATGGAACCTACCACTCATTTTATATTTTATTATGGAGTGTCATGACATGTTTAACAATACTTTCAAGTTTCGTATTTTTACGACACCCGGTTTTACGTTTTGAGGCTTAATCATTTACGGTTATCAATTTACGGGGTCAAAACTAGTCACATAAGTAGGATAATATCATCAAAAGTCCACACCTTGTTCTCCAAGTTCATGAACAGACCTAGGGGGGGGGGGGAATTCAGCCCATAGGTGGCTTGATCTCATGCTAGGAAGCTTAGATTGCATGCATGTGTCCAACTTGGTCTCCAAGTGTTGACAAGTCAACATTGTAACCTCCTCATTTTTAGTATAAAAGAGAGCTCATTCTCTTCCTTTCTCCTTCAATACCAACGACCCAAAACCATCCAAATACATCATTTTGATCATTGATCTTGCTCATTCAATCCATCACAAGTTCAAGTCATAGTTCCTAGTTGATCCTTAACACCTTTCAACCATAAAACTCTATAAAATCACCACAAAAACTCATCAAATTTCCAAGTGTTTCTAGTGAAGATTTTTACTCAAGGTTGTTTTTATGTTAGATTAGTATTTATCAAAGGATTATAAGATAGGTTTTTTGGTATGGAAGCATGGCTATGGTTGGAAAGGTTTTTGGAAGATTAAGTAGTGGTTCTTGGTTTTGATCTTGGTTCTTGTTAGTTTCTTCACAAGTTGTAAGCAAACCCTAACATACTCCTTGCTTAATTATCATTTTCATGTTTTTTGTGTTCCTTTCATGCTATATATGTTCTTGTTATTGTGTTCATGATGTTTAAAAATGGATAAAACAAGTATTGGTATACATATGTTAACTTATGACAAGTAAACAAGCAAACTAGTGATTTTTATGGAGAACCACGACCAAAATAGTATAACTTTGATATTTGACACTTACTTACTGTTAAAGAGGACTTAACAAGGAAAACATAGCAATTTGAATCACCCAAAACGAGTACCCGAGTCAAAAGTTATGGCCATAAGAAGTTAGCGAAACCAAAACGGCAAAACTGCCCATACCTACTGTTTTTGCATTCTGCCATTTTGAAAGTCCCTCTTCTGGTCCGATTCATCAAAAAGTTAAAACATGAAAGTTGTCCTGAACGACGTTTTCGTTCAGGTACAAAGAAGCTCGAGCCCTGAAAACGCTTTCCGAGTGATAATTTTCTTCAAAATCTTAACAGCCCATTTTAGACCAAAGTCACTATATTATAGTTATGATTTACTAAGACCAAGAGGTCTAATGACCTAAAGCCAAGACCACAACCATGGCTAAAGCCAAGGTTGAGTCTCAAGACCATGGAAAAATGACCAAGGTCACGGCGAAGCCATGACTAAATGACCATATAAACTTACTTAGGCGAAAACATGAAACAAGGAGTTGATGATAACTTGAACAAACAATTTGGATCTACTCCACCTAAAGAACCATGAGATACAAGTTATAATAAACTTACCCTAATAACAATCTTCATGTACAAATAGACTTTCCTAAGTTTATTCAAATATTGGACATGTAACTTTTCGGATCAAAACTTATACATTTGTTATCAAATACTACAATAGTAGGGAGCCTCATGTGAGGAGTTCATTTAGTAAGCCGTCGAGATGAGTTGTGGATTTACGAATTAAAGTGTCCTGGCTCCTCGAACGTTTACTCCATGACTTCTGAATTATGTCGGCCCGAACGGTAGTAAGAGATATACAACTTATACATGTTTCATAAACCATTTATATTCAAAGACTTACGCTATATACTAAGTACTACATCATGAACATTATGCAAGACATATATAGGCAATTCTTCGTATTCTTAGACGTTACTCCAAACCTAAGTCGCAACGTTCTATTATAGGCTGCTCTTAGAGACTTTCACGATTCGACTACCACTTTGATTTCACATCACTTAAGCTTAAGGTGAGTCATAGCCCCTACTTTTTCATACTTGTTTTAACTCTTTGGGGGAGATACATGCTCAACTACTTGCTTACTTGTACAAATACTCAAAACATTTATACTTGATTGTTTATACTTGATTGTGTTACACTTGATTGTCTTATACTTGATCGCATTATACTTGATTTCATATCTACATGATTACGTTATATTTAATTGTGAGACTTCCAGTGGCTCCAGATTAAGTTGCTGGATGACCATTGAGACTTCCGATGGCTCCAAATTAAGTTGTTGGATGACCATTGAGGCTTTGATACATCCTAACATTTGCGAATGTTGGATACATCATAAACGTGAGGTCTTCGGAGATGAAGTGTAGACTCACGACTAATTGCTAAACTGTTTTGATGAACTTATACATGTCTTTATTATACCATATATATTAGCAGTGGGTTGTGAACACACAGGTTGCAAGTCTCTTATGGCGGGACTTGCAACTGAGTGGATTCTCAATGCCTTTGCTGTGTGAACATTCTTTAAGGCTTTTCAACTATTTTAAGACAAACTCTATGAACTCACCAACCATTGTGTTGACACTTTAGCATGTTTGTCTCAGGTCTATAAGGTGATAGCTGTTGCATGGAGCATAGAGTCGCTTGGCATGTTTTGAAGACTTATGCTTTTATCTTTACCATTCGATATGTTTTAAAACTCTTATGTATTGTATTATGGAACTCAAGTTTGTAACTCGAAACTTATTAATCGAATGGTCACTTTTCAAAACGTCTCATTTAGAGTTCGTTTTCTATACCTTGTACTTTGTATTATGAAGTAGCACCCCTATGACACAGTCTTCCACTACGATATTTTGGGGGTGTTACAACATCTAACCACCCAAGAAAGTAGGTGGATTACCTACTTGTCACCTCCTTCCCCAAACCGCCTCCCTCGACTCATTTCCACCACAACCGGCCTATGGCGCCCCCTAGCTACCACCATAGCTGCTCCTCATCACCACCTAAACCTGACGCACCATCCCATAGCTTATCTTAGTCAACTCTCCCCCTCCACGACACCTAGCAACCCATGCCTTAGTCGCTACTCCATACGCGAGTATAAATACCCCTCCCCTCCCCTTCATTTCTCTTCACACCTTTCTCTCCTCTCTACCTCATACCTTTCTATAACATAAGACCCTTAGAAGCTTTATAGAACGAGTAGCGAAGCCCTGGCCTAGTCGAGTTGTGGTTTGAGCTGAAAGAAACCCTAGAAACCCATAAACCCTTGTTAACCCTTGCACGACCTAGGTAAGCCTTAGTTTTCGTTATAGGAGTCTTAGAATAGACCTAGGATATTTAGAATAAGTTTTAGAAACCATAGGATAACCTTAAACCTTCCCGTTTGCATGCTTTTTTTTCGTAACCCTAGATATAGTCGAATTGCATGTTTACATGTGATATAGCTTATTCTCATGATATAATCTGAACTATATGACTTATTTGAACTTATATGAGCTAAACATAAGCTTAGAAACTTAATTGCTATGTTAAAATATGAATTACATGCATTTAGGATTAGTTTTGCAAAACTTTACATGCGTAGGGGTATATATTGTAAATTCATGAAACTATAAAGTCTAGGGACTATTTTTGAAATTTCCTAGAAGTTATAAGTGTAAGGACTAATTTTGTAAAGTATTAACACCTTAGGAATAAAACTAAAACAAGTTATAAACTAAAAAGGACTAATATTGCAAATACTATAAAGTTAAGGGTAAAAAGGGTAAATAATGAAAGTTAGTATAGGTTAGGGACTATTTTTGTCATTTCCCTAAAATATATAAGTATAGGGACTAAATGTGCAAAAGTTAGAAAGTTATATGCTTAATTGTTAAAAGTTTATAAGTATAGGGTAGAAAATGTAAACATGTAAACTTAAAGGGTAAAAATGGACTATTTTCATATAAATATAGAACCCATTTAAGTTAGAAGCATAACACAATACTAGGGAGCTTCATGCGAGGAGTACTATGTGGATATTTCATTTTGACGAGTTTGCTGGGTTTACGAATTAAAGTGCCCTGGCTCCTCAAATGATTATTGCATTTACTTCTGAGTTATGATGGCCCGAACGGTGTTATGTTATAACTAAAACCCTAATAACAACTTAACTCATTAGTAGGGAGCTTTGTGTGAGGAGTATTAACTTTTGAATTATGATGGCCCGAATGGTATTATGTTAATAACATAATACAATAGTAGGGAGCTTCATGTGAGGAGTCATATACTTCTGAATTACGATGGCCCGAACGGTATTATGTTATATATAAAAATCTAATAGTAATTAGTTAAGAAAAGCTAGACTAAGACTTGACATACACACACCTACACTACCCCCAGGATACGTGAGTGAGTTTTCTAAGCCCCTACTTTACTTACCTTAAGACACAGGTGAGTTTTCATAGCCTCACTTTTAAATGTTTTACAACCCTGTGAGGGGGATACATGCTTTAAACTGAATACAAGTCTTCTCCCTTGGTTATTGCACGAGTAAACTATCTGCCATCATTACATAACCAAAATTCATGAATCGAATCGTTTGGGATATTTTACCCACGCGAACGCGAATATAGTTGGTATATCTTTTATTGGAGTTTGACAACTCCCGTTGGTATTAACATCTTACTGGATGGTACCAATAAGTACTATATTTGAACCCACTGAAGGATTAACTTTGGCAAGTTATCCTTCCTGTCCCCTCATGGTTTGGTCTGCAGACCCCATGACCCGGACTGTTAACATGTGGTTCATGAGCTTAGTGCAATAGGGTTTAGTAAGCACACAGACTACTTAAGCCTTGAGACTTAGGATTACAACAACACCATAATAAGTAATCTACCAATCTAACACACTGAATATATCACAAAACCCTAATAAACCTTAATTAAACCCTAATTAGGTCTATGTATTTATTAAACTCTATATGCTTAACTTAACTAGTTTGAAAGTATCCAAGGCTTAAATATGAGTTACCTTAGAAATATTAGGATTCCTTAGGACCATTATGCACTAGTACAACCCCTTAGAACTTAGGTACAAGTCCCTTAAGCACAAAACCATAACTAAGTCACAACTTCCTAGAATTAGGTCTAAACTATCCCAAAACTTCACCATAGGTTACCACCACCTAGTATAAGCCTCTTAGAACCTAGGATTAGTCATTAGGCACTCATAGGACACTAATCTAGGCACCAAACCATAGGATAAACCCTAATCTCCCACTAAACACAAATAGATCATTTAGGTCACAAAATTAGGTCAAACCTTCCCAAATCTTTCCCATAAGCTACCATCATTTAGTATAAGCCCCTTAGGACTTAGGATTAGTCACTAAACACTCTTAGGAACCTAACCTACGTACAAAACCTTAGGTAAACCCCTAAACTCTCACTAAGTAAAACTAGGTACAAACTTAACATAAACTAGTAAAACCTAAACATAATCACCTCAAACACCTCAACAAAGCACCCTAGCACCTTTCCCTAACTAAGCTAGCACCCTAGCACCTCAAAATCACCCACACAAGTAGGTGCATCACCTACTTGTCACCACCTTGCCCAAACTGCCTCCCTCGGCCTTTCACCACCACAACCGGCCTATCTTAGCCCCCTAGCTACCTCCTAGCTCCTCCTCATCACCTCCTAGACCAGCCACACCACCCTATAGCCTTGCTTATTCGACCTACCCCCTCGACACATGGCAGCCCCTTTACTTGGTCGTTACTCCTTACGCGGGTATAAATACCCCCTCCTCCGTCCATTCTTCCTCACACCTCTTCCCCTCTTTACCTTACATACATTTAGTAGTACTAAGTCCCTAGAAATCGAGTATAGAAGCTTGGGTAGTATCGAGTTGTGGTTTTGGCCGAGAGATCCCCTAGAAACCCTAAAACCCTCGTTAAACCTTCCCTAGACAAGTAAGCCTTCATTTCTAGTTTCTTTAGCTTTAGTTTAGTCTTAGGATAGTATTTAGATGCCTTAGATCTCCTAGGAATCGATGCCTAAGCCTTGGTCATAATCATTTGCTAGTTTACTTATTAAAAACACTAATTATAGATAACACCCTAAATACATGCTATAAGTCCTTTTCATAAGCCCTAAGCTAGGTTAGATAACTTAAATAAGCTAATATTAGTTAAAAATAAGCTAGGAAACTTAGTTCTTACATAAAAATATAGTTTACATGCATTTAGGACTAGTTTTGCAAAACTTTACATGCATAAGGTCATATATCATAAATTCCTAAAACTATAAAGTTTAGGGACTGTTTTTGAAATTTCCTAGAAGTTTATAAGTGTAAGGAGTCATTTTGCAAAATATTAAAACCTTAGGATAGAAACTAAAATAAGTTATAAACTAAAAAGGACTAGTTATGCAAATATTATAAAGTTAATGGTCTAAATAGTAAATATAGAAAACATATGAGTCTAAGGGTTAATTATGTCATTTTCTAAAAATATATAAGTCTAGGGACTAATTGTGTCAAGTATAAATAGTTATAAGTATAAATAACATAAGTATTATAAGTTTAGGGTAGAAAATGTAAATATATAAACTATAAGGGTATAAAGTATATATATATATACTAGATTTCGAAGCCAGCCCGATAGGCGGGCATGAATTGTAATTATTCTTTTGATGATATTTGTTAACGGAAATCCATTTTCAAGTACAGGGGACTTATGTATACTTACTGAAATAGTAAGCATTTAGAGTAAGAATTAAAAATTTATTGTTTGTCTAATTTGTCTAACTTAATTTATATACAAATTATATTATGTAAATTTTAAAAAACCGAATTCCTTTAGAAAATGTAGGCAATATTTTTGAGTGTTTGAATCAAATCCTCATGCAAACTGTAAATGGGAACTAATGCTTCAAAAAACACGCCATCATGATAGCCATAATGGTAGTCTCTCAAAGATGTCTCACATTTACCAAACTATTAGTTTCGACCATCTCAATACACCGTTCTTGTTAAAAAAGAAAATGTAAACTATAATAAAGATAAATATTATTAGACACAATAATTGAAATACACAAATGTCATGTCATGCTTGATGCCTACATACACACAAATGTAAAAGTTAAAAAACTTAAATGTTGTAAAACTTAATTAAAAGGCATAATGAGTCAGCGTATATATTGTTCCTCATCGGCTCCTTCAAAGAAGTATTCATGTTTTAGACTTTGGTAAAATGTCAAGTAATTCCACTGCTAATTACTTGAGGAAGCCAATGGCCAAGAAGAACTCATTTTAGCTGCAAATAACGGGGAGAAACAAAATTAAACAACACTAACGGAAGGATATAAATATGTTTAAAAAAAAAAGCAAAACGAAATGAGATTTATCAAACTGATGTACCAACAGATAGAAAAAACCATTTCTGTTATAAATTAAAATGATCAGAATGATGTAATTGACATCTTAAATGGGCACAAATAGTAGATTAAAAAAATCATTTTTTTCTATAATATACCAAGTTACACATTACGATAGTGGTTTATCTATTTTATACTAATTTATCATGTGAATTATACTATTTTATACTAATTTATCTATTATCTATATAACAGGTCCTTTGGATTCAGAAATTATATTATCTCGATTAAAAGTGTGACTATAACATAGAATATAGTCTCGATTAAAAGCATGAGTATAATATCTATACCAAAATCATATAGTTATATCCATATAAGAGGTATGTTGGATTCGGAAATTCTATAAGAATTGAACTATTTTAATAAGTCGAATCAAGGATTTATACGTGTTTACCTCATTATTCTTCACACAACTCTGTACGATCAAACTTATATTGAGTAAAAGAGTGTACGACTAATCAGCTCGGTTTCTTATAAAAAAACCTGGAAAACCCAAACCTCTGGCACTTATCTATGTATTATTTTGAAAAACGATAAAAGAAGATTTATACTTAGCGGCCATTGTTCTAGCCTCGTCGACCTGAAGACTGATGTATATAAGGCGCAATAATAGTGAGCTGTAATCCTCCCATAAAAAAACATGAATAATAATTATAAGTAACATATTCAAGTTTAGAAACCAAATATGAAAATTATGGTTTTAATGCACTTATACAAATTTCGACATGCTTAACTTTAGTCCTAACAGTTTGTGGTGCGTTTCAGTTGACTAACTCATAATACCATATGTGCATGTGGTGTGTCTAAGGGGGTGTTTGATTTCAACTTAATTGATTTAATATGAAAAAAACTGAATTAATTAAGTCATATGAAATCTATTTGCTACATATATATATATATATATATATATATATATATATATATATATATATATATATATATATATATATATATATATATATAACCTAAATAAAGTTAGAAATATAATACAATAGTAGGGAGCTTCATGTGAGGAGTACCATGTGGATATTTTGTTTTGACGAGTTTGTTGCGTTTAAGAATTAAAGTGCCCTGGCTCCTCAAACGATTATTGCATGTACTTCTGAATTATAATGCCCCGAATGGTGTTATGGTTATAACTTAACTTAATAACAATATAGCTCAATAGTAGGGAGCTTCACGTGAGGAGTATTAATTTCTGAATTATGATGGCCCGAACGGTATTATGTTGATAACATATTACAATAGTAGGAAGCTTCATGTGAGAAGTCATATACTTTGGGATTGTGATGGCCCGAATGGTGTTATATTATATCTAAAATATTAACAAACCTAAGAATGATAACTTAAACAAGATAACTAAAGCTTGACATACATCCAAACCTACAACATACTAGGATACGTGAGTAAGGTAGTCTAGTTCCCGAGTCACTTTTTGCATCAATTAAATTTCCCTAAGCCCAAGTGAGTTCATAGCCTCATACTCTTTTAAAAACTTCCACTCTATATGCTTTACAAACCCTGTGAGGTGGATACATGCAACTTGCTTTACTTAAAACCGAATACAAGTCTTTTTCTTTGGTTGTTGCACGAGTGAACTAACTGCCACCACTACATAACCAAAATTCATGAATCTAATCGTTTGGGATATTTTACCCACGTGAACGCGAATATAGTTGATAGATCTATTGGAGTTTGACAACTCCCGTTGGTATTAACATCTTTCTGGATGGTACCAATAAGTACTATATTTGAACCCACTGAAGGATTAACTTTGGCAAGTTATCCTTCCCATCCCCTCATGGTTGGGTCTGCAGCCCCCATGACCCGGATTGTTAAAGTGTGGTTCATGAGCTTAGTGCAACATACCCCACTCATGATAATTGTGCATGCATCACAATTATCACATACACACTACATTTTCCCAGATGGGTGTAACAACGGAACCCAGGGAACTTGTATTCACTAACACTTAAACCTATGACTCTTACTCAACACCTAGTGTTGACTTTTAAGCATCTATTCTAGGTATATCACTCCCATGGAGTTATGGCAGAAGGAGGCACTAAACTCGGAGGACTTTCAAACCGGTTATCATTCAAACATAACTTAACACCTAGATTTTTGGGACCTCATCAAAAGTAAAAGTATATCTTTTACAAATAAAACTCTGATAATTAAATGAATGATAACTAAATTTCTAAAACGTCTCTTTTCGAGTCGTTTTCTATAATTGTAACTGTGATTATATGAAGTAATACCCCAAACACTTAATCTGCTGCGATCAGTGAAAAATGGGGGTGTTACAGATTGGCATCAGAGCTTCAGTTGTAGAGAACAAGGTCAAAACCGAAACTACAACTATTTATCCTAAACCCGAGAAAGTCCTCAGTTGCTCTGCCATCCTCCGTAACTATACGTGCTAAGGTTAGTATAATAATTACCTACTTATCTGCTAAATGATTTATAGCATTTTCATTATTATATAGTTATGTCTACTCCCCACTACTCCACCCCCATCTCATCTAGTTTACATCCGGAGAATGATCTTCCCTCTCCGAATGTACTAGATTATTCCCCTAAACCCTATATTCCCAATCACTTAGAAGACTCTAGGAATAGTTTAGATATACCTTCACCCTTAGGATATACACCTCTTTTAGATAACCCTCATTTAAAACACTTAAGAGATTTCTATGCTAAGGCATCATCTATTCCTCCCCTAAAACCTGTTATACACCCACCATTCCCCACATCTAGATTAGAACCCCATGGTTTCTTTCTCTCTAGAGAACCATGTATACCTAGAAACCCTATCCCTACTTATACCCCTAGATATGACCTTTGGCAACCCTACACTTTATGACCTACCCTTACTTAGTAAACCCTCCCATTTTATCTTGGAAAGATGAATTTGGAGAAAACCCCTCTAGGACAACTTTAGAAAACGAGTAAAATCAATTAGAGGAAATTTTAAATAACTTAGATGAAATTTTTCTTGACCTTTTTGAGAATATAGAAAAAGGTCATGATAATAACTTAGGTAATCAACCTGACTATAATAGTTTAAGAAATACCTTACAAGAAAATCATTTTAAAGTATCTAAAGTATAGAAAAACTAAATGAAACACCACCATAAAATAGCCTTTGCTCGCTTTAGGATCTATACTTTAGAAAAGATAATAGATAATGATGAGGAAAATCATCAATCAAACCTAGAAAACACAAACTCTTGGAATTAGGAAAACCTTAGAAACCCCTAAGTTATATGCCTTTTATACCCTAGAATAGTCAGTACCTATACAGAAAGAGAGGCCTTCCTGTACGAGTAGTGAAGAACTAAACGAGACTTTTGTGATATGTAAGATAGGAAATCAATAAAATAGGTTAGGTTTTAGAAACTACCTAGTGCCCCTTAATTAGGATAAATTAGATAAACTAGATTTAGGTATACCTTTCCAACATTACCTTAGGTCATCCCTAACCTAATAGTAACCCTTTAGGAAAATAGATATAACCCCTAGAACATGACAAGTTAGGTACTTGTTATAACCTACCCGTAACCCTTACCCCTAGGAATTTAGGAAAAACTACCCAGATGCCTTAGATACATGGAATCTCTAAATTGCTTTAAACTCCCCTTATACTTCCTCCATTCCTAAAAACCCAATTTCCTTCAAACACTCCCCTTATCAATGGTGAGAATTCTTATTCTACATCATAGAGATCTAAATTCTTTCTCCTTTGAACTCTAAATCTTCACTACTTCCTTAGCTTTCTTAAGCTATTTCCTTCCTAGTTAGAGATTCTACCCCTAACTATCCCATATGCAAATATATGATAGTCATATACAAGCATATTCCTATCCTTTTCCTCTTTATTTCCTTAGATTACTATGATTTTTCCAAGTTAGTTTTCCCTATTCCCTTAGAAAAACCCAAACCATATTTAGGATTCCCATATTTGAGGTTAGAAATAACATTAGGATATCTCTAGGAAACATAAAACTTAAATATAGAATACCTTAGATTACTAAGATAGGCTATTTAAGAAACCCTTGAGGAATTAGAAAAAAATAGGATTAGGAATCTTTAAGGTTTTATAGGTTAGAAACCAAAATCCCTACCCCAATAAATAGAAAAATTAGGAAGACATCCCTATAAGACAGGATTTAGCCTAGAAATTCATTAGAACTAGAACCTAGATTAGATATAAGGAATATTAGGAAAAACATAGGATTAAGTAGTAAAACCTCCACCTTAAGCTATAAAACCCCTAGTTTAGGATAGAAACATTAGCAAAGCTTCTACCATATAGGTATAAGTAGTTTTAGGATAAAAAAAAAATTGTCCTTACCTAGTCTCTTAGGATACCTACATATATATTTGAGGATTTTAGATTACATCTTAGGATTTGATATTTCTTAGAATACCCTTTAGGAAAGTTCACTTAAGAGATACTATGGATTCTACCCTAGCTGGTTTCAAGTACCTAGGAATAGTAATACTTATAATAATAGTAATAATGGTAGTAATAGACAACTTAAAACAAAAGAGAAAACCCGAAACTACACCTAAGAATAGGGATACTCCTAGTAAACCCTTAGAAAAGAAAACACCTAGACATACACCCTCTTTAGAACCCTCTACTTCAATAGAACCAAACACCTCACCCCTAGAAATTAGGATTAGTTAGGAAAAACTAGAAGAGCCTTAGGAGGAAAACCACTTTTGGAAAGAATCTAGTTAATCTAAAAACTCCATTAGGATACTATCTTTCAAGTATCCTATACTCTTACTCTTCCGTTTAATCCTATCCTTCTGTTTTCTCTCCTTCTACCATTTAGATCCCGTTTAAATCTCCTTCTCCCGCCTTTTTCTCACTCTTCCATTTAAAATCCCATTTTCCCGCCTTTTCCCACTCTCCTATTAAAATCCTACTCTTCCGTTTTCCCCACTCTACTGTTTAATCTTATACCCCTATACTTTTCCACTTCACCTATTTTTACCCTTCCATCCTTTCATTATCACCCATTTCTTCATACCCTCTTATTTCATCCCTTTCCTCCTTTCTTCTTTCTCACTCCTTCCTATAAAAATCCCTCATTCCATTTCCTTCCATCCTTTTTATCCCTCCTTCATTTTACACTCTATTTTCTTCTCTCTATATTCTCTCCTTAACTCATCCTACAATGTTCTAAAGGTAGAACTTGTATTTCTCGTCATATCACAAGATTCTATTAGTTAGAACTTGTAAGAATATCTACATCGAACTGGAATCCTCATTATGTTCGAGAATGACATTAAATCTCGCTTTGCAAAAGTTGCAAAAATGAGATCTTCAACGCCCGTCATTCTAGTCATAACATGGAAATTTACCATGTGGCAAGTTGCTAAAGAGGAATACTATAGAACTTGTCTCTATCATTACTAGAACTTGTCTCTATCAAGACTAGAACTTGTCACTATCGTGACTAGAATTTACCTCTACCATAGCTAGAACTTGTCTCCACCATGACTAGAACTAGTCTTCATCATGGTTGAAACTTGTCTCCAAAATATTCCCGTACCACATTTCCTTAAGTGTGGTAAAATCTCTTCATTTTACGCCAATACTACTTAAGGATATTTATAATAACTATCCTATTAAAATGAACTAGGACGCTTCTTCATTTTTATGAGAAAGTTATAAATCAAATAGATTATGAATTTGTAATCTTGTTTATAAATATTGGGACGCCTTTATTGGTAATTAATGAGATATAAATGAATAAGCCTAAGTATCTAGCAATTGTGCTAGCATTTCCTACTCCGCTTGTGCAAATCACCCCTTCTTTTTATACCATTCTTCTTTGGTATCAAAAATTCTTCCCTACAACTCTCTTCTTCTTATCTTTCTCGACTTATTCTTTCCCCTACTCCTACAATTATCTAAATCTCGGGATGAGATTTCTTCTAAAGGGGTAAGACTGTAACAACCCACAAAATCGCATTACTATCATTCCCATTACAAATATCTTTAGTAGGTATTTCATAGGTAAATTTTTGCTTTTTATATGCATTCTTTACTTGCATGACTCTCTAGACCTGCTCACGTATCTACACAAGCCAAATAACTCAACACTCACACCCTATAAACCCCTGGTATGTCAAGCATAAGATCACAACAACACCATAATAAGTAATCTACCAATCTAACACACTAGATATTTCACAAAACACTAATAAACCTTAATTAAACACTAATTAGCTCTATGTGCTTATTAAACTCTATATGCTTAACTTAACTAGTTTGAAAATGTCCAAGGCTTAAGTATGAGTTACCTTAGAAATATTATGATACCTTAGGATCATTAGGCACTAGTACAACCCCTTAGAACTTAGGTACAAGTCCCTTAAGCACAAAACAATAACTAAGTCATAACTTCCTAGAATTAGGTCTAAACTACCCTATAACTTCACCATAGGTTAAGACCACCTATTATAAGCCTCTTTGGACCTAGGATTAGTCATTAGGCACTCATAGGATACTAATTTAGGCACTAAACCATAGGATAAACCCTAATCTCCCACTAAACACAAATAGGTCATTTAGGTCACCAAACTAGGTCAAACCTTCCCAAATCTTTCCCATAAGCTACCATCACTTAGTATAAGCCCCTTAGGACTTAGAATTAGTCACTAGACACTCTTAGGAACCTAACCTAGGCACAAAACCTTAGGTAAACCCCTAAACTCTCACTAAGTAAAACTAGGACCAAACTTAACCTAAACTAGTAAAACCTAAACATAATCACCTCAAACACCTCAACAAAGCACCCTAGCACCTCTCCCTAACTAAGCTAGCACCCTAGCACCTCAAAAACACCCACACAAGTAGTTGCATCATCTACTTGTGACAACCTTGCCCAAACCGCCTCCCTCGGCCTTCCACCACCACAACCGTCCTATCTTAGCCCACTAGCTACCTCCTAGCTCCTCCTCATCACCACCTAGACCTTCCACACCACCCCATAGCCTTACTTACTCGACCTCTCCCCCCTTGACACATGGTAGCCCCTTTACTTGGTCGTTACTCCTTACGCGGGTATAAATACCCCCTCCTCCCTCGATTCTTCCTCACACCTCTTCTCCTATTTGCCTCACATACATTCAGTAGTACTAAGTCCCTAGAATTTGAGTATAGAAGCTTGGGTAGTGTCGAGTTTTGGTTTTGGCCGAGAGATCCCCTAGAAACCCTAAAACCCTCATTAAACCTTCCCTAGCCAAGTAAGCCTTCATTTCTAGTTTCTTTAGCTTTAGTTTAGTCTTATGATAGTATTAGGATGCCTTAGATGCTCTAGGAACCCTTGCCTAAGCCTTGGTCATAATCATTTGCTAGTTTACTTTTTAAAAACCCTAATTATAGATACAACCCTTAATACATGCTATAAGTCCTTTTCATATGCCCTAAGCTAGTTTAGATAACTTAAATAAGCTAATATTGGTTAAACATAAGCTAGGAAACTTAGTTGTTACATAAAAATATAGTTTACATGAATTTAGGACTACTTTTGCAAAACTTTACATGCACAAGGGTATATACCATAAATTCCTGAAACTATAAAGTCTGGGGACTGTTTTTGACATTTCCTAGAAGTTTAAAAGTGTAAGGACTCATTTTTCAAAATATTAAAACTTTAGGATAGAAACTAAAATAAGTTATAAACTAAAAAGGACTAGTTATGCAAATATTATAAAGTTAAGGGTCTAAATAGCAAATATAGAAAACTTATGAGTCTAAGGGTTAATTATGTCATTTTCTAAAAATATATAAGTCTAGGGACTAATTGTGTCAAGTATAAATAGTTATAAGTATAAATAATATAAGTATTATAAGTTTAGGGTTTAAAATGTAAATATATAAACTATAAGGTATAAAGTTAAAAAATATATATAAAACCTAAATAAATTAGAAACATAACAAAATAGTAGGGAGCTTCATGTGAGGAGTACCATGTGGATATTTCGTTTTGACGAGTTTGCTGGGTTTACGAATTAAAGTGCCTTGGCTCCTCAAACGATTATTGCATGTACTTCTGAATTATGATGTCCCAAATGGTGTTATGGTTATAACTTAACTTAATAAAAATATAGCTCAATAGTAGGGAGCTTCACGTGAGGAGTATTAAATTCTGAATTATGATGGCCCGAACGGTATTATGTTGATAACATAATACAATAGTAGAGAGCTTCATGTGAGGAGTCATATACTTCAGGATTGTGATGGCCCGAAAGGTGTTATATTATATCTAAAATTTTAACAAACCTAAGAATGATAACTTAAATAAGATAACTAAAGCTTGACATACATCCAAACCTACAACACACTAGCATACGTGAGTAAGGCAATCTAGTTCCCGAGTCACTTTTTGCATCAATTAAATTTCCCTAAGCCCAGGTGAGTTCATAGCCTCATACTCTTTTAAAACCTTTCACTCTAAATGCTTTACAAACCCTGTGACGGGGATACATGCCACTTGCTTTACTTAAAACCGAATACAAGTCTTTCTCTTTGGTTGTTGCATGAGTAAACTAACTGCCACCACTACATAACCAAAATTCATGAATCTAATCGTTTGGGATATTTTACCCACGCGAACGCGAATATAGTTGATAGATCTATTAGAGTATGACAACTCCCGTTGGTATTAACATCTTTATGGATGGTACCAATAAGTACTATATTTAAACCCACTGAAGGATTAACTTTGGCAAGTTATCCTTCCCATCCCCTCATGGTTGGGTCTGTAGCCCCCATGACCCGGATTGTTAACGTGTGGTTCATGAGCTTAGTGTAACATACCCAACTCATGATAATTGTGCATGCATCACAATTATCACACACACACTACATTTTCCCAGATGGGTGTAACAACGGAACCCAGGGAACTTGTATTCACTAACACTTAAACCTATGACTCTCACTCAACACCTAGTGTTGACTTTTAAGCATCTATTCTAGGTATATCACTCCCATGGAGTTATGGCAGAAGGAGGCACTAAACTCGGAGGACTTTCAAACCGGTTATCATTCAAACATAACTTAACACCTAGATTTTTGGGACCTCATCAAAAGTAAAAGTATATCTTTTACAAATAAAACTCTGATAATTAAATGAATGATAACTAAATTTCTAAAACGTCTCTTTTCGAGTCGTTTTCTATAATTGTAACTGTGATTATATGAAGTAATACCCCAAACACTTAATCTGCTGCGATCAGTGAAAAATGGGGGTGTTACATACCAGGGGTTTATAGGATGTGAGTGTTGAGTTATTTGGCTTGTGTGGATACGTGATCAGGTCTAGAGAGTCATGTAAGTAATAAATGCACATAAAAAGCAAAAATTTACCTGTGAAATACCTACTATAGGTATTTGTAATGGGAATGATAGTGATAAAATTTTTGTGGGTTGTTGCATATGTGCTTCATTAGGAACACGCGAAACGGGTTCTAGACTTAGAGGGATTTTAAATCACAAGCTCTCATTTTTGACAAAATGCCAACTCAAGTTTTATAACTCTAGCCTCTAGCCAAGGCTTTTCTAAACCTAGGGAGCTTGTACATTTCATGTAATATCAAGTGAAAGCATTCATATGCTCATAACTCATGCTTACGTCTTCTCTAATCATGTAACGGGTTTACTCTCTTATTGGTCAAACAAAGTCAAAGGCCACTTTGTGTAAACACAGATATGCTTTACATCAATGCAAAACACTTAGCTTGTTTGCATCAAGGTGTTAGTTGAGTACGTCGAGTCGTGGAAGGTCATGAGTTATGAGATTATGGATTCTCGACGTTGAGTTACTTGAGATTATAAGTAACCTTTGATTTTCTCAATTCATAATCATAATTGTTTAAATCTTTTCTTCTTAATGACAATTAGATTATTTCTTAATCACCTTCTTAATTGACTTTTCACAAAAGACAAAACCACTAATCCTCCCAAAATCATATCCCCAATATCCTCTTAATATTCCCTTACACCTCTTACACCATGTACCTTTTGTCTCCCCAAACTCCCACACAATATTCCTCCTTACAACATTCCTTTCCACTTTATACTTTTCTTACATTCAAAATACACACACTTCACTCACATACTCCTCTTCACACACACTAGGCTCCCCGTCAAATCATTTTTACATATTCCTTACACTCTTACATACATCACACCTTTACAACTTATTCCTTACACTCCCAACAACTTTATTTTCAAAATACACACACTACTCACAACCATCTCATTCCCTACACACACAAGGCTCCCCATCAACTCACTCTTACCTATTCCTTACACAATACAACTCATTCTTACATATTCCTTACACCTTACACATATGACATCCTTCCAACTTATTCCTTACACTCCCAACAACTTTATTTTCAAAATACACACACTACTCTCACAACCATCTCTTCTCTACACACACTAGGCTCCCCATCCCATCAAACCTTATATTCGCTTACACAACAACTCACCCTTACACACATCTCTTCACTCTTACAAAATCCAACTCATATCTTATATTCCTTACACACTCTTCATCTTAACCATCCATTTCTATCAAACACATCTCAACCTTCCATTTCACCTTCTTCTCCAAGAAATGGAATATCCTTTGAAATATTCTTCTCTTAACCCAACCATAGTCATTTCTAACCTAACCATGGTTAGTTCTCAACACACCTATTTCTCACCCAACCACGTTTAACTTTTAACCTCACTAAGGATGGAATATTCCCTTAGATATACCCTTTAACCCAACCATGGTTCACTCTCTAACCTAACCATGGTTTGTTCTCAACACACCTCTTTCTCACCAAGGATAGCATATTCCTTATTTCTTTGGCATATTCTCTTCTATCCCATCCATGCCAACTCACCTCTTATCCTCATATGGAATATTCTTGGCATATTCTTTCCTCCCTAACCATGCCACCTCACTCAACCTAACCATGGTTATCTTTTAACCTAACTTCTCAAACTCTCTCTCTTTATCTCTAACAAAGGAATATTCCATGGCATATTCTTTCTATCTTATCTATGCCATGTGAAGAATACCCAAACTACCCTTATCCAATTATTCCTTCTTTCTTTGATAAATGGTTTCACTTAAACACTTCACAAAATGATTTTTCATCAAATGGCTATTTGAGTTGGTTGACCTTGAGGATGAATAATGTTAAGGTCAATGTGTGAAGTACAATTGGGGGTTTAGCAAGGTCGGCTAGTTAAACACCAAAGTCCCACGGAAAAATCTTTACAGATTCCAGGCACTACCTTGGCGCGTCGACGTGCCAGCCAGCGCGCCAGCCTCGTAAATATTTTTCTTGGTTGGAACTTTTGGCCTATAAATATCCCACTTTGCCTATTGTATTCCTCACCTCTTGCCAAACATTCTTTCTCTCTACCCTCTAAGTCTACATCTTGTGTTCTTAATCTATCACTTATCATCTTTGAAAGAACATATCTCTTGCAAGGGAAGAATCATAAGAACCTAATCCACTCTTGTGATTGTGTCGAGGGTCTTCTTATCTTTACCCTTTCTACTACAATCGAGTAAGGGTGGCAATTGTCAACATGACATGATAAATGACACGACCCCGACACAAAATTAAAGAGGTTTGGGTTGAGGATAAAAAGGTTTGGGTCAAAAATAGGTCAACCGTCTAACCCGTTTAATAAATGGGTCGTGTTTGGGTTGAGTAAATATTAAACAGGTTAACCCGTGAACCCATTTAAGTATATAAGACTCTGGAAATAAAATATATAACATGCCATTTTATGTTGGATGTCGATTAAATGTATTATGTTATGTACTTAATATGATTGAATTACGATTATACCTCAAATATCATAGAAATTGATGCTTATAACTGAGAAAATTGTCGTATAGTTATTTGTCTGTTACTTTTATCATATTTTAAATCCTTGTATCATTTTGACATTTAAGCTAGTTAAATAAACAAACCACCAACCTTATTCACTACTTGAAATATTTATTTAAATAG
Organism: Artemisia argyi; assembly: GCA_030686995.1. Taxonomy (NCBI): domain Eukaryota; kingdom Viridiplantae; phylum Streptophyta; class Magnoliopsida; order Asterales; family Asteraceae; genus Artemisia; species Artemisia argyi. Next base: position 306,502,952 of record CM060709.1, read on the forward strand.
GTTAAACGGGTCAAAAATAGGTTACACGTGTTATGCAGGTGCCGGTTAGGGTTGAGTTTCTTGACACGATTAATAAATGGGTTGTGTTTGGCTAGAGGTTATACTAACATGCCAACATGCGAACCCGAATGGGTCAACACGAACACGACTCGATTGCCACCCCTATAATCGAGTCTCTAGGTTATGTTACGGCTTGGTTGAATAAACAAACACTTATTCTTTCAATTTGTTTGTAAGGGAAGTCTTGTGTCTTGTTGACCAAGCCTAGATCATTAGGGATCTAGTTGGGGTTTGATATTTTCGGTGGGAAGTCTTGGTAGTGTTCTTGGTGACCCTTAGGTAAAGTTGAATCGCGAGATTCTTTTGGGTGGTTTCCAAGGGCGGAATACCATGGGAGTAACTCTTTTTTTGAGAGCATCGATATTGGCGAATATCGGTGGAGTGAATTGTAACGGTTTGTAGTTCACCGAAAGGACTATACTAGTGTAATAGTATTGGTGTCGTGGATTCGCAACTGGACGTACGGATGGTATAAACCCCCCATCCCGAATCATTATATATCATGGTGTCTCTTTACATGCTTTATATACATTGGTTGTAATTGTGGTTATGGACCTGATGCGTGGGGTTTGCACCAGGCTTTACCTCTCAAGGGATCCTGAGAAGCTTACAACCCCCACCAGGCAGTGTACCTGATCGATGTAGTATAGTATAATGACAAGTACCGGGGGATTGATCGTTCAACTAGGAATAGTGTCGCTAGGATTAGAAAACCTAAAGACTAGGTCTAGAGATGAGGGATGATTCTTTTTGTATTTTTATATTTTTTAGAAAGCAAGTAAAAATCTCGGGTTTTGGAAGGAGGGGTGGAATTAGTTGCTAGTCAACTAACCCAATACTAAGATGCAATCAAAATAAAATACTAGAAATGAAATTAAACTAAATTATACTAAATTTGTGAGCAATATGTGGGAGAAATGTGTTTACTTAGATTTCACTACTCCCTAGACATCTTTTACACATTAATTACTTGTTATAGTTGCATGGATGACGGATTGTATTCCTTAATACCATTCATGGGGTGGCGTACTTACTTTCCCAATCCTATGAGTGCCTACTTCACTCCTATGTCGATCCGGCTAAGAAGCTCCTAACATGGGATCATTAGAATTTACTCATGCATTAAATACAACCAATAAAACCTAGTACACATCGGTTCATGTTTCCTAAGACGTTCAAGCATGTTATACAATGGAGATCTGCCAGTTTTCTTAAGCCTAACATTGAAATCATTCATTCAACACAACCATAAACAAGTAATCAACACATAATTAACATCTAGGTTTCATAAGATCTAAGCAAACACAAGATAAATCTAGCCTAGCATGTTGAAATTAAGACAAGCATAAGATATAGACAACCAACACATAGACATATTGATTGAAGACTTATCTCAATAGCACATGAAAGGATTCAAGGGGTGAAAACCCTTGAATTTACTGTAAAATACGAGCTAGGGTTCACAAAGTTCGGCCCTAGGGTTTTTCCACACAAGTTCCTCTCTAATGAATGAAAAATAGAAAACTATATATAGATTTTGGAAGGTGACGGCGTCAAGAACAAATGTTTGACGCCGTCATCTCTCCGCCAAATAGTTCCTCGGACTGCCTAGATCTGGGTCTGACGCCGTCATGTGTACACCTTATGCAGGCCGTCATGATTTTAACTCTTGACGCTCTTGTTTTGACGCCTTCAGGTTTCTTCTGGGTTGTCATGGACTTTACTCTTGACGCCGTCAGGATTTCCTTCTTGACGCCGTCATACACTGTTCTCAGCATGGAAAATTAAGTCTTTGGCGTTTTCTTCACTTTTATGCTCCAAAAACGTCCGAATTGCTTCTTTTTCCAGATTTCACTCCCAAAGTACCTAAAATCACAAAAGGAACGATTTAGGGCAATATTTGATCAAATAAATTCAATTCCGGGCTTAAATGACCCCCTAAAAGTGGTTCATTTTTTGCCTCATCATATACCCTTACACTTGAGATTTGCTTGTCCTCAAGCAAATGCGCTTTTATTCTAATCAAAATACAAGTTAGAGGTCATTTAACACTAATATAAAAGTAATTACAACAAATAATCGTTCCACTAAAGACCAAAGACAAGCACGGAGGTCATATACTAGCACCTCACAAATAGTGTTCAGATACTCACATCTCTCGGGTGTAATAAAGTATAAATTACAATATGGAAACGGAAGATATCTCTCACTACCTGTCATAGCAAAATAGATTACCATAGGCTTTGGAAATGATCAAACCTCCACCACATGGCGTAAGCACCTAGGATAAACTATCAAAGAGGTCTTTTAAAGGGTTGTAACGTTAGGTGTAGGGTTATGAAATATACAGTTTTGTTGGATATTGGCAGTCTTTACTGGTGGCGAGTTAACAATCTTGGTTAATTACATGTACAATATGGCGTTGCTAAGCCAAGACTAGAATCGACTTAAGCTAATAAATGAAAAATAACAAAAAACATAAAATGAACATAGAATAAAAAGGGATGGTAGTCCGTATGTTTTTTTTTCTTTTCTTTTTTCTATTTTTTTTTTCTTTTTCTTGATTTTTTGATTTTTTTGATTTTTTTTATTTTTTTTTTATTTATTTTTTTTGCATACACTCTTACCCTACCATCCAAAATAATACATCATAGGGAATGAATATTCCCCTTACACATGAATTTTTACATACTTTACAATAAACTAATCTAATGACTCGAATTAAGAAAATCAAAACACTTGGAGTACTTTTAAGATTAACGCACATATGGGGGTAATATAAGATGTTCTTCCCCATTACTCCATAAAATAAGTACTTTACCCATGAGTCCCAATCGTCCCAAAACAATATGTACAAGGATATGACTCGACTTAGCAACCATGTAATCAATTAGATAGTTAACTTAGGGTTTAACAAATAACAATAATGCACTAAAGATGAGTGCATACACGGAAGGCTAAGGCGATTTGGCTGTACATTTAAGTGGGTTGTAACAAATTCTTCCTTTAAGAAAGATGCTTAAAGTTAGAAATGAAAAGATAGGCTCGGAGGGGTGTACTACGGGTTTCGTGTACTAAAAATGAGTACAACGCTAAGGGTGTGGGAAAAATTAATTGACTTAACTAGCCAAGTAATATGACTTAAATGGTCAAGTAATTATAATACGGGTTTAACACAAGGGTGATCCTAATGCCTCTTATCATGTAGTAAATCCTACTACACGAATGTAGTCTCACTAGCGGTCTCGGGATGCATCACTAACGCAAGTTCTAGAATCTAAATGCTACCGGTACACTCATAAGCACTAATAGTAAATGCTTTTCCTATCAAATCTAAAGGTGAACCTCACATATTTGGGTGGAAAATTTTTCTGAATGATACGGTTTTGTGCGTGGGGTTTGCACCAGGCTTTACCTCTCAAGGGATCTTGAGAAGCTTACAACCCCCACCAGGCAGTGTACCTGATCGATGTAGTATAGTATAATGACAAGTACCGGGGGATTGATAGTTCAGCTAGGAATAGTGTGTCTAGGATTAGAAAACCTAAAGACTAGGTCTAGAGATGAGGGATGATTCTTTTTGTATTTTTATATTTTTTAGAAAGCAAGTAAAAATCTCGGGTTTTGGAAGGAGGGGCGTAATTAGTTGCTAGTCAACTAACCCAATACTAAGATGCAATCAAAATAAAATACTAGAAATGAAATTAAACTAAATTATACTAAATTTGTGAGCAATATGTGGGAGAAATGTGTTTACTTAGATTTCACTACTCCCTAGACATCTTTTACACGTTAATTACTTGTTATAGTTGCGTGGATGACGGATTGTATTCCTTAATACCATTCATGGGGTGGCGTACTTACTTCCCCAATCCTATGAGTGCCTACTTCACTCCTATGTCGAGCCGGCTAAAAAGCTCCTAACATGGGATCATTAGAATTTACTCATGCATTAAATACAACCAATAAAACCTAGTATACATCGGTTCATGTTTCCTAAGACGTTCAAGCATGTTACACAATGGAGATCTCCAGTTTTCTTAAGCCTAACATTGAAATCATTCATCCAATACAACCACAAACAAGTAATCAACACATAATTAACATCTAGGTTTCATTAGATCTAAGCAAACACAAGATAGATCTAGCCTAGCATGTTGAAATTAAGACAAGCACAAGATATAGACAACCAAAACATAGACATATTGATTGAATTAAGAGAAGACTTATCTCAATAGCACATGAAAGGATTCAAGGGGTGAAAACCCTTGAATTTACTGTAAAATACAAGCTAGGGTTCACAAAGTTCGGCCCTAGGTTTTCTCCACACAAGTTCCTCTCTAATGAATGAAAAATAGAAAACTATATATAGATTTTGGAAGGTGACGGCGTCAAGAACAAATGTCTGACGCCGTCATCTCGCTGCCAAATAGTTCCCCGGACTGCCTAGATCTGGGTCTGACGCAGTCATGTGTACACCTTATGCAGGCTGTCATGATTTTAACTCTTGACGCTCTTGTTGTGACGCCTTCAGGTTTCTTCTGGGTCGTCATGGACTTTACTCTTGACGCCGCCAGGATTTCCTTCTTGACGCCGTCATACACTGTTCTCAACATGGAAAATTAAGTCTTTGGCGTTTTCATCACTTTTATGCTCCAAAAATGTCCGAATTGCTTCCTTTTCCAGATTTCACTCCCAAAGTACCTAAAATCACAAAAGGAACGATTTAGGGCAATATTTGATCAAATAAATTTAATTTCGGGCTTAAATGACCCCCTAAAAGTGGTTCATTTTTCGCCTCATCAGGACCACAAGAGAGTCCCTCCAACACCTTCTAGATAGAGCTTCTCCTTAGATGGAAGATGCACGGAATCAAGCCATGAACTCCAATCCAAAAAATTAGTACAAATAGGAATGTCTAGACCCCACCAACGAGCCAAAAACGTCTGTAGAAAACTAAAAGGGGGGTTGAATATTTTACCTTTTTTATATTTAATTACCTTTGAAAACTTAACGTGTAATCGGCAATTGCTAATAAAAGACAATAAATAAAGTGCAAGGTAAAGTAATAAACGATCAAACCACAACAAGGATGTTTATAGTGGTTCGGCTACAAGGACTCTTTTTCATTGCCCTACTCGACTCCCCGAGTATCCAACTCAATAGTTTTCTTCACTAGTCAACAAGCTCCTATCACCGGCGGAGAAAACCTTACATACGTCGCTTACACTTTTTCCGGTACAAAGCTAAATATCGGGTTCTAGTTCGAGGTAGAACCAACCTAACATCACCTATACAATATTTTCGACACTAAGCTAGATGTCGAGTTATTTCACAAGGGTACAACCACTCCCGTCACTCTATGTATCTTAAGGGCTAAAATACTAACCGATCACTACTAAATAAATACAATCAAATGATGTATGAACAATAAGAGTTCACTGATGCGTGGGAATTGCACCAGGCTTTACCTCTCGAGGGATCTCGAGAAGCTTACAACCCCCACCAGGCAGTGTACCTGATCATTGTAGTATAGTATAGTGACAAGTACCGTGGGATTGATCATTCAACTTAGGAATAGTATCGCTAGGATTAGAAAACCTAAGAACTAGGTCTAGAGGTGAGGGATGATTCTTTTTGTATTTTTTTTTTATGTTTTATAAAAGCAAATAAAAATCTCGGTTTTTGAAGGAGTGGGCGGAACTAGTTGTTAATCAACTAACCCAATGACTAAGATGCAATCAAAATAAAATAACAAAAATGAAATTAAACTAAATTATACTAGTGGTGTGAGCAATATATGGGAGAACTGTGTTTACTTAGATTTCACTACTCCCTAGATATCTTTTACAGGTTAATTACTTGTTACAGTTGCGCGGATGACGGATTGTATTCCTTAATACCATTCATGGGGTGGCGTACTTACTTCCCCAATCCTATAAGCTCCTACTTCACTCCTATGTCGAGCCGGCTAAGAAGCTCCTAACATGGGATCACTAGAATTCGCTCATGCATTAAATACAATCATAAAAACCTAGTACACATCGGTTCATATTTCTTAAGACGTTCAAGCAAGTTACACAATGGAGATCTGCCAGTTTTCTTAAGCCTAACATTGAAATCATTCATTCATTACAACTATAAACAAGCAATCAACCTATAATCAACATCTAGGTTTCATTACATCTAAGCAAACACATGAAAGATCTAGCCTAGCATGTTAAAATCAAGACAAGCACAAGATATATTCAAACAACACATAGACATATTGAATGAATTGAAAGAAGACTTATCTTAATTGAACATGAAAGCTTTCAAGGGGTGAAAACCCTTGAAAATACTGTTACAAACGACCTAAGGTTTATTTGGTTCGACCCTAGTATTCTCCACACAAGTTCCTCTCTAATAAATGAAAAATAGAAAAGTATATATAGATTTTGTGAGGTGACGGCGTCAAGAGTAAATTTCTGACGCCGTCATCTCGCCGCTAATAAAGTTCTCGGACTGCCTAGATCTGGGTCTGACGCCGTCATGTGTAATCCTGCTCCAGGCCGTCACCAAAAATAACTCTTGACGCCCTTCTTCTGACACCGTCACATTTTCTCTGGGTCGTCATGCATTTTGCTCTTGACGCCGTCATATTTTCTTTCTTGACGCCGTCAGGTACTGTTCCCATCATGGAAAATTAAGTCTTTGTCGTTTTCCTCACTTTTATGCTCCAAAAACGTCCAAAATGCTTCCTTTTCCAGAATTCACTCCCAAAGTACCTAACATCACAAAAGGAACGATTTAGGGCAATATTTGATCAAATAAATTCAATTCCGGGCTTAAATGACCCCCTAAAAACGGTTCATTTTTCGCCTCATCATATACGCTTACACTTGAGATTTGTTTGTCCTCAAGCAAATGCGCTTTTACTCTAATCAAAATACAAGTTAGGGGTCATTTAACACTAATATAAAAGTAATTACAACAAATAATCGTTCCACTAAAGACGAAAGACAAGCACGGAGGTCATACACTAGCACCTCACAAATAGTGTTTAGATACTCACATCTCTCGGTTGTAATAAAGTAATATCACAATATGGAAATGAAAAATATCTCTCACTACCTGTTGATGAGTGCTCAAACACTCATTATTTTTTGTTAAATCTGAACTGCAAAACATACAAAAACACTCAAAAATGCATCAAAATACTGAAAATATTTCAAAATTATGTTTTATATGTTTTAGATGCAAAATGAGTAAAAACAAATGAAAAACGTACAAAGTTTGCAAAATTGGCAGTTTCAGTCCCCCAACTTTCAAAAATTGGCAAAAATAGTCCCTGAGCACTTATTTGAAAAGAAAAGTCACCAAAGGTCCTTTTGAAATCATAAGTTGTAATATTTTGTCCTTTGGTGAAAAATTGGAAAAGTTTTAGAAATTTGCAATTTAGTCCCTGAAGTTTCAGATTTTGGCAGATTTTGGTCCCTAGTGGGATATTTTTGAAAGAAAAATCAATTTTGGTCTTGTGGTTACTTATTTTGGCAAATATGGTCCTTGGGTAAAATGTTTGTGGAAATTGCATGTTTGGTCCCTGTACTTTGCAAACTTGTCAAAATTGGTCCCCGGGTATTTTAAAATGAAAAATTATCATCATGGGTCCTGATACGTAGGATTCGCACCAGGCTTTACCTCTCAAGGGATCTTGAGAAGCTTACAACCCCCACCAGGCAGTGTACCTGATCGTTGTAGTATAGTATAGTGACAAGTACCGGGGGATTAATCGTTCAGCTAGGAATAGTGTCGCTAGGATTAGAAAACCTAACTACTAGTTCTAAAAGTGAGGGATGATTCTTTTTGTATTTTTTATATTTTTTTAGAAAAGCAAGTAAAAATCTCGGGTTTGAAGGATTTAGGTGGAATTAGTTGCTAGTCAACTAACCCAATACTAAAGATGCAATCAAAATAAAATACAAGAAATGAAAATAAACTAAATTAACTAAGGTTGTGAGCAATTAGTGGAGAAAATGGGTTTACTTAGATTTCACTACTCCCTAGATATCTTTTACACGTTAATTACTTGTTATAGTTGCGTGGATGACGAATTGTATTCCTTAATACCATTCATGGGGTGGCGCACTTAATTCCCCAATCCTATGAGTGCCTACTTCACTCCTATGTCGAGCCGGCTAAGAAGCTCCTAACATGGGATCATTAGAAATTACTCATGCATTAAATACAACCAATAAAACCTAGTGCACGTCAGTTCATGTTTCCTAAGACGTTCAAGCATGTTACCATTTGGAGATCTGCCAGTTTTCTTAAGCCTAACATCGAATTCATTCATCCAATACAACTATAAACAAGTAATCAACAGATAATTAACATCTAGGTTTCATTAGATCCAAGCAAACACAAGATAGATCTAGCCTAGCATGATTGAATTAAGACAAGAACAAGATATAGACAACCAACACATAGACATATTGATTGAATTAAAAGAATACTTATCTCAATTACACATGAAAGGTATCAAGGGCTTAGAACCCTTGAAAAACCTGTAAAATTCGTACCAAGTTCGTACTTAGGGTTTCTCCAAAACTTCTCTCTTTTTAATGTGAAAATTAGAAAACTATATATAGGAAATAGGGTCTGACGGCGTCAAGACAAATTTTGTGACGCCGTCATCTCGCCGCCAAAATAAATCTCGGACTGCCTTGATCCAGATCTGACGCCGTCAAGTGTTATATGTTTCCAGGCCGTCATGCATTTTCCTCTTGACGCCCTACTTCGTGACGCCTTCAAATCTGTACTGGATCGTCATGGAAATTACTCTTGACGCTGTCAAGATTTTCTTCTTGACGCCGTCACCTACTGTTCCCAGCAAGGAAAATTAAGACTTTGGCGTTTTCTTCACTTTTATGCTCCAAAAACGTCCGAATTGCTTCCTTTTCTTAATTTCTCTCCCAAAGTACCTAAAATCATAAAAGGAACGATTTATGGCAATATTTGATCAAATAAATTCAATTCCGGGCTTAAATGACCCCCTAAAAGTGGTTCATTTTTCGCCTCATCATATACCCTTACACTTGAGATTTGCTTGTCCTCAAGAAAATGCGCTTTTATTCTAGTCAAAATACAAGTTAGGGGTCATTTAACACTTATATAAAAGTAATTACAACAAATAATCATTCCACTAAAGACCAATAGACAAGCACGGAGGTCATACACAAGCACCTCACAAATAGTGTTTAGATACTCACATCTCTCGGGTGTAATAAAGTATAAATTACAATATGGAAACGGAAGATATCTCTCACTACCTGTCATAGCAAAATAGATTACCATAGGCTTGGGAAAGGATCAAACCTCCACCACATGGCGTAAGCACCTAGGATAAACTATCAAAGAGGTCTTTTAAAGGGTTGTAATGTTAGGTGTAGGGATATGAAATACACAGTTTTTTTGGATAAAGGAAGTTTTACTGGTGGCGAGTTAACAATCTTGGTTAATTACATGTACAATGTGGCGTTGCTAAGCCAAGACTAGACTCGACTTAAGCTAATAAATGAAAAATAACAAAAACATAAAATGAACATAGAATAAAAAGGGGTGGTAGTCCGTATGTTTTTTCTATTTTTCTTTTTCTATTTTTTTTCTTTTTTTTCGATTTTTTTTTTCGATTTTTTTTTTTTTTTTTTTTGCATACACTTTTACCCTACCATCCAAAATAATACATCATAGGGAATGAACATTCCCCTTACACTTGAATCTTTACATACTTTACAATAACTAATCTAATGACTCAAATTAAGATAATCAAAACACTTGGAGTACTTTTAAGATTAACGTACATATGGGGGTAATAAATGATGTTCTTCCCCATTACTCCATACATAAGTACTTTACCCATGAGTCCCAATCGTCCCAAAACAATATGTACAAGGATATGCCTCGACTTAGCAACCATGTAATCAATTAGATAGTTAACTTAGGGTTTAACAAATAACAATAATGCACTAAAAATGAGCGCATACACGGAAGGCTAAGGCGATTTGGTTGTACATTTAAGTGGGGTGTAACAAATTCTTCCTTTAAGTAAGATGCTTAAAGTTAGAAACGAAAAGATAGGCTCGGAGGGGTGTACTAGGGGTTTCGTGTACTAAAAATGAGTACAACGCTAAGGTGTGGGAAAAATTAGTTGACTTAACTAGCCAAGTAATATGACTTAAATGGTCAAGTAATTATGATACGGGTTTAACACAAGGGTGATCCTAATGCCTCTTATCATGTAGTAAATCCTACTACACGAATGTAGTCTCACTAGCGGTCTCGGGATGCATCACTAACGCAAGTTCTAGAATCTAAATGCTACCGGTACACTCATAAGCACTAATAATAAATGCTTTTCCTATCAAATCTAAAGGCGAACCTCACATATTTGAATGGAAAATTTTTCTGAATATACGGTTATGTGCTAGTCATACAATCTCCTATCCATGAGACGCTTGCTATGGCTAAAGTTTCACTCCTAAATGTTGTAAAAAAATTTAAATTTGGCGCTAGAATTACACTAACAAGTATTTCTCATAGTTTTATTACACATCTACCATTAAACAAAACAAACTCAAGCGAATGTGCATATGTAAGGTATCATCTTTTTACCCTCCCCTTACACTTAAGATGAACATTGTCCCCAATGTTCAAGTAAAGAATGTAAAAGTTAAAAAGTAAAAAGAATGAAATCAAATACTCCCCTGATTCGCTCGGTATGGATAATAAGGTGGCCAGGTTAAATCTTCCTCCAAGAAAATGAACAATCAAAGCTTCCCATCCAGAATATAAATCATCTTCTTGTCATACATAACCTGTAAATCCTGAGAAAACAGACAAAAACAACCTCGCGTAAAATCGGCGGCTTCCTATATAAGTTACTAAATCCTAGAAAACAAGATAAGATATAATGCTTGTGGAATGAAGTTTGCAGATTTCCTGGAGATGATAAAACTTAATAATTCACAAAAACCATAAGACTCCATTAGAAAAACAAAACTGGTAAAATTTCCAGATTTTTACACGTGACGCCGTCAAGAATTAATTCATGACGCCGTCAGAAGTGACCTGCAGAAATTCTTATGTTAAGTTTCCGGAAAATTTCTAGAAAAACTTGGTCCTACTTCCTGGAAAATCCTGCAAAACTTCATTATGACTCAATACAAGCATTTGACTCTAACAAATACGAATATACATGTTCATTTAATATTGTGGAGAATCATGATCGGTTTGTTTCTTAAAAACATATTTGGAGTTTCCCCTTACACTTATCTTTTGCAAAAATACTTTTAGGTGGAGTTAAGACTAGGCCAAAACAACAAAGTAAAGTATTTCCACTATTTAATTAAGAAACATGATCTACCAACATTAAAAATAAAGCATGCATACGGAAGCAAATAACAAACAAACAAAATAAAATCACATAAAACATGGGTTGCCTCCCAAGAAGCGCTTTTCTTTATTTACGAGTCTTGTAGCTAGACTCAAGGTCATGGGTTACATTTTCCTTTCCACTTTTGTGCTAACTCAAAACATCTAACCCAATTCTCATCACGCTTGTATTCCGGGCCTAGATTCAGGCAACCCGAATAGTAAGTTCTCCTCCTCTTATAATAGGCTGCATCAGTAATTCCATCTTCCTTAACCTCATAGGGTTGAATCTCATCAATTTGTAGATTCTTGATGCCCTTTAATTCTTCCTTCATGTGAGGCATCATAAAAGTGACCTTCTCTATCCCATTAGTAAACTGAGCTATCCCCTTCTCATGGTCGTAATACATCTTAGTCTCCTCAACAAAAGGTTGTCCTAAGACTACTTCTCCAAGGTGTGGATCAATAATGCCTCTAACATCTTCTAGGATTACAAAGTCGCATTGATAAGTAAAATTTCCTATAAAGATGTGTACCCCTTTAACTCTCCTGGCAAAGTTACATAGCCTATTAGAATTGTAAGGGTCTTTTCTAGGGCTTAACCTTTCGTTCATTATCCAATTGTAATAGAGCCTAGACATGATATTCATGGGTGCTTTTAAGTCAATGTATGTATGCTCTCTAGACATGTACCCAATCATGCAAGGAATTTTTATGTTCCTGAAGTTATGCCTCCTAATCCATGGTGTCTTTCTATATTTTGAGGGGCAAGGATGTTGTAAGAGGAACCTGTGGTAACTCAATTCATCCGGGGTTGGAGCGAAGTATATAAACTCAATTTTCATTTGGAGAGGCTTAATGAATTTCTTAAATGTGTTAGCTTCTCTCTTTTTTCTTTTATGCGCGATAAGCCTCTTGCTAATTTCTAAACGGCGACTCTCTAATTCCATAAAGACCACACTAGTACAAACGAAAACACGAAGAAATAAGATAGACTAAAGAAAACCTAAAAATAAAAATAAAATCTCACTAGAAAGGAATCTAGCAAGTAGACCTAATAAAAAGAGATTCTAACCTAGACAATAACTATTCCCCAGGCTGCGGCGCCAAAAACTTGATTTTTGGGAATCGCACCAGGCTTTACCTCTCAAGGGATCTTGAGAAGCTTACAACCCCCACCAGGCAGTGTACCTGATCGTTGTAGTATAGTATAGTGACAAGTACCGGGGGATTGATCATTCAGCTAGGAATAGTGTCGCTAGGATTAGAAAACCTAACTATTAGTTCTAAAGGTGAGGGATGATTCTTTTTGTATTTTTTATATTTTTTTAGAAAAGCAAGTAAAAATCTCGGGTTTGAAGGATTTAGGCGGAATTAGTTGCTAGTCAACTAACCCAATACTAAAGATGCAATCAAAATAAAATACAAGAAATGAAAATAAACTAAATTAACTAAGGTTGTGAGCAATTAGTGGAGAAAATGTGTTTACTTAGATTTCACTACTCCCTAGATATCTTTTACACGTTAATTACTTGTTATAGTTGCGTGGATGACGGATTGTATTCCTTAATACCATTCATGGGGTGGCGCACTTAATTCCCCAATCCTATGAGTGCCTACTTCACTCCTATGTCGAGCCGGCTAAGAAGCTCCTAACATGGGATCATTAGAATTTACTCATGCATTAAATACAACCAATAAAACCTAGTGCATGTCAGTTCATGTTTCCTAAGACGTTCAAGCATGTTACCATTTGGAGATCTGCCAGTTTTCTTAAGCCTAACATCGAATTCATTCATCCAATACAACTATAAACAAGTAATCAACACATAATTAACATCTAGGTTTCATTAGATCCAAGCAAATACAAAATAGATCTAGCCTAGCATGATGGAATTAAGACAAGAACAAGATATAGACAACCAACACATAGACATATTTATTGAATTAAAAGAATACTTATCTCAATTACACATGAAAGGTATCAAGGGCTTAGAACCCTTGAAAAACCTGTAAAATTCGTACCATGTTCGTACTTAGGGTTTCCCCAAAACTTCTCTCTTTTTAATGTGAAAATTAGAAAACTATATATAGGAAATAGGGTCTGGCGGCGTCAAGATAAATTTTGTGACGCCGTCATCTCGCCGCCAAAATAAATCTCGGACTGCCTTGATCCAGATCTGACGCCGTCAAGTGTTATATGTTTCTAGGCCGTCATGCATTTTCCTCTTGACGCCCTACTTCGTGACGCCTTCAAATCTGTACTGGATCGTCATGGAAATTACTCTTGACGCTGTCAAGATTTTCTTCTTGACGCCGTCACCTACTGTTCCCAGCAAAGAAAATTAAGACTTTGGCGTTTTCTTCACTTTTATGCTCCAAAAACGTCTGAATTGCTTCCTTTTCCAGATTTCTCTCCCAAAGTACCTAAAATCACAAAAGAAACGATTTAGGGCAATATTTGATCAAATAAATTCAATTCCGGGCTTAAATGACCCCCTAAAAGTGGTTTATTTTTTGCCTCATCAGGTCCTCACACTATTGAAGTTGGCAACAATGGTCCTTGGAAATAACTTTGGAGCAGTTGCACTTTTGGTCCCTCATTTTTAGCATAATTACGAAAATGGTCCTTGTGCACCATTAACTACCAAACGGACCTTTTTTAGTTATTACAAACCAAATACCCAATCCAAACACCACAAACAGCCCACCCCATCCTTATATCACCCTTGGCCCAAATAACACCCCAAGCCCAAATCACAAAACCACCCCACGTTTAATATATTATCCCGGTCAAAATCAAGTCAAACCCCCCAAACCGTTTACTGTTCATCGTCCCTAAGCTTTCCCCTAATCCCTGGTGCTTTGTCTCCCCCTCCTCCCAATCTCCTCACCAACCTCACCAAACATCATAAATACTATCACCTACACCCAACCAACCCCCTCCTCATAAATGCACAAACCAAACCCAATTTCCATGTTTTCCCGCCAAAACAGGATTTCAAAGGCTGTGATTAACTGAGGCTATCCAACGGTTGAAGATCAAGTAGGAAAGTCCAAGGAACCCCTCAGGGCTTATATAAGTTAAAAAAGAAAAAGTTAGAATTATTAGTGAGAGTAGAATAGTAGTATTGTAATATAGATTGTTGACTTAGCTTAAATTTCCATATTCTATTGTAATTTCTGGCTTAAAATTCTTGTACTAAGTATTTATAGTGTATTTGAAACTCAATTTGATCATCAATTGCAAGATCTCAGTTCTGCTTTTCCAATTTGTGTTTTCAAGTATAAAATCTCAAATTATTGTTAAGTTGTCAAATGTTGTTGTTTAGATGTTTTTTGTTGTTCATATAAGCTTATTAATAAGTTTCTTAAAGCTTTCAAAGCAGTTAAAATAGTTTGAATCAGTAACCAAAAAATTCTCAAAAATACAAAAAAAATAAAATAATAAATAGATAAAAAATGAAAAATCTAGTTTGAAGGTGACACAAGATTGAAACCTGGTTGAACTTGGATGACAGTGGTTGTAGTACCTCATGGGAGGATTTAGGTCATGTTCTTGGTATTTGGTTTTCAGTTCTAAGCATGGATCATGTGTAAGCTCAATATTTCATTTTCTGTCTATTTACTGTACAACTGCTTAATAAGTGCTTATTTCTGTTCTTTTTGGCTTCTTAGGTGTAAGTCAGTCATAATATTGCTTTACATTACATATTGGATCAGTAGAATTCTAGGATACTTTCTTTTTCGCATCCACTGCCAAATTAACTTATTTTAGTAGTTTCGGTGTTTGTGGTTTTGACTCATGTTTCTGAGCTTATTTGAAGTTCCTTAGTTACAATTAGTAATTAGGAATCATTTTTATGGTTTAAATCTGTGGAGTTTTTTGAATCTCACAATAACAGTCACTATCAAGGGGTGTTTGGGTTTGCTGTCTTAGATAGGCTCAGGGAGTTTTTTGTTATTGTTTTCATTTGTAACATGTCACTATAGGTCTAAAAAGGTCTTGCAAGTCACAAATTTGGGACTTGCTTAGTTAGAAGTCAAAAATCCACCCTCACACCCTCCAACAGTTAACTGTTGGAAGGTTTTGATCCCAAATCCATTATTTCCATTAAATAGTTGTTAGTTTAGCCTAGAGTAGCCTTAATCTGTCATATTTCATCCATATCAGTTAATTAGAAGCAAACAAATCTCACTAAAGTCAACTAACCAAGTTTTCATTCAAAAGTCAAAAATTTCTTTTGTAGAAAATCTCAATTTTTCAAGGATTTGTTTTGAATTATCTGTTAAGATCTAGGGCTTGTTCTTTCTAGGATTTGTAGTATTCCAGCTAATCTTCAAGGTCCATTTGTTCTTTTATTTTTGCCATTTTTCTACTGGGCCCCAGCTAGGTCCAAACACACTTGCAGGGGAGGGGTAATCCCCTGCTGCATCAGCAGACCTCCACCAAGCCACCTTTGGTGGTGTTTTCTGACCTCCACAGTGGTCCACAAGCCACCCACTTGGTTCCTCCCAACCCCCTCCTAGTACTCTTCTAGGATTGACCTTTAGTTTGACCTAGGACCCTGTGGACCCCACCTGAATCAGCCCCTTAAGTTTGTCCCATTTTCTGAGTTGAGCTAGTTCCAAAGTGCTTATAATTGTGCTTATTAGCTTATTCTGTGGATCCCTTTGGCTTTTTCCAGCTTAAGCATGTCCAAACAAGTTAAGTGAACCAAGTTCCACCATAGTGGGTCCCACTTAAGCTCATTTGAGCTTATTTGCTTATTTAGTCAACAAAAGTCAACTGTGGTGCTAAAAAGCATCCACAGTGCTTATTTTCAAGATATAAAAAAGTTGTTTTTACAAAAGTTTAATGTTTTTATGTATAAAATAGATTTCTAAAAGAAAAATCAAGAAAAAACAATTTAATAATAAGTGATAGTTTCTATTTAATATAATTTAAATTTTAATTTTCATTTTTAAATTTTTGTTAAGCACTTAGCTTTTTTACATTTTTATTAAATTCCTTTTGTATTAAAGTAATTTTAATAATTTTCTCAGATTTTTATTTTATCATTTGGTATTTATTAGATTTAATGTTAGTTTTATTAGTAATTAATTAATATTTAAGTTTTGAATAGCATAATTAGTTTTTATTAAGTAAGACCTAGTTTTTATATTTTTCTAGCTTTTATATAATATAATATAATTTTAGGAATTTTTCTAGAATTTTTACTGTTCATTTGCTATTTTTTATAATTTAAAATAGTTTAATTAGGTAATTAATATTTAATTAGTAATTAATTAATATAAAAATCACGAAAAGACAAAAATACATATTTTTAGTTTTAAAACTTGTTTTTAGTTATTTTATAATTATAGAAATTTTATTTTCACTTTTCTAGTATTTAATTAATATTATATTGTATTTAAGTTATTTAAATATTAATAATTAGTATTAATTAGTAATTAATTAATAATAAATAATTAAATAGTGTAAAAATTTATTTTCTTTTTCTAAAAATTTTCTTTTATCTTTTAGTTTGTAAAAAAGTCATTTTCACCCCCTGTGGGTTTTCAGATTTCAGTTTTCACTTTTTATTTCGTACGTTCGCGTAAATTTAAACTGAACGTACACGTTTTTAGGTTTTAAACATTTCTGGTTTTTCTAAATTTACAGTCTTGTTATAATAGCTTATTTAAGCTATTTCTTTGTAGATTCCTTAGCTTAATCACTCACAAACCCCTTTCCCGTCCAGATTCACCCGATCACAGATCCGTTTGTTAACCATCACACCTCGTCGGGACATAACGACCCGGGGAAACACTATATTCCGCGGAGCATTGACTCTATGCAGTTTGACCATATTCACCACATCTATGGTTGACTTTGCTTGACTGTTTGGAGCCAATCACCTGTCATAGCAAAATAGATTACCATAGGCTTGGGAAAGGATCAAACCTCTACCACATGGCGTAAGCACCTAGGATAAACTATCAAAGAGGTCTTTTTAAAGGGTTGTAACGTTAGGTATAGGGATATGAAATACACGGTTTTGTTGGATATAGGCAATCTTTACTGGTGGCAAGTTAATAATCTTGGTTAATTACATGTACAATATGGCGTTGTTAAGCCAAGACTAGACTCGACTTAAGCTAATAAATGAAAAATAACAAAAACATGAAATAAACATAGAATGAAATGGGATGGTAGTCCGTATGGTTTTTCTCTTTTCTTTTTCTATTTTTTTTTCTTAAAATTTTTTTCGGTTTTTTTTTTTTTTTTTTTTTTTTTTTTGGCATACACTTTTACCCTACCATCCAAAATAATACATCATAGGGAATGAACATTCCCCTAACTCTTGAATTTTTACATACTTTACAATAAACTAATCTAATGACTCGAATCAAGATAATCAAAACACTTTGAGTACTTTTAAGATTAACGCACATATGAGGGTAATAATATGATGTTCTTCCCCATTACTCCATAACATTAGTACTTTACCCATGAGTCCCAATCGTCCCAAAACAATATGTACAAGGATATGACTCGACTTAGCAACCATGTAATCAATTAGATAATTAACTAAGGGTTTAAACAAATAACAAAAATGCACTAAAGATGAGTGCATACACGGAAGGCTAAGGCGATTTGGTTGTACATTTAAGTGGGATGTAACAAATTCTTCCTTTAAGTAAGATGCTTAAAGTTAGAAACGAAAAGATAGGCTCGGAGGGGTGTACTAGGGGTTTCGTGTACTAAAAATGAGTACAACGCTAAGGTGTGGGAAAAATTAGTTGACTTAACTAGCCAAGTAATATGACTTAAATGGTCAAGTAATTATGATACGGGTTTAACACAAGGGTGATCCTAATGCCTCTTATCATGTAGTAAATCCTACTACACGAATGTAGTCTCACTAGCGGTCTCGGGATGCATCACTAACGCAAGTTCTAGAATCTAAATGCTACCGGTACACTCATAAGCACTAATAGTAAATGCTTTTCCTATCAAATCTAAAGGCGAACCTCACATATTTGGGCGGAAATTTTTTTTGAATGGTACGGTTTTGTGCTAGTCATACAATCTCCTATACATGAGATGCTTGCTATGGCTAAAGTTTCACTCCTAAATGTTGTAAAAAAATTTAAATTTGGCGCTAAAATTACACTAACAAGTATTTCTCATAGTTTTATTACACACCTACCATTAAACAAACAAACTCAAGCGAAAGTGTATCTGTAAGGTATCATCATTTTACCCTCCCCTTACACTTAGGATGAACATTGTCCCCAATGTTCAAGTAAAGAATGTAAAAGTAAAATATGTAAAAAGAATGAAATCAAATACTCCCCTGATTCGCTCGGTATGGATAATATGGTAACCAGGTTAGATCTTCCTCCAAGAAAATGAACAATCAAAGCTTCCCTTCCAGAATATAAATCATCTTCTTGTCATATATAACCTGTTAAACTTGAGAAAACAGACAAGGCAAGCTCGCGTAAAATCGGCGGCAATCTATATATGCTAACAAATCCTAGAAAACAAAGTAAGATATAATGCTTGTGGTATGATGTTTGCAGATTTCCTGGAGATTATAAAACTAAAGATTCAACAAAAACTTTAAGACTCCGTTAGAAAAACAAAACTGGTAAAATTTCCAGAATTTTACACGTGACGCCGTCAGGAATTTCTTCCTGACGCCGTCAGAAGTGACCTGCAGAAATTCTTATGTTAAGTTTCCGGAAAATTTATGGAAAAACTTTGTCCTACTTCTTGGAAAATCCTGTAAAACATCATTATGACTCGATACAAGCATTTAACTCTAACATATACGAATACACATGTTCATTTAATATTGTGGAGAATCATGATCGAGTTTGTTTCTTAAAAATATATTTGGGGTTTCCCCTTACACTTATCTTTTGCGAAATACCATTGTATGAAGTTAAGACTAAGCCAAACAACAAAATAAAGTATTTTCACCATTTTAGTTTTGAAACATGATCTATCAACAATAAAAATAAAGCATGCATACGGAAACAAATAACAATCAAACAAAAATAAAAATCACACAAAACATGGGTTGCCTCCCAAGAAGCGCTTTTCTTTATTTACGAGTCTTGTAGCTAGACTCAAGGTCATGGGTTACTACGTCACCTCATCCCTTGAGATGATGTACCCCATGTAGTTTCGATCATTACTTCTCAAGTTAGCCATCCCATCTTGGCTTATGCTTTCAATTGTGAAAGGCCCATACCACCAGAGACTCGGTTTATCGGGAGGTGTCATTATCTCCAAGTGTCTTAAGAGTACTAAGTTCCCTTTTTCGAATGGTACATGGTTCCTCGTTGGTTGACTATGTTCGAACTCGACATGAACTTCATTGCTTTTGCTTTTGCTTCTTTCATGTTTAGCCTCGTTGTAGCTTTTGATTCTTGCCTCCCATGCAAGTATTTTCTCCTGAACATGAATAGGTGATGTGTCAATGTTGTTTTTGAGCTTTCTCCCCCTCAAACTCTCCTGCCCATATTGCGGGGTCATGGGAAAGCTAATCTTTCTTTTTCTTGATTTAAGCTCAATTTTCCTACCTTCATACTCAATGACAGCTCTTACGGTGGTGAGGAATGGTGCCCCAAGGATTATTGGCATGCATCCATCTCCCTTATCATCGATGATCATAAAATCAACGAGATACATGAATCCTGCGACATTGACCAACACATCTTCTGCGGTTCCTAGGGGGTACACGTAAGAGTGTCCAGCGAAGGACAGCCTAACACGAGTGGGGGTTGGCATTTTTGATGTTAGTTGGGTGTAGATAGTTAGGGGCATAAGATTTACTTCCGATCCTTGGTCGGCGAAAGCATTTAGATATTTCAAATTCCCGATGCTGGCCGGTATCTCAAAGTTCCCACACGCCATCTGCTTAGTAGCCACTTTTTGTACCAATAGTTTCTCGAATATCGGTCCCCCAGGTAATGTATCATACTCATTCTTTCCCTCTTCCTCCTTCTCTGAACCCTGTTTGGAAGATTGGTTACGCCCGTCACCCTTTATCCAATTTGTTATAGTGCTTTCGTTTATATCATGTTTCAGGTAGTAACTTAAGGATTGGGATTTTGGCGGTTCTTCTGTGGTTTGTTCACAAGGGGTTTCTACTTTCTCATTATCCGTGTGTACAATTGTGATGGAATTAACAAATCGGGTAGTGGGGATGACGCTTTCTTTCCTCAGTAACATCCTTTCGGGGGTTTTCTGGTTGGCATACTCCTCCATTAGGCTCATCATCTCATTCTTTTTCTCTTGCATCTCCTCTTTTTGTTTATAAACTGCTTCCTCGAATCTAGCAAGCCGCTCTGAATCAGTTGCCATGTATTCCCTCATTCTGGCTTCAAATTCCGGGCTAAGTTTCTCGGGAGGGGAACAAGGTGGGGCATAGTTTTGAAAAGTCTCAACATTCTCTCTAGAGGGTGACTCTGATAACGGCGTTAAAGTCATTTTCGAGATAGAATTGACAGTAGCCCGTCTAGGACTTAAGGGTCTCTTTTGCCTTTCCTCAAAATAGTCAACTTTTGCCTCGAGTTTGCAAAGGAGTTCATCAGAGATTTGATTAGTCCCTCCAGGTGTGGAGATTGCGTTGATGGCCGCTTTTATAGTATGATTAAACTCCCATAACTCTTGATTATTGGTAGCAAGCTCTTCAATAATTGCCCAAGACTCCTCGGCGTCCTTAACATGCAATCTACCTCCTGTGGCTCTATCGATTGTACGTTTAGTGTGATAGTCGACATGGTCATAGAAAATCTGAACTAATAACCAAAGATTTATACCATGATGAGGGACTTTGTGAAGTAGATCCCGAGCCCATGCTTCGTAGAAAGTTTCACCCTGATGTTGTTCAAACATCAAAATGTCATTTCTAAGCATCGCAGTCTTCCCCGGTGGGAAGAATTGGGCAAGGAAATGAGTGGTGAGATCATCCCATGAGGTGATGGATCCCGCGGGGAAACGCTCAAGCCATTGACTAGCTTGATCACGTAGAGAGAATTGGAATAGGCGTAATCGGGTTGACTCTCTAGTTGTAGCATCAAGGTCTATAGAATCTACGATTTTAAGGAAGTCCTAGAGATGTTGATTTGGATCTTCGGAATGAAGTCCATGGAATGCACATCCGCTTTACACCAACCGGATGGTGTCGGATCGCAAGGGAGACACATTGGCTCCTTGGGTGAGCTCAATGGTGTTTTGGTAGCCTTGGTGGCTAGGTCGGGAGTACTCTCCTAGGGTTCGGGGCCTAAGAGGTTGGTTAGCTAGTGGTGGGTTTTGTGGGTGATCTTGTTGTGGTGGGTTGATGGGTTCAAAGATGTTACCACCTTCCATGATGTCGGATGGTAAAGATTACAAACAAAGGCACAAAGAAATAAGATAGACTAAAGAGAACCTAAAAATAAAAATAAAATCTTACTAGAAAGGGATCTAGCAGGTAGACCTAATAAAAAGAAATTCTAACCTAGACAATAACTATTCCCCGGCAGCGGCGCCAAAAACTTTATGCGTGGGAATTGCACCAGGCTTTACCTCTCGAGGGATCTCGAGAAGCTTACAACCCCCACCAGGCAGTGTACCTGATCGTTGTAGTATAGTATAGTGACAAGTACCGGGGGATTGATCGTTCAACTTAGGAATAGTGTCGCTAGGATTAGAAAACCTAAGAACTAGGTCTAGAGGTGAGGGATGATTCTTTTTGTATTTTTTTATGTTTTATAAAAGCAAATAAAAATCTCGGTTTTTGAAGGAGTGGGCGGAATTAGTTGCTAATCAACTAACCCAATGACTAAGATGCAATCAAAATAAAATAACAAAAATGAAATTAAACTAAATTATACTAGTGGTGTGAGCAATATATGGGAGAATTATGTTTACTTAGATTTCACTACTCCCTAGATATCTTTTACAGGTTAATTACTTGTTACAGTTGCGTGGATGACGGATTGTATTCCTTAATACCATTAATGGGGTGGCGTACTTACTTCCCCAATCCTATAAGCTCCTACTTCACTCCTATGTCGAGCCGGCTAAGAAGCTCCTAACATGGGATCACTAGAATTCACTCATGCATTAAATACAATCATAAAAACCTAGTACACATCAGTTCATGTTTCTTAAGACGTTTAAGCAAGTTACACAATGGAGATCTGCTAGTTTTCTTAAGCCTAACATTGAAATCATTGATCCATTACAACTATAAACAAGCAATCAACCTATAATCAACATCTAGGTTTCATTACATCTAAGCAAACACATGAAAGATCTAGCCTAGCATGTTAAAATCAAGACAAGCACAAGATATATTCAAACAACACATAGACATATTGAATGAATTGAAAGAAGACTTATCTTAATTGAACATGAAAGGTTTCAAGGGGTTAAAACCCTTGAAAATACTGTTACAAACGACCTAGGGTTTATTAGGTTCGACCCTAGTATTCTCCACACAAGTTCCTCTCTAATGAATGAAAAATAAAAAAGTATATATAGATTTTGTGAGGTGACGGCGTCAAGAGTAACTTTCTGACGCCGTCATCTCGCCGCCAATAAAGTTCTCGGACTGCCTAGATCTGGGTCTGACGCCGTTATGTGTAATCCTGCTCCAGGCCGTCACCAAAATAACTCTTGACGCCCTTCTTCTGACGCCGTAATGTTTTCTCTGGGTCGTCATGCATTTTGCTCTTGACGCCGTCATATTTTCCTTCTTGACGCCGTCAGGTACTGTTCCCAGCGTGGAAAATTAAGTCTTTGCCGTTTTCTTCACTTTTATGCTCTAAAAACGTCCAAAATGCTTCCTTTTCCAGAATTCACTCCCAAGGTACCTAAAATCACAAAAGGAACGATTTAGGGCAATATTTGATCAAATAAATTCAATTCCGGGCTTAAATGACCCCCTAAAAGCGGTTCATTTTTCGCCTCATCATTCACACAATGCTAAGCTAACAAGTCTTGCAACGTTATGTTAAAACTTGTAAAACTTTCGAATGAACTTGTGATCTTCTTGCTACAAAAGAATCTCACAAAGATGAAGTATGAATGAGTCAGATGTAAGAAATGAGAGTATGTATTGAAAGCATATGATTGTAAGTGATAAAGGATTTCTTGGATGTTGCTTTCTATTTATAAGCTAAAGGCTTCAGCAAGCCACGGAAATAGCAGAACCCTTTTGAGGGTTCCGTCCTCTTTGGGGTTTGGTTCCGCCAGACTTGACATGAAAATCCCCAAGAAATCTTTCCAAATCTAGACTAGATATTTACCAAATCTCACTCTGATACATTGAGTAAGAATCTAATCAAGATATGTATGAGATCTTCCAAAGTCAACTATAAGATTTTGGAAATCTTTCTAATATTACACATGATGCATGCCATGATGTTATACTACATTTTCTATTTTTAGAAATATGAAAATGTTATATTTTTATGAAATGTAAATGTAGCAAATATGATGTTTAGTTTGAAATAAAAGTTTATAAATGAAAGACTTAAACTATATTTATGTTTTTCTAAATATAAAGTTTACACTTTGTCGTTAACAAAATTTAGCAAAGATCGTAAAATATAAATAAAGTTTTTAGACGATATTTGTATTAACAACGCTCACAAATCCTTAGCCATCTCGCAAGAAAAGAAAATATGATTAACGGTTTCAACATCTTCACCGCAAATAGGACACAAGGTTGAGTCGACGTCGATGCCTTTCCTTCCAAATTAACCCTGGTAGGAAGTTTATTAATATATATACTAAACGGCATTTGAAATGACGCTGTGTATGTGTATGGCTCCATGTTTTTTTTCGGCCTGCTACTTGTGCAGTGATCCAACGATCCAACCCAAAAAAAATAATAATAATAATAAAATCCTTAGATACGTTTGGCGACATCCAGAATCTTCACCAAGGTACTATTACACACACCTTCGTACCAGAAACGTGACCTGTTGAGGATGACGAAGAAATCTTATTAACAAGGTGCGTTTTATTTTCTCCTTTTGTTTGTTGCTTAACTACTTCTTTAGTTTATGTTTTTTGCAACAAGAATCAGGTGTGACCATCATATCATATTCATTCTTTGCTGATTTCTAGGTTTATGGTGATTTTGTTGAAAACTTTTTGGTCATCAGTTTGCAACATAAAAATTATGTGGTTGAACATGAGAAAAAAATGGGAAAAGGGCCTTTGTTTGTGAAATTGATAAAAGACATTTTCTTAAAAGATAGGGTTTAATCTAATAAACTTGTTTTTAGGTGAATTAGGAATTTGGGTTGTTGTTATGGTTAATAGTGTGGAAAGTGTAGATATAGTTGTGCCTACAATGTGTTTGATGATATGCCTAAGAGAGTTGGAAATGTAGATATAGTTCTCACTTTAATTTTTTTTTCTTCTTCAGTTTAAAGGGTGTCTTCTTTACTCAACAAAGGTCTTTTGAAGGAAGCGAAACTGCTGAGGATAGTTCTCCAGGCTTTTGTTTTCTTTGTTTCATTTTTTTAAGTTTAATTTTCTTTCTTCAATTTGGATAGATAGATTGAAGTATGGTTATAAAATTTCTCTAAATTCTTGATTTTGATGTTTGTAGGTGTGGGAATGTATGGATCTGACCCGAAGGTTGCAACTGAACTCGATAATTGATGGGATGGCGGATGACATACTCCAAAATTTGAAGACATTGTAAGTTATTCCACATGATGTTTTTTTGCTACATATTCTATTTATCGACACAAGATTTACCAATATCCGAACCTCATCCCTTATCTGCTGTAAATGGTGTCGCTGTTAAAAACCGACTTAAGAGATCAAAAGTTACTGAAGTTGGTAACATATTTCAATGTCCATTTAAGTAGTATGACATGACTTTAGTTTTTTTTTTTTTTTTTTTTTTTTTTTTTTTTTTTTTTTTTTTGTAAGAGATGTAGCATGGATTGGCAGAAACAGTGAAAGAAGGAGGCACAGATGTGAGGATTCTGGAATGGTCATCAACCATTAACAGGTAATGTGAGTAACATGAGAAACTTTTATGATAGTATGTTTTGTAGCAGTGCGCCCAAGGAATTTTATCTTCCAAAGTTTGCAAACATTTATATGTAAACTTATTGTCACAATTAGTTAAACACAAATAATATGAGCTTAAATTGCTGATGGTGTTGTTACTTGGAGTTATTTATGGATAAATATTGGCGTTATTGCCTGTTGTGTCAAAAGTAATGATAAACATAGCCCTTTATTAGGTAAAATTGTAGGCTGCAGTAAGCATTATTTATTATGTGTTTAATGATCAACGGCATGAAACAACGGCCCGTCACAAAGGCTCACCATAACATAGCATTATATGTGTTTTGACTAAAAAAAGGCTAACTAAAAAGAAACTACCCACTATAACAAAATTAACGAATCCGATAAAACCAACACTTATGGATAACATTTAAAAAAAATAACCGTCAACTACGACGTCACGCCGCAAAGTGGCGGACCGATGCCCGACTCGTTAAGGACCAATCTCCACAAGAAAACGTTAACTTTGATGGGGACACAATGATTCCAATGAGTAACATTAGATTCCACAACTAAGGTGTTAGCATCAATCAAAGTGCGAACATAAGCAACTGTAAAACCAATAAAAGTGTTAAGCAACCACACCGAGGTATCCTTTTGATCAAAAAGTGTCGGGATATGAAGATCAAAGTACTTCTGAAGATCAAAGTACTTCTGAAGCTCAAAGTACTGCTTGTGTATTATAGTCAAAGTACTGCTCGTGCATGAAGAAAGTTAAAGTACTTCTATTAATAAAGGACTGTTATGCAAAATCATTAACGGACTATTATGTAAAGTTATTAGAATATTCTAGAATTAGTTAAGATTAGAATTAGTTTACTTGTCGTTTAAGTATTGTAAACCGACTTAAGGTTTTCCTTGTGCCTATAAAAGGAGCCTTAGGGTGGTATTAGACGTACGAATACTTTAGAATACGATTAAAGAGTTATTAGGGTTGTTAGTAAATCTGTATAGAAAGCAGGTTCAAAGTTTGGTTTTAATATAATCATTGAAGTTCTTCTTAGCTTTGTTTAAGTAGATTCCGCATACTTAATAAAGTTATATCAGTCCTTCAATATTAATAGTTTTGGATTTGTTCAAGATTGTTAAACACTTACAAGCTACATAGTTAGTTTGGTCAGAGTACATCGATCCAACAAGTGGTATCAGAGCTTGTGTGGAAACTCTTATTAAGAAGAAACCCTTAAAACCGATTTTACAACAAACCCTAAAAGATGTCGACTGAAGTTGCACCAGTTCCATCCATCAGCTCAATCAGAATTCCTATTGTCAAGAAGGGAGAGTATGATCTATGCAGCATGAAGATGAGGCAGTACATTGCTATCACAGACCATGCTCTATGGGATGTGATTGTCAATGGTAATGTTGTTATTGAAGAACCTGTAGCAGTTGAAGGACAACCTACACCACCTAAACCAACCCTGCCAGCAGTTATAAAAAGAAATCAAGATAAGGCTCTCAACATACTGCTGTCTGCTATTCCTGATGGTCACCTACTAAAGTTTCATGATGCTAAGGATGCAAAATTTGCTCAGTATACTAGAGTTATATCGAGCAGAGGCATCTGTTGAAGATGCAAACTTGAAGTTTTTAAGAAGTTTGCCATCTGCATGGCATGTGGTTGCTACTATGATTAGAGGAAAACCTGGTTTGGATTCTATGGACTTTGATGATCTCTACAACAATTTAAAGGTGTATGAGCATGAGATGAATGGTAACATAGGTTCAAGTTCTCATCAGAAATCTCATAACATTGCTTTTGTATCTTCTGAAAACAGAGGTAGTACTTCCACTAAAAGTACTGCTTACCCTGTCCAAAGTACTGTTGGAGATAAACAGCATACCTACACAACCATTACTACTACCACTTCATCACCATCAAACAACAACAACTCTGATGATGTTATATGTTCTTTCTTTGCTCAACAAGCCACTTTACCTGTTACATATCAAGAAGATGTGTTGCAAATTGATGATGATGCTCCAGAAGAAATTGACATAAGATGGCAGGTTGCCATGATCACTGCAAGGATCAAGAAGTTCATGAACAAAACAGGAAGAGGTATTGATTTTAAAGCCAAGCAGCGTATAGCATTTGATAAATCTAAGATTGAATGCTTCAATTGTCAAAAGACTGGTCACTTTGCAAGGGAATGCAAGTTTGCAAAGTATCAGGCAAATATAATGATTGAAAAACCCAAGGTTGAAAGAAAGGAAGTTCCTATTGCTGAACCAAAATCACAACCTTTGGTGGTCAAGAAAATCTATCAGACGTTGACTGGAGTAATAAATTTGATGATGAACCAGTAAACTACTCTATGGTTTCATTGGAAGAGTTTGATTGGAGCACAACTTCTGATGAGGAACCAAGATTTGCTGCTTTGGAATCAAGAGATGGTCTAGGAAGCTTTGACTGGAGCATGGAGAGTGAAGAAGAACCTGTTAAGATTGCTATGGTAGCTACTTCACCAAGTGATAAGGTGAAAAGTGTACCGCTTTTAAGGGGTCATTTAAGCTCGAATTCGTGTTTATTTGATCAATTACTGCCCTAAATCGTTCCTTTTGTCATTTTAGGTACTTTTGAGGAGAAATCTGGAAAAGGAAGCATTTTGGACATTTTGGAGCATAAAAGTGAAGAAAACGGCAAAGTCTCAAAATCCTTGCTGGGAACAGTACCTGACGACGTCAAGACTTCACACATGATGGCGTCAAGCTTGGCAAAAGAGGTGGAAGTGGAAAATACACGTGACGGCCCAGAACATTTTTAGTGTAATTGACCGACGGCGTCACCAAGGCCGTCAGGGTCATTTTGCAAGTGACGGCCTAGAGCTTAATTTCTACATGAAGGCCTCAAGACTGGATCTAGGCAATACGACCCTTAATTTGGCGGCGAGTTGACGGCGTCAGAAGCTTCACCGTGACGCTGTCAGGATGTATTCTCTCTATATATATTTTCCAATTTTTCATTCATTATGTGTGGAACATTAGGAGAACTTCGGAGAGCTTAAACCCTAGACGAATTTTCTGTAAAAATAAGGGTTTCAACCCTTGTTCCTGTTGGAGTATGCTCGTGTCATAATAAATAATTATATGGCTAGACATATGTGAGCCTATGGGGTCACACACATATACACTTAGGTACCTCTTTATGTTGTATTTATTGTACTTACGACATGTAAATAAGCTTACGTAACTTGGGATCACTATCGGGCTTCCAATGATTAAGTAATGTACTTAATCCATTGGACTTGGAAAACAAATGGGAAGCCCATTTGGGGCCCTATGGTGGCCGGCCTAAAGGGAGGGTCAAAGGGGGGTTATGGTTGAATTAATTATCTAATTAAAAGGGATTTAAAATCTACTCTTAAGGATAACTAATTACCAAAAACTCTCTCCTCTCTCCCCTCTCTTCCTTGTACGGCACAAACACCAAACCCAATTAGGGTTTTGGTTTCCTTGATCAATTCCTTTGATTCTTGATTAATCAAAGGTCATTTGACGGTTACGGGTAGAAGGACTAGCATCCAAGAGGTATACGGTGAGGTGTAGTGTGGACAATTCATAGAGGTGATCAACCTTATTGATCATTTGGGTTTCTCATTCCATTCGTGGGTATTGGTATTGGCGGTGATTCCCGGTACACGCTACAAAGGTATAACTATCTTGTTTATCTTATTGATTGATCATATGGCTATATGAGATCCGTGTGGGTGATGTTGTTCCGCTGCGTTTATTTGATTTATATATATTTTATATTCATACATCACCTATAGTGGTATCATGAGCCATCATATGTGCCATATGATTATCGGGTATGCATAAAAATGGCTAAATCGGGTGTTTTTTGATGATTTTTGAAGTCATGGTTAAAACAGCCCTAGGGCTCCAATTTTTCTCTCATAGGACGACCCTTTAGGGGTCTTATGATCTGCACTTTTTGGTCCCATGGCCATTTGTTATGCATACGCTAATTGGTTACTTGTCAGGTACGTGAAAAATGGCCTAAAACGCGTGTTTTTGATCGGTTTTTGAAACGGTTTTAATTCAGCCCCTAAGGCCATATTTTCTGTGGTTAAATGGTATTTGGAAGGTCCTAATATCAGTGGGTTTTGACCCTTAAGTCATAGGAAACACGTACCTAACGGGGTTTTAATTCTTGTCAATTAATTTCTTCGTTTTCGTTGGCTAACAATTTAATTCTTGTTATTATTTTGTTTTCCATGCCAAATACATGCATGTTTGTCCATGGAGTTAGCCAACACCTTGTTTCATTCATAATATTATGGTATTTTTATGCTTATATGCAAAGCCGATGAAAACCTAGACCACTTGTGCATTGAATGGTTGGTTATGTTGTTTAATTTCGTGTTTTGGGGTTTTTGCCATTGTTTCGGCATTTATGTAATTATATTCTTTTGGTTGTAGCCATTGTTTGGGCACTTTTACAATAGATTAAAAGTAGATTAATTGTATTTTACTTTCAATATAATGTAATCGTGGCTTGGTGGTGAAAGGCGAAAGAGTTAAAGACGTTTTTGCCGAAAAATGACTGCTGGAACACCAGTTGGTAAAACGGAGTTTCCCGGTGATTGGTAAGGTATTTTTGGCTGAAATTTTATTTGTAGGTACCCAAGACATGGGCCTACAACTTTCTAGTTTTGAGCTAAGCCCGGGGAAGCCTCCATCATGGACTTTTGGGCCCTCTAACACAGAAATTTTGGAAGGACAGAAACTGCTTTTCATGTACATCATGAGTTTCCTACTTGCTCTTGATTGTCTTGGAGCAAGTGGGAGTCCTCCGTGTGGTTGTGTGGTTGTCCCTAGTTGACTCTTGGTTCTCGTGATGGCTCACGAGACCAAGCATAGGTTTTTTCATCGGTTGAGGCTTTGCATATTGTGGTTGTGTGTTTGTTTTGCTTTTTATATATCTTGTTTCATATGTAAAATTGCAAATAGTTTTCTATAAAACTTAAAACGAAACACAAACCATTTTCAAAACTAAGTCTTATGATTTAGTTTTACTAAGTTTTTGAAACTTAAAATCATTGTTTCTTAAAATAACACCTAAACTTGTTATGTATGTTATTTTATTTATGTATTGTCCAAACTTTATTATCCACGTAGGATTTATATTAGTCATGAAAATGGACAACTTGACACACATAAATTAAAACAATGATTAGACTTAAGTTAAGAAATGTTTTTAACTTGTGCTACGAAGGGTGAATGCATGCTCTTTTCGTACACCTTTTGATTTACATCAAAACTTTTACCCGTCAAAATTTAAGTCACGCCGTCCAATTTTGAGAACACTTGCAATTACTTTTTGCCTATGCGTGGGACCTAGGTTGAATTGTAACCCAAGGTGACTATTATCTATGCGTGGGACCTAGATATATTCTCGCACGTTCTCAAATTGGATGACTTAATCGAGTTAAGCGGTGAGACCTTGACCCGAGGCAAAGATGGGACTAAACATGCCTACATGACACTAGTTGTTTGACATTAGATGCCATGAGTCCCATAAGGATCTAAGAGTTGCACTTGTAATGCAATTGGTGATCGTCGCCTACCAATTGAATCTACTATTGCTAGCAGATCAACTGATGTGATAGTAGAAGCACAATGTGGATCTTAGCCTTTTACGTAAATTAATTGTTTTAAAATTGTAAACATGGGGTAATTAATTTATAAAAGGATAATTATCGAAAATACTAAATATGAACTTTGAGAATTCAATTAATGAATTAATGCAACACAAATCGTAAACAAAAGTTTGTTCTTTTATTGTTAAAAGGATCAAACTAAGTCTTCCTTTCCTTGTAAGAAAGAGACTTATCCTATCCTTTTCCTTATGAGGAAAAGCCATAATAGGAATATTTGAATTATCCTAATTCTAATCAAACTCAAAGCACACATACTCTAGAAATCGTGATGTCTTGTAAAGTCGAAACGGTTAAGTATGTTTGCACATCTTATTATTTCAAGTTCGTTTTATAACCCTAGTTCCGGTTTTGAAACCTTCAAGAAATATAAGATATTTGGATAACTATAGAACATGTTTTCTATAGCTACCAAACTAATATGAGTTAAAATAATTAGAAAACGGAAATATCAATAAACCGAAAAGTGGTAAAGGCAATTACTAGCATGATTACCTAGCAATGTGTCTTAACCCGATAAACATGGAGGAACTGCATGCCTAATTTTCAAGTTTAAAATAATGGCTAGCCCATCATCTATATATTAGAACTTGATGCTCTTCCTTGAATACCTAAGTACATGTTACTAGTCATAGTGACTCCCATTAGCAATAATGTGTAGATATTCAAAGAAAGCAGGAAAGTATCCAATCATCACTCACTCTCCACTGCTGATGTAACACTTTTAATGTTGTCTAATCCAGTGGGAGCTACATGATTGTATTACTGGTGACGAAACACATGTAATGTTCTCTAATCCAGTGGGAGTTGTAAGCTCTATTAACTTACAAGTTGCCTATCTTATTTCTAGATTGTCTTGAAATAATACATTACTTTCCACATATGAAGCATCAAAATTTTTATGTGAACCATTTCATGAATTTTATTAGATAACTTGTCGCGTTCCTGATGTTGCTTCCTGAAATGTTATCAATAAAATTGTTATGCATGATTCATTATAAAAGCGATAAAGTTCTACATATCTATATTTTGATTTTGACTAAAATCATATGTTATCTGTGACATTGTCATATTTGCTTGCATAATGTTGTGCCATGCACAAGTGGGAGAAATCTTAATTGTGTGCAAGGTACAACATATAACAATATGACTAATGGTTTTTCTTGACTGCAAGATAAGAAAATAAGGTTCTACTAGGACTTATACACATAAAATGTATGTTGCCCTAATTAGAAAAAATGTCAAGATAACATGAAAAGTTACTTCAACATATTTGCTGAATTGTTTAGTAATTATGATTATGTCTTCTTGTAAATTCATAATCATGAAGTATGTAATTAACTTGAAATTACTATTGAGGCCAATTATCGGCACTCATAATTACTTTAGTTGAATATGTTTAGGTCTCTTGTAAAGACATAAACATCAATTCCGTTAATTGTTGAAAGACTTATAACGTAAAGTAAAGACGTTAATTTGTTATGTCTTCTTGTTAAAGACATGTACACTTACGACGTATAATAAAATATTTAATTTTTATGTTTCTAGTTAAAACATACACATGAAGTCATTGACTTGGTCAAAGACTTTAAATATAAAGTATGCAGTAGGCTAAAAATACTATTGATGCCATCTGGTATGAATTGGTTGGCAGATACGTAAGCCAAAGAGTATAAGTTCATCTAATGAGTTGTGTGATTGTCTCACAATATCTATCCACGTGGAATACCACAACTTTATGGTATGTCCATCATGGATATTGTTTGATCTTTGATGACTTAAACTCTTTTACCTCAAAAGCAATCAAGGTTAGAAAATTGGATGTGCCATGCGTACACCCAATATGGTTCCAACCCAGAAGGAATTTAAGACACCATTGTATTATGGAATGGGATGAATCCCATTATGTCTTGATTGAAGTTCTGAATTTGTTAAATACCTAAGAGTAAGTAATTAACAAACTAGAATCAAGAACTAACGATGTATTTTGGATGTCCCACTTGAAAACAATTTATTGTTAATCAAGATGCTGAGTACTTGGAGATTAGTCTCCACTTACAAAAGCAACTGAGAGCACCTTTAGATCTTGAAGTCATTCAAGAGCTAAATACACAACCTTCTGAGTACACTTGCTAATGTCATTCTAAGGCTGAACATACATATGTTAAACCATAGATTGATATCTCACATTCATAAATCCGCAAGGATACCCCTAACACTTGAATGATATTTTTTATATCAATGTTAAGGGACATAAGTTGGAGGATCATAGTGAACCTGCTAACTAAAGAGATGCATGATCAGATCTTGAATCTGATGAATAACTCAAAACTATGAATGTTAAGATGCAGTCCTTTAAAGATAATCACTCATGGAGCTTGATTGATCTCTTACCAAATCAGTTAGACTGTGAGGTTTAAAATGAGTTTCTTGAACTAGAAGACTCATAAGGACAAACTTGTACACATATTTAATGCATGCGTAGTAGAAGGGGTTTACTCATGCTCAAGAAATTGATTATGATTAAATCTTCATACTTACAAAAAAAAATTAAATGTATAAAGATGATTAATTGTCATACTTGTTTTCATGTAAATGAAATATGACAATAGGATTTTAGAACACTTTTGATTACTTTTGCGAGGACGATGAGTAATCAAAAGGGTTTATGAATCTGTATAATCTTTATTATGTATACAAGACATAAGAATCCAGGTATGGATTAGATCATGCATCTAGGAGCAGAGATCTTAATTTAATCATTAATTTGATTTTGATTAAATAAGAATACTCCCGAGAACTCAGAGTGCAAGTAGGATAAATGAATTTATTTTCTTAAATCTCATATGTTGTTAACATATAAGAAACAATATTCCATCTAAGCTAGACTTTAATCCTTAGCCTGGAATGAAGTTTTAATTAAGGAATTTAGGAAATAAAACATAAAACCTTGTTGCATGTGTTTATTAGAATAAACATAAGCGGTTAATAATCTAAACACAATATGATATGTCATTGAGGGGAGTCTCAATGATCAATCTTACATGATGAGATTGAATGCATGAATGGAAATCTTAAGTTTGACTAAAGGATTCATTATGTAAGTCATATTATGTATTGGATTATTTATATCATTTGCATGAATGCAAGATGAGTTGATAACAACAAATATCTAAGTGAAAGTCGTTAGATAATTGTTAAACGAACAACCTAATGGACCTGCAAAGGACCAAATAGTTGTTCAAACGTTTACGGATATTTGAGGAGCTCTGTTATGTTTTCATTCATTAATGCTTATATAACTGAGATGATGCTCAACCCTAGTCGTAGTAGGATGACATCATGAATGATGACACCTTTAACTAGATGTGCTCGATTGAGAGCATTAATGCATTATACATTAAAAGAATAATAATACTTTACAGTTTAGGAAACTGTTATTATGACTGTCTAAAGTAGGTGTTTTGCTAGCTTCAAATACACTATGGAATGTATTGTTGCATTACTCGTAATGTACTTGATTGCACACATACAAAATGACAATCATCATTCAAAACATTTTTTGAATTTTGAAACAAGTATTCTCAAAGTTTACTCAGATGACTACTTGTTCTCTTGTACAACAAAATTGATCATGGTGGAAACATCGGATTCTGATCTATATGTAGTCTTGTGCATATCTGTTTTTAGTATTTGGATAATGGAACTGTAAGCAGTCGTATTTTATAATGAATTGATATACCGGGTATTATCGTCTTCATTTATACTACTGTGTTCTGTATTTGCATGTTTAAATCTATGAATAATTTATTTATTCTAAAATTGTCCATTGCCAGTTGACGATACGGGAGTATCATCGAATTAAGGTAAATGTGAGCGTGTTGGTGATTTATTTGCCAAACTCATATGTTGTTCATTGTGATGAACATTGGACTGACCCAACCTTCGAGATTTCACTACATGGATCGGCGTCAATAGTGAATCTCGTAAATGGTTATGTCTCTTATCCTTAGACTTGAGATGCAAGTAGGTCTTGCATGTGCGGAATTTTATTCTTTGATATGGTTAAACGCTGTCCTGAATAAGGTAGTTATAAAAACCATTTTCAGGAGTGATTTGAAACACATGAATGACACGTGCAGTCAAAACAGGATTTGTTCCTCCACATGTCATGGAGTTAGATACTATTGGGCCCCTCGATGAATTGAACAAATGTTTGTATGGCCGTACCCAAATGAGATTAAGATGACTCTTAATTCACTTGGTAATCTTGTTCAATATCTAGATCGAGAAACAGAATAGTTGAACAAATGGAATGACTTTGATCCATGTCTAGTGTTCAACATAGTATCTGTAACAAAAGGAAAGATGGCATTATAAACCATTTAAATGAGAAGTTTAAGAAACTACCCTCACATATTTCTAGGGGCATTGGCGTGTTGCTAGACGCTAACCTTTGCTTGTATAATTACTTGATTATTATGACGTCGCAAGTGGGAGCTGTTGGAGTATGCTCATGTCATAATAAATAATTATATGGCTAGACATATGTGAGCCTATGGGGTCACACACATATACACTTAGGTACCTCTTTATGTTGTATTTATTGTACTTACGACATGTAAATAAGCTTACGTAACTTGGGATCACTATCGGGCTTCCAATGATTAAGTAATGTACTTAATCCATTGGACTTGGAAAACAAATGGGAAGCCCATTTGGGGCCCTATGGTGGCCGGCCTAAAGGGAGGGTCAAAGGGGGGTTATGGTTGAATTAATTATCTAATTAAAAGGGATTTAAAATCTACTCTTAAGGATAACTAATTACCAAAAACTCTCTCCTCTCTCCCCTCTCTTCCTTGTATGGCACAAACACCAAACCCAATTAGGGTTTTGGTTTCCTTGATCAATTCCTTTGATTCTTGATTAATCAAAGGTCATTTGACGGTTACGGGTAGAAGGACTAGCATCCAAGAGGTATACGGTGAGGTGTAGTGTGGACAATTCATAGAGGTGATCAACCTTATTGATCATTTGGGTTTCTCATTCCATTCGTGGGTATTGGTATTGGCGGTGATTCCCGGTACACGCTACAAAGGTATAACTATCTTTTTTATCTTATTGATTGATCATATGGCTATATGAGATCCGTGTGGGTGATGTTGTTCCGCTGCGTTTATTTGATTTATATATATTTTATATTCATACATCACCTATAGTTCCATCCATGCTTAATTGAAGATAAGTTTTCCAATAATCATACGATATGTCTATGTGTTGTGTGATTCTATCTTATGCTTGTCTTTGTTTTAACATGCTAGGTTAGGTTTTTATTGTGTTTGCTTAGACGTAGTGAAACCTATATGTTGATTATTGGTTGATGGTTTGTTTATAATTGTTGTGGATGATTGTATTCGATGTTAGGCTTAAGAAAACTGGCAGACTTCCATTGGTAACTTGCTTGAACGTCTTAAGAAACATGACCGGAGGTGTACTACGATTTTTGGTTGTATTTAATGCATAAGTGAATTCTAGTGATCCCATGTTAGGAGTTTTTAGTCGGCTCGACATAGGAGTGAAGTAGGAGCTTATAGAGTTAGGGAATATTGTACACGGCCCTACGACTAGTATTAAGGAATATAACCCGTCATCTATGCAATTGTAACAAGCTAATCAACCGGTAAAAGATATCTAGGGAGTAATGAAATCTAAGTAAACACATCTTTTCTCATTATTGTTTCCACCACATAATTACATTAGTTTATTTTCATTTCTTTTTATTTTATTTTGATTGCATCTTTAGTTATTTGGGTTAGTTGACTAGCAACTAATTCCGCCCACTCCTTCAAAACCCGAGATTTTACTTGCTTTCATAAATTATAAAAATACAAAAAGAATCATCCCTCACCTCTAGACCTAGTTTAGTAGGCTTTCTAATCCTAGCGACACTATTCCTGAGTTGAACGATCAATCCCCCGGTACTTGTCACTATACTATACTACAACGATCAGGTACACTGCCTGGCGGGGATCGCAAGCTTCTCAAGATGCCTTGAGAGGTTAAACCTGTTGCGAGGGCGTAATGCCGCGTATCAAGTTTTTGGTGCCGCAGCCCGGGGAATAGTTATTGTCTAGGTTAGAATTTCTTTTTATTAGGTCTACTTGCTAGATTTCTTTCTAGTAAGATTTTTATTTATATTTTTAGGTTTTCTTTAGTATATCTCATTTCTCTGTTCCTTTGTTCGTAACCATTACCATTCGCCATCATGGCAAATGAAGATCTCTCTAACCTTAGAATCACTAGGAGTCGTAGTTCTGTAAGAAATCTTGTTTTGCCATATACAGAACCTGAAAGGGAAATGCATTGGCTAAAGCAATCTCTTCCAACACCCGAACCCTCTGGCATAGCCATCAACTTTGATGAGGCTCTTTCTGAAGAAGATTCTGATAATCACTTCACACCCTCTAGCCCCCAATCCAACCACGATATGAGCACCCCCGAAACTCCCACCCCTAAGCGCCTTAAGGACTATTTTTCCTCGAATCCTCGCAGCTTCTCAAATGCCATTGTTTTCCCAAACAAACGCACCGATGAGGTCTTGCGTACAAACGCTGTCTGGCTTGTCCAAAGTGTATGCAAGTTTCATGGGTTGCAAACCGATGACCCAATTCAACATATTAGGGATTTCTTGAAGATAGTAGACACCGTCCACACGGACGGGGCCACTAGAAACACGTCCCGATTATGATTCTTTACTTTCACCCTTCATGAAAAAGCCAATGAGTGGTATGATAAACTTCCCTCCGAGTCTATTTTTACATGGGAGCAACTTATCTCCAAGTTTTTTGAGAAGTTCTTCCCAGCAGGGAAAACCTCAGCATTTAGAGATAGGATCCTCCGTTTCCGAAAGGGAAAAGACGAACCCATCTATAAATCATGGATTAGATTCAAGGATCTAATAAGACAAGTCCCCCATCATGGCATAGAGCTTTGGCTTCTGGTCCAAATCTTCTATGACAACGTCTCCCCAAATGACCAGAACGGAATCAATAATTCGAGGAAAGGGAAAATAGCCAATCTAAGCACCGAGGAAGGGTAGAATAGGATTGAGGAATATGCTCAAGACCAAGACGATACTTGGGATGAACCCGATTTGACTATGAACATATCCAAAATCGCACAAACACCCTCGGATCGGTTGAGGAAACTTCACGAAAGGGTGTCATACCTTACAGGGTCGCGAGCAACTAAACAACTTTCAAACCCTTACTTGATCTGCGACTACTGTGGGGGCCCGCATGAAGTAGAAGAATGCGGAGGATAAATCACGACCGAATATGTGTGTTTGTCGAGACATGAAATCTTCGATGACCCCTCCCTTTTGCCTTTTTACCAAAACGATGATTATACCCTTTGGGGGAATTTGGTGAAAAGAAAAGAAGGAGAGGAAGGCACTGACTTCAAAATTAGGAGCACTATTGAGGATGACCTTGGACACTTTACTCAAGAAAAAGTCTTATAATTGAAAGGGCTTGACGAGCTCATCACTGAACAACAGAATGACATGGAAAAATGGTTCAAAAAACTTAATGCCACCCTTGATGGCCATAACAGGCCCCCAGTAATCCAAAAAGATCCCTTGCTCGCTGTTACTACTCGAGCTGGAACAACAACCAAGGAACCTCCTTATCCGAGCCAACATCCTGTCGCCATTGAGCCAAATAATCCCCACGAGGAGGAAGTTAATGTGAGCAACGAGGCTCCAGAACAACCTCCTCTGATGACCCCATCTCCACCAACCCCACCTAACCAACCTGTGAGAATCCCATTTCCATCCCGCCTAAAAAATCAGAAGATTAAGAACGATAATAAGAGATTCTTGTCATATCTAAAAGATTGAGTAGTCACCATACCTCTCCTTGATGCTTGCTTTCACATGCCCAAGTATAGCTTATACTTCAAAAGATTGCTTGCCAACCGAAAGAAACTCGAGGGTCTTGTGACTCTGGGAGAAGAATGTTCGGTGGTGACCCAACAACGGCTACCAAAAAAGGTAGACGACCCAGGCAGCTTCACCTTGCCCTGTTCCAAAGGATCTCTATCGATAAAGAATGCTCTTGCCGATTGAGGGGCAATCATCAACCTCATGCCCTACTCCATGTTCCTCAAACTAGGGTATTTCAGATTAAAACCAACCCATATGAACATCCAACTCGCCGATAAATTGGTCAAATATCCCTTGGGGGATATGCGAGAATGTGCTAGTTAAAGTAGGGTAGTTCAAATTTCCGGTTGACTTCGTGATCTTGGAAATGGAGGAGGATGACCTGGTGCCCATCATCTTAGGGAGACCCTTTCTTGTCACCGCTCGTGCAGTTATCGATGTTCACGACGGCAAGTTAACCTCGCGAGTAGGGACCGATTGCTTGACCTTTGATATTAAAGACACTATGAACCTATCTCTCGAAGCAGCTAACCGGCTCTATTTCATCAGAGAGGTCAATGAATTAACTAATGTCATTGACAACTATGTTGATGAACAAATCGAAGAGGGCTGGTTGCGGCGTGAGGTCTTTCTCCCCATAATGGAGAAGGAGAAGACGGAGGGAATTAGCGCAGTCTCCTTGTATCCCAAACAAGAGACCACTGAACCGCTTGAACTTCGTAAACCCGAAAACAAGCTAAAGCCCTCCATTATCGAACCACCCAAGCTAGAACTTAAAGAACTCCAAAACAACTTGGAATATGCTTTCCTCCATGCAAAAGATCAAGTGCCAGTGATCATAAATTTTTCCCTTGAACGTGGGCAAAAGGATAAACTCTTAGGAGTTTTAAAGAAATATAAGGGAGTACTTGCATGGAGTGTAGCCGACATTAAGGGGATTGACTCGACCTTCTGCACGCATAAGATTCTTATGGAAGAAGACTATAAACCGGCCGTGCAACCCCAGAGGTGGGTAAATCCCAGCATTAAGGAGGTGGTGAAAAAGGAAGTTATCAAACTCTTGGATGCAGGGCTGATCTACCGCTTTCGGATAGCCCGTGGGTTAGTCCTGTACAGGTTGTACCAAAGAAAGGAGGGATGACTGTGGTGAAAAATGACAACGGTGAAATGGTACCCAAGAGAACGGTTACCGGTTGGCGGCTATGCATCGATTATAGAAAGCTCAATGATGCCACCAGAGAGGGTCACTTTCCCCTCCCGTTCATTGACCAAATGTTGGAAAGATTAGCCGGGGATGAGTACTACTGTTTCTTGGATGGATTCTCAGGATATTTCCAAATCCCCATTGCCCCTGAGGCCCAAGAAAAAACCACATTTACTTGCCCTTATGGAAAATTCGCCTATAAGAGAATGCCTTTTGGGCTATGTAACGCTCCCGTCACTTTTCAGCGATGTATGACCGCAATCTTTCACGAGTTAATGGAAGACAACATGGAAGTTTTCATGGATGATTTCTCGGTCTTCAGGAACTCTTTCAACCGCTGTCTCTCTAACCTTGAAAAAATGCTCAAACGTTGCGAGGAGACCAACTTGGTCCTAAATTGGGAGAAATGCCATTTTATGGTAAAAGAAGGGATTGTGCTATGGCATAAGGTCTCGAGAAATGGGATTGAGGTAGACCAAGCAAAGGTTGAAGCTATATCTAAACTACCTTATCCCACTACTGTCAAGGCAATATGTAGCTTCTTGGGTCATGCCGGTTTCTACAGAAGGTTCATTAAGGACTTATCTAAAATAGCTCGGCCAATGACTCAATTGCTTGTAAAGGATGCCCCTTTCGATTTCTCTCAAGAATGCAAGGATGCATTCAATCTCTTGAAAAAGGAACTCACACAAGCCCCAATCATGATTACACCTAACAGGGAATTACATTTTGAAATCATGTGTGACGCTAGCGACTATGCTGTTGGAGCAGTATTAGGCCAAAGGCTTAACAAACAATTCCAACCAATACACTATGCTAGCAAAACTATGAATCCCGCTCAAGAGAACTATTCTACCACCGAAAAGGAACTATTAGCCGTGGTGTTCGCTTTCGAAAAATTCTACCAATATCTTGTCCTTTCAAAAACTGTTGTTTTTACTGATCATTCGGCTTTTCGATACCTTTTTGCTAAGCAAGACGCTAAACCACGACTACTTCGGTGGATCTTGTGGTTACAAGAATTCGATTTTGAAATTCGTGATAAAAAGGGGGGCAGAGAATTTAGCTGCTGATCATCTCTCTTGTCTCGAAAATCCCCTCCTTAGTGAACTTGACAAGAGTGAGATTCGGGACTCATTTCCTGAAGAGCAGCTCATGTCAATAACAGATTCTGAGCCATGGTATGCTCATTATGCTAATTATCTTGCAAGCAGACTCATTCCGGAACACATGACTAGACACAAAAGGAAAAGGTTCTTTACCCAACTAAAATACTACTTTTAGGACGAACCCTTCTTATTCCGAAGATGTCCTGATCAAGTAATCAGGCATTGTGTTTCGGGAAAAGAAGCAATGAAGATTATGAAAGAATCTCATTTGGGCCCTTCTGGGGGCCATCATGGAATAAACACCACCGAATGAAAGATTTTTGATGCAGGATTCTACTGGCCTACAATATTTCATGATGTGAAGGGAATGATAAATGCATGCGATGCATGTCAACGAGCCAGGAATATATCGAGAAGAGATGAAGCACCTCAGAATTTTATACAAGTTTGTGAGGTTTTTGATGTTTAGGGAATAGATTTCATGGGACCCTTCCCATCTTCAGGGGGGAACAAATACATATTAGTGGCCATTGATTATGTTTCAAAATGGTTGGAGGCACAAGCCCTTAGGACCAACGATACTAGGGTGGTCATTCATTTTTTGAAAAAGCTGTTTGCTAGGTTCGGCATTCCTAAAGCTCTCATTAGTGATAGGGGAACCCACTTTTGCAATGCGCAAATGGAAAAGGTCATGAAAAGATATGGGGTCTCCCACTGGTTCTCCACCGCTTATCACCGCAAACCAACGGTCAAGTTGAAATCACCAATAGGGCGATTAAGAGAACACTAGAAAAGACGGTCAATCAGAACAGAAAGGATTGGTCATTTAAACTCGATGACGCCTTATGGGTATTCCGAACGGCCTACAAGACACCTATAGGAACGACCCCGTTCCGCATGGTTTATGGCAAGGCGTGTCACCTTCCAGTAGAACTTGAACACAATGCTTATTGGGCACTTAAGGCATGTAATTTGGATTATACGATCTCTGGAATGAATAGGTTCTTACAACTCCATGAGCTTGATGAATTAAGGCTAAAAGCGTATGAATCCTCCGTTACATATAAAGAAAGGACAAAACGATGGCATGACCAACGAATTAAGAAACCTAAGGAGTTCTCAGAAGGGGACAAAGTTCTATTGTATAATTCTCGGTTAAGGTTGTTTCCCGGGAAACTTGAGTCTAGATGGTATGGACCTTTTACGGTGAAAAGCTCCTCTAAAGTGGGCGTTGTTGTGTTAATCGACGATGCAAATAGAGAATTCACTGTGAATATACAACGCGTAAAACATTATCAAGAAAAGGGTAATGAAATGATCAGTGAGGAGGATGTAACATTTGATGACGAGGTCATGTAATTGCCCGTGACCTTGAGTCTAGCTACAAGACTCGTAAATAAAGAAAAGCGCTTCTTGGGAGGCAACCCAAGTTTTCTG
This sequence comes from Artemisia argyi, assembly GCA_030686995.1. Classification (NCBI taxonomy): domain Eukaryota; kingdom Viridiplantae; phylum Streptophyta; class Magnoliopsida; order Asterales; family Asteraceae; genus Artemisia; species Artemisia argyi. Next base: position 306,545,868 of record CM060709.1, read on the forward strand.
TGTTTTTATTTGTTTGATTTTATTTGTTTCCGTATGCGTGTTTTATTTTTATTGTTGGTAAATCATGTTTCAAAGTAAATTGTGAAAATTCTTTATTTTGTTTTTAACTTCGTCTTAATTGCATATAAAGGTATTTTGCAGAAGCTAAGTGTAAGGGAGATCCAAATTTGTTTATAAGAATGAAAATGAGCATGATTACAATATTAAATGAGCATGTATATTAGTAATTGTTTGAGTCAAATGCTTGTATCGAGTCATAATGAAATTTTGCAAGATTTTCCAGGAAATAAGGCATAAGTTTTTCCAGAAATTTTTCGGAAACTTAACATAAGATTTTTCTAGGAACATTCTGACGAAGTCAGGAGTTACAACCTGACGGCGTCAGGTACTAAAATTCTAAAAAATTTTGCGATTTTTGTTTAAACCAGAGTCTTAAGGTTTTTGTTGATTCTTTAGTTTTATAAACTCCAGGAAATCTGCAAACATTCATTCCACAAGCATTATATCTTAATTTGCTTTCTAGGATTTTTATTATATATAGATTGCCGCCGATTTTACGCGTGGTTTGCCTTGATTGTTTTCTCAGGTTTAACAGGTTATATATGACAAGAAGATGATTTATATTTCTGGAGTGAAGCTTTCAAAGTTCATTTTCTTGGAGGAAGATCTAACCTTGTTGACACACTATCCACACCGAACGAATCAGGGGAGCATTTGTTTTCATTCTTTTACCTGCTTTACTTTTACATCCTTTAATTGAACATTGGTGACAATGTTCATCCTAAGTGTAGGGGGAGGGTAAATGATGATACCTTATAGGATACAATTGCACTTGAGTTTGTTTGTTCGATAGTAGGTGTGTAATAAAACTAAGAGAAATACTTGCTAGGGCAATTTTAGCCAAATTTAAATTTTTTTACAACATTTAGGAGTGAAACTTTAGCCTTAACAAGCATCTCATGGATAGGAGTTGTATGACTAGCACAAAACCGTACCACTCAAAAAAAATTTCCACCCAAATATGTGAGGTTCGCCTTTAGATTTGATAGGAAAAGCATTCATTATTAGTGCTTATGAGTGTACCAGTAGTATTTAGATTCTAGAACTTGCGTTAGTGATGCATCCCGAGGCCGCTAGTGAGACTACATTCGTGTAGTAGGATTTACTACATGATAAGAGGCATTAGGATCACCCTTGTGTTGAACCCTTATCATAATTACTTGACCATTTAAGTCAATTTCCTTGACTAGTAAAGTCAATTAATTTTCCCACACCTTAGCGTTATACTCATTTTTAGTACACGAAACCCCTAGTACACCCCTCCGAGCCTATCTTTTCGTTTCTAACTTTAAGCATCTTACTTAAAGGAAGAATTTGTTAACAATCCACCCAAATGTGCAACCAAATCGCCTTAGCCTTCCTTGTATGCACTCATCTTTAGTGCATTATTGTTACATGTTTAAACCCATAGTTAATTATCTAATTGGTTACATGGTTGCTAAGTTGAGTCATATCTTGTTCATATTATTTTGGGACGATTGGAACGATTGGGTAAAGTACTAGTAATATGGAGTAATGGGGAAGACATCATATATTACCCCCATATGTGCGTTAATATTTTAAAAAGTACTCCAAGTGTTTTGATTATCCTGATTCGAGTCATTAGAGTAGTTTATTGTAAAGTATGTAAAAGTTCAAGTGTAAGGGGAATGCAAATTCCCTATGATGTATTATTTTGAATGGTAGGGCAATAGTGTATACAAAAAAAATAAAAAAATAAAAAAATAAAAAATAAAAAGATCAAGAAAAAGAAAAAAAAAAGTAGAAAAAGAAAAGAGAAAAAAACATACGGACTACCATACCGTTTCATTCTATGTTTATTTTATGTTTTTGTTAGATTTGATTAGCTTAAGTCGAGTCGAGTCTTGGCTTAGCAACGCCATATTGTACATGTAATTAACCAAGATGATTAACTCGCCACCAGTAAATATTGCCTTTATCCAACAAAACCGTGTTTTCCATATCCCTACACCAAATGTTATAACCCTTTAAAAGACCTCTTTGATAGTTTATCCTAGGTGCTTACACCAAGTGGTGGAGGTTTGATCCTTTCCCAAGCCTATGGTAATCTATTTGCTATGACATGTAGTGAGAGATGTTTCCCATTTCCATATTGTGATATATACTTTATTACACCCGAGAGATGTGCGTATCTAAATACTATTTGTGAGGTGCTAGTGTATGACCTCCGTGCTTGTTTTTGGTTTTTAGTGGAATGATTATTTGTTGTAATTACTTTTATATTAGTGTTAAATTACCCCTAACTTGTATTTTGATTAGAATAAAAGCGCATTTGCTTAAGGACAAGCAAATCTCAAGTGTAAGGGTATTTGATAAGGCAAAAAGTGTACCGCTTTTAAGGGGTCATTTAAGCCCGAATTCGTGATTATTTGATAAATTACTGCACTAAATCGTTCCTTTTGTCATTTTAGGTACTTTTGAGGAGAAATCTGGAAAAGGAAGCATTTTGAACGTTTTTGGAGCATAAAAGTGAAGAAAATGGCAAAGTTTCAAAATCCTTGCTGGGAACAGTACCTGACGACGTCAAGACTTCACACATGATGGCGTCAAGCTTGGCAAAAGAGGTGGAAGTGGAAAATATACGTGACGACCCAGAATATTTTTAGTGTAATTGACCTGATGGCGTCACCAAGGCCGTCAGGGTCATTTTGCAAGTGACGGCCCGGAGCTCAATTTCTACATGAAGGCTTCAAGACTGGATCTAGGCAATACGACCCTTAATTTGGCGGCGAGTTCACGGCGTCAGAAGCTACAACGTGACGCCGTCAGGATGTATTCTCTATATATATATTTTCCAATTTTTCATTCATTATGTGTGGAACATTAGGAGAACTTTGGAGAGCTTAAACCCTAGACGAATTTTCAGTAAAAATAAGGGTTTCAACCCTTGTTCCATCCATGCTTAATTGAAGATAAGTTTTCCAATAATCATACGATATGTCTATGTGTTGTGTGATTCTATCTTATGCTTGTCTTTGTTTTAACATGCTAGGCTAGGTTTTTATTGTGTTTGCTTAGATGTAGTGAAACCTAGATGTTGATTATTGGTTGATGGTTTGTTTATAATTGTTGTGGATGATTGTATTCGATGTTAGGCTTAAGAAAACTGGCAGACTTCCATTGGTAACTTGCTTGAACGTCTTAAGGAACATGATCGGAGGTGTACTACGATTTTTGGTTGTATTTAATGCATAAGTGAATTCTAGTGATCCCATGTTAGGAGCTTTTAGTTGGCTCGACATAGGAGTGAAGTAGGAGCTTATAGAGTTAGGGAATATTGTACACGGCCCTACACTAGTATTAAGGAATATAACCCGTCATCCATGCAATTGTAACAAGTTAATCAACCGGTAAAAGATATCTAGGGAGTAATGAAATCTAAGTAAACACATCTTTTCTTATTATTGTTTCCACCACATAATTACATTAGTTTATTTTCATTTCTTTTTATTTTATTTTGATTGCATCTTTAGTTGTTTGGGTTAGTTGACTAGCAACTAATTCCACCCACTCCTTCAAAACCCAAGATTTTACTTGCTTTCGTAAAATATAAAAATACAAAAAGAATCATCCCTCACCTCTAGACCTAGTTTAGTAGGCTTTCTAATCCTAGCGACACTATTCCTGAGTTGAACGATCAATCCCCCGGTACTTGTCACTATACTATACTACAACAATCAGGTACACTGTCTGGCGGGGATTGCAAGCTTCTCAAGATCCCTTGAGAGGTAAAACCTGTTGCGAGGGCGCAATCCCACGTATCACCAAGTTCATCCACTATCTCTGAGGTAAGCTCTAAATGTAGTAATTTTTATCAAAAGTTGCTTAAAGAATATGAGACTGAAAGAGATAATTATAGAAGGGCTAGGTTTGAAGTAGCTGGTTATCAATTGACTTTAGAGTCAATGGAAGCCAAAATAATCACTCATGAAAATTATGAAATGGCTTGGGCAAAAAAATATGAGCAACAAGACTATCAATTAAAGCTGAGTGAATGGAAGTTAGGATGTAAGGTTTCTGAACTTGAAAAGATCACTAAAGAAAGAGATAAGTTGTTAGCAAAACTTGCTAGTTGGAAAGAATCAGGTCTGTCACATGTTAGCTTTGTAGAGAAACAAAGAACAACAAACATTAAAACTGACCTAGGTTATGATGTTGAGTATAGTAGTTCAGAAGACAACCCAGCAAGTGATAAGGAACAAATAAATTCAAAGGAGATCTCAACTAGTGATGAAGAATTCATTAGCTTAGAAGAAAATACATCTAGTGATGAGGGATCAATTAGTCAAAAACCTCCTGAATTTAAGAAAGAAAAAGGATACAATGAAGTTCCTCCACCCACTGGTAGTTTTCACCCTCCTAGGACAGATGTTTCTTGTTTTGGAGTAGACAATTTGGAGTTTAGGAAAAAGCTTACAGGCCAATCTAATTCAAGTCCATCTGGTTCTAAATCCTTAAGAGAGACAGTTGAGAAATCTAGGGATAATGACAAGGGTTCAGGGAGTGATAAAGTGTTTTCAAAGCAAACAGTACTTCCAAAAACTTGTCAAAGTACTGCTGGACAACCAGCAGTATCTTCAAGAAACACTTTTCAAAACACTGCTACCTTTAGAAAACCTTTTCATAATTCACCAAAAAATCAAGATATTTTTGGTCATAGGACTAATGGAAGAGGATTTGGGGATCAAAAGTTATGTTTTGTTTGCTATAGTCCTAATCATTTGATTAAGGACTGTGACTTTCACTCAGAATATTTAAGTAAATTCCCAAAGTCCACTAACAATAAGTCAAGGGAGAATAAACCAGTTTGTAATCATTCACATAGGGTCAACCATAGTAATTTCTCAAAAGACTATAGGTACCCTCACCAGAGAAGACCTTTTTCCAAATCATCAGTACCTTCTCAAAGTACTGCTAAGTATTCACCCAATCAAGGTACTGCTAGCACTGTTTCTAATACAAGACCAAGGAGATTCAATTATTATCAACCTAGAAGGCCTTACACGTCAAGAAGAGTAACAAAATCAAAGAACCCACCACATATTGTTAAAACTAAATGGGTTAAGAAAGAAATTACTGATGGGGAACAAACTATACTTTCAGCTAGTAAGTAAGAAAAAGGGAGTGTTGATGAAAATCCAACACAGGTTTTGGGATCAAAGACACTAATTCCTGATAATGTTTTCAAAAACAGTGGTGATTACATACTCAAAGACTTTGATTATGTCACTCCACAAGGGGAACACAAGTCAGTAATGACTTGGGTTCCTAATAGAAACTAACCCTTTTCATCTTTATGAGGGCAACCCAGAAGAGGAGCTTAAGGATCATATTATAATTGATAGTTGTTGCTCTGGCAGCATGACAGGAGACAAGGAGCTTTTGTCATATTTTAAGGCATATTTTGGAGGAAGAGTTGCTTTTAGAAATGATCCTAATGGAGGGAGAATTACTGGAAAAGGAACCATCAAGACTGGATGTATTGATTTTGAGAATGTTCGTTATGTGACGGAGCTTAAATTCAATCTTTTGTCAGTATCTCAGATCTGTGACAAGAAATATCCTGTGTTATTCCTTGACACAGAATGTCTTATTCTCTCCCCCGAGTTCAAGTTAGATGATGAAAACTTGGTAATGCTGAGGGTACCAAGAACCAATGATGTGTACTGCTTAGATTTGAAGAATATCAATCCTACTGAAAGTGCAACATGTTTGGTAGTAACGGCAACAATGGAAGAAGCACATCTATGGCATAGAAGATTAGGACATGTGAATTTCAAGAATATCAACAAGTTGGTTAAAGGCAAATTAGTTAGAGGTTTACCTTCTAAAACATACAAGACTGATCATTCATGCTTGAGCTGCAAGAAGGGTAAACAACACAAAGCTTCATGCAAAAAGATTGAAGAAAGAACCATTAGAGAACCTTTGGAGTTGTTGCACTGATATGTGGGAATTGCGCCCTCGCAATAGGTTTTACCTCTCAAGGGATCTTGAGAAGCTTACAACCCCCACTAGGCAGTGTACCTGATCGTTGTAGTATAGTATAGTGACAAGTACCGGGGGATTGATCGTTCAACTCAGGAATAGTGTCGTTAGGATTGAAATTAATCTAACTAGGTCTAAAGGTGAATGATGATTCTTTTTTTTGTGTTTTTATATTTTATGAAAAGCAAGTAAAAATCTCGGGTTTTGGAAGAAGGGGCGGAATTAGTTGTTAATCAACTAACCCAAAAGCTACTACTTAAACTAATGTGTAGGAAAATAAACTAGGGTTCTACAAGGTAAGTGAAGCATGTCTACCTATGATATGTTATTCCTTGCTAGCTATCCAATTCTACCTATGGAATTGTCACACCTTGTTTTAATCGACGGGTTGTATTCCTTAATAATACTCGTAGGGCCGTATACAATATTCCCTAACTCTATAAGATCCTACTTCACTCCTATGTCGAGCCGTTAGAAGCTCCTAACATGGGATCATTAGAATTCTCTTACGTATTAAATACAACCATATAATCGTAGTACACCTCGGATCATGTTTCTTAAGACGTTCAAGCAAGTTACAAATTGGAAGTCTGCCAGTTTTCTTAAGCCTAACATCGATATCATTCAATTAAACAAGAGACAACAGGAAACAAGAATTATAAGCTAAACCAATTAGACCTATCGAAGTGTCACGCCCTAATTGATGAAGATAGACACAAACATCAACCAAGACATCAATAAGATCTAATCAATTATATACAAGTTTCACACAATCATAAGCAGACAGATGAATTAGCAAAACATAATTAATGAAGAACAAGCAACAATAATGATAATTGAAGACATGAATTAAGATAGAATCAACAAACCATTACAAGATGTTTATGGAGTGATTGAAACCCTCTAAGTTGCTGGAAAAACACATACATAAACCCAGGAATCGACCTTAGGGCTTAGGGTCTACAAAAAGTGAAGTAATAAGGTTATATTTATAGGCAGATTTTCTGTCGGCCCGATCTGACGGCGTCAGCTCTAACAATTGACAGCGTCATGACCATTTTTCACCAAATCGAAGATTTTTTCGTCCCGATCTTTTCCTTTTTTGAATCGCTCAAATCTGAGTTCGTATGAAAAATTTATGGCCAAAACAGTGTCAGCTACTCCGCGCGCAAGTTGTGACTATTTCACACGTGATGGCCTTCCATCAGATACACTTGATGCCATCACCTTATGACTTCTGACGTCGTCAAGTTCATCCATGACGCTGTCTCCTTTGATTATTCTCTGGAGCGTCTCGCTTTGTGGTAATAGGTGATACATGTGACGCCCTACGTGACGCCGTCTCGTGTTAAATCCCAAATTCCTTCTCTAGCCCGTCAAGCTCAAAGCAACATATCCATCTCTTGATCCATGAGTGACGGCGTCACCTTGTGATTTTGACGCCGTCAGGTACTGTTCCAGGCTTAGATTCTTGATTTTGTCGTTTTCTTCACTTTTATGCTCCAAAAACATCCAAAATGCTTCCTTTTTCATAATTCCTCTCCAAAGTACCTAAATTGACAAAAGGAACGATTTAAGGCAATATTTGATCAAATAATCACGATTTAGGGCTTAAATGACCTCCTAAAAGCGGTACACTTTTCGCTTCATCAAATATCCCTACACTTGGGATTTGCTTGTCCTCAAGTAAATGAGCTTTTCCACCAATAAAAATACAAGTTAGGGGTCATTTAACACTAATATAAAAGTAATTACAACAAATGATCGTTCCACCTTAATCAAAACAAGCACGGAAATTATACAATAGCACCTCACATTATGTATTTGGATACTCTCATCTCTCGGGTGTTGTAAATTTATATATCATAATTGGAAATGGAGAAATATCACTCATTACCTGTCATAGCAAATAGATTACCATAGGCTTGGGAAAGGATCAAAAACCTCCACCACTTGGCGTAAGCACCTAGGAAAACTATCAAAGAGGTCTTTTTAAAGGGTTATAACGTTAGGTGTAGGGGATATGAAAAACATGGTTTTGTTGGATAAACGGATATTTTACTGGTGCCAAGTCAATTGTCTTAGTTGACTACATGTACAATGAGGCGTTGCTAAGCCAAGATTCGACTCGACTCAACTTGAACTAACTACGACTCTTTTTGGATTTTTTTCAAAACACTATTTGACTTAAACATAAATAAAAGAAACGGATGGTAGCCCGTATGTTTTTTCTCTTTTTTTTTTTTTTTTTTTCTTTTTTTTTTATTTTTTCTTTTCTTTTTTTTTTCTCTTTTTATTTAATTATTTTATTTATTTATTTATTTATTTTTTGCATACACTTTTACTCTACCATCCAAAATAATACATACAAGGGAGCTCGTTTCCTCCCTAATACTTCACAATTAACTATTCTAATGACTCGAATCAAGATAATCAAAACACTTGGAGTACTTTTAAATATTATGAGGGTAATAATTGACGTCATCCCCATTACTCCATTACAATTGTACTTTACCCATGAGCCCCAATCGTCCCAAAACAATATGTACAAGATATGACTCGACTTAGCAACCATGTAATCAATTAGACAACTAACTAAGGGTTTAAACAAATAACAATAATGCACTAAATATGAGTGCATACACAGAAGGCTAAGGCGATTTGGTTGCACATTTGGGGTGGATTGTAAAAAATTCTTCCTTTAAGTAAAATGCTTAAAGTTAGAAACGAAAAGATAGGCTCGGAGGGGTGTACTAGGGGTATCGTGTACTCAAAATGAGTACAACGCAAAGGTGTGGGAGAATTACTTGACCTATGAAATCAATGTAATTATATTACAGGTGTAAAAGAAGGGTTATCCTAATGCCTCTTATCATGTAGTAAATCCTAACTACACGAATGTAGTCTCACTAGCGGTCTAGGGATGCATCGCTATCACAAGTTCTAGAATCTAAATACTACCGGTACACTCACAAGCATTAAAAATGAATGCTTTTTCCTAAAGATCTAAAGTCGAACCTCACATTTTCGGGGTGGAAATTTTTGAGTGGTATGGTTTTTGTGCTAGTCATACAATTCCTATCCATGAGACGCTTATTAAGACTAAAGTTTCACTCCTATATGTTGCAAAAAAAATTTAAATTTGGTGCTAAAATTGCCCTAACAAATATTTCTCTTAGTTTTATTACACATTCACTATCAAACAAAATAAAAATCAAGTGGAGTTATAGTTTCTAATATACCCTCCCTACACTTAAACCGAACATTGTCCCCAATGTTCTAGATAAAAATGTAAAAGTAAAAATAAATAAGAATGAAAGAAACTAATACTCCCCTGATTCGTTCGGTATGGACGATGTGATAACATGGTTAAATCTTCCTCGAAGAGAATGAACATGATAAGCTCCATTCTAGAAATGTAATCATCTTCTTGTCCAATATAACCTGTAATCAACAAACACAAAAACCAAAGCATCAAACCGAACAAAGAAAAACCACAACTAGATGCAATTCCAGACTTAGAAATAAACACAAAACAAAGCAATAAAGGGATAGGATACTTGTGGAATGAATTACAAATAGGAACTCATAAAACATATCCACAAGTATTGCACACAAACAAGATAGAACATATGCTAATCATGAATTGTGAATTTTTCATGTTCGAATTTTGTTCTTTTTAACAAAATATAAACTTCCATACACTTATCTTTTTGTAAAATACCTTTATATGCAATTAAGACGAGGTTAAAAACAAAATAAAGCATTTTCACAAATTATTCGAAACATGAAAATTAAACAACTATGATTAAGCATATATGACACAAACAAACAAATAAAATAAAAAACATCAAACAATTAAAAAGATGGGTTGTCTCCCAAGAAGCGCTTGTTTTTGTTCGAGTCACGAGCCTGACTCTACCCTTATATAATGGGAATAGGGGAAGTTTTCCCTACACTTAGGATTAAGTGCGGGTGGAAGTAGCGATACACACCCTTAGGGTGGAAATATGCCACGTGAGGTGAAGGGGGTGAGTGAATGGCTTCCTTCATCCTAAAACTACCCGGATAATATTGGTTGATGGGTGGGTCGGTTCCTCTTTTGTCTCCTAGATGTATATCTAAGGATGGAAAGTTGTGTAAAGGTTGAGGTTCCGGTTCATCAACACTAGGAAATTCCCTAGAACTAGGAGTAAGGTTATCATTACAAGTATTCAAACCTATATCCTCTAGTGGTGCTTGGACTAAGGGTTCTACCTCAATTGGGGTTCCTATAGTCTCTTCTACTTCTTCTGGGTAAGTCACGGGCGGTGTGTATGCCTCAAATGATGGTAGGACTTGTCGGGTACTTAGTGGGCTTGGGTTTTCTACTATCTCTTCCATCACATCAATATTACCTATATGTTCATCTTGTATTATGGTAGTGCCTAACCATGACATGCAACTAGGTTGCTCAACTCTAACCTCATGTGTATCATATGTTTTGGTGAAATCTATCCCGCTCATGCAACTAGGTAACTCAACACTAACCATATCATAATATTGGTTTGATTCTAAGTTCATGTTCTTAGAAACTAGGTATTCTTGCTCATACGAATCTACCAATTTGTTATACTTATGGCCCATGGCTGCGGAGCTTTCCACAAAATTCATCCAAAGGGTCTCACTAAAAGGAATTGATCCTGATAATAATCGTCTAATAGAAATCACACATGCATAAAATTCATCAAACCCATCTAACTTTTACCCCCAAATCCTCTTGGATATTTCTAAGATCAAGCAAAAATTCATTGGAATGATAGGAAGCAAATCTATTAGTGAAATATAGTTGTTCCTCTATTGTCAGTGATCTAAATGGAATTTCATCTGCCATAGTGACAAGTGAAAATGGTTTTACAAACAAAGGTAACAAAGAAAAAGATAGATGATGAGTGCTCAAACACTCATCATTTTTGGTCAAATCTGAACTGCAAAACATACAAAAACACTCAGAAATGCATCAAAATACTAAAAATATTTCAAAATTGTGTTTTATATGTTTTAGATGCAAAATGAGCAAAAACAAATGAAAAACAGACAAAGTTTGCAAAATTGGCAGTTTCAGTCCCCCAACTTTCAAAATTTGGCAAAAATAGTCCCTGACCACTTATTTGAAAAGAAAAGTCACCAAAGGTCCTTTTGAAGTCATAAGTTGTCATATTTAGTCCTTTGGTGAAAATTTTCAAAAGTTTTGGAAATTTGCAATTTAGTCCTTGGAGTTTCAAATTTTGGCAAGATTGGTCCCTGGTGGGATATTTTTGGATGGAAAATCATTTTTAGTCCTTGGAAATTCAAAAATGTTCAATATTAGTCCTTGGAATGAAAGTTTGGTGAAATGGCAATTTTAGTCCTCGAGGTTTGGAAATTTACAAAAATGGTCCCTTGGTATTTATTTGTGAAAAATTACATTTTGGGTCCTTGGGTTATTGAAATTGTTAACTTTGGCCCTTGTGATAACTTTGTCAAAATTACATTTCCAGCCCTTGATTTTTCGGTAAATTACACAAATGGTCCCTTTTGGTTTTAAGCTTAAATAAGACAAAAAAACCAATAATACAAAACCAAATCCACCCAAAAGCCCAACCTGGTCCACAAATACCCCTTAGCCCACTTAAAGCCCAGTCCACCCTTCCCGTTTTAAATAATTCCCACCCCGGTCAAACCAAGTCAACACCCTCACCCCGATTACTATTCACCGTCCCTAACCTCCCCTTAATCCCTAGTGCTTTGTCTCCCACCTCCTCCCAATCTCCTCAATCTCCTCACCAAACATCATAAATACTATCACCTACACCCAACCAACCCCCTCCTCATAAATGCACAAACCAAACCCACTTTCCTTATTTTCCCGCCAAAACAGGATTTCAAAGGCTGTGATTAACTGAGGCTATCCAACGGTTGAAGATCAAGTGGGAAAGTCCAAGGAACCCCTCAGGGCTTATATAAGTCAAAAAAGAAAAAGATAGAAGCAGTAGTTAGGGTAGAATTAGTTGTAGTGTAATTTTCAATGTCGTACTAGTGTAAAAGTGTTTTAAGATTGTAATTTTCCATTAAACTTTGTTGTAATCAGCTTATTCTGTGTATTTGAAACTAATTTCACCATTTAATTTCAGCATCTCTTTTATGAATTCAAATTTGGTATAATTAAGTGAAATTGGCATTTCATTTGAAAAGTGTTAGAATGTTTGGATTCTGGTCCCATTAGATTCACAGAAGCCTAGTTACAAGTTTTCAATAACTTAGAAAGTGTCAAAACCTTGTTTGTTCAAGAAACATATAAATTCTCAAAAATACATAATAAATAGTCCTAAACTCACTAATCAGTTTCAAGGAAGAATAAAGCCAAGGAAGCTTGTGGATTGGTAATTTTTATGGTTTAGAACTCCTAGGAGGAGTAATAGAATTGTGGTTTGGCACCCTGGTCACCTATCTCAGATTGTACACCATTGTGAGTAATTTTACTTTTTGGCATCTAGTGTTTGTATGTTCTATTTGTGGTTCAAATTCAGTTGGTTTATGATTATTAAGTGTTAGTAAATGTGTCAGATTCAGTTTCATGGTTTGAGGTTCCAGTTTGCTCTGTAAAACCAAAATCAATTTGTATAAGGGACTGTTTGGATCAGCACCGTTGGATCAGCACTGAGTGATTGTTGTTGTTTTGTTGTTTACTTTGCACAAATAGGACTCACTAGGTTTGTTTAGAATAGTTCTATCATCAAAATCAGTCCCTTTTTAGAGAAAAGTCAAAAAAATTAGTTAATCACCCCACACAGTTAACTGTGAGGGATTTGTGATCCACAAATCCTCATTTTACATTATTAATTGTAGCTTTAGCTTAAACTAGCTTTATTATAGCTTATTGTAACCTTATTAGCTTATAGGATCTCTCAGAAATTCAACAAAGTCAAAGTCAGGTTTAAAATTGAAAAGCCAAAAGTTAGTTGTGAAGAAAAAACCAAAAATTCAAGGAATTTTATAGAATTGTGTATTTGGAATCAGGCTTTGGGATTTTTAGGGTTTGTTGTATCCCAGCTCATCTCTATTTTCCCACCTTTGTTTAATTTTTGTGAATTTTATTATGGACCCCACCCTGGCTCAAACTCACTTGCAGGGCAAGCATATGCCCTGCTGCATCAGACCTCAGTCCCAACACCCATCTTCAATGGCTTTTTCTGACTTACATAATGGGCCCCACACCATAACTCTTGGCTTATTGGAAAGCCAATAAGCCAGGGTTCAAGGTCCATAGCTTATTTTATGGTTTAGGGCTCATTCACTAGGGCTGCCATACCCTTGTAACTTGTCCCATTTCTGTGTTGGTTGAGGTATAAGCCAAGTGCTTATTTTGATCCATGTGCTTATTCAGTGGTCACCATTGGCTTTTTCCAGCTTAAACATGTTCCTTTAGCTTATTCTCATTATAATCCACCCCTGGTTTAAGCTTAAAGCTTATTTCAAAGCTTATAGCTTAGACAGTTGACCAAAGTCAACTGTCCAAGTAATAAGCACTTGTTGTGCTTATTTTTGAGTTCCACAAAGTTTGTCTTTACAAAAGTTTTTCAATTTTAAGTATAAATTAGTTTTCAAAAAGAAAAATCCAGAAAAAAAACAATTTAATTATAAGTGATAGTTTCTATTTAATATAATTTAAATTTTAATTTTCCTTTTTATATTTTTATTAAGCACTTGTCATTTTTATATTTTTCTTAAATTCCTTTTATGATAAGGTAATTTCAGTAATTTTTCTAGATTTTAATTTTGTCATTTAGTAATTATTAGATTTAATATTAGTTTTATTAATAATTAATTAATATTTAAGATTTAAATAGCATAATTAATTTTTATAAGGTAACACCTAGTTTTTATATTTTTCCTAGCTTTTATACACTATAATACAATTTTAAGAATTTTCCTATAATTTCTACTGTTCATTTTCTATTTTTAATAATTTAAAATAGTTTAATTAGGTAATTAATAATTTATTAGTAATTAATTAATAGAAAAATTACAAAAAGACAAAAATACATATTTTTAATTTTAAAACTTGTTTTTAGTTATTTTATAATTTTATAAATTTTATTTTCATTTTTCTAGTATTAAATTAATATTATATTGTATTTAAGTTATTTAAATATTAATAATTAGTATTAATAAGTAATTAATTAATAATAAATAATTAAATAGTGTAAAAATTAATTTTCTTTTTCTAAACATTTTTCTTGTCCTTTAGTTTGTAAAAAAGTCATTTTCACCCCTTGGGGGTTTTCAGATTTCAGTTTTCACGTTTTATTTTGTACGTTTTATTTTCACCAACTACCGCAAAAGCGCGCAGTTGACCAAGTCAAAGCTTAAAGGCGGGGGTTCGAATCCGGACTCCAACTTGGTCTGCCAGTGTTGCCTAGGTAATTTACCGGGATATGCCTTCCTTGTTGGGTGGGGGGCTCGGTACCAAAAAGGTACACGGACTTGAGATGGTTCCGCCAAATACCATTTTTTTAATTTAAATAGAATGTACACGTTTTTAGGTTTAAATCGTTTATGGTTTTTCTGATTTCACAGTCTTATTCATATAGCTTATTTAAGCTATTTCCTTGTAGATTCCTTAGCTTAAACACTCACAAACCCCTTTCTGTCCAAATTCACCCGATCACAAACCCGTTTGATAACCATCCACACCTCGTCGGGACATAACAACCCGGGGAAACCCTATATTACCCGGAAGCATTGGTCTAGGTAGTTTGACCTTGTTGACCATATACTTGGTCAATTTAGGTTGACTGTTTAGCATCAATCAAATTTTGGCGCCGCTGCTAGGGAAGTTGTGCGCATTTTTCTAAAAAAACGGTTTGCTGATTAGTGCTTTTGGGATTCAATCCTTTGTAAATTTCCCATCCTTGTTCATATTATCTTATTATTATCATATAAAAACAAAACTGTTCCCGAAAACATTTTAAACTCAGTTTTCAACGAACACAAAAACACAAAAACATTTTCTTTCCTATTTGTACAAAATGTTTATCCAAAAACCCAAAAATATTCACCTTTACCCTCTCACCTTTTTGATTCTTTATCCCTACCCCTCTATACACATTTGATTCTTTCTATGTCTCATCCACACCTCGTCGGGACATAACGACCCGGGGAAACCACTATATTCCGCGGAGCATTGAGCCTAAGGAGTTTGACTATCTTGACCACATCCGTGGTTGACTTTAGTTGACTACTTTTGCCTCAATCAAAATTTTGGCCACACTTTCTTATTTGCCACTGGTGTGGTAATCCTCATAATGGTGGCAATTGCCCTAGTTGTGGCATGGTAGAGTCAGGAAACGGGTCTGTCTATAACCAAGATCCCTATTCTTACCATGACACGACTGATTTATTCCATCAGCTACCACACCATGAGTCTCAGCAGTTTTACTGTTGTGAGTACTGTGGTGGTTCACACTACAGTTCTGATTGTCAATCAGGAAACACGCTTGTCTATGAGTAGTTTCCTGATAACGATTATAACTTTAGCACATACGACTTACAGCCACATCAGTTTTACTGTTGTGATTACTGTGGAGGTCCACACTTCAGCTCCGATTGTCAAACAAGGAATCCATTTCCTTGTAACACTTTTGACACATCGTATTATGACGAACCTCCATCTCCACCAGTTCCTCAAAGTCTTCTCCTTGATCTTTTGGATTTAGTGAAAGATTTGAGAGGAATCACACATACCCCAGATAATCCAAATAAAAAATCGATGGAAGAATTGTTAGCTGATGAACAGGCTGCTAAAATAAATTCCCAAGATGCTTATGAAAGATCTATTAGGGAATCAATAGCAAAAGAAAAAGCAGCCAGATCTAGCTCTCGATTCCGTTTCATTCCTGATGATAGTGATGATGAGGATATCCTTGATATTCTTCAATTCTATAAAGATTCATCAGATGAGATACCCTCAGTTGAGATTCCATCTCAACCCACTCTTATCACACCCGAGGTTCCCACTCGCTCTCTGAGCATGGGGGACGAGCATCTTGACACTGTTCCTGAAAGGGAATCGGACGAATTCATAAAGTCTAGTGTTAAGAACCTTGTTCCAATCCCAAGAGAGTCACAGGGAATTCTTGATCATTTGTGTGATATTCCTCCTCCTCTTATCTTCCCAACTGATCATGTTGAGATGTTCTCCGATTCTAATGATGACGATTCGTCATCTTGTGAGGACATCATTTTTATGGAAGAATTACCTTCTAAGCTAGTTAGCTTAGAAGAAGAGAATGATGAGATTGACACTGAAATCAAGGATGAAGCACTTCGTGCAACATTATTGAATGTCGATCTCCTCATTTCTAAAATCGAGGCTTTTAATATGAAACCTATTTCATCTCCTATCCCCATAAAGGATAGTGACATTTTCTCTGATGATCCTATTCCGGAGTTTGTAGCCTTTACTTTTGATCATATGAGAGAGAAGATTAGTGGCAATACCACTTCTCATTCTCAAATTTCTTTCCCCGAGTATGATTCATTCGCCTTTGAGGAGTTCTCCGGTGAACTCACTCATATCATATCTCCACCGGAGTATGATAACTTTCACTTTGATCTAGACAAAGTTGATCTTTGTTTTCCGGAGGGAAATATTCTCAACCTTGAGAATTTGATTGATATCAAAATCCCAACCCTCCCACCCATAATATGTCTAGATCATATGAGCTTTACTGATGAGATTCATGATACACCAATCATGAATTCTCTTTCTGATGATGATGAATCAATCTTGATTGTCATCAAGATCTTTCTTCCTTTCTTCACCTACAGGGTGACATCAAGATCTTTGACCCCGGCATCACCGCTTATAGTTTATACTAGTTTAAGCTAGGGTCTTCATATCTCATCGGTGTGGAACTTTCACGTGCTTCAAATGTTTGTCCAAACATCTTGAATGAAAGTTCGATGGAGATTGCTTCTTCCACATCATGCTTCCCCAAGGACAAATGAATTCGGGGTCGAGTCAAGCTAGCGACTCGGTAAACAAAAACAGTAGCATGCTTATAGGGTTTTCACCCTAAGTGTGGGGGAGTCACCCATGCTATGGTTACACATAAAGTGAAAAAATAGTGTTTTTCCACATTTAGCTTGTAATGTTGCCCTTTTACGTTCAAAGAGTCGGCATAATAGCCAGGACTTTGAATATTGAGGACAATATTCATTCTAAGTGTGGGGGGGGGGGGGGGTATTTTGCTATTCTAGCGTGTAACACCCCCAATTCATGGATGCAGCGGAATTCAAACTGGGTGTTACTCGACGGCACAATAGTCACAATAATAGAAAACGAACTCCAATTGAGTCGTTTTAAAAGATTTATCATTCAAATTGTATAAATATCAGAGATTACAAAAATGAGGTCCCAGATGGTTCCATGTTTGCAATTTACATTAAATGAGTTTTTGAATGATAATAAAATTTATAGCCCTCTTGAGTATCTGTTCCCTTCCATGCCATCCTTGATCATCATGAACCTGAAATACATGCTTGAGAGGTCAACACAAACGTTGAGTGATATTCATAGAGTTTGTTTAATGTTTGAACACAATATGTTGGTAGTGTGAGTTATAGGCTCACACCAATGGTTGGAAAACAAAACAGGTAGGCTACATTGTTATACGCCCGGAACGGTTATTAATTCACTAAGCTTATGACACCAAAACGTTAACGGGTACCAATATCAATCGGCGGAGTTATCCCGGTAGGTACTTTGCCGTCATACCTAATGTCTCAAATATTAATGCATTTGTTTGAACTTAGTCAATACAAATGGGATTCGTCAATCCCAATAGGCCTATTCACAATATTCGCGCTCACTATTTCTAGTGATTAAATGGTTCATAATAAGGGATCTCGGTTTGGCAAGGATGATACTTAGTGATAATAAAATAATCAGGCAAGCATACAATTTGAAAACATTGTGCTCGGTTAAAATAGCATGTATTCCCCCCCAAGGGTTTGTAAAACAATTAAGTAATGGAAAGTGGGGCTAAGAACTCACCTTGAGTTGGATGATGTATAATGAGAATGATGGATATGCCGTAAGAACTTCTACGAGCAACCTAGAATAATTGTTGCAACTTAGGTTTGGAATAATGTCTAAGATTATGAAGAATTGCCTATATATGTCTTGCATTAAGTCCATGATGTGGTACAAAGTGTAGTGTAAGTCTTTGAAAAGAAATGGTTCATGAAACATATATAGTTTATATATCGTTTACTACCGTTCGGGCCGACATAATTCAGAAGTCATGTAGTAAACGTTCGAGGAGCCAGGACACTTTAATTCATAAATCCACAACTCATCTCGACGGCTTACATAATGAACTCCTCACATGAGGCTCCCTACTATTGTAGTAGTTGATAATATATATATATATATATATATATATATATATATATATATATATATATATATATATATATATAAGTTTTGATCCGAAAAGTTACATGTCCAATATTTGAATAAACTTAGGAAAGTTTATTTTTACTTGAAGATTTTTATTAGGGTAAGTTTCTTAAGTCTTGAATGACAATTACTTGTAATATCTCATGGTTCTTTAGATGGAGTAGATCCAAATTGCATGTTTAAGTTATCGCTAACTCTCTAGTTCATGTATTTGCCTTGGTAAGTTTATATGGTCGTTAGCTCATGTTTTCGCCTTGGTATGTTTATATGGTCTTTAGTCATGGCCTTGCCATGACCTTTGGTCATTGTTCCATGGTCTTAAGACTCAACCTTGGCTCTAGCCATGGTTGTGGTCTTGATTCTAGGTCATAAGACCTCTTGGTCTTTATAAACCATAATCATTATATAGTGACTTATATATGTAAAATAGCTGTTAATAAACTGAGAAAAATCTCATTCGTTATTGGTTTTCTGGAGACGTGCACCTGTGTTTTTGAAGAAAACGTGATTCCGGACAACTTTCGTGCTTTAACTTTTTCATGAAACGGACCAGAAGGGCCTCTTTTTGCGTGTTTAAGGTTCTGTCACAGAAACTATTTTGGCAGTTTTGCCGCAAAGTTTTGGTAACTTCAAATGGTCATAACTTTTGACTCGTGTACTCGTTTTAGGTGGTTCAAATTGCTATGGTTTCCTTGTTAGGTCCTCTACTACAATATGCAATGATCCAATATCATAATTTTACCATTTTTATCAGATTTAACCAAGAAAGTCACTAGTTTACTTGTTTAAATAACTTAACTTAACAATCACTTGTAATAACTTGTTTTACCCATTTTTATACATCATGGACATGATCACAAGACATAATATAGCATGAATGATATGTAAATAACATGATAATGATATTTAAGCAAGGAAGTGTATTAGAGTTGGCTTACAACTTTGGCTTTCTACAAAGAAAGGTAAGTAGCATGTAAGGAAAAGGACTTTGATAGACTTAGGCTTCACCCTACTTCACTTCAAGCAATCTTTCTATACTTGTATTCTTGAAAGAGAGATGATGAAAGTTGAGGTGACTTGAGTGGATTCAAACTCAAGAGAAATCACCAAAGTTTCTAGGGTTTGGAAGTAGTTTGAGGAATCAAAACCAAACTAGAGTTTATATGTTGTTGTAGCACTTGATTCTTGCATGAAACTTGGAAGTAATTTGCTAAAGAGATGGTGTTTGTGTGTGTGTGATGGTGGCGTACAAAGGAGGGGGAGGAGGGAAAAATATGTTGACTTTTTCCAAAAATGTGAAAACTCAAATCGTCTTAGAAACGCGGTGCAGGTATAGGCCAAGGTTACGGCTGAGTAAAAATGCTTAAAAACGAAAATTCCTGTTTTTCACGGCCGAAGTTTATTTGGTCATGTTTTTCTCAGTCATGATTAATTCTCAAATAAATCATGAGTGTATCAAACATTTTTCTGATACGGGGAAAATTAACGCGGTCGAGTTTCGTTGTGCGTAGAATTTTTGAATGACGTTTTACCCTAAAACGTGTAATTCCTTAATAACTTTCGTGAAAATGATCTGATGAGTGTCAAACTTTTAATTTGCCATGGAAATGATTTATCAATCGAGGCCAAGAAACAAAAATCAAATTTCGGGAAAATTTTAGGAAAAATGAATAGTAAAAGTGAATAGTGAAATTTTCCGGGAATAAAAGTTAACCTGAAAATGTGAATTGTTACAGTCTCTACCCCTTACGGGGAACTTCGTCCCGAAGTTCTATGTGTGTTATATGTTGGAGTGGTGTCGAAGAAGAGGTGTGGTTACTTATAAGGACTAGAGTATGGGATTTCCAGTGATGTAGTTTGATTTGTCATTTCAGTGTATGGCGTAGGATGAGGCTTACTTTTATGTAGGAAAGGTAGGGTAAGAGTGATTAATATAGATTCATATAATAGTCGCATATCAAAGGAAATTAATATAGCAGTCGAATATTAATAGGAATTGATATAGTAGTTGAATAGAAATTGATATAGTAGTTGAATATTAAACAGAAATTGGGATAGTAGTTGCAATCATAGCCTAGTAGGTAATCTGTTGTTGTACCTAGTGTTTATTGACTTCATACTTATGTTATTTTGGATACAAATAAGCCCACTTGTTTATAATTCTTTATTTACATAGAGAGGCATCCCAAACAATGTAAATAGAGGAATATAAACTTATGGTTCGGTGATTTACAATTTCTTTGTTTAAATGAAAAGGCATCCCAATCCATTCAAATAATTATAAATCATCCTACTTAAGAATTCCCAACACTACATTCATACTTAGCCGGTGAGTTACAAGGTAGTGTATTACGAGATGATACTGGTGTTCCAAAAGTACAAGATGAATATTCAATCTTGTAAAGCTGATGAGGGTGCTTGTGGTGTAACTATGGATGATTTGAGCTTTAAAAGTGCATCAAGATCTGTTAATGAGCTTGTAGTTCCAATGGTTGTGAAGATAATGATGTGATATGTTGATGAATAAAAGTGTGTAGTGTATGCTTAACATTAATATTCTTAGGTATAGATGTTGAGTTTGCTTTGAAAATCTTAAGAGATTTTAAAGGTTTATGATGGAATGGTATCCTTAGGACCTAAACAGGATAGTACTTCTAAGGGATAAGAGAGAAGAATTGATAACTATCCCAAGATAGTAGTTCGGATTATCTTATAAATGAAAACTTTCAAGAATGAAATTAGATAGTACAAATAAGGTGTTAAGATCTTGCTGAGTGGTAAGACACTATCGTGTCTCTAGATTGTTTTAATGAATTCTAGTGGTTTATCGAGTTCATGTAGGAAATTAATCTGAACATAACCCTAGTACAACTATTCCCAGTATTTGAAAATTTTAAGTCGAACATAGTTAGTCAGACTATGTTCCACTGTCCCTAGGTTAAATATAGGTGACTAGTCTATATTTAGCCAAGGTTCGATAAAATTTTCAAATACCTAAATTAGGTATACTTGTGATATGTCCGTTGCTTTTGAGAAACTGTCCACTAAACAAAGGCGATGTCAAACCATTCAGTTGCAAGTCCTGCCCATACAAGACTTGTAACCTATGTTTTCACATTCCATTGCATAGAAGATAGTACGGGTAGATACGTGTGGAAAGGAAGTTTTAAGTAGTTCTAAAACAGTCCATACTTGGCCAGGATCACGAACTTTTAACAATGAAGGTTTCAGAAGAAAACTTTGACGAATGTAGAGAAACTTCAGCTTTTGTAGATGATGGATTAGTTTATCCTTTAGAAATCTCATATTCCTATTTGGAAATCGATAGATTGTGATGGGTTTTTGATATCATACGAAATGATATTGGTGAGGTGATGGAATAATTCCAGAGACCATTACGCAAATCACAATGTCTCAGAAGTAGATTTGACCATTGTGCAATTCACAATGTCTAGGAAGTAGGTTAGACCATTGTGTGACTCAAAACATTTGAGAAATGATTAAGACCATTGTATCATACAATGTCTTGGAAAATAGACGAGACCATTGTATCATACAATGTCTTGGAAATAGGAAAGACCATTGCAATTAGTTACAATATCTTGGACATAAAATGTTGGAGTAGGAACATGATTGGGAGAATGTGGTTGTGTCGAAATGCCCTAGAATAGGCATACCCAGATATGTTTAGTCCATAATCGTCTGGAGGATGGAAGACACGGAGAGCGGAAGGCTATAAAAATGTTTTTGCTTGTAATTGTAGTTATAGTTTAGGTCTCAATTAGACCCGTTTCTCTATAACCATGGCTCTTGTACCAATCTACAACACCCCCAATTCATGGATGCAGCGGAATTCAAACTGGGTGTTACTCGACGGCACAATAGTCACAATAATAGAAAACGAACTCCAATTGAGTCGTTTTAAAAGATTTATCATTCAAATTGTATAAATATCAGAGATTACAAAAATGAGGTCCCAGATGGTTCCATGTTTACAATTTACATTAAATGAGTTTTTGAATGATAATAAAATTTATAGCCCTCTTGAGTATCCGTTCCCTTCCGTGCCATCCTTGATCATCATGAACCTGAAATACATGCTTGAGAGGTCAACACAAACGTTGAGTGATATTCATAGAGTTTGTTTAATGTTTGAACACAATATGTTGGTAGTGTGAGTTATAGGCTCACACCAATGGTTGGAAAACAAAACAGGTAGGCTACGTTGTTATACGCCCGGAACGGTTATTAATTCACTAAGCTTATGACACCAAAACGTTAACGGGTACCAATATCAATCGGCGGAGTTATCCCGGTAGGTACTTTGCCGTCATACCTAATGTCTCAAATATTAATGCATTTGTATGAACTTAGTCAATACAATTGGGATTCGTCAATCCCAATAGGCCTATTCACAATATTCGCGCTCACTATTTCTAGTGATTAAATGGTTCATAATAAGGGATCTCGGTTTGGCAAGGATGATACTTAGTGATAATAAAACAATCAGGCAAGCATACAATTTGAAAACATTGTGCTCGGTTAAAATAGCATGTATTCCCCCCAAGGGTTTGTAAAACAATTAAGTAATGGAAAGTGGGGCTATGAACTCACCTTGAGTTGGATGATGTATAATGAGAATGATGGATATGCCATAAGAACTTCTACGAGCAACCTAGAATAATTGTTGCAACTTAGGTTTGGAATAATGTCTAAGATTATGAAGAATTGCCTATATATGTCTTGCATTAAGTCCATGATATGGTACAAAGTGTAGTGTAAGTCTTTGAAAAGAAATGGTTCATGAAACATGTATAGTTTATATATCGTTTACTACCGTTCGGGCCGACATAATTCAGAAGTCATGTAGTAAACGTTCGAGGAGCCAGGACACTTTAATTCGTAAATCCACAACTCATCTCGATGGCTTACATAATGAACTCCTCACATGAGGCTCCCTACTATTGTAGTAGTTGATAATATATATATATATATATATATATATATATATATATATATATATATATATATATATATATATATATATATATATATATATATATATATATATATATATATATAATGGTTCATGAAACATGTATAGTTTATATATCGTTTACTACCGTTCGGGCCGACATAATTCAGAAGTCATGTAGTAAACGTTCGAGGAGCCAGGACACTTTAATTCGTAAATCCACAACTCATCTCGATGGCTTACATAATGAACTCCTCACATGAGGCTCCCTACTATTGTAGTAGTTGATATATATATATATATATATATATATATATATATATATATATATATATATATATATATATATATATATATATATATATATATATATATATAAGTTTTGATCCGAAAAGTTACATGTCCAATATTTGAATAAACTTAGGAAAGTTTATTTTTACATGAAGATTGTTATTAGGGTAAGTTTCTTAAGTCTTGAATGACAATTACTAGTAATATCTCATGGTTCATTAGATGGAGTAGATCCAAATTGCATGTTTAAGTTATCGCTAACTCTCTAGTTCATGTATTTGCCTTGGTAAGTTTATATGGTCGTTAGCTCATGTTTTCGCCTTGGTATGTTTATATGGTCTTTAGTCATGGCCTTGCCATGACCTTTGGTCATTGTTCCATGGTCTTAAGACTCAACCTTGGCTCTAGCCATGATTGTGGTCATGATTCTAGGTCATAAGACCTCTTGGTCTTAATAAACCATAATCATTATATAGTGATTTATATATGTAAAATAGCTGTTAATAAACTGAGAAAAATCTCATTCGTTATTGGTTTTCTGGAGACGTGCTCCAGAGTTTTTGAAGAAAACATGATTCCGTACAACTTTCGTGCTTTAACTTTTTCATGAAACGGACCAGAAGGGCCCCTTTTTGCGTGTTTAAGGTTCTGTCACATAAACTATTTTGGCAGTTTTGCCTCAAAGTTTTGGTAACTTCAAATGGTCATAACTTTTGACTCGTGTACTCGTTTTAGGTGGTTCAAATTGCTATGGTTTCCTTGTTAGGTCCTCTAATACAATATGTAATGATCCAATATCATAATTTTACCATTTTGATCAGATTTCACCAAGAAAGTCACTAGTTTACTTGTTTAAATAACTTAACTTAACAATCATTTGTAATAACTTGTTTTACCCATTTTTATACATCATGGACATGATCACAAGACATAATATAGCATGAATGATATGTAAATAACATGATAATGATATTTAAGCAAGGAAGTGTATTACAGTTGGCTTACAACTTTGGCTTTCTACAAAGAAAGGTAAGTAGCATGTAAGGAAAAGGACTTTGATAGACTTAGGCTTCACCCTACTTCACTTCAAGCAATCTTTCTACACTTGTATTCTTGAAAGAGAGATGAT
Source organism: Artemisia argyi (assembly GCA_030686995.1). Lineage (NCBI taxonomy): Eukaryota > Viridiplantae > Streptophyta > Magnoliopsida > Asterales > Asteraceae > Artemisia > Artemisia argyi. The sequence continues at coordinate 306,570,819 of CM060709.1, forward strand.
GAAAGTTGAGGTGACTTGAGTGGATTCAAACTCAAGAGAAATCACCAAAGTTTCTAGGGTTTGGAAGTAGTTTGATGAATCAAAACCAAACTAGAGTTTATATGTTGTTGTAGCACTTGATTCTTGCATGAAACTTGGAAGTAATTTGCTAAAGAGATGGTGTTTGTGTGTGTGTGTGTGATGGTGGCGTACAAAGGATGGGGAGGAGGGAAAAATATGTTGACTTTTTCCAAAAATGTGAAAACTCAAATCGTCTTAGAAACGCGGTGCAGGTATAGGCTAAGGTTACGGCTGAGTAAAAATGCTTAAAAACGAAAATTCCTGTTTTTCACGGCCGAGGTTTATTTGGTCATGTTTTTCTCAGTCATGATTAATTCTCAAATAAATCATGAGTGTATCAAACATTTTTCTGATATGGGGAAAATCAACGCGGTCGAGTTTCGTTGTGCGTAGAATTTTTGAATGACGTTTTACCCTAAAACGTGTAATTCCTTAATAACTTTCGCGAAAATGATCTGATGAGTGTCAAACTTTTAATTTGCCATGGAAATGATTTATCACTCGAGGCCAAGAAACAAAAATCAAATTTCGGGAAAATTTTGGGAAAAATGAATAGTAAAAGTGAATAGTGAAATTTTCCAAGAATAAAAGTTAACCTGAAAATGTGAATTGTTACATAGCGAATTTTATCACATTTTACTATCTTATACCCACGTTTTTGGCCAAAATTTAAAACTTTTTCACTTGTGTTTCAAAATTTTTTGTGGTTATCAGTCCGCCTTGTCTAACCGGCAAAAGGATTGGCTAATCCAGGAGCAAACGGCTCTTGGTAAAGATACATCAAATCCATTGACGACTTGCAATTTGCCCAAAATTGTATGGTACCTCAACTCGCCATATCCTAAAAAGCGAATGAGTTGGCTAGCCCGCAAGATTATGGCTTGTGGTAAAGGCAGTGGAAAATCCATAATTGGTAATCAACTCACCAAGATGTTGACTTTGTCCATCAAGAGTTGGCTAGTCCAGAAGCAAACGGCTTTTGGTAAAGAGTTTAAAATCCATTAAATTTTCAAAACAGTTATTGCTAAGGACTAGCAATATTTTAGTGTGGGGGATTGATGAGTGCTCAAACACTCATTATTTTTTGTCAAATCTGAACTGCAAAACATACAAAAACACTCAGAAATGCATCAAAATACTAAAAATATTTCAAAATTGTGTTTTATATGTTTTAGATGCAAAATGAGCAAAAACAAATGAAAAACGTACAAAGTTTGCAAAATTGGCAGTTTCAGTCCCCCAACTTTCAAAAATTGGCAAAAATAGTCCCTAAGCACTTATTTGGAAAGAAAAGTCACCAAAGGTCCTTTTGAAATCATAAGTTGTCATATTTAGTCCTTTGGTGAAAAATTTCAAAAGTTTTAGAAATTTGCAATTTAGTCCCTGGAGTTTCAAATTTTGGCAAGATTGGTCCCTGGTGGGATATTTTTGGATGGAAAATCATTTTTAGTCCTTGGAAATTCAAAAATGTTCAATATTAGTCCTTGGAATGAAAGTTTTGTGAAATGGCAATTTTAGTTCCCGAGGTTTGGAAATTTACAAAAATGGTCCCTAGGTATTTATTTGTGAAAAATTACATTTTGGGCCCTTGAGTTATTGAAATTGTTAACTTTGGCCCTTGTGATAACTTTGTCAAAATTACATTTCCAGCCCTTGATTTTTTGGCAAATTACACAAATGGTCCCTTTTGGTTTTAAGCTTAAATAAAACAAACAAACCAATAATACAAAACCAAATCCACCCAAAAGCCCAACCTGGTCCACAAATACCCCTTAGCCCACTTAAAGCCCAGTCTACCCTTCCCATTTTAAATAATTCCCACCCCGGTCAAACCAAGTCAACAACCTCACCCCGATTACTATTCACCATCCCTAAGCTCCCCCTAGTCCCTGGTGCTTTGTCTCCCCCTCCTCCCAATCTCCTCAATCTCCTCACCAAACATCATAAATACTATCACCTACACCCAACCAACCCCCCTCCTCATAAATGCACAAACCAAACCCACTTTCCCTGTTTTCCTGCCAAAATAGGATTTCAAAGGCTGTGATTAACTGAGGCTATCCAACGGTTGAAGATCAAGTGGGAAAGTCCAAGGAACCCCTCAGGGCTTATATAAGTCAAAAAAGAAAAAGATAGAAGCAGTAGTTAGGGTAGAATTAGTTGTAGTGTAATTTTCAATGTCGTACTAGTGTAAAAGTGTTTTAAGATTGTAATTTTTCATTAAACTTTGTTGTAATCAGCTTATTCTGTGTATTTGAAACTAATTTCACCATTTAATTTCAGCATCTCTTTTATGAATTCAAATTTGGTATAATTAAGTGAAATTGGCATTTCATTTGAAAAGTGTTAGAATGTTTGGATTCTGGTCCCATTAGATTCACAGAAGCCTAGTTACAAGTTTTCAATAACCTAGAAAGTGTCAAAACTTTGTTTGTTCAAGAAACATATAAATTCTCAAAAATACATAATAAATAGTCCTAAACTCACTAATCAGTTTCAAGGAATAATAAAGCCAAGGAAGCTTGTGGATTGGTAATTTTTATTGTTTAGAACTCCTAGGAGGAGTAATAGAATTGTGGTTTGGCACCCTGGTCACCTATCTCAAACTGTACACCATTGTGAGTAATTTTACTTTTTGGCATCTACTGTTTGTATGTTCTATTTGTGGTTCAAATTCAGTTGGTTTATGATTATTATGTGTTAGTAAATGTGTTAGATTCAGTTTCATGGTTTGAGGTTCCAGTTTGCTTTGCAAAACCAAAATCAATTTGTATAAGGGACTGTTTGGATCAGCACCTTTGCTGAGTGATTGTTGTTGTTTAGTTGTTTACTTTGCACAAATAAGACTCACTAGGTTTGTTTAGAATAGTTCTATCATAAAAATCAGTCCCTTTTTAAAGAAAAGTCAAAAAAAAATTAGTTAATCACCCCTCACAGTTAACTGTGAGGGATTTGTGATCCACAAATCCTCATTTTACATTATTAATTGTAGCTTTAGCTTAAACTAGCTTTATTATAGCTTATTGTAACCTTATTAGCTTATAGGATCTCTCAGAAATTCAACAAAGTCAAAGTCACGTTTAAAATTGAAAAGTCAAAAGTTAGTTGTGCAGAAAAAACCAAAAATTCAAGGAATTTTATAGAATTGTGTATTTGGAATCAGGCTTTGGGATTTTTAGGGTTTGTTGTATCCCAGCTCATCTCTATTTTCCCACATTTGTTTAATTTTTGTGAATTTTATTATGGACCCCACTGATGCGTGGGAATCGCAACAGGCTTTACCTCTCGAGGGATCTCGAGAAGCTTACAACCCCCACCAGGCAGTGTACCTGATCGTTGTAGTATAGTATAGTGACAAGTACTGGGGGATTGATCGTTCAGCTTAGGAATAGTGTCGCTAGGATTAGAAAGCCTAAATACTAGTTCTAAAGGTAAGGGATGATTATTTTTTGTGTTTTTATATTTTTTTATGAAAGCAAGTAAAATCTCGGGTTTTGGAAGAGTGGGCGGAATTAGTTGCTATTCAACTAACCCAAAACTAAGATGCAATCAAAATAAAATACTAAAAATGAAAATAAACTAATTATACTAAAGTTGTGAGCAGTAATTGGAGAAAATGTGTTTACTTAGATTTCATTACTCCCTAGATATCTTTTACACGTTAATTACTTGTTATAATTGCATGGATGACGGATCGTATTCCTTAATACCATTCATGGGGTGGCATACATAACTCCCCAATTCTATGAGCTCTTATCTCCTCCTACACCATGCCCAGCACAACTATAGGGATTGTAAACAGTGGCTCATGCATTAAATACAACAAATAAAGACCTAGTACGCCTCGGTTCATGTTTCTTAAGACGTTCAAGCATGTTACCATTTGGAGATCTGCCAGTTTTCTTAAGCCTAACATATAAATCATTCATCCAAGACAAGAATAAACAAGTAATCAACACATAATCAATATCTAGGTTTCATTAGATCTAAGCAAACACAAAAGAGATCTAGCCTAGCATGATAGAATTAAGACAAGAACATGATATAGACAACCAACACATAGACATATTGATTAAATTAGAAGAACACTTATCTTAATTAATCATGCAAGGTATCAAGGGTTTGGAACCCTTGAAAAACCTGTAAAAGTTGCACCAAAATCGTCTCTAGGGTTTCTCCAAAACTTCTCTCTTAAACTTCTCTCTCTAAATGTGAAAAACTAGAAAACTATATATAGGAAAATAGGGATGACGGCGTCAAGAACAAAGGTGTGACGCCGTCATCTCGCCGCCAAATACTTCCTCGGACGGCCTTGATCTACTTCTGATGCCGTCAAGGCCTAGGCCGTCACACAAATTACTCTTGACGCCCTGTATGTGACGCCGTCATCAACTACGGATTTTTATTATTGAGGTTTGACGCCGTCATGAAGAACTCTTGACGCCTTCATGTACTGTTCCCAGCATGGAAAATTGAGACTTTGCCGTTTTCTTCACTTTTATGCTCCAAAAACGTCCAAAATGGCTTCTTTTCCAGAATTCACTCTCCAAGTACCTAAAATCACAAAAGGAACGATTTAGGGCAATATTTGATCAAATAAATTTGGATTCGGGCTTAAATGACCCCCTAAAAACGGACCATTTTTCGCCTCATCATATACCCTTACACTTGAGATTTGCTTGTCCTCAAGCAAATGCGCTTTTATTCTACTCAAAAGACAAGTTAGGGGTCATTTAACACTAATATAAAAGTAATTACAACAAATAATCGTTCCACTAAAGACCAATAGACAAGCTCGGAGGTCATACACAAGCACCTCACAAATAGTGTTTAGATACTCACATCTCTCGGGTGTAATAAAGTAATATAACATTATGGAAATGGAAGATATCTCTCACTACCTGTCATAGCAAAATAGATTACCATAGGCTTGGGAAAGGATCAAACCTCCACCACATGGCGTAAGCACCTAGGATAAACTATCAAAGAGGTCTTTTAAAGGGTTGTAACGTTAGGTATAGGGATATGAATTACACGGTTTTGTTGGATAAAGGAAGTTATTACTGGTGGCGAGTTAACAATCTTGGTCAATTACATGTACAATATGGCGTTGCTAAGCCAAGACTAGACTCGACTTAAGCTAATAAATGAGAAATAACAAAAACATAAAATGAACATAGAATGAAAAGGGATGGTAGTCCGTATGTTTTTTTCTTTTTCTCTTTTTTTATTTTTTATTTTTATTTTTTTTATTTTTTTTTTTTTTTTGCATACACTCTTACCCTACCATCCAAAATAATACATCATAGGGAATGAACGTTCCCCTTACACTTGAATCTTTACATACTTTACATTCAACTATTCTAATGACTCGAATTAAGAAAATCAAAACACTTGGAGCACTTTTAAGATTAACGCACATATGGGGGTAATAAATGATGTTCTTCCCCATTACTTCCATAAAATAAGGACTTACCCATGAGTCCCAATCGTCCCAAAACAATATGTACAAGGATATGACTCGACTTAGCAACCATGTAATCAATTAGAAAGTTAACTTAGGGTTTAACAAATAACAATAATGCACTAAAGATGAGCGCATACACGGAAGGCTAAGGCGATTTGGTTGTACATTTAAGTGGGGTGTAACAAATTCTTCCTTTAAGTAAAATGCTTAAAGTTAGAAACGAAAAGATAGGCTCGGAGGGGTGAACTAGGGGTTTCGTGTACTAAAAATGAGTACAACGCTAAGGGTGTGGGAAAAATTAGTTGACTTAACTAGCCAAGTAATATGACTTAAATGGTCAAGTAATTATAATACGGGTTTAACACAAGGGTGATCCTAATGCCTCTTATCATGTAGTAAATCCTACTACACGAATGTAGTCTCACTAGCGGTCTCGGGATGCATCACTAACGCAAGTTCTAGAATCTAAATGCTACCGGTACACTCATAAGCACTAATAGTGAATGCTTTTCCTATCAAATCTAAAGGCGAACCTCACATATTTGGGTGGACAATTTTTCTGAATATACGGTTATGTGCTAGTCATACAATCTCCTATCCATGAGACGCTTGCTATGGCTAAAGTTTTACTCCTAAATGTTGTAAAAAAATTTAAATTTGGCGCTAAAATTACACTAACAAGTATTTCTCATAGTTTTATTACACATCTACCATTAAACAAAACAAACTCAAGCGAAAGTGCATATGTAAGGTATCATCTTTTTACCCTCCCCTTACACTTAAGATGAACATTGTCCCCAATGTTCAAGTAAAGAATGTAAAAGTGAAAAAGTAAAGAGAATGAAATCAAATACTCCCCTGATTCGCTCGGTATGGATTATAGGATGGCTAGGTTAGATCTTCCTCCAAGAAAACGAACAATCAAAGCTTCCCTTCCAGAATATAAATCATCTTCTTGTCATACATAACCTGTAAAACCTGACAAAAATAGACAAGACAACCTCGCGTAAAATCGGCGGCATCCTATATAAGTTACTAAATCCTAGAAAACAAGATAAGATATAATGCTTGTGGAATGAAGTTTGCAGATCTCCTGGAGATTATAAAACTTAATAATTCACAAAAACCATAAGACTCCGTTAGAAAAACAAAACCGGTAAAATTTCCAGATTTTTAACTCCTGACGCCGTCAAGAGTAAAACTCTGACGCCGTCAGAATGGACCTGCAGAAATTCTTATGTTAAGTTTCCGGAAAATTTCTGGAAAAACTTGGTCTTACTTCCTGGAAAATCCTGCAAAACTTCATTATGACTCAATACAAGCATTTGACTCTAACAAATACGAATATACATGCTCATTTAATATTGTGGAGAATCATGATCGGTTTGTTTCTTAAAAACATATTTGGGGTTTCCCCTTACACTTATCTTTTGCAAAAATACTTCTAGGTGGAGTTAAGACTAGGCCAAACAACAAAGTAAAGTATTTCCACTTATTTAGTTTAGAAACATGATCTACCAACAATAAAAATACAACATGCATACGGAAGCAAATAACAAACAAACAAATAAAATCATACAAAACATGGGTTGCCTCCCAAGAAGCGCTTGTTTTTGTTCGAGTCACGAGCCTGACTCTACCCTTAGTTAACGGAAATAGGGGAGGTTTTCCCTACACTTTGAATTAAGTGTGGGTGGAATTAGCGATACACACCCCTAGGGTGGAAATATGCCTCGTGAGGAAAGAGTGGTTGATGAATTATATGCTCAAAGGGGTGTACTCCTATCATCATAACCTTACCTAATTCAATCGGGTTAATGGGTGGGTTAAGATTTTCTCCTAGAAAGGGATCATTTTCAATCAACTTCAAGAGACTTCTAGTTGGGAATCCATCTTGACCTAATAAACCCGGTTTAAACCCATAATGTTTCTTGTGATCAATCATAAATGGGTGATGTAAGCATGTAAGGTCATTTTCCACTCCTATATTGGCTTCCTCTCTACAAGGCTTAGAGTCCACTACCTTTATCCTAAGACTACCCGGACTATATGGTTTGATGGGTGGATCGGAACCTATTTCAATTCCTAAATTTTCATCCAAGGATAGAAGATTAGGTAACGGTTTTGGTTGAGTCTCCGATTCATCAAAACTAGGAACTTCCCTAAAACTAAGAGTAAGGTTATCATTATAAGTATTCAAACCTATATCCTCAAGTGGTGCCTGGTCCAAGGGTTCTACCTCCATAGAAATTCCTAAAGTTTCTTCTACTTCTTCCGGGTAAGTCACGGGCGGTGTGTATGCCTCAAATGATGGTAGGACTTGTGGGGTACTTAGTGGGCTTGGGTTTTCTACTATCTCTTCCATCACATCAATATCACCTATGTGTTCATCTTGTATTATGGTAGTGCCTAACCATGACATGCAACTAGGTGGCTCAACTCTAACCTCATGTGTGTCGTATTTTTTGGTGAAATCTATCCCGCTCATGCAACTAGGTAGTTCAACACTAACCATCTCATAATCTTGGTTTGATTCTAAGTTCATGTTCTTAGAAACTAGGTCATCTCGCTCATACGAATCCACCAATTCGTTGAACTTATGGGTAATGGTTAGGAAGCTTTTCTCAAAATTCATCCAAAGGGTCTCACTAAAAGGAATTGATCCTAAAAATGATCGTCTAATAGAAAACACACATGCATAAAATTCATCAAACCCATCTAACTTTACACCCATCTCCTCTTGTATATATGTAAGATCACTTAAAAATTCATTGGAACAACAGGAGGCAAATCTATCCGAGTAAACTAATTGTTCCTCTATAGTTAATGATCTAAATGGAATTTCATCTGCCATGGAGACAAATGAAAATGGTTTCACAAACAAAGGGCACAAAGAAAAAGATAGACTACAGAAAACCTAAAAATAAAAATAAAATCTTACTAGAAAGGAATCTAGCAAGTAGACCTAATAAAAAGAAATTCTAACCTAGACAATAACTATTCCCCGGCAGCGGCGCCAAAAACTTGATGCATGGGAATCGCAACAGGCTTTACCTCTCGAGGGATCTCGAGAAGCTTACAACCCCCACTAGGCAGTGTACCTGATCGTTGTAGTATAGTATAGTGACAAGTACCGGGGGATTGATCGTTCAGCTTAGGAATAGTGTCGCTAGGATTAGAAAGTCTAAATACTAGTTCTAAAGGTGAGGGATGATTATTTTTTGTGTTTTTATATTTTTTTATGAAAGCAAGTAAAATCTCGGGTTTTGGAAGAGTGGGCGGAATTAGTTGCTATTCAACTAACCCAAAACTAAGATGCAATCAAAATAAAATACTAAAAATGAAAATAAACTAATTATACTAAAGTTGTGAGCAGTAATTGGAGAAAATTTGTTTACTTAGATTTCATTACTCCCTAGATATCTTTTACATGTTAATTACTTGTTATAATTGCTTGGATGACGGATCGTATTCCTTAATACCATTCATGGGGTGGCATACATAACTCCCCAATTCTATGAGCTCTTATCTCCTCCTACACCATGCCCAGCACAACTATAGGGATTGTAAACAGTGGCTCATGCATTAAATACAACCAATAAAGACCTAGTACGCCTCGATTCATGTTTCTTAAGACGTTCAAGCATGTTACCATTTGGAGATCTGCCAGTTTTCTTAAGCCTAACATATAAATCATTCATCCAAGACAAGAATAAACAAGTAATCAACACATAATCAATATCTAGGTTTCATTAGATCTAAGCAAACACAAAAGAGATCTAGCCTAGCATGATAGAATTAAGACAAGAACATGATATAGACAACCAACACATAGACATATTGATTGAATTAGAAGAACACTTATCTTAATTAATCATGCAAGGTATCAAGGGTTTGGAACCCTTGAAAAACCTATAAAAGTTGCACCAAAATCGTCTTTAGGGTTTCTCCAAAACTTCTCTCTTAAACTTCTCTCTCTAAATGTGAAAAACTAGAAAACTATATATAGGAAAATAGGGATGACGGCGTCAAGAACAAAGATGTGACGCCGTCATCTCGCCGCCAAATACTTCCTCGGACGGCCTTGATCTACTTCTGATGCCGTCAAGGCCTAGGCCGTCACACAAATTACCCTTGACGCCCTGTGTGTGACGCCGTCATCAACTACGGATTTTTATTATTGAGGTTTGACGCCGTCATGAAGAACTTTTGACGCCTTCATGTACTTTTCCCAGCATGGAAAATTGAGACTTTGCCGTTTTCTTCACTTTTAAGCTCCAAAAACGTCCAAAATGGCTTCTTTTCCAGAATTCACTCTCCAAGTACCTAAAATCACAAACGGAACAATTTAGGGCAATATTTGATCAAATAAATTCGGATTCGGGCTTAAATGACCCCCTAAAAATGGACCATTTTTCGCCTCATCACCCACCCTGGCTCAAACTCACTTGTAGGGCAAGCATATGCCCTGCTGCATCAGACCTCAGTCCCAACACCCATCTTCAATGGCTTTTTCTGACTTACATAGTGGGCCCCACACCATAACTCTTGGCTTATTGGAAAGCTAATAAGCCAGGGTTCAAGGTCCATAGCTTATTTTATGGTTTAGGGCTCATTCACTAGGGCTGCCATACCCTTGTAACTTGTCCCATTTCTGTGTTGGTTGAGGTATAAGCCAAGTGCTTATTTTGATCCATGTGCTTATTCAGTGGTCACCATTGGCTTTTTCCAGCTTAAACATGTTCCTTTAGCTTATTCTCATCATAATCCACCCCTGGTTTAAGCTTAAAGCTTATTTCAAAGCTTATGGCTTAGACAGTTGACCAAAGTCAACTGTCCAAGTAATAAGCACTTGTTGTGCTTATTTTTGGGTTCCACAAAGTTTGTCTTTACAAAAGTTTTTCAATTTTAAGTATAAATTAGTTTTCAAAAAGGAAAATCCAGAAAAATAACAATTTAATTATAAGTGATAGTTTCTATTTAATATAATTTAAAATTTAATTTTCCTTTTTAGATTTTTATCAAGCACTTGTCATTTTTATATTTTTCTTAAATTACTTTTATGATAAAGTAATTTTAGTAATTTTTCTAGATTTTAATTTTGTCGTTTAGTAATTATTAGATTTAATATTAGTTTTATTAATAATTAATTAATATTTAAGTTTTAAATAGCATAATTAATTTTTATAAGGTAACACCTAGTTTTTATATTTTTCCTAGCTTTTATACACTATAATATAATTTTAAGAATTTTCTTATAATTTCTACTGTTCATTTTCTATTTTTAATAATTTAAAATAGTTTAATTAGGTAATTAATAATTAATTAGTAATTAATTAATAGAAAAATTACAAAAAGACAAAAATAAATATTTTTAATTTTAAAACTTGTTTTTAGTTATTTTATAATTTTATAAATTTTATTTTCATTTTTCTAGTATTAAATTAATATTATATTGTATTTAAGTTATTTAAATATTAATAATTAGTATTAATAAGTAATTAATTAATAATAAATAATTAAATAGTGTAAAAATTAATTTTCTTTTTCTAAAAATTTTTCTTTTTTCCTTTAGTTTGTAAAAAAGTCATTTTCACCCCCTGGGGGTTTTCAGATTTCAGTTTTCACGTTTTATTTTGTACGTTCGCGTAAATTTAAATAGAACGTACACGTTTTTAAGTTTAAATCGTTTCTGGTTTTTCAGATTTCACAGTCTTATTCATATAGCTTATTTAAGCTATTTCCTTGTAGATTCCTTAGCTTAAACACTCACAAACCCTTTCTGTCCAAATTCACCCGATCACAAACCCGTTGGATAACCATCCACACCTCGTCGGGACATAACGGCCCGGGGAAACCCTATATTACCTGGAAGCATTGGTCTAGGTAGTTTGACCTTTTTGACCATATACTTGGTCAATTTAGGTTGACTGTTTAGCATCAATCAAATTTTGGCGCCGCTGCCGGGGAGGTTTTGCGCATTTTTCTAAAAAAACGGTTTGCTGATTAGTGCTTTTGGGATTCAATCCTTTGTAAATTTCCCATCCTTGTTCATATTATCTTATTATTATCATATAAAAACAAAACTGTTCCCGAAAACATTTTAAACTCAGTTTTCAACGAACACAAAAACACAAAAACATTTTCTTTCCTATTTGTACAAAATGTTTATCCAAAAACCCAAAAATATTCACCTTTACCCTCTCACCTTTTTGATTCTTTATCCCTACCCCTCTATACACATTTGATTCTTTCTATGTCTCATCCACACCTCGTCGGGACATAACGACCCGGGAAAACCACTATATTTCGCGGAGCATTGAGCCTAAGGAGTTTGACTATCTTGACCACATCCGTGGTTGACTTTAGTTGACTGCTTTTTCCTCAATCAAAATTTTGGCCACACTTTCTTATTTGCCACTGGTGTGGTAATCCTTATAATGGTGGCAATTGCCCTAGTTGTGGCATGGTAGAGTCAGGAAACGGGTCTGTCTATAACCAAGATCCCTATTCTTACCATGACACGACTGATTTATTCCATCAGCTACCACACCATGAGTCTCAGCAGTTTTACTATTGTGAGTACTGTGGTGGTTCACACTACAGTTCAGATTGTCAATCAGGAAACACGCTTGTCTATGAGCAGTTTCCTGATAACGATTATAACTTTAGCACATACGACTCACAGCCACATCAGTTTTACTGTTGTGATTACTGTGGAGGTCAACACTTCAGCTCCAATTGTCAAACAAGGAATCCATTTCCTTGTTACACTTTTGACACATCGTATTATTGTCACAACTCGTAAATTCCGGTCATTTTCCAAACCTCGACAATTTACTATTCAAAAGTTACTATTCATCATTTACTATTCATCGATCACTATTCATCATTTTTGAGGTCAAATTGATATTCTGAGAAGCGTTCAGAAATTTTACTATTCACTTGACACTATTCATTTCCGGAAGAAATTTCACTATTCACGTGCATTACTCATGTCATCGTAAATTTAGTTTACGAGTATTTAAATTCGCGTAACCGTATTGGTTCAGGTGCGAATTCATGCATAATCAACAGGGACATCCCATACGGACTAGAAATAGTCCGCATATCATCATTATGGCACTTGCATACTATTCCACTCGTAGGATATTCAAATTAATACTTTTGACATATTTGACTTTTTATTTTTAAATAAACGTTAACAAACGATCAATAATGTGACTAACACGTCCGACACTCCCGACTATGATCCCAATATATTTTTATATTCATTTTTATAATATAAAAATTATAATATTAATTTACCCGGTATTTTGGAGATTTATATTAATTATTAACGTAAGTTTACTAAAATTACGACGGTTTTCGTCGAAATTAAACAACAATTATCTAAACACCCAATAATCATACCCAACCTATTTTTATAATTTTTACAACTTTATTTTATCCCGGTTAACTCCGTTAAAATTTATTTTTAATTAACCCGGTACCCGGTACACCTTAAAACTACAATTAAAGACAAGATAATACCAAATCCCACCAAGTTCTTACACCTCCCAACCCCCCTCCATTTTCCATACCAATCACTTACAAAATTTAGATAAACACTCAAGCCTCATAAATACCCATACTAACTTCTTATAATAATAATAATAATAATAATAATAATAATAATAATAATAATAATAATAATAATAATAATACATAAAAGGAACTACCCTCATTTTTTTTCTCTCATAATTCACTAGCTCAAAAATCTTATCATCTCTTTTCTCTCTATACTCATACACGGCCACATCTAGGGGAGGGCAAGACCAAGAATATTTTCTCAAGATCAAGTGTTTAACTAGTTTATTTAGTGATCCTTGTTAGGGTTTTGAAATATAAACTCAAGAATCATTAGGTTTTCATCATCTACACTCTTAATCTTTGAAGTAAGTATATCAAACTGATTTTTATAATTTTACCAAGTTTATACAAGATCCATATGATATATATACTAGATCTACATGCATATGCTATTTATACCACTTTATTTTACAAGCTTTTAACTTTTGAACCTTAGAAAGTGATTATGGTTAGATCCTTGTTAGATCTACTTGGTTATGATGTTTAGGAACCCATGACACCCTAAGAAGGTGTATGGTAGGATTAGACTAGTTTTGTGGTGATTGAAAGTGGTTTGGTAATGTTAGAAACTAGTTTAGAGCCTTGAAAATGGTTTTTGAACAAGTAGAAATACATTCTGTCCCATTTTGGTAAACCCAGAAAAATCCGTATTTTCTCAGTCCACTTTGACAATATTTTTAGAAAATACTTTCAAAAACGAAGCTTTTGGCGAAAGAACGGATTAAAACGAGCTTATAACGAAGGAGATATGATTTTTGTAAATTTAACGACGAAAACTATTTTCTGTAAAACTGCATGCTGTTTGACAGTTTTCGACGGGCAAATAGAGGCGTTAAACGTAACCTAGAGGAGCCGAGCTATCAAAAATATATTAGTACTTACTAAAACGAATCCGTGGATATAAAGAACGAGGAAAATGAGCTTAAAACGACAAAGTTATACATGTTTTTAAATCATCAAAACTATATATATATATAGTCACTACTAGAAAATAATATAACTACGTACTAAATAATATATTTTCTAGATTTCTTATTCAAGGAGTTTATTTTTAATTAACGAAATACGTACGACTCAAGGTTTATTACGCGACTACTAGACACTATTATAAGGTTATCAATACGAGGAATATAACGCTAACATTTTTATACGATATACTACGACAAATTATATACTTCTATATTTGGACTTATTTTCCTAAGTATGGAAACTATTATACTTTGACAATAACAAGTATTTCCAAGTTACGAGTGGTATAGGCATCATGTGCATGTGCATCCAAATTCATCACGTCATGATCTAAAGTAGATCGTTATTACTCATATTAGGTTGCGGTTAGAGATCGTGCCTCATTTCAGTGTATCCATTTTTGTCATCGTAGCTATTGCTCCAGGTGAGTCATAGCCCCTACTTTTTAATTATTTTGCAAACACTTTGGGGGAGAAAACATGCTCGTTTTACTTAAATGCATTCCTTGCTTTACCTGGTTGATTACCTACATTTCATTGGTATGCTTGATTACCTGTATTTCATATGACTTGTCTCTTAAACATTATTACTTATTTTATATGACCTCATTGTCAGCATTATTTATCTGGCGACATTGTCAGCATTATTTATCTGGCCTCATTGTCAGTATTATTTATCTGGCGACATTGTCAGCATTATTTATCTTGCGACATTGTCAGCATTGTTGATATAACCTCATTGACTGAATTATTTATATAGCTGTTTTGCTATATTTATCTGGGAATTTGGATACCAGTATTACTTTTGTTCACGTAGGCTTTAACATATTTGGCAGTGGGTTGTAAACACACAGGTTACAAGTCTCTTATGGCAGGACTTGCAACTGAGTGGATTTACAATGCCTTTGCTGGGCGATCATTTCTCTATAGGTATTACTTGCTAAACACACTCTATGAACTCACCAACCTCGTGTTGACACTTTAGCATGTATTTTCAGGTTTTAAGCAATGGCACGCTACTGGAGGTTTTGGCAGGGCATGGCATGGTCATAGAAGACTCTGATTATTTATATAGGGACCGTTTTTAAGCTATTTTAAGGGCCTACTTCCGCACTACTTTTAACGATATAAATTCAATATTTTTGGTTAAAGGATTTTATTCTAAATGATTAAAGTGAAAACCATTATTGAACTAGTGTTGTAATACCAATTGAGTTACACCCCAGCTACACGTATGCTTCCGCTGGACCCGATTTTGGGGGTGTGACAGATTGGTATCAGAGCTTTGGCTATAGCGAACTAAGTGTTTTTAAAACCTAGACTATAGCTACTTTTACGAAAAACTTAACCCTATGACCGTCACGTGCCTGCCTGCCAAGATGATGCCTCACTTGTGGTTTGTTGCTGACTTAGGTGATGAGATTTGTGTCTCATTATCTGGTATATTATATTCACTTATTCTAGTTGATTACTCTAATTGCCTTTCATATAAGCATGTTCACGTATCATATATGTCACCACGTTATGTTTTTCCTTGCATAGTTTCATCATTTGACCTCGAGTTTGGTCACCTGCCTTAGTCTTTCTGAACGTCTTGGTATTTGTGAAGGACATAGTATTAGTATAACTGAGCTGAGTATTTCAAAATTCATGGAACCTCGGTGGAATATAGACTAGTCACCTATATTCAACCCGGGATAGTGGGACATAGGCTGACTACCTATATCCGACTCAGAAATGAATTTTGCAACACTAAGAATGGTTATAATAAGATTTTGTCTGGATTGAATCCTTTACTCAATTTCAAAATGTTACATTTATGTGTGTGTATACACTCTCGTTGTCGGAACATTCATATTTTTCATCACTTCGTGAACCACCGATTGGAAGCAGGTTAACTGGCCATTTCATCTCATGAATCTTCATATTTATACACAATACACTTACATTTTCTTTTATCACAATCTCGTTTTGTCGCACTTGTCACAGTCTTTTCCCTTCTTACCATCACTATCATTTCCTTTCCCCATCCCCATATGTATATATAAGGAATTAGGTGACACTCTATAGATTCCTATGTCACTCATCACTCATTACTCCCAATATTGATAAGTGGATATTATCAATGACCTCCCTAAGAAAGACTTCCCATACCATATATAAGGAGGATCCCTAGGTATATTATGACCATTTAAAACTCAACAGAAATCCCAGGATATCACAAAACCACTCGAGCCACGTCAACGCGTCATATCGCAACATCAACCTTTCATTCTATAATAACCCACTCTCGAACATCTACTACTAGGAAACGTCTTAATTATGTCTCACCCTTCTTTTCTTGTTTTGAAGAGCTATGCCGCCAAGGAAAGTCAAAGCTACTCCAACTATGACACCTGTTGCTATTCGGAAATTGGTTAAGGATAGTATCGCCGAAGCTCTAGAGATCGAGAGAGCTGAGGTAGCTGCAAGGGCTGCTGAGGCCGCTTTACAGACAGGGACAAATGGGCAATCCGATAATAAGCGCGAATGTACTTGGAAAAATTTTAAGGTTAGTGATCCCATCAAGTTTAAAGGCACTGAAGGAGCGGTTGCTTTGATTCGCTGGTTCGAAAAGACTGAGAATGTGTTCCTCATGTGCAACTGTCCTGATGGCAGCAAGGTAAAATTTGCTACTGGTATGCTTTTGGATGAAGCTATGTCATGGTGGAATTCTTATGCTCAACCGATGGGTATGGAAAATGCCTACAAGCTCACCTGGGAGCAATTCAAGAAATTGATGACTGATAAGTTTCGCCCTCGTACTGAGGTGCAGAAGTTGGAAACAGAGTTTTATAAGCTAGTGACAGCAGGTAATGATATCGAGGCATATATCCGAAGGTTTCAGGAGTTGGCTGTGCTATGTCCAACTATGGTTCCAGATAACGAAAAGTTGCTAGAAAATTTCATCGGTGGACTACCGTGCAACATCAGTGGGAACGTAATTGCTTCTAAATCAGACACGCTGGAGGAAGCTATCAGAATGTCTCAAAAGCTTATGGCTCAAGTGATGAAGCAAGAAACTACTGTCAACAACAACAACGAAAACAAGAGGAAAAGGGATGACAACCAAGGAGACGATCAAGTATGGCAGTCAAACAAACAACATGAAGTGGTTAGGGCCTACGTTGTAAAGCCAAGTGAAAAGAAAGGTTACCAGGGTACTCTACCTAAATGCAACAAGTGTCAGAATCATCATAACCATGGACCTTGTCTTAATCCATGTGGCAACTGTAAGAAGGTTGGTCATGCAACTTGGGAATGCAAATTTCCAATCATTACCGGAGATCAGAAACCCTCAGTGACATGTTTTGGCTGTGGAGAAATAGGCCATTACAGGAATGAATGCCCAAAACAAGGAAACCTAGAGAAAAGGAACCAAGGTGGAAGGGCTCGTGGGAGAGCCTAGGTCATCGGAGGAGGAAATGGTCCACACATCAACAACGCTGAGGACGACAACAATGTTCAAGAACCAAGAACTTCTACCTTAAAAATAAACTAAAGCCTAAACTCTCTTGTGTTGTATTTCTTTTGTGTTTAATTCTACGTTCTATCGTATAAGTTTCATGTACTATTAACGAATTCCGATCTAATGAATATTCTATCTTTTATCACCGCAAACTCCTAGCGATTTCATTAAGATTCCTTTAAAACTACACCACCTATCATCTACAGACCAATGGTCAGAAATTAGAGAACGATTCAAACATAGGAAGATATGCTCAGAGCATGAGTGATTGACTATAGAAATGGTTGGACTAACCATTTGCCATAAATCAGATTCTTTTACAACCATAGTTACCACATGAGCTTAGAGACTACATCATTTGAAGCACTCTATGGTCGAAGTGCCAACATCCATTGACGGATCGAAATTTGGAAAAGCCCAACTCACTAGTCCCGTAAGCATTCATGAAATAACCTAGAATTTCCTACAAATCAAGAATCAGCTACAAGTTCAATAAGTTGTAAACTCTTAGAATTTCAAGTTAATGGCAGGATTATGTTGAAAGTTCTGCCTAGGAAAGGCATGATACCATTAAGAAAAATTTGGGAAGATAAACCCGAGATACATTGGACCATTCAATATTTCAGACAGTATGGGCCTAGTGGCCTACGGACTTGAACTCCCATTAGAGCTCAGTAGCATACACGATAAATATCATCATCTTTTCACCAATACCACTCTAGAGACCAACACAAACTGAACTTCGGGACGAAGTTCCTGTTAGAAGGGAAGACTGTCACAACTCGTAATTTCCGGTCATTTTCCAAACCTCGACAATTTACTATTCACAGGTTACTATTCGTCATTTACTATTCATCGATCACTATTCAACATTTTTGAGGTCAAATTGATATTCTGAGAAGCGTTCAGAAATTTTACTATTCACTTGACACTATTCATTTCCGGAAGAAATTTCACTATTCACGTGCATTACTCATGTCATCGTAAATTTAGTTTACGAGTATTTAAATTCGCGTAACCGTATTGGTTCAGGTGCGAATTCATGCATAATCAACAGGGACATCCCATACGGACTAGAAATAGTCCGCATATCATCATTATGGCACTTGCATACTATTCCACTCGTAGGATATTCAAATTAATACTTTTGACATATTTGACTTTTTATTTTTAAATAAACGTTAACAAACGATCAATAATGTGACTAACACGTCCGACACTCCCGACTATGATCCCAATATATTTTTATATTCATTTTTATAATATAAAAATTATAATATTAATTTACCCGGTATTTTGGAGATTTATATTAATTATTAACGTAAGTTTACTAAAATTACGACGGTTTTCGTCGAAATTAAACAACAATTATCTAAACACCCAATAATCATACCCAACCTATTTTTATAATTTTTACAACTTTATTTTATCCCGGTTAACTCCGTTAAAATTTATTTTTAATTAACCCGGTACCCGGTACACCTTAAAACTACAATTAAAGACAAGATAATACCAAATCCCACCAAAGTTCTTATACCTCCCAACCCCCCTCCATTTTCCATACCAATCACTTACAAAATTTAGATAAACACTCAAGCCTCATAAATACCCATACTAACTTCTTATAATAATAATAATAATAATAATAATAATAATACATAAAAGGAACTACCCTCATTTTTTTTCTCTCATAATTCACTAGCTCAAAAATCTTATCATCTCTTTTCTCTCTATACTCATACACGGCCACATCTAGGGGAGGGCAAGACCAAGAATATTTTCTCAAGATCAAGTGTTTAACTAGTTTATTTAGTGATCCTTGTTAGGGTTTTGAAATATAAACTCAAGAATCATTAGGTTTTCATCATCTACACTCTTAATCTTTGAAGTAAGTATATCAAACTGATTTTTATAATTTTACCAAGTTTATACAAGATCCATATGATATATATACTAGATCTACATGCATATGCTATTTATACCACTTTATTTTACAAGCTTTTAACTTTTGAACCTTAGAAAGTGATTATGGTTAGATCCTTGTTAGATCTACTTGGTTATGATGTTTAGGAACCCATGACACCCTAAGAAGGTGTATGGTAGGATTAGACTAGTTTTGTGGTGATTGAAAGTGGTTTGGTGATGTTAGAAACTAGTTTAGAGCCTTGAAAATGGTTTTTGAACAAGTAGAAATACATTCTGTCCCATTTTGGTAAACCCAGAAAAATCCGTATTTTCTCAGTCCACTTTGACAATATTTTTAGAAAATACTTTCAAAAACGAAGCTTTTGGCGAAAGAACGGATTAAAACGAGCTTATAACGAAGGAGAAATTATTTTTGTAAATTTAACGACGAAAACTATTTTCTGAAAAACTGCATGCTGTTTGACAGTTTTCGACGGGCAAATAGAGGCGTTAAACGTAACCTAGAGGAGCCGAGCTATCAAAAATATATTAGTACTTACTAAAACGAATCCGTGGATATAAAGAACGAGGAAAATGAGCTTAAAACGACAAAGTTATACATGTTTTTAAATCGTCAAAACTATATATATATATAGTCACTACTAGAAAATAATATAACTACGTACTAAATAATATATTTTCTAGATTTCTTATTCAAGGAGTTTATTTTTAATTAACGAAATACGTACGACTCAAGGTTTATTACGCGACTACTAGACACTATTATAAGGTTATCAATACGAGGAATATAACGCTAACATTTTTATACGATATACTACGACAAATTATATACTTCTATATTTGGACTTATTTTCCTAAGTATGGAAACTATTATACTTTGACAATAACAAGTATTTCCAAGTTACGAGTGGTATAGGCATCATGTGCATGTGCATCCAAATTCATCACGTCATGATCTAAAGTAGATCGTTATTACTCATATTAGGTTGTGGTTAGAGATCGTGCCTCATTTCAGTGTATCCATTTTTGTCATCGTAGCTATCGCTCCAGGTGAGTCATAGCCCCTACTTTTTAATTATTTTGCAAATTCTTTGGGGGAGAATACATGCTCGTTTTACTTAAATGCATTCCTTGCTTTACCTGGTTGATTACCTACATTTCATTGGTATGCTTGATTACCTGTATTTCATATGACTTGTCTCTTAAACATTATTACTTATTTTATATGACCTCATTGTCAGCATTATTTATCTGGCGACATTGTCAGCATTATTTATCTGGCCTCATTGTCAGTATTATTTATCTGGCGACATTGTCAGCATTATTTATCTGGCGACATTGTCAGCATTGTTGATATAACCTCATTGACTGAATTATTTATATAGCCGTTTTGCTATATTTATCTGGGAATTTGGATACCAGTATTACTTTTGTTCATGTAGGCTTTAACATATTCGGCAGTGGGTTGTAAACACACAGGTTACAAGTCTCTTATGGCGGGACTTGCAACTGAGTGGATTTACAATGCCTTTGTTGGGCGATCATTTCTCTATAGGTATTACTTGCTAAACACACTCTATGAACTCACCAACCTCGTGTTGACACTTTAGCATGTATTTTCAGGTTTTAAGCAATGGCACGCTACTGGAGGTTTTGGCAGGGCATGGCATGGTCATAGAAGACTCTGATTATTTATATAGGGACCGTTTTTAAGCTATTTTAAGGACCTACTTCCGCACTACTTTTAACGATGTAAATTCAATATTTTTGGTTAAACGATTTTATTCTAAATGATTAAAGTGAAAACCATTATTGAACTAGTGTTGTAATACCAATTGAGTTACACCCCAGCTACACGTATGCTTCCGCTGGACCCGATTTTGGGGGTGTGACAATTATGACAAACCTCCATCTCCACCAGTTCCTCAAAGTCTTCTCCTTGATCTTTTGGATTTAGTGAAAGATTTGAGAGGAATCACACATACCCCAGGATCCAAATCAAAAATCGATGGAAGAATTGTTAGCTGACGAACAGGCTGCTAAAATATATTCCCAAGATGCTTATGAAAGATCTATTAGGGAATCAATAGCAAAAGAAAAAGCAGCCAGATCTAGCTCTCGATTCCGTTTCATTCCTGATGATAGTGATGATGAGGATATCCTTGATATTCTTCAATTCTATAAAGATTCATCAGATGAGATACCCTCAGTTGAGATTCCATCTCAACCCACTCTTATCACACCCGAGGTTCCCACTCGCTCTCTGAGCATGGGGGACGAGCATCTTGACACTGTTCCTGAAAGGGAATCGGACGAATTCATAAAGTCTAGTGTTGAGAACCTTGTTCCAATCCCAAGAGAATCACAGGGAATTCTTGATCATTTGTGTGATATTCCTCCTCCTCTTATCTTCCCAACTGATCATGTTGAGATGTTCTCCGATTCTAATGATGACGATTCATTATCTTGTGAGGACATCGTTTTTATGGAAGAATTACCTTCTAAGCTAGTTAGCTTAGAAGAAGAGAATGATGAGATTGACACTGAAATCAAGGATGAAGCACTTCGTGCAACATTATTGAATGTCGATCTCCTCATTTCTAAAATCGAGGCTTTCAATATGAAACCTATTTCATCTCCTATCCCCATAAAGGATAGTGACATTTTCTCTGATGATCCTATTCCGGAGTTTGAAGCCTTTACTTTTGATCATATGGGAGAGAAGATTAGTGGCAGTACCACTTCTCATTCTCAAATTTCTCTCCCCGAGTATGATTCATTCACCTTTGAGGAGTTCTCCGGTGAACTCACTCATATCATATCTCCACCGGAGTATGATAACTTTCACTTTGATCTAGACAAAGTTGATCTTTGTTTTCCGGAGGGAAATATTCTCAACCTTGAGAATTTGATTGATATCAAAATCCCAACCCTCCCACCCATAATATGTCTAGATCATATGAGCTTTACTGATGAGATTCATGATACACCAATCATGAATTCTCTTTCTGATGATGATGAATGAATCTTGATTGTCATCAAGATCTTTCTTCCTTTCTTCACCTACAGGGTGACTTCTCCTGTTCTTCATTCCTTCGGGAATGAAGACATTATCTTTGACCCCGACATCACCGCTTATAGTTTATACTATTTTAAGCTAGGGTCTTTATATCTCATCGGTGTGGAACTTTCACGTGCTTCAAATGTTTGTCCAAACATCTTGAATGAAAGTCTGATGGAGATTGCTTCTTCCACATCATGCTTCCCCAAGGACAAATGAATTCGGGGTCGAGTCAAGCTAGCGACTCAGTAAACAAAAACAGTAGCATGCTTATAGGGTTTTCACCCTAAGTGTGGGGGAGTCACCCATGCTATGGTTACAAATAAAGTGAAAAAATGGTGTTTTTCCACATTTAGCTAGTAATGTTGCCCTTTTACGTTCAAAGAGTCGGCATAATATCCGGGACTTTGAATATTGAGGACAATATTCATTCTAAATGTGGGGGGGGGGGGGGGTATTTCGCTATTCTAGCGAATTTTATCACATTTTGCTATCTTATACCCCCGTTTTTGGCCAAAATTTCAAAAATTTTAAAAAATTTTCACTTGTGTTTCAAAATTTTGTGTGGTTATTAGTCCGCCTTGTCTAACCGACAAAAGGATTGGCTAATCCAGGAGCAAACGGCTCTTGGTAAAGATACATCAAATCCGTTGACGGCTTGCAATTTGCCCAAAATTATATGGTACCTCAACTCGCCATATCCTAAAAAGCGAATGAGTTGGCTAGCCGCAAGATTATGGCTTGTGGTAAAGGCAGTGGAAAATCCATAATTGGTAATCAACTCACCAAGATGTTGACTTTGTCCATCAAGAGTTGGCTAGTCCAGAAGCAAACGGCTTTTGGTAAAGACGAATCAAATCCGTTGACAGCTGTTAGTTTGCTCAAAATCACATGGTTATCAGGTGGACCATAGTTCTTACTTGAATCGATACATCTGGCTACTCCAGAAGTGATGGCTTTTGGTAAAGAGTTTAAAATCCATTAAATTTTCAAAACAGTTATTGCTAGGGACTAGCAATATTTTAGTGTGGGGGATTAATGAGTGCTCAAATACTTATCATTTTTGGTCAAATCTGAACTGCAAAACATTCAAAAACACTCAGAAATGCATCAAAATACCAAAAATATTTCAAAATTGTGTTTTATATGTTTTAGAAGCAAAATGAGCAAAAACAAATGAAAAACGTACAAAGTTTGCAAAATTGGCAGTTTCAGTCCCCCAACTTTCAAAAATTGGCAAAAATAGTCCCTGAGCACTTATTTGGGAAGAAAAGTCACCAAAGGTCCTTTTGAAATCATAAGTTGTCATATTTAGTCCTTTGGGGAAAGTTTTCAAAAGTTTTGGAAATTTGCAATTTAGTCCCTGGAGTTTCAAAGTTTGGCAAGATTGGTCCCTGGTGGGATATTTTTGGATGGAAAATCATTTTTAGTCCTTGAAAATTCAAAAATGTTCAATATTAGTCCTTGGAATGAAAGTTTGGTGAAATGGCAATTTTAGTCCCCGAGGTTTGGAAATTTACAAAAATGGTCCCTTGGTATTTATTTGTGAAAAATTACATTTTGGGTCCTTGGGTTATTAAAATTGTTAACTTTGGCCCTTGTGATAACTTTGTCAAAATTACATTTCCAGCCCTTGATTTTTCGGTAAATTACACAAATGGTCCCTTTTGGTTTTAAGCTTAAATAAGACAAAAAAACCAATAATACAAAACCAAATCCACCCAAAAGCCCAACCTGGTCCACAAATACCCCTTAGCCCACTTAAAGCCCAGTCCACGCTTCCTGTTTTAAATAATTCCTACCCCGGTCAAACCAAGTCAACACCCTCACCCCGATTACTATTCACCGTCCCTAACCTCCCCTTAATCCCTGGTGCTTTGTCTCCCCCTCCTCCCAATCTCCTCAATCTCCTCACCAAACATCATAAATACTATCACCTACACCCAACCAACCCCCTCCTCATAAATGCACAAACCAAACCCACTTTCCCTGTTTTCCCGCCAAAACAGGATTTCAAAGGCTGTGATTAACTGAGGCTATCCAACGGTTGAAGATCAAGTGGGAAAGTCCAAGGAACCCCTCAGGGCTTATATAAGTCAAAAAAGAAAAAAGATAGAAGCAGTAGTTAGGGTAGAATTAGTTGTAGTGTAATTTTCAATGTCGTACTAGTGTAAATGTGTTTTAAGATTGTAATTTTTTATTAAACTTTGTTGTAATCAGCTTATTCTGTGTATTTGAAACTAATTTCACCATTTAATTTCAGCATCTCTTTTATGAATTCAAATTTGGTATAATTAAGTGAAATTGGCATTTCATTTGAAAAGTGTTAGAATGTTTGGATTCTGGTCCCATTAGATTCACAGAAGCCTAGTTACAAGTTTTCAATAACTTAGAAAGTGTCAAAACCTTGTTTGTTCAAGAAACATATAAATTCTCAAAAATACATACGATGAGGCAAAAAATGATCCGTTTTTAGGGGGTTATTTAAGCCCGAATTCGAATTTATTTGATCAAATATTGCCCTAAATTGTTCCTTTTGTGATTTTAGGTACTTTGGGAGAGAAATCTGGAAAAGGAAGCAATTCGGACGTTTTTGGAGCATAAAAGTGAAGAAAATGCCAAAGTCTTAATTTTCCATGCTGGGAACAGTAGGTGACGGCGTCAAGAGTAACTCCCTGACGGCGTCAAGAGCAAAATTCCATGACGGTCCAGAAGAGATTTGACGGCGTCATGAAGGTAGGGCGTCAAGAGTAAAAGTCATGACGGCCTGGAAATGATTAAGTCTTGACGGCGTCAAATGTAGATCAAGGCAGTCCGAGAATAGTTTTGGCGGCGAGGTGACGGCGTCACAAGCTTTGTCTTGACGCCGTCAGACCTCTTTTTCTATATATAGTTTTCTAATTTTTCACATTTAAAAAGAGAAGTTTTGGGAAAAACCCTAAGTACGATTTTGGTGCGAATTTTACAGGTTTTTCAAGGGTTCCAAGCCCTTGATACCTTTCATGTGTAATTAAGATAAGTGTTCTTT
This sequence comes from Artemisia argyi, assembly GCA_030686995.1. Taxonomy (NCBI): domain Eukaryota; kingdom Viridiplantae; phylum Streptophyta; class Magnoliopsida; order Asterales; family Asteraceae; genus Artemisia; species Artemisia argyi. The sequence goes on from CM060709.1 coordinate 306,596,469, forward strand.
TAATTCAATCAATATGTCTATGTGTTGGTTGTCTATATCTTGTTCTTGTCTTAGTTCCATCATGCTAGGCTAGATCTATCTTGTGTTTGCTTAGATCTAATGAAACCTAGATGTTAATTATGTGTTGATTACTTGTTTATACTTGTTTTGGATGAATGATTTATATGTTAGGCTTAAGAAAACTAGCAGATCTCCAATTGGTAACATGCTTGAACGTCTTAAGAAACATGAACCGACGCGCACTAGGTCTTTATTGGTTGTATTTAATGCATGAGCCACTGTTTACAATCCCTATAGTTGTGCTGGGCATGGTGTAGGAGGAGATAAGAGCTCATAGAATTGGGGAGTTAAGTGTGCCACCCCATGAATGATATTAAGGAATACGATCCGTCATCCATGCATTTATAACAAGTAATTAACGTGTAAAAGATGTCTAGGGAGTAGTGAAATCTAAGTAAACACATTTTCTCCATTTACTGCTCACAACTTTAGTATAATTTAGTTTATTTTCATTTTTAGTATTTTATTTTGATTGCATCTTAGTATTGGGTTAGTTGATTAGCAACTAATTCCGCCCAAATCCTTCAAACCTGAGATTTTTAATTGCTTTCCAAAAAATATAAAAACACAAAAATAATCATCCCTCACCTTTAGAACTAGTATTTAGGCTTTCTAATCCTAGCGACACTATTCCTAAGCTGAACGATCAATCCCCCGGTACTTGTCACTATACTATACTACAACGATCAGGTACACTGCCTGGTGGGGGTTGTAAGCTTCTCGAGATCCCTCGAGAGGTAAAGCCTATTGCGATTCCCACGCATCAAGTTTTTGGCGCCGTTGCCGGGGAATAGTTATTGTCTAGGTTAAAATTTCTTTTTATTTGGTCTACTTGCTAGATTCCTTTCTAGTAAGATTTTATTTTTATTTTTTAGGTTCTCTTTAGTCTATCTTATTTCTTTGTGCCTTTGTTCGTAACCACCCGACATCATGGACAACGGGAACATCTTTGAACCCATCATCCCACCACAACAAAACCCACCATTAGAACCCCTTAGGCCCCGAACCTTAGGAGAGTATTCCCGACCTAGCCACCAAAGCTACCGAAACACCATTGAGCTCACCGGAGCGAATGTAACCCCCTTGCGATCCGACACCATCCGGTTGGTGCAAAGCGGATGTGCATTCCATGGACTTCGTTCCGAAGATCCAAACCAACATCTTAAGGACTTCCTCAAAATCGTAGATTCCATAGACCTAGATGTTGCAACTAGAGAGACAACCCGATTACGCCTATTCCAATTCTCTCTACGGGATCAAGCTAGTCAATGGCTTGAGCGTTTACCCGCGGGATCCATCACCACATGGGATGATCTCACCACTCGTTTCCTTGCTCAATTTTTGCCACTGGGGAGAACTGCTAAGCTTAGAAATGAGATCTTGATGTTCCAACAACGTCAAAATGAATCTCTTTATGAAGCATGGACTCGTTTCAAGGACTTACTCCAAAAAGTCCCTCATCATGGCATAGATCTTTGGCTCCAAGTCCAAATCTTTTATGACCATATCGACATCTCCACGAGGCGAGCCATTGACCAATCGGCCGGTGGTAAGCTACGTGATCTTAGTGCGGAACAATCATGGGAACTCATAGAAGATCTTGCTCTCTATGACAACGAAAGTTGGAATGATCCCCGTGACTTGAACAAAATGGTCAAGGCAATATCTTTGCCTTCGAACAATTCTAGCACTCCCAACCGTAGGATCATGGAACTTAAAGGTCGAGTCAAGTCTCTCATGAAATCTTACGAAGCTCCAAGATCCTTAAGCCAAGTAAGCAGAATCGCTTCTACATGTAAATTATGTAGTGGCCCTCATAAGACTCATAACTGCATGGAGCTTCCAAAACATGCTTATAACGAATTCACGTCATCACACGTGGGTCAAGGCCCTCGAACTTCTGGCGAGGCCTATGAGGCATGGAAGGATAAACCTAATTTCAAAGGGTACCAAACGCGGAGCGTATCTTTCAATGATTCCTCACCACTCACTTGGTCCGAGCATTTTCCGTCACAAGGCATTCCCAGGCAAAGCTGTGAAGATGCCCTAAAAAAATTCATTCTATCTCAAGAATTACAGCTCTCTACGCTCGAGGCTAAATTTAGACAACAACAGGCTGATGTGAACAACAAGATTAGTAATCTGTTAACTGTTATCAAAGAGCATGTTGTTAATAAGCCTGTTCACGTTGATGAGGTTAAATTTGTTGCCGTCATAAGTCCACCAACCTGCCCCGTGAAAATAAAAAGTCCTAGCAAGTTATTCAAACATCTATCCCCTAAAGGAAAAGAACCTGTCAACCCCCTAGGACCAACCCATTTCGTAAACACCATCACCACGATATCCGCTTTTACATCCAACTCAACCCAGCAACAAACTAACAAATTTGGTCATATAGCTAAAGATGAGACCTTAAGGGTAGACCACGATTCGGCCAGAAAACCTACCGACTCGTCCGAGCAGTACACCGCGCGAGAATCTGGCAAATCGGATGAAGAGAAAGAGAAATCGGAAGAGCATGAGAGAAATCCAACCATTTTGGGTAAATCTATTATAGAAGAACCCGAGAGAAAAATGGAGAATGTTACTAGTAGGAGTAGCGATAGGACTAAGGAAGATAACCGTAAAGTTTTCAAGATCTCCTGCACCATTAAGGAAAAGCTCCTAACCGATAGTCATATAGATCCTAGCTCCCCAGTCAACCTAATCCCCCTTTCCTTATACCATGAAACCTTCCCAAAACGCATTGCGAGCGAAAGGGTAATGAATAATTTATCAATCAGGGTCGGAGAGCTTGTTTACAATACTGACCTCACCGTGGTCGATGACGTAGACCCTCTCACCAATCAAACTTTAACAAACCTTGTTCTTGGGAAGCCATTTATCAATGAATCGGGAGTGATCCTTGATGAGAAAGATGGTAGTGCATTATTCACCAATGGTGTTAAGAAGGTAATTTTTCGTGAGGGTAATGAGGAGGTATACGAGTATCGTCCTTCCCTTGAGGGGAATATATATGGGTCGAAGGATGGGGAGTCGGAGAAGATAAGACGGCGTAATCTGAATAATCTCAAAATCCCTTGCATGATTGGTCATAAGTACTTCGATAACGTCTACATTAATGTATTCCTGCCAAAGAATTTTATGTCCTTATTCCATTATAACAATATCTGCAGATGGGGAATGATTTACAAGGGAGAGAAAGTGGTTGGTAAGGATCATGAAATCCAGGTGTTTGTAGGAAATATGGCATTTACTATGGAATTTACGATCGCGGACAACATCGAAGACTATATCGACCCTAGATTATCACAAATTGTTCTTGGAGCGCCATTTTGCGAGATCACTAATCTGATAATTGATGATCGGAACGGTATTATGACCTTCGCTGATAGGATTAGGAGGGTTTCATACCAAACGCCATACAAGAGAAGAGACCTTAAGGAAATCGATTGTGAAGGGCTTGATAAGATAAGTTCCCAACTTATTATGTGCGATGATGATGTTCGGAGAGGGTGTAATGACACTTCCGATTTATCATGTGGATTCTTTAAGGATGTTAGTAAGCTTGGCTCTAAGTATCGAAAAGATATCTTCGAGTTCGAAGACCCGAAGTACTTACACTATGAAAGCGATACTAGTTTAGAAGACGACCTAGAGAGTGGAACCAATGATGAGATCACGTAGTAACCCATGACCTTGAGTCTAGCTATAAGACTCATAAATAAAGAAAAGCGCTTCTTGGGAGGCAACCCATGTTTTGTGTGATTTTATTTGGCTGTTTGTTATTTGCTTCCGTATGCATGTTTTATTTTTATTGTTGGTAGATCATGTTTCTAAACTAAATAGTGGAAATACTTTACTTTGTTGTTTTGGCCTAGTCTTAACTCCACCTAAAGGTATTTTTGCAAAAGATAAGTGTAAGGGAAAACCCCAAATATGTTTATAAGAAACAAACCGATCATGATTCTCCACAATATTAAATGAACATGTATATTCGTATTTGTTAGAGTCAAATGCTTGTATTGAGTCATAATGAAGTTTTGCAGGATTTTCCAGGAAGTAGGACCAAGTTTTTCCAGAAATTTTCCGGAAACTTAACATAAGGATTTTTGCAGGTCACTTCTGACGGCGTCAAGAGTTTACTCTTGACGGCGTCAAGTGTAAAAATCTGGAAATTTTACCGGTTTTGTTTTTCTAACGGAGTCTGATGGTTTTTGTGAATTATTAAGTTTTATAATCTCCAGGAGATCTGCAAACTTCATTCCACAAGCATTATATCTTATCTTGTTTTCTAGGATTTAGTAGCTTATATAGGATGCCGCCGATTTTACGCGAGGTTGTCTTGTCTATTTTGTCAGGTTTTACAGGTTATGTATGACAAGAAGATGATTTATATTCTGGAAGGGAAGCTTTGATTGTTCATTTTCTTGGAGGAAGATTTAACCTGGCCACCTTATTATCCATACCGAGCGAATCAGGGGAGTATTTGATTTCATTCTCTTTACTTTTTCACTTTTACATTCTTTACTTGAACATTGGGGACAATGTTCATCTTAAGTGTAAGGGGAGGGTAAAAAGATGATACCTTACATATGCACTTTCGCTTGAGTTTGTTTTGTTTAATAGTAGATGTGTAATAAAACTATGAGAAATACTTGTTAGTGCAATTTTAGCGCCAAATTTAAAATTTTTTACAACATTTAGGAGTGAAACTTTAGCCATAGCAAGCGTCTCATGGATAGGAGATTGTATGACTGGCACATAACCGTATATTCAGAAAAATTTTCCACCCAAATATGTGAGGTTCGCCTTTAGATTTGATAGGAAAAGCATTCATTAGTAGTGCTTATGAGTGTACCCGTAGCATTTAGATTCTAAAACTTGCGTTAGTGATGCATCCCGAGACCGCTAGTGAGACTACATTCGTGTAGTAGGATTTACTACATGATAAGAGGCATTAGGATCACCCTTGTGTTAAACCCGTATCATAATTACTTGACCATTTAAGTCATATTACTTGACTAGTTAAGTCAACTAATTTTTCCCACACCCTTAGCGTTGTACTCATTTTTAGTACACGAAACCCCTAGTACACCCCTCCGAGCCTATCTTTTCGTTTCTAACTTTAAGCATTTTACTTAAAGGAAGAATTTGTTACACCCCACTTAAATGTACAACCAAATCGCCTTAGCCTTCCGTGTATGCGCTTATTTTTTAGTACATTATTGTTATTTGTTAAACCCTAAGTTAACTTTCTAATTGATTACATGGTTGCTAAGTCGAGTCATATCCTTGTACATATTGTTTTGGGAAGATTGGGACTCATGGGTAAGTACTTATTTTATGGAGTAATGGGGAAGAACATCACTTATTACCCCCATATGTACGTTAATCTTAAAAGTGCTCCAAGTGTTTTAATTATCTTAATTCGAGTCATTAAATTAGTTAATTGTAAAGTATGTTAAGATTCAAGTGTAAGGGAAATGTTCATTCCCTATGATGAATTATTTCGGATGGTAGGGTAAGAGTGTATGCAAAAAAATAAAAAATAAAATAAAAAAATAAAAAAAAAATCGAAAAAATTAAGAAAAAAAGAGAAAAAAAAATAGAAAAAGAAAAGAGAAAAAACATACGGACTACCATCCCATTTTTATTCTATGTTCATTTTATGTTTTTGTTATTTTTCATTTATTAGCTTAAGTCGAGTCTATTCTTGGCTTAGCAACGCCATATTGTACATGTAATTAACCAAGATTGTTAACTCGCCACCAGTAAAACTTCCTTTGTCCAACAAAACCGTATATTTCATATCCCTATACCTAACGTTACAACCCTTTAAAAGACCTCTTTGATAGTTTATCCTAGGTGCTTACGCCATGTGGTGGAGGTTTGATCCTTTCCCAAGCCTATGGTAATCTATTTTGCTATGACAGGTAGTGAGAGATATCTTCCGTTTCCATATTGTAATTTACACTTTATTACACCCGAGAGATGTGAGTATCTAAACACTATTTGTGAGGTGCTTGTGTATGACCTCCGTGCTTGTCTATTGGTCTTTAGTGGAACGATTATTTGTTGTAATTACTTTTATATTAGTGTTAAATGACCCCTAACTTGTATTTTGAGTAGAATAAAAGCGCATTTGCTTGAGGACAAGCAAATCTCAAGTGTAAGGGTATATGATGAGGCGAAAAATGATCCTTTTTAGGGGGTCATTTAAGCCCGAATTCGAATTTATTTGATCAAATATTGCCCTAAATCGTTCCTTTTGTGATTTTAGGTACTTTGGGAGAGATATCTGGAAAAGGAAGCAATTCGGACGTTTTTGGAGCATAAAAGTGAAGAAAACGCCAAAGTCTTAATTTTCCATGCTGGGAACAGTAGGTGACGGCGTCAAGAGTAACTCCCTGACGGCGTCAAGAGCAAAATTCCATGACGGTCCAGAAGAGATTTGACGGTGTCACGAAGGTAGGGCGTCAAGAGTAAAAGTCATGACGGCCTGGAAATGATTAAGTCTTGACGGCGTCAAATGTAGATCAAGGCAGTCCGAGAATAGTTTTGGCGGCGAGGTGACGGCGTCACAAGCTTTGTCTTGACGCCGTCAGACCTCTTTTTCTATATATAGTTTTCTAATTTTTCACATTTAAAAAGAGAAGTTTTGGGAAAAACCCTAAGTACGATTTTGGTGCGAATTTTACAAGTTTTTCAAGGGTTCCAAGCCCTTGATACCTTTCATGTGTAATTAAGATAAGTGTTCTTTTAATTCAATCAATATGTCTATGTGTTGGTTGTCTATATCTTGTTCTTGTCTTAATTCCATCATGCTAGGCTAGATCTATCTTGTGTTTGCTTAGATCTAATGAAACCTAGATGTTAATTATGTGTTGATTACTTGTCTATACTTGTTTTGGATGAATGATTTATATGTTAGGCTTAAGAAAACTGGCAGATCTCCAATTGGTAACATGCTTGAACGTCTTAAGAAACATGAACCGACGTGCACTAGGTCTTTATTGGTTGTATTTAATGCATGAGCCACTGTTTACAATCCCTATAGTTGTGCTGGGCATGGTGTAGGAGGAGATAAGAGCTCATAGAATTGGGAGTTAAGTGTGCCACCCCATGAATGGTATTAAGGAATACGATCCGTCATCCATGCATTTATAACAAGTAATTAACGTGTAAAAGATGTCTAGGGAGTAGTGAAATCTAAGTAAACACATTTTCTCCATTTACTGCTCACAACTTTAGTATAATTTAGTTTATTTTCATTTTTAGTATTTTATTTTGATTGCATCTTAGTATTGGGTTAGTTGATTAGCAACTAATTCCGCCCAAATCCTTCAAACCCGAGATTTTTAATTGCTTTCCAAAAAATATAAAAACACAAAAATAATCATCCCTCACCTTTAGAACTAGTATTTAGGCTTTCTAATCCTAGCGACACTATTCCTAAGCTGAACGATCAATCCCCCGGTACTTGTCACTATACTATACTACAACGATCAGGTACACTGCCTGGTGGGGGTTGTAAGCTTCTCGAGATCCCTCGAGAGGTAAAGCCTGTTGCGATTCCCACGCATCAACATAATAAATAGTCCTAAACTCACTAATCAGTTTCAAGGAAGAATAAAGCCAAGGAAGCTTGTGGATTGGTAATTTTTATGGTTTAGAACTCCTAGGAGGAGTAATAGGATTGTGGTTTGGCACCCTGGTCACCTATCTCAGATTGTACACCATTGTGAGTAATTTTACTTTTCGGCATCTACTGTTTGTATGTTCTAATTGTAGTTCAAATTCAGTTGGTTTATGATTATTAAGTGTTAGTAAATGTGTTAGATTCAGTTTCATGGTTTGAGGTTCCAGTTTGCTTTGCAAAACCAAAATCAATTTGTATAAGGGACTGTTTGGATCAGCACCTTTGCTGAGTGATTGTTGTTGTTTTGTTGTTTACTTTGCACAAATAGGACTCACTAGGTTTGTTTAGAATAGTTCTATCATAAAAATCAGTCCCTTTTTAGAGAAAAGTCAAAAAAAATTAGTTAATCACCCCTCACAGTTAACTGTGAGGGATTTGTGATCCACAAATCCTCATTTTACATTATTAATTGTAGCTTTAGCTTAAACTAGCTTTATTATAGCTTATTGTAACCTTATTAGCTTATAGGATCTCTCAGAAATTCAACAAAGTCAAAGTCAGGTTTAAAATTGAAAAGTCAAAAGTTAGTTGTGTAGAAAAAACCAAAAATTCAACGAATTTTATATAATTGTGTATTTGGAATCAGGCTTTGGGATTTTTAGGGTTTGTTGTATCCCAGCTCATCTCTATTTTCCCACCTTTGTTTAATTTTTGTGAATTTTATTGTGGACGCCACCCTAGCTCAAACTCACTTGTAGGGCAAGCATATGCCCTGCTGCATCAGACCTCAGTCCCAACACCCATCTTCAATGGCTTTTTCTGGCTTACATAGTGGGCCTCGCACCATAACTCTTGGCTTAAATAATTAAATAGTGTAAAAATTAATTTTCTTTTTCTAAAAATTTTTCTTTTGTCCTTTAGTTTGTAAAAAAGTGATTTTCACCCTCTGGGGGTTTTCTGATTTCTGTTTTCACGTTTTATTTTGTACGTTCGCGTAAATTTAAATAGAACGTACACGTTTTTAGGTTTAAATCGTTTCTGTTTTTTCTGATTTCACAGTCTTATTCATATAGCTTATTTAAGCTATTTCCTTGTAGATTTCTTAGCTTAAACACTCACAAACCCCTTTCTGTCCAAATTCACCCGATCACAAACCCGTTTGATAACCATCCACACCTCGTCGGGACATAACGACCCGGGGAAACCCTATATTACCTGGAAGCATTGGTCTAGGTAGTTTGACCTTATTGACCATATACTTGGTCAATTTAGGTTGACTGTTTAGCATCAATCAATAGACTACAAGAATGCTAATAAAAAGAAAATAAAAATCTCACTAAAAAGGAATCTAATGAGTAGACCTAATTAAAAAAAATTCCAACCTAAGCAATAACTATTCCCCGGGCAGCGGCGCCAAAAACTTGATACGTGAGAATTGCGCCCTCTCAACAGGTTTTACCTCTCAAGGGATCTTGAGATGCTTACAACCCCCACCAAACAGTGTACCTGATCGTTGTAGTATAGTATAGTGACAAGTACCGGGGGATTGATCATTCAACTCAGGAATAGTGTCATTAAAATTGAAATTAATCTAACTAGGTCTAAAGGTGAAGGATGATTCTTTTTTTTTTTTTTTTATTTTACGAAAAACAAGTTAAAATCTCGGGTTTTGGAAGAAGGGGCGGAATTAGTTGTTAATCAACTAACCCAAAAGCTACTACTTAAACTAATGTGTAGGAAAAAAAACTAGGGTTCTACAAGGTAAGTGAAGCATGTCTACCTATGATATGTTATTCCTTGCTAGCTATCCAATTCTACCAATTGAATTGTCGCACCTTGTTTTAATTGACGGGTTGTATTCCTTAATAATAGTCGTTGGGCCGTGTACAATATTCCCTAACTATATAAGATCCTACTTCACTCCTATGTCGAGCTGTTAGAAGCTCCTAACATGGGATCATTAGAATTCTCTTACGCATTAAATACAACCATATAATCGTAGTACACCTCCGATCATGTTTCTTAAGATGTTCAAGCAAGTTACCAATTGGAAGTCTGCCAGTTTTCTTAAGCCTAACATCGATATCATTCAATTAAACAAGAGACAATAGGAAACAAGAATTATAAGCTAAACCAATTAGACCTATCGAAGTGTCACACCCTAATTGATGAAGATAGACACAAACATCAACCAAGACATCAATAAGATCTAATCAATTATATACAAGTTTCATACAATCATAAGTAGACACAAGATGAATTAGCAAAACATAAATAATGAAAAATAAGCAACAATAATGATAATTGAAGACATGAACTAAGATAGAATCAACAAACCATTATAATATGTTTATGGAGTGATTGAAACCCTCTAAGTTGCTAGAAAAGCACCTACCTAAACCAGGGAATCGACCTTAGGGTTTAGGGCCTACAAAAAGTGAAGTAATAAGGTTATATTTATAGGCAGATTTTCTGTCGGCCTGATCTGACGGCGTCAACTCTAAAAAATAATGGTGTCATGACCATTTTTTCACCAAATCGAAGATTTTTTTTCCCGATCGTTTCCTTTTTTGAATCGCTCAAATCCGAGTTCGTATGCAAAAGTTATGGCCAAAACAGTGTCAGCTACTCTGCGCGCAAGTTGTAACTATTTAACACGTGATGGCCTTCCATCAGATACACTTGAGACCGTCACCTTATGACTTCTGATGTCGTCAAGTTCATCCATGACTCCGTCTCCTTTGATTATTCTCTGGAGCGTCTCGCTTTGTGGTAATAGGTGATACATGTGACGCCCTACGTGACGCCGTCTCGAGTTGAATCCCAAATTCCTTCTCTGGCCCGTCAAGCTCAAAGCAACATATCCATCTCTTGATCCATGAGTGACGGCGTCACCTTGTGATTTTGACGCCGTCAGGTACTGTTCCAGGCTTAGATTCTTGATTTTGTCGTTTTCTTCACTTTTATGCTCCAAAAGCGTCTAAAATGCTTCCTTTTCCATAATTCCTCTCCAAAGTACCTAAATTGACAAAATGAACGATTTAAGGAAATATTTGATCAAATAATCATGATTTAGGGCTTAAATGACCCCCTAAAAGCGGTACACTTTTCGCTTCATCATGCACATGGATCTGTTTGGACCTGTTTCAGTGGCGAGCTTAAACAAAAGGAATTACTGCTTAGTCATAACAGATGATTGTAGCAGATTTAGTTGGGTCTTTTTCATGGGATTTAAAGATGAAACCTTTGATGCAATTCATGATCTTATAATAGCCCTTGAAAATCAGTTGAGACTCAAAGTAAGATCCATTAGATGTGATAATGGGACTGAATTCAAGAATCAGCTTATGGATGAGTTTTGTGCCAAGAAAGGAATAAGGATGGAGTTTAGCATTGCTAGAACTCCATAGCAGAATGGAGTTGTAGAAAAGAAGAATAGAACATTGATAGAAGCAGCTAGAACAATGCTTGCAGATTCTTTATTACCTATTCAGTTTTGGTCTGAAGCTGTATGCAGCTTGCTATGTGTTAAATAGAGTATCTGTCACTAAACCTCAGATGAAGACACCTTATGAGTTGTTTATGGGAAAGAAACCAAACATTAAATTTATGAAACCTTTTGGCTGTCCTCTGACTATTCTGAATACTATTGATTCTCTAGGAAAATTTGATGGCAAGTCAGATGAAGGATATCTATTAGGTTACTGTACCAATAGCAAAGGATTTAGAGTGTACAACAAAATTACCAAAAAGGTTCAATAATGTCTTCATGTTGAGTTTCTTGAAGATCAAGAAAATCAAAAAGGCAAAGGTCCTGATTGGATGTTTGATCTTGATATTCTCGCTTCTTCTATGAACTATGTGCCTGTCAGAGAAGAAAATCAAGTTGTTCATAATGAAGAAGATTCGCATTACATTGTTCATGGAGTCAATATTAGATCTGATGATGTTCCTGATGAAGAACCAAAGAAGAAAAGTACTGTTGAACCACAAAGTACTGTTGATCCTCAAAGTACTATTCAACCAACTATCATAGTTTCTGATGAAGATCAAGCTATTCAAGATGAACTTAATAGGATGCTTTTACAAGAAACCATTGCAAAATCCTATGAACATGATCAAAGGAGAGCTTATGAGGCAAAAAAGAAAAAGGCTAAAGTCACAGATAACTATGACAGTACTTTGCATCAAAGTACTGCTGAACCAGTTGAAAGTACTTCAAATGTCTTAGATACATCAAATTGGATCAACACGGATGATTTGCATGATCCAAACATGCCTGATTTAGAAGATGTTAATACAAATATCGCCTAAAAATATTATTTATATTTTACGATCTTTGCTAAGTTTTGTTAACGACAAAATGAAAACTTTAGTTTCTAAGTAAAACATAATCTTAGTTTTAAAGACTTGCATAAACTAGACTTTTGCTACATTTTACATTTCATAAAACACAACACTTTTTATTTTTTAAAATAGAAATGCCACATCACATTTATGGAAAGTTTTGTCAATATACATTTATGGAAAGAAAGTGTGTTTGACTAACCATATGTTTGCTTGCAAGTTTTGTGTTTGACTAGGTATAATGAGATGTGACATTGTTTGGTTTGCAAGATTTATTGCAAAACCAACTGCAAGCCCGGCAGAACCCTGGGGGTACACGGGCGGAACCCATCTGAGGGTTCCGCCGTATCTGCCAGGCCTGCAGAAGGTTTTGCTATAAATACTAAGCCACAAGTTTGATTTTTGGCTTATCACTCTACATCATATTTTCACACATTCATTCATTCTTTCATCTAACCCTTTAACATCTCATATGTGAAGTTTCTTTTTGTAGCAAAGAGATTCACGAGTTCATAAAAAGTTACAAGTATTCAACAAAACGTTGCAAGACTTGTTAGCTTAGCATTGTGTAGACTTGTGTAGTTTACACTTCATTTGATTGTGTATTTTCAGTAGTGATCGGTTAGTATTTTAGTCCTCAAAATACAAAGTGTGACGGGAGTTGTTGTACCCTTGTAAAAGAACTAACGGGAGTGGTTGTACCCTTGTAAAAGAACTCGACATCTAGCTTAGTTTCGGTAAACGTGTATAAGCGACGTCTAAGGTTTTCTCCGCCAGTGAAAGGAGCTTGTTGACTAGTGAAAGAAACTCTCGAGTTGGATACTCGGGGCGTGGACGTAGGGCAAGGAAAAAGAGTCCTTGTAGCCAAACCACGATAAATACTCGTGTTGTGGTTTGATCGTTTCTTTCATTTACTTGCATGTTATATATTGTGTTTGTGTATATATATCTTTGATCAAACGAAAAGTTTCAAAGCTAATCAAACAAGTTAAAAAGATTTTAAACAGTAAACTATTCAACCCCCCTTCTAGTTTTCCGCAATTGGCATCAAGAGCTACGTTACTCAAGCTTTTAAAATATATTGTGTTTTAAAACTTGAAACGATCCATGGATTTTGAAAATTACAAAGAAGGGCAATCTATGCAAAGACCACCACTTTTTGAAGCAAATGGTTTTATATATTGGAAAAACCGTTTTGAAACCTACGTGAAATCTTAAGATATAGATTTATGGTATATAATCATTGATGATGATAATATAGTTACTAATATTAAAGATGATGATCAAAAGAAATTGATTGCTAAAAATAATGAAGCTAAAATGATGCTTTACAATGCTTTGCCTAAGAAAGAATATGAAAGAGTCTTTATGTGTAAAACCGCCAAAGATATTTGGCAATCTTTAATAGTCACTCATCAAGGAAACTCACAAGTTAAGGATAACAAAATTGATCTCCTTGTTCAACAATATGAACAATTTGTTATTCTCGAAGATGAGATTATTGATAATGCATTTGCTAGGTTTAACACTATTATTACTTCACTTAAAGCACTTGATGAATCTTTTTGTAGTAAGAATTTTGTCAGGAAATTCCTTAGAGCACTCCATCCGAAGTGGAGAGCAAAAGTGACAGCAATTGAAGAATCCAAAGATCTTTCAAGCATGTCACTTGACGAGCTAATTGGAAACCTCAAAGTTCATGAAATGGTAATGGAAAAAGATTCGGAACTAGTTAGAGGCAAGAAAGAAAAAGTTAAGTCCATTGCCTTGAAAGCTAGAGTCCAATCAAGTGATGATGAAGAATCTACTTTGGATAGTGATGATGAGGAATATGCTATGGCCGTTAGAGACTTCAAGAAGTTCTTTCGTAGAAGAGGGAAGTTTGTAAGGCAACCTAAAGATGACAAGAAAACTTTCCGAAAAGATCGTGATGATAGGAAAGGAAAGGTTGAAAGAAAATGCTATAGGTGTGGAGACACAAGTCATCTTGTAGGAGAATGTCCAAAACCACCCAAGAGCAAACCTCAACAAGCTTTTGTGGGTGGTGCTTGGAGTGACTATGAAGGAGATGACGATGAGCCAAAGAATGATGATATTGCTCTCATGGCTCATGACTCAAATGAGGTACTCTCCGACTCATCTTACTCCTCTATTGATGATGACACCTTACAAAAAGAATATTACAAACTTTGTGAATTGAGCTTAAAAATCATAAACAAAAATAAGTTTTTGAAAACTAAAAAGGAGTTTTTAGAAAATGAAGTTTATGAATTAAAAGAAAAAGCTAAGAGATTAGAAAAAAGTAAAGGTATTGACACATCTTGCAAATCATGTGAAGAACTTAAACTCGAAGTTGAGAAACTTAAAATTACTCAAAATGATCTAATAAAACAAACCACAAAGTTTAAGAAGTTCGATAAGAGCATTTCTTGTGCGGATGAAATTATGAAAATTCAAAAGTCACCCTTTGATAAAACAGGACTAGGATTCATGAAAATAGAAACTTCAAAGGGTCAAACGAAACAAGAAAAGAATGAACAAGAAACTAACAAAACTGCTACAGCAGCCCGCGGAACAGACGGAACCAATCCAGGGTTCCGCTTGTTGAATCTGAAGGTTCCGCCAGGTCTGCTGCAGCAGTAACACCATCCACATCGGATCGTTCAAAAATTGTTAAAGTTACATATAAAAATGGAACAAAACCTGCCTTTAAAACTGGAGTAGGACTTAGTAAAAATGAATTTAGAGCTAAGACTACTCAACCAAGACCTAAGACTCCAATTCCCAAAAGCCCCTTTCCAAAGAGCAACTTCAACACACGACCAAACTACCAACATGTATGGAACCAAAACACTCCTGGATATTACCAAGCTCCAAATTACATGTCATGGAACCCTTATATTCTACTTTCATACTTGGAACAAGTTAATGGTATGCTTAACCAAAATGGACCCATGAGAAATTGGGGACCAAATGTTTGAGTGTTTTTCGTAAAATAGGTGTGCCTCAAAGTTTGTTTGGAACCGGATGAATGGATTAAAGATAGCGATTGTTCAAAGCACATGACGGGTAACAAAAGCCTCTTCACTACTTATCACAAATGTGATGGAGGTAATGTTACGTTTGGTAGTAAAGCTAAGAGCAAAATCATCGGAAAAGGTACAATCTCTCATGACTCCCTTTTTATAGATGATGTAGCTCATGTTGATAACTTAGGTTTTAATCTCCTTAGTATTAGTCAACTTTGTCGTAATAAGTATAATGTCCTTTTTAGTGAAAACGGAAGTAAAATACTTAAAGATGGTATAACCATAGCCAAAGGTGTCCTTAAGAACAACGTATACGTCATGAAGATGGATCCAACATCTAGAGACAAACTTTGTCTTACCTCATTAGATGAATCTTCAACTTTATGGCATAGACGTTTAGGACATGCTAACATGAGACTAATTCAAAACCTCTCCTCCAAAGACTTAGTTCGAAACCTACCTAAGTTTAAATATGACCAACACTTTTGTGATGCTTGCAAAGTCGGTAAACAAGTCCATAGTAGCCATAAGGCTAAAAATTTGGTTTCTACATCTAGGTGTCTAGAACTTTTGCATATGGATTTATTTGGTCCATCCGCTATACAAAGTTATGGAGGTAACTTCTACACTTTGGTCATAGTCGATGATTACTCAAGATATACTTGGACAAAATTTTTGAAAAGTAAAAATGAAGTTTTTGATAAATTTGAGATTCTAAGTAAGAAAATTCAAAATCAAGTAGGGTCTAATATTGTGTCTATTAGAACGGATCACGGTCATGAATTTGATAATGAGTTTCAATTTGGAAACTTTCGTGATATTAATGGTATCACTCATAACTTTTCGGCTCCACGTACCCCTCAATCTAATGGTGTAGTAGAACGTAAAAACCGGACATTGCAAGAGATGAGTAGAACAATGCTTAATGAACAAAACATTCCACAAAAGTTTTGGTGTAATGTCGTTGACACATCAACATACGTTTTAAATCGAGTCTTAATTAGACCATTTTTGAATAAAACTCCTTATGAACTATATAAAGGTAAAAAGCCTACATAAGGATACTTTAGAGTGTTTGGGAGTAAATGTTTCATGCTTAACACCAAGGATTATCTCACCAAATTTGACCCAAAGTCTTATGAAGCTGTATTTCTTTGATATTCACAAAATAGTAAAGCTTACATTGTTTTGAACAAAGAAACCTTAAGAGTCGAGGAATCGTTGAACGTAACATTTGACGAGAGTCTACCTCCCTCTAAGACATCACCTTTGGTAGATGATGACTTAGTTGAAAGCCAAGCAATAGAAAGTCAAGAGATTTTAGGTAATGACAAGGAAGATGAACTATTAAACAAAGAACTTGTCAGTGTCAAAGAATCTAAAAGTCATCCATTAGATGGTGTCATAGGCAACATTAACGAAAGAACACTAAGATCAAAAGTTCAAAATGAAAGCAACTACTTTTGTTTCGTGTCAACCATTGAACCGAAAAACATTAATGAAGCCATTAAAGATGAGTCTTGGGTAATTTCAATGCAAGAAGAGTTAAACCAATTTGTTAGGAATGATGTGTGGACATTAGTTCCTCAACCAAAGAGTCAAACTATAATTGGAACAAAATGGGTCTTTCGTAATAAAATGGATGAAAATGGAATTGTGTCTAAAAACAAAGCTAGGCTAGTTGCACAAGGATATAACCAACAAGAAGGCATTGACTACGATGAAACTTTTGCTCCGGTTGCTAGGCTCGAGTCAATTAGAATCTTACTTACATATGCATGTGCACACAATTTTAAACTCTTTCAAATGGACGTCAAAAGTGCATTTCTAAACGTAGTCATAAATGAAGAAGTGTATGTTTCTCAACCACCAGGTTTCATCGATTTTGAAAAACCAAATCACGTTTACAAACTTAAAAAGGATCTTTACAGACTTAAGCAAGCTCCAAAAGCATGGTATGATCGACTTAAAACCTTCCTAGTTGAACATAAGTATACCATGGGCTTAGTTGATAATACTCTCTTCACTAAGAAGAAAGATTCACTTATTATCATAGTCCAAATCTATGTTGATGACATTATATTCGGATCAACTTGTCAAGAATTATGTGTGGATTTCTTAAAAATCATGCATGACGAGTTTGAAATGAGTATGATGGGAGAACTCAACTTTTTCCTAGGACTCCAAATTAAACAACTAGAAGATGGTATCTTCTTTAACCAATCTAAATATATTAAGGACATGCTTAAGAAATTTGGATTAGAAGATTCGAAACAAATCAAAACACCCATGTCCACGGAAACTAAACTCACCAAGGATGAGGAAAGTGAATCCGTAGATAGCACTAAATATAGAGGTATGATTGGTAATCTACTTTACCTAACGGCTAGTAGACCCGACATTACGTTTAGTGTTTGCCTATGCGCTCGTTTTCAAGAAGATCCTAAGACTACTCATCTCGAAGCCGTTAAAAGGATTTTTAGGTATATTAAGGGCACTACACATTTAGTTTTATGGTATCCCAAAGGAACGGGAATAGACACCATAGTGTATGCCGACTCGGATCATGCCGGTGACTATGTTGATAGAAAAAGTACAAGTGGTATTTGTACTTTTGTTGGACATTGTCTCACCTCATGGTTCTCTAAGAAGCAAACGGCTCTTGCTATCTCAACAACGGAAGCCGAGTACGTTTCGGCCGGAAAGGCATGTCAACAAGCTCTTTGGATGAAGCAAGCTCTTGTCGACTACGGAATTCAACTTAACGACATCACAATTCTTTGTGACAACAAAGGTGCCATTGATCTTAGCAAAAACCCGGTTCAACACGCTCGTACCAAACATATTGAAATCCGTCATCATTTCCTTCGTGACAACGTTCAAAAAGGAAATATCTCAATTGAGAAAGTTTCTTCCAAAGACAACATAGCCGACATTCTCACAAAACCCCTTAAACGTGAACCTTTTAACCTTCTTAGGCTAGGCTTAGGACTCATGGAACCTATGTTGTAGTTCTGGATATTAGACAAAAATCACAAAAATCAAAACAAATCCATAACTCTTTTTCTCAACAGGGTCGGCGGAACCCTCAGACACAACGGACGGAACCCTATTCAAGGGTCCGCCGTATCTGCCGACCTGCAGAATCAATATTTTTGTTTATATTAAACCAAACACCCATTATCTCATACCACCACTTCCAAACTATTACTATTCACTTTACCATCCATCCAAACCTGCGATTTCTTGGTCTTCCTTTCACTCACATTGCAAATCAATCATCATTGTAAGTATTCTAAACTAGATTACAATCCTGATCTGAGTCTAGGAATTCTATTTTTTGCACAAAAACAAAAACTTGGGGTTATGCATTAATTTAAGAAACTCATGCATGAAATTAGGTGTTTAACAAAACTAATCATGTTCCCCATAGTTAGGAATTGCATTCTTACTAAGTGTAAACATGTTTGCTAAAACACTCCATGACAAATTTTTCCAAAAATTTCTCACAAATAGGACAAATATTTTTTCGTCTCACATTGAGAATACAAAATCAAAACGTTATGTTTAAAACATCACTTGCATAATGTCTCTTGAATGCTAAAGGGAATACATAACCAATATGTATTTTCGGGTACATTCAAACGAAGCTACATTGAACTAGGAGCGTTTGGGTTATCTTTTGTTTTATAACAAAACTTGCATTATAAAACATTTTTGAAGCATCAAAATAAGTCAAGATAACCGCACCTCCACATTGTTTTCATATAGGCACACACTAGAACACCAACATTATAATAGTCGTTTACTTAAAACTAAAATGTGAAATTTTGTTTTTCTTGGAATCATCATGCCTCCTCTAACCCACTACGACCACAAGGACACCATTAAGTACCTACCAAAACACAAAACCAAAGGCCTTACCCCAACTCAAGTCAATGTTTTCAAAGCCTTAGAAAAACATTATGTCCATGAGGGTAGAACCATTGACCCGTCCTTTCTAGAAGGCACAAACCTCTACACGGAATTTGCCACAATCAACTTTGAGTGTCTTTTAGAAATCGACGAGCCTATTTGTCCTAGGTTCATTTTGGAATTCTATGCATCCATCATCCTCTCCACGGATGATTATGGTCAAATGTCTATTAACTTTAGGGCTAGTGGTCATCAATACTCTTTCACTCTTGAGGAGTTTGCTCAAATCCTAGGTGTCCCAAACCGTGGTACTTGCATCTACTCCGACTTGCACTCCCTCTCAACTCTTAACACCCTCCATGACCGCATCCATCCTTATGACACACCTCTTGTGTCAAAAGATGTACTTCGTGACAACCTCTTTGTTAGGACAACCAACACTAGGAGAACCCGTTCGGGAAATGAGGTCGATAAGGACCCATATGGAATGGAAATGAATGAACTCAAGCCCCAATTCAAGAAATGGGAGGAAGTCCTTAGAGCAAATGTCATTAGCACCATAGGAAACCGAGATCATATAAATCTTTACCTTTGCTACATGCTCTACTCTTTGTCCGTTAGGCAACCCTTCAACCTTGCCTACTACATGGCCAAGAGAATGGCCGACATTCCCGTGCACGGCACAACGGCTATGCCGTATGGAATGCTCTTGACCCGTCTCTTTAGGTTCATCTCTCCCATTCCACCAACTCCAAATGGTCTTCGTCTTGACTAATCTCTCATTCCACACACCTTTGTCCCACTAAGTGATAAGAGAGTGTACAAAGCCCAAGGAAAACGTCATCATCCTCTTACCTCCTCATCATCTTCCTCAATGAGTGAAGATGACTCTTTGCCCAGCTCTAGGCTCCCACCTCTAGAATACCTATCCCAACTTCCAGATATTCCAAATGAGTCGGCGGAGTTCAGGCAAACAAAGGGATGTTTAAGAATCTTGGAAGATTCCTTGGAAAGCTCAAGAACAAGATTGACCGTCAATGAGTGCGGGTGTGTAGGAGTGTTTGGCACTAGGTGCTATTTGAACAATTTGGTCGTTTAAACAATGTTTGTGATGTATTTGTGTGTTGGTACAATGTGTGATACTATTTGGAACATGTTTTAACTAACAATGATGCAGGTAGACAACTTTTGGCAAGTTGTCAAATTTTCATGTTTATGAAATTTTCACTAAGTTTAGTGAAATTCTCGACCCCCGGGTCAAAGTCCTATGGTATGTATGTTTACATGTCCAATTTTTGCATTACCTAACCAAAAATGCATTATCTTTTTGATTTTAGGAGTTTTCGAAAAATTTGAAAATCATCTCGCGGGTCAAAATCGCGGACTACCAACTTTTTCAGGCCTGGCGGATCTGACGGCACCCTAGAATGGGTTCCGCCAGTGCATTTTCTGGGCAACCCAGAAATGGCCCAACGGACCGGACGGAACCCTCACACGGGTTCCGCCTGTGTATCCTGAAGGTTCCGCCAGATTACCTGCAGAATTTTTTTTTGTTTTCAACATTTCAACATCCAATCAACAAAATACCATCCTTTTAGATAGAAACCAATTTCCTGCAATTTGTTAAGCACAATAGGGTAGTTCTCATTACTTATAACTCAAAGAAAACCATTTCCCACTAAATTTCAAAAATACCCATAACTACCTCAAGGAACCTTCACACATAAAGGAAGGACCCCTTCCAAAGGTTCCTTGAAATCCATGAGACATATCCTTCAACAAATTTACCAAAATCACTAAGCATTTAGTGCAAATCTTGTCTTCTCACTTCACCATTTTCATTGGCTTGACTTCCATGATATGACAACCCACAATTAGTCTTCCAAATCATTAGGAACCTCCATTTTTGTATGGCCTAACATCAAATCCAAACACTCCTTCCCACACTCCTTCATCACTATAAATTAAACCATCCTAAACTCTATCAAATCACACCTTCTTCATCACAATTTCTTATCTTTTAAACCATTTTAACCATAACTAAGTCAACAATCACCTCTCAACCATCACGACCCATCCGGAAAACCGCCCGGATAAGTGTCAAACCACTTTGGACTAACCAATCCATCAACCTAAGCTCCTCATCCTCGGATGAATTCACCTCACCAATCAAAAATGAACATTTTCTAAACCTTGCATCTCCATCTCCATCACCCAATGAACCCAATGAGCTCAATCCACCACCAACAAAATCACCCATTGACCCAACTCCATCAAGTGCTCCAACCCAACCATCCAAAACTCCATCACCATCACCATTGCCAAAACTTGAACCTATGGAGTTATTTGGGTCTCCTCCAACATCACCACACCCTTTTGTCCAAGATCTCAATGATCTTCCACCAAGACCAACACAACCACCGCCTTTTGCAAATGAAACACCAAGGTCAATTCTTGACCAAAATGAGCATTTTAACCACAACCAACCACCACAACAAGAATACCACCAACCTAAACCATTGTTGTTTCACCCAATTTACCATGACATTCATGGTCCTCTTTATGGAGAACCAAATTTTGAAAACCATGATTACCCAACTCCACCACATTCTCAACCCAACTCCACCACCTTGCTTGACTCTATACCAAACCCATCCTCCAACCAAGAATAAAAAACCAACCAACCCTCAAACCAAGAAACCAAAACCAACCCATTTCCACCCACTCATCCCCATGTTTGCTCAAATTGTGAGCAAATGGGTGCAAGCATCAAATTGTTGCTTCACCAATTCCAAGATGAAACCCGTTTTGCATTCCAAGACGTCATAGAACGTTTGGATGCTCTTTCCCACCCAAACAAATCCTAGACAACCTTAGGAGGCCTTTTGCCCCATTTAGGAAAGTAGGATTTGATTTTCTTTTATTTTCTTGGTTATTTTTAGTTTTTCTTTTAGAAGTAGAAGAATCTTTCCCATTTCTTGTCTTTGACTTTTAAAAGTCAAATTTTACTTGGAATGATATTTCTTTCTACTTACTTACTTGCATTGTTGGTTGATCATTTTTGTGTTGTCATTGTGGTTGCAATGTGTGTGGTAACTACAAGCTTGACTATATATATCACCAACTAACCAATTTTTTTGTAGGATCAAAATCCATGTTTCCCATCTTGGCATTCCTTTTAGGGGGAGTAACAACCAAGAGGGAGCACGTCCATGATTCCGCTTCGCTACTCTACTTTTTGTTTTGACAAAAAGGGGGAGAAATATATTAAATCTTTAAAACTTAATATGATTTTCATCACTTAAGTAAAACAAGTTTAATATAAATTTTTTTTAAGTCTTAAACACCAAGATTTTGTGAGTTACTTAAAAACAAAGTTTATATTTTGTCATCAACAAAAAGGGGGATATTGTTAATACAAATATCGCCTAAAAACATTATTTATATTTTACGATCTTTGCTAAGTTTTTTTAACAACAAAATGAAAACTTTAGTTTCTAAGTAAAACATAATCTTAGTTTTAAAGACTTGCATAAACTAGACTTTTACTACATTTTACATTTCATAAAGCACAACACTTTTTATTTCTTAAAATAGAAATGTCACGTCACATTTATGGCAAGTTTTGTCAATATACATTTATGAAAAGAAAGTGTGGTTGACTAACCATATGTTTGCTTGCAAGTTTTGTGTTTGACTAGGTATAATGAGATGTGACATTGTTTGGTTTGCAAGATTTATTGCAAAACCAACTGCAAGCCCGGCGGAACCCTGGGGGTACACGGGCGGACCCCATCTGAGGGTTCCGCCGTATCCGCCAGCCTGCAGAAGGTTTTGCTATAAATACTAAGCCACAAGTTTGATTTTTGGCTTATCACTCTACAGCATATTTTCACACATTCATTCATTCTTTCATCTAACCCTTTAACATCTCATATGTGAAGTTACTTTTTGTAGCAAAGAGATTCACGAGTTCATAAAAAGTTACAAGTATTCAACACAACGTTGCAAGACTTGTTAGCTTAGCATTGTGTAGACTTGTGTATTTTACACTTCATTTGATTGTGTATTTTCAGTAGTGATCGGTTAGTATTTTAGTCCTCAAAATACAAAGTGTGACGGGAGTTGTTGTACCCTTGTAAAAGAACTAACAGGAGTGGTTGTACCCTTGTAAAAGAACTCGACATCTAGCTTAGTGTCGGTAAACGTGTATAAGCGACGTGTAAGGTTTTCTCCGCCGGTGAAAGGAGCTTGTTGACTAGTGAAAGAAACTCTCGAGTTGGATAATCGGGGCGTGGACGTAGGGCAAGGAAAAAGAGTCTTTGTAGCCGAACCACGATAAATACTCGTGCTGTGGTTTGATCGTTTCTTTCATTTACTTGCATGTTATATATTGTGTTTGTGTATATATATCTTTGATCAAACGGAATGTTTCAAAGCTAATCAAACAAGTTAAAAAGATTTTAAACGGTAAACTATTCAACCCCCCTTCTAGTTTTCCACAGAAGACATTGATGCTGAGCTTCCTAAGGAAGGCATTTTCTTAAATTCCTATGAAGATCCTGATCTCACAAATTTAGAGGATGATCTTGAAGTTCCACCAAATCCTACATTAAGAATTCATAAAGATCATCCTACAAGTAAAACTATTGGACCTTCCACTTCAGGAGTGCTCACCAGGACAAAAGCTAAAAATCTCTCTAAGCAACATAATGCTTTACTTAGTTTTGTCTATAAACAAAACAGGGTAAATCATAAGGATCAACAATTGTGCCTATTTGCTTGCTTTCTATCTCAAGCAGAACCCATGAAGGTTTCTCAAGCATTGGCTGAAGAAAGTTGGGTTGAAGCAATGCAAGAAGAACTTTTACAATTCAAACTTCAAGAGGTTTGGGTATTAGGTGATTTACCAGATGGAAAAAGATTAATTGGTACAAAATGGGTTTTCAGAATCAAGAGAGATGAAAGAGGGAATGTCATCAAGAACAAAGCAAGATTGGTTGCACAAGGATACAGACAAGAAGAAGGAGTGGACTATGATGAAGTATTTGCTCCTGTGACAAGGATAGAAGCTATAAGGTTGTTTCTGTCTTTTGCATCATATATGGGCTTTCCTGTTTACCAAATGGATGTCAAGAGTGCCTTTCTTTATGGCAAAATTCAAGAGGAAGTCTATGTTAAACAACCTCCTGGTTTTGAAGATCCTGCACATCCAAACAAAGTCTATAAAGTTATTAAGGCTCTGTATGGTCTTCATCAAGCTCCTAGAGCTGGGTATGACAGACTCTCCACTTTTCTATTGCAACATGGCTACAGGAAAGGTGCAATTGATAAGACTTTGTTTATCAAAAGAGACAAGAAGGATATTATGCTAGTTCAAGTTTATGTGGATGACATCATTTTTGGAGCCACAAAATAGTCAATGGTGACAGAATTTGAAGAGCTCATGCAACAAGAGTTTCAAATGAGTTCCATGGGTGAATTAACTTTCTTCTTAGGGCTTCAAGTTAAACAATCCAGTAGTGGAATCTTCATAAGTCAAGATAAGTATGTCACTGACATTCTTAAAAGGTTTAACTTCACCACTGTCAAGCCAGCCTCCACACCTATTGATGCCAATAAACCATTAGGAAAGGATGAAGATGGAGATGTTGTGGATGTTAAACTTTACAGATCTATGATTGGTTGTCTTATGTACTTAACTGCATCTAGACCTGACATCACCTTTGCTGTATGCTTATGTGCAAGATATCAGGTCTCACCCAAGGTTTCACATATGAATGCAGTCAAGAGGATTTTTAGGTATCTCAGACATCGATCTAAGTTAGGGTTGTGGTATCCTAGGGATTCACCTTTTCACTTGGAAGCTTTTTCAGATAGTGATTATGCAGGGGACAATTATGATAGAAGATCAACCACTGGAGAATGTCAATATCTTGGAAGGAGATTAGTCTCATGGCAATGTAAGAAACAAACAATTGCAGCAACATCATCCACTAAAGCAGAATATGTTGCAGCTGCAAGTTGTTGTGGCCAAGTACTTTGGTTGCAGAATCAACTCTTGGATTATGGATTCAATTTTAAGAATACTCCTATCAACATTGACAATGAGAGTACAATTTGTATTGTGAAGAATCCTATTTATCATTCCAAGACCAAGCACATTCAGATTATGCATCATTTTATTCGAGATTGGGCTTATTAATGTGGTTAAAGTCCACACAGATGATAATGTAGCTAATTTACTCACAAAGGGTTTTGACGTTTCAAGATTCAACCATTTAGTGGTGAGTATTGGTATGATTAATTTTAAGCTATATTTGAGGGGAGGCATTAGTACCTATTCTTTGTTTGAGGGGAGGCATCACTGTTATACTTTTGAAGATGTTTTTGTTTGTGGATGGCAAGTACTAATAAGCAAAGTACTGCTTAATCTTAGTTTCAAAGTACTGCTTAGTATTAGAAGGAAAGTACTACTTGGTACTTAGTGGGAAGTACGGTTTTGTCAGAGTACTATTCCAACGGTCAAAAAGATGGGGGTAACAACTTTGCAAAAGATATGGAGGAGATAAACTCCAAAAATAACGGTAAATTCATTTATTGGGCCGTGATTTCTTAAATATTACCCATTTATGCGCTAATCCTTTCCATTCAAATTTACTCTTATCACTCCATCCATTCATACCTTCATCAAATCAACCACCAACGCACATATTTCTTCTTTCACAACTACCCAATGGCAAATTGTTCAACTGTCAATAAGCACAACATGATTGCTAATCTTGACAAGACGCAGTTGAATATTGATTTTCACTCTATTATTGATTTCCTAACTGGGTCTTCAATTAACTATGCTTTATTGGTAAATCCTGATATCATTGGGCCATGGATTCAAGAATTTTGGTCTACTGCTACATCTGGTTTAGACGAAGATGAATCTTTTATTCAAGCTACGGTTGCTGAGAGGCAAATTCGCATTACTGAGGCCACAATAAGGGAGGACTTATTGTTTAATGATGAAGGAGCTACTATTCTTTTTACTCGACAAGTACTTTGGAATGCACTCAGAAACATATGGTATGAAGGTGATCTCACAAAACTTACTTTTCAAAAGCCATTGTTTAGTCCTCATTGGAAATACCTTATTCATGTGTTACTTCATTGCTTAAGCCCAAAGAGTACTGCTTGGGATCAATTTGGTCAAACCATAGCTTCTGCATTAGTAGGATTAGCTACCAATCAACCATTTAATTTCTCAAATATGATTATAGATGGTATGCTTACTCATATTGATAATGGTTCACCATTCTTAATGTACCCTAGATTTTTCAAGTATTTTTGAACAAACAGCTTGAGGATCTTCCTAAACCTCAAAAATTTTTACCTGTTGTTTCACTTCCACCAAAGGTGTTTACATCTTTGACTGCTCATATATTGGAAGTAGCACAAGCTGTTAGGGAAGAAGCTGATGCAGCTAGTGATTCTGAACATTCTGAGTCAGCACATACTCCAACACCACCTCATGCATTACCTCACCATCCTACTTCAAGTGAAAGAACTGTTTCAAGAGAAAGTACTTCTCACAATACTGCTTTCTTACAAGGTGCTGGTTCTACTGAATCTGAGCAAGGTGTGCATCCATCACCATCTCCCAATGATTATACTTCCACAGATGGGTCTCAAACATCTGGAGGAGATGAGGGAGAATTGGATAATCATCCTTTGACTAGAGAGTTTAGAAGGCTGAAGAAGGTGGTTAATGCTCAAGATGATCAGATATTGAAGTTGAAAGCCAAGTTAAAAAGGTTGAGAAAATCTGTTTGGCTACTAGTTAAGCATCACAGGTTGTGGGTGAAGCATCAGAGAAAAACTGGTCAGAAGTCTAAGAGAGCAACTAAGTCTAAGAAAAAGAAGCTTAGAATGCATACTTCATTCACATTGGGGAGGAATTTGGCAGATAAGAATCTGAATGAAGATGATGAACCTCATTATGAGGATACATCCCTCTTTAAAGACATTGTTCATCAAGATTATGCTGAAAGAAAAAGTGATGAAACTGAGCAAGTTAATTTTGAATTTGAGAATGTTGCTATTAAGAGTGGAGATACAGAAGAAGTAGACTTGGAAGGCACTAATGCTCAAAGTACGGGTGTGCAAAGTACTTTGAAAGGTACTGCTTTGGATTATGATGAACAAGTTGGCCCTTCAACAAGAACTTTTGATGAAGAAGCTGGTCCTTCAATTCAGCAAGAAGAGGTTAAAGAACATACTGTTAGTGATGATGAGACTATTGCTCAGATTATGCTCAACATTTCAAGACCAAGAGGTATTAGTATTCCTGGTGTTAAATAGGCTCAAGTCTCACAATCTTCTTCTAAATCTACTGAGGAATTAGATCCAAAAGATAAAGGAAAGGGAATCATGAAGGAATCCAAGAAGAAGAAGAAGAAGAAGTTCACTTTAGCACAGTTAAGAGCTTTTAAGATAGCCAAAAATGAATAAGCTGCTAGAAAGTATCAAGCTGATTTGGATGCTAAATATGAGAGAGAATTACAAAACCAATTGTTCAAATAAGAAGGCCACAATCCATTGCTCAAGAAAGAAATGCTATGATAAGTTTTTTGAAGGGTAGAGGATATAAAGGATTACAAAAGTTAAGATATCCAGAAGTGAAAGAATTATATGATACTGTTCAACAGTCCATTCAAAGAGAACTGGATAGTGATTCTGAAAGGGAAAGGAAACTGGAGGAACTTATGAAGGAACAAGCTGATAAAAGAAGATCAAAGAGAAAGAGGACAACTCAGGATGATCAATTATCAAAGAAGCTCAAATTGTTACGAACTGACATAGTTGATGAGTTGAGAAACTACTTAAGAGTTGTTGACAGTGAAAATCCTAAGAAGTCAGAAGATGCTGAAAAGTCCATGATCTCTACATTTTCTGTTGTAGAATCATCTGAAGGAGATTATCTCATATTTCATAGAGAGGATGAAAGTTTCAGAGTATTCAACTTGCTGGGTGATCTTACAACCATCTGGGAAACAAATAAAACAAGTAATGATGCTCTCTGGAATAATCAAGAGAATTAGGAGATTACACGATGGAGATTTTTTGAATCATCTAGAGTGCATTCATTGGAGCTAGAAGATGGGACCATGATTCACATGCTAAAAGAAAGGAGATATCCTCTTACAAGAGATCTTATGATTAGGATGCTAGATCATGGTATGGAAGTAGAAGCTGAGAATGAAGTAGCACTTATGATGATTGAGTTGTTTATCAAATGGACTACTTCAGATGATGATGCATGATTACTAATATGGTTTTTATTGTATAAATCTTTTGAATAATAAGTACTTTATTCAAGGTACTCCCAGACAAACACTACTTTCTCAAAGTACTGCTTGCTGCATAAAACAAGTAAAGTCTTTTGTTTTTATTTAAAATAAAAGGGAAAAACTTTTTGAAGGATGAGATGACAGCAACAAAATGTTTTGAGAAGAACACATGGTGTTAGTACTTGTACTACACAACAAATGGTAATCAACTCACCATGTTTAACAAACAAGAAAGAGTTTGACTCATCATGAGGGTACTGCTCTGATGTGATTATCAAATTCGTTTTTAATTGACAATTTACTAAAAATTGTATGGTTTTCAACTCACCATATCTGTAATAGTGAAGAGTTGACTAGCCTACAAAAAAATGGCTTGTGGTAAAGGCCGTGGAAAAACCATTTGTATGGTAATTAGTTCACCATGGTTGTGATTGTACTAAAAGAATTAACTAGTCCAAAAGCAAACGACTCTTGGTAAAGACTAAACAAATCCGTTGATAGCTGATGATCTGCTAAAATCATATGGTTATCAATGTACCATAGTTTTTAATCTAAACCTAAACATTGTCTACTCCAGAGTTAATGGCTTTGGTAAAGAGACATCTAAATCCATTAATTTTCAATGATTCACCTCTCACAGGAGTTAACACACCTGGAAGTGATGAGAATAGTATGAAACTTTAAGATCTGATGTACATTTTGCCATATGTTGCTGAGTTGCTGAAAAGATTAGTTGCTGTGAAGATATCATCTGTTGCTGATAAAAAGTACTTTGATACACAAGTCAGAAAAAAGATAAAGATTCAATCTTTCCTTGAAAATAAAGATGTTGAAGTTAAAGAATCACAAAGAAACTTGAAATCAAGCAAGTAGAATTCAAGTTAGGGGAGGATTGTTGGGATATGAAGATCAAAGTACTTCTGAAGATCAAAGTACTTCTGAAGCTCAAAGTACTGCTTGTGTATTATGGTCAAAGTACTGCTCGTGCATGAAGAAAGTTAAAGTACTTCTATTTATAAAGGACTGTTATGCAAAATCATTAAAGGACTATTATGTAAAGTTATTAGAATATTCTAGAATTAGTTAAGATCAGAATTAGTTTACTTGTCGTTCAAGTATTGTAAACCGACTTAAGGTTTTCCTTGTGCCTATAAAAGGAGCCTTAGGGTGGTATTAGACATACGAATACTTTAGAATACGATTAAAGAGTTATTAGGGTTGTTAGTGAATCTGTATAGAAAGCAGGTTAAAAGTTTGGTTTTAATATAATCATTGAAGTTCTTCTTAGCTTTATTTAAGTAGATTCCGCATACTTAATAAAGTTATATCAGTGTTTCAATATTAATAGTTTTGGATTTGTTCAAGATTGTTAAACACTTACAAGATACATAGTTAGTTTGGTCAGAGTACATCGATCCAACAGAAAGGACAACATTCCCAATAGAAGAAAGCAAAGCATTAAGGGTGCATTTGGTATCCCACTATGGGAATGAGACTATAACTATGAAAGTGATTAAAGGTGTTTGTTTAAGATGAGAGGGCCCACTACTATGGTAATGAATGATAGATATAATCCATACTTCATATACATCAAAAGAGCTAGGTATGGATCTTTCATAGGTGAGGGACCCACCACTACTATCAAACTCATACATATTATCATTCATGGCAGCATACCAAACGCACCCTAAATTTAGAGGACTTTTCTCCTCCTCTAGGAAGACATCTAAGAATAGACATTTTTTGAACTGTAAAACCAACATTCTACTGTTTAAGTTAATTTTGTGGTTAATATAGATATTTTGATGGTTTTTTTACACCATATATGGCATATAATTACACCAATTTGGACGTTGAATTACAATATACTCGTATTTGTATTATACTTTTTTCTTTTTTCCTTTTGGGCAAACATATTTCAAACTGTTTATAGACTTTGTTTACTTTTATTCTGGAATTAATATCTCAATTAAACATCATATGAGGCGTTTTATTTTGCAAACTCAAAAAGCCTCACATACCAATGGACCAATCAGAAGCCTCCATTTAAAAAATATATTTAATAATAAAAAACACAGAGGGGCCATTTTTGCCAACTCACCAAACTTACCCCACCAACCCCACCCCCTACCTCTCACTTTCCACACATCAGATATCACAAAAAACCCACTTTCTCTCTCTAACCATCATCAAAAACCACCATAACAAATAAAAAATAACCACTTTTTAACCGTTTAAATCATCAATAAAACACAAAAATGGAAGAATCATCGAGTGCACAAGTAGATCCACGAAAAAACCGGTTCAAAATGAACCTACTGAATCTCGGGATAAAGGTATGATGCTTCTAACTAATTACTTAGTTGTTTTATTGGTTATGTTTTTTAGTGTTTACATTTGGTTGAGTTTCTGAGTAAAAAACTTTGTATACATGGATGCACACCAAGTGTTTGATGAAATATGTGACTGAAAAGTATCATACGTGTGTATCACCAGTGATATTTGAAGTTGAACTGTATATGTGTATTATCACTAGTGATATTTGTATTTGACTTAACCATGCAAATCACATAATGCACACAGAAAATAAAATAATCGACATCTAAAACAACGAATACTTTAGTTTTTACTGTTATAGAATCATTATTAGTGTGTTTTACTAGTTAATTTTTGATAATTTGTGATGTTGTGATGATTTATGTGATAATATGAGAGATTAAAAGTTAGGTTTAACAAAACAAAAGATATGTTGTGATGCTTCTGTTTGATTTGTCGTGGATTTGTATGTTTAATGATTGTGCATGTTTCAAAAGGTTTTACTGCGGTATTTGAAAACAATATTAACCGATAGTGTATCACATGTGATATAAAAGTTAAATTATTGTTGATTGGTAGAATATCTACTGTGATAACAAATAGTTATTTGTTTGACATGTGATATTGATAACAAATGAACTATTCGTACACTAACAAAAATTATGAAAATATTTTGATGCAGATTTGAATGAGACCTATGCAAAAAATAGCCTCATCAAACGAAAAGAATCAACAACAAGTGCAATTGTCGTTGAAGAAAGCACAACATCTCCATAACCAAATTGAAGAAGCTCAAACACTTGTGATATCACAAGTTCCTCCATCACCACAATTGATTCAACAAATAGAAGAAAGCTGACACGCATGTGATATCACCAGTGATATCACTTGATATCACCTGTGATATCATCAGTGATATCACCTGTGATATCACTTGATATCATCTGTGATATCATAGGTGGTATCAGCTATGATATTAGATGTGATATGTGATCACATGTGATATCAAAGGTTCCCCCGAAAGCATCTGGGAATAAAATGAAGGTGTTGGTTGATGAACCAATGAAGAGGACGATTATTGAAGAACAAAAGTAAATAAAACAAGTTGATGAAAACAATTGCGTTGTTATGTTTTAATCTATACGGGTATAAACAAATGTGTATAGTTGACAAGTTGGAAGTCAATAGTAGGTATTTAGTTTGACTGAATCATGTTATTTGTCACAAGAGATTCAAACTCATAGAAATGGGCCATAGCGAGCAATTGTTTAATCCATCTTGATTTGTGAATATTTGTTTGATAAAGTTTTGAGTTATTTAGTTTAATATGGTAATGTGAAAAGTGAAAAGTGTCATACATGTAGTATGACCAGTGATATTTGAAGTTGATCTGTATATGTGTATTATCACTAGTGATATTTGTATTATCACTTGTGAAAATTTGTATATTTTATAGGTTTTTTTGTTTACTTGTTAACCTTTATTTTACTAGTGCTATTGAGTAAACCTAACAATTCAGAAGAAAAAAAAAAAACATAATAGTATCACAAATGATATACAAGTCTAGAATAAAATTAGCAATGCTATTAAATAAACCTAACAATTCAGTAAAAAAAAATCAATCAATCAACAAACAAATACTTCAATTGCAACGACTGAGAAACCGCCTCCACTTTCAACTACACCGCCACCCCATTGACATTTGAAACTTTTCCCTTGTTTGGACAAGTATGTCTATTATGATCAATTAAACTACAAATATTACAACCCTTCTTTTGGTTCTTACTTTTCTCAATAGCTTTCTCACGTCCACCCTTAATACGGTCATTCTTATGTACTTTAGGAGGATTCTTTATACCCATAAAATCTTGAACAATATCACAAACTTTTCGGGGTGGAAGACTTGGCAAATCAGTCTCAATTTTTGACTTTAGCTCTCTCAGGTTGTCTACAAAAGAAGTCCAGTATCATAGACAGCTTATCAGTAATTACAATAATAAGAAACAGATTATCAAACATATCACTGGTGATACTAAACATATATCAAGCATATCACTGGTGATACTACACATATATCAAACATATCGCTGGTGATACTACACATATATCAAGCATATCACTAGTGATACTACACATATATCAAACATATCACTAGTGATACTACACATATAATATCAGCAAAAACATTTATTGTGTTTGTTTATTACAGTGAAAGGCACAAAAACCATCTTGTACATAAAAAGTACGTAATTAATACCTTGGTGTAAAATCCAATAATGATCTTCATTACATACTCAGCATTAAACTCAAAAACAACACGAAAAATGCCAAGAACTTCATAAGCTTTTCTGGTAGCCGTGCAAGCATTTAAATAGAGCACCACAGAAAAGACTTCAAAACACTGTAAGCTACACCTTAATTAATAAATAATAAGCAATATTACACTATAATTAATAACTTATCAGTAACTTATATTCACAGCTTATCCCCACAAACTTATATTTTCATCCTCATCAAAATGTCAAAAATATTATATAAGAAAATTAAACATCTTAACATAAACAACTTATAAATAAACAGACTAACAATTATCACTGGTGATACTAAATCAGCTTATAATTATCAACTTCAAATATCACTGGTGATATTAAACTGATGAGGCGAAAAATGAACCACTTTTAGGGGGTCATTTAAGCCCGGAATTGAAGTTATTTGATCAAATATTGCCCTAAATCGTTCCTTTTGTGATTTTAGGTACTTTGGGAGAGAAATCTGGAAAAGGAAGCAATTCGGACGTTTTTGGAGCATAAAAGTGAAGAAAACGCCAAAGTCTTAATTTTCCTTGCTGGGAACAGTAGGTGACGGTGTCAAGAAGAAAATCCTGACGGCGTCAAGAGTAATTTTCATGACGACCCAGTACAGAATTGAAGGCGTCACGAGGTAGAGCGTCAAGAGTAAAATACGTGACGGCTTGGAAAATGTTATAACATGACGGCGTCAAAAGTAGATCAAGGCAGTCCGAGAATTCCTTTGGTGGCGAGATGACGGCGTCATCAATTTGGTCTTGACGCCGTCAGCCTCAATTTCCTATATATAGTTTTCTAATTTTCATTCAAAAAAAGGAGAGAAATTTTGGTGAAACCCTAAGGCCGAACTTAGTACGAATTTTACAGGTTTTCAAGGGTTTTCAGCCCTTGAACCCTGATGAATGTGTAAATACTCATCATTTTTATCGTATCTAAACTGCCAAAACATCCAAAAATACTCAAATACGCATCAAAATACAGAAATTATTCCAAAAGTGTGTTTTATATGTTTCTGATGCAAAATGTTTAAAAACAAATGAAAAATGAACAAAGTTTGCACAATTAGCAGTTTCAGTCCCTCAAGTTTCAAAAATTGACAAAACTAGTCCCTTAAGGTTTTAAATGAAAGAAAAGTCAACCCAAAGTTTTTAAAAGTCAAAAAATTATCAAATTTAGACTTTGGGTGAAAAAGTTTGAGAAAATTACATGTTTGGCCCCTCAAAATCCAAAATTGGCATAAAAGGTCCCTGGAGTTTCAGTAATTGACAGATTTGGTCCCTGGTGGGATATTTTTGGATGAAAAATCATTTTTAGTCCTTGGAAATTTAAAAATGTTCAATATTAGTCCTTGGATAAAAGTTTTTCACAGATTGGCAAAAATGACCCCTAAACTTTCAAAAATTACAATTTTGGTCCCCGGGTGTTTTTATTTTGAAAAATATTAATTTGGCTCCTTTTAATATTCAAACTAGCCAATTAAGGTCCTTATGGATATTTTCAAAAAATTACATGATCAGCCCCTCATGTTTGGGTTTATTACAAAATTGGTCCTTGTGGTGTCTTTGGTAACAAAACAAACGGACCCTTTTTAACTAATACCACCCAACATAAGCCCATCCATCCTTATAACTCCAGCCCACCATCTCCTCAGCCCACCAACAAAAAAACCTTGCCCCCGTTTTAATAATACTACTCCACCCTCAGCCTTTGACCCAGTCAACCCCCTCCTTCCACCTCACACCCCCACTTGAACCCTGCAAAACCTGCCAACCGAGTATCGTCATCACCACCTTTACCACACTCCACCCCCCTCCTACACTCCAAACAAACACAAGCATCCAAAACTTCACTTCTGGCATCAGTACTAACAAAGAAACAGACAAGAGCAATTTGGGCGTCAAAATATTTAAACGATCAAGATTGCCTCAAGTCATCCAATGGCTGTTAGCATTGATGGGAAAGCATAAGTGGGTCCCACTAAAACCCTAATTGATGATATAAAAGTGAGAAGAGGAGCAGGGAGCAGAAGGAGTTAATTTAGTAGTCGTAGTGTAGTTGTAGTATGTCGTTTCTATAAATTTCCCATCTTCAATGTAATTTTAAGCTTCTAAATTGTATTATTAGTACTTTCAGTGTAATAGAAACCCAATTTGATCAGTAATTCAAGCTTTTATGTTAAATTCAGATTTTCACTTCATTTACTCAAAAATTTCATATTAGTTCAATGTTGTTGAAAGTTGTTACTTATTAATCCCTTCAGTTCAATTAAGCTCTCTTATAAGTTTTCAAAAGCTTTTAAAGTATTTCAACTAGTTTTAATTCAATTTGCCAAAAATTCTCAAAATTCATGAAAAATAAATGGAAAATAAAAATTCAGTTCATAAGAGTGATTGAAGCAAGGGGTATGGTAAAATCTGGATTGCTATGGGTTTAGAAGTCTCATGGGAGACATGAGGACAGTTGGATACTTGGTTTTTGGTATTAAACTCACTGGATCAACTTTGTAAGGCACTTTCTTATTTTTTAAGGTTACTGTAGAATTACTTAAACCAGTGCTCTATTGATGTTTCTGTGCTTAATTAGTAGAGTAGTAATAGATTATTGCTTAGTTATTGTCAATTATTCACTGAATCTCAAGTCTGCTGATTTTAGCATATGTACTGTCCTATTTGCATAATATGGTTAGGTGTGAGATTGTTGTTTGATCCTGTGTTCTTATACATGAATCACCATATCTCAGTTAGTTGTCAGCTTAGTTCAAGGTTTCATGGCCTAAATCACTTATTTGCTTTGAAAAGTCAATTATTAATGCATATAAGATAGTGTTTGGGTCAGGGGTGTGCAAAGAGCCTCACTGTGTTTCAGTGCAAGGTTTTGGTTGAAACATGCTACATTAGGTCTATTTAGGTTGTTCAAGTCTTAATATCTTGGCCTAATAGCTCACAAGTCAAAATCTCACCTCAAATCACATAACAGTCCACTGTTGGACTGTTAGGTGTGTCAAACCTTTGAATTCAATTTGAAATTAGCTTAGATTGCTTTATTTAGCTTCCATTAGGTTAAATAAACTTGTATTAATCACTTAGATGCATCAAAAGTTCAAGAAAGTCAAAATCTTAAGTTTTTCTCAAAAGTCAACTTTACCCATTATCAGATTTTTACAAAAGTTCTAGGATTTTTATTGATTTGTGTATTTGCTTTCATGGACTGAGACTTGTTCCTAGTGATAGCCTCCCACCTCATCTCCATTTTCCTATAATCCTTCCATTTTTGTGATTTTACCCCTGGGCCCCACAGCCCTCAAAAGTGGGCTGCAAGGCTGCAAACTGCTCTGTCTCAGCAGATACATCACCCACCACCACCACTTGGTGGTGGTTTTCTGGCCACCATTGTGGTCCTCAGCCCCTCCATTTTGGTTCTTTGAACCCCCCTCATGGTAGGCTTCCAACATTGACCCTTGTTTTGACCCCAAGACCTGTGGACCCCACCTGAATAAGCCCATCTAATCTGTCCCACTTTTCAGTCCTCAAATAAGTATCCAAGTGCTTTTTGTTGGCTTATTACTTGTTCTGTGGACCTCAAGTGAATTTTACAGCTTATTCTAGTTCTCATAGCTTATTTGTACCTGAATCATCCATTGTGGGCCCCACTCTTGGTCATGTAAGCTTATTTTCCATTTTGGTCAACTTTGGTCAACTGTCTCAACTTTTAGCTTGTTCTCAGCTTATTTTTAAGTTACAAAAATTTTCTTTTTACAAAAAGTGTTAGTTTTTAGTTATAAAATAGGTTGGTAAAAGAAAAATCAAGAAAAAACAAATTAATATTAAGTGATAGTTTCTATTTAATGTAATTTAATTTTAATTTTCATTTTTAAATTTTTATTAAGTACTTAGCTATTTTATATTTTTCTTAAATTCCTCTCATATTAAAGTATTTTTAGTAATTTTCTCAGATTTCTATTTTATGATTTAGTATTTATTAGAATTAATCTTACTTTTATTAATTATTAATTAATAATTAGTTTTAAATAGCATAATTAGTTTTTATTAAGTAAAACCTAGTTTTTATATTTTTTCTAGCTTTTATATGTTATAAAATAATTTTAGAAATTTTATTAGAATTTTTACTGTTCATTTTCTATTTTTCTTAATTTAAAATAGTTTAATTAGGTAATTAATAATAAATTAGTAATTAATTAATAGAAAAACCACAAAAAGACAAAAATACTTATTTTTAATTTTAAAATTAGTTTTTAGTTATTTTATAATTTTAGAAATTTTATTTTCACCTTTTTAGTATTTATTTAATATTATATTGTATTTAAGTGTTTTAAATATTAATAATTAGTAATAATTAGTATTTAATTAATATTAAATAATTAAATAGTGTAAAAATTTATTTTAATTTTCTAAAAATTTTCTTTTATCTTTTAGTTTGTAAAAAAGTCATTTTCACCCCCTGGGTGTTTTCAGATTTCAGTTTTTACTTTTTATTTCGTACGTGTACGTTTTATTTAAACGTGAACGTACGCGTTTTAAGTTTTAAACGTTTCTGGTTTTTCTGACTTTCCAGTCTTGTTAATATAGTGTATTTAAGCTATTATCTTTAGTATTCCAGTAGTGTAATCATCACAACTCACTTATACCCTTTCCTGTCCAAATTCACCCGATCACAAACCCGTTTTAATACCATCCGCACCTCGTCGGGACTTAACGACCGGGGAAACCCTATACTTCCATGGAGCATTGGCTTGATTAGTTTGACTTTTACGGTTGACCATTCACAAGTGGTTGACTAATAAAAGTTGACTAGTTTAGAGCCAATCAAAATTTGGCGCCGCTGCCGGGGAGGTTGTGCGCGTATTCTACACGGTTTTTTGTATTAGTGAACTTGGATATACATCCATTGTATATTTACCATCCTTGTGTATATTTTCATAAAAACTGTTCCCAAAAACTTTGTAAAATTAGTTTTCAACGAACACAAAATCACAAAAAGATTTTCTTTCTCATTTGTACAAAATGTTTATCAAAAATACCAAAAATATCCATCTTTACCCTCCTACCTTTTTTATTCTTCATCCCTTTACCCTCTATCCTTTTGATTCTACCTTCTTCCACTTATCCCATAATTGATTCTAATGGCATCTCTCGATGACGATTTCTTTAAACAAAGGGCCTTTAAAAGCAAAGTTGAAAAACTTATGGCCTTGTCAAAAATGTCGAGATGTCGTGTTGATTATGATGGACCTTCGATACCTATTCCCTCTCCAGTGAGGGAAAGAGATCATGAAACCGAGGTGACAAAGGACCCTGTACTTTCCTCTAACCATGAAAGTGCTAAATACGTCCAACCTACGGTTATCCAAATACCTAAGCTCACAAATGCTCCTAAACCGTCTATAATTGATCCTAACCTTTCACGGTTTACGGTTAAAAGTTTGTCAAGCAAACATACTGAGCTTAGGGCAGTAACTGAAAAGAATGACTTGCCCAATCTTCACGTTTATCAAGAACAAAAACCCGAGACCATAACGGAAGTGGTGGAAATTGCTAGCTTTAAGAGCACACCACTTGTACCACATCCGGATTTTATTCCTTGTGTTGGTTATGGTGAGCCGCTTTTTGGTTTACCATGTCGTTGGTGTACATGTGTACAATGTGGTAATGATATTCAAAACGGGAATTGTTTGTTTTGTGGGTCGAGTAATTCATTTGCTTATGATCCTAATCAAAACTCATTCAACAACTCCTCAAATTTTTCCAACTACCCATCACATTCATACGAGCAAGAATCATATTATCCAAATCTCAATAATGCTTCGTATCAAAATACACCAAGCCATAATCAACAGTTTTACTGTTGTGAGTATTGTGGAGGCCCTCACTACAGCTCTGATTGTCAAATTAGGAATCAGTTTGTCTATGAACAGGTTCCTTGTAACAATCATGAATTTGGTTTTAACCAGCCCTCACAATACACAAACCCTCAACCACAGCCTCAGGACGAGTTAGCTAGAGCTGAATTGATTACTAAAATGATTATGAATCAAAATCAAGTCAACAAGACCATTCAAGATAGTATAAACTATCTTCAGGATATGATTCATAGGAAACAAAAGCCTCCTGTTAACTCATTTTATTTTGAGGATGAAAGTGATGAGGATGAATCATTTGAAGAGGTAAACCCTAAGGAAACTTCAGATATCTTGCCAATGGGGGACAAGGAAGTCAAAATCAATCCTCTCGAGGAAATTGATGACCATGTTCCAATCCCAAAGGTATTTGAGAAGCCTCTTGATTCAACTTCAGTTGAAACTGCTTCAGTAGAAATACAGGGAGAAAAGAATATGACTGAATCACTAGCAGTAGAAATCATGGAACTTGTAAAAACCATTACTGCTAGTCCTTCTCAACTCCCTCAGTCTGCTGTTATCACACCCGAAGTTCACACACACTCTCTAAATATGGGGGATGAACATCTTAGCACTGTTCCTCAAAAGGAATCGGACGAATTCATAAAGTCTAGTGTTAAGATCCTTGTCCCAATCCCAGGAGAGTCATAGGGAACTTTTGATCATGTGTGTGATTTACCTTCTTACCCTGAAAATCCAAAAGATCATTTTGAGACTTTCTCCGATTTTAATGATGATTGTACATCTTATGGAGAAGTTGAGTATGAGGAGGCACGATTGCCTCATTCGGATGTTGACCCTCTTATTGAGGAGTTCACAAATGAACTTACTCACATCAATCCACTTCCATTGGGAAGTGATGATGGTCTCCTTGATTTTGAAGCCGATATGGGAGAAACTGAAAATCTTTTAAACTCTAATCCCAACATCGAGCTTAGTACTTCACATGCTGATTCTTTATCTTCTGAAGACATCGGTCATGTGGAAGAATTACCTTCTGAGCTAATTAGCTTAGAAGAAGAGAATAATGATGAGATTGACACTTAAATCAAGGATGAAGCACTTCGTGCAACATTATTGAAAGTCAATCTCCTCATTTCTAAAATCGAGGCTTTCAAAGAGAAACCTATTTCATCTCCTATCCCCATTAAGGATAGTGACATTTTCTCCGATGATCCTATTCCGGAGTTTGAAGCCTTCACTTTTGATCATATGGGAGAGAAGATTAGTGGCAGTACCACTTCTCATTCTCAAATTTCTCTCCCCGAATATGATTCATTCACCTTTGAGGAGTTCTCCGGTGAACTCACTCATATCATGACTCCTCCGGAGTATGATAGCCCGGGGGGAAATGCACTCAATCATGAGAATTTACAAATTCCCACCCTCCCGCCCGGGATGTTTTCAAACCAAACGAGCTTAACCCTTGAAATCCAAAATCAGGCTAATGAGCCTACTGTCGAGGAAGAAGATCTTATCATGATTTTCATCATGGTTTTCTTCCTTTTCTTCACCTATAAGGTGACTTCTCTTGTTCTTCACTCCTTCGGGAATGAAGACACTATATTTGATCCCGGCATTTTCATGTATCATTATCTTGAGCCGGATACTTATCTCATCGGTGTGGAACTTTCACGTGCTTCAAATGTTTATCAAAACATCTTGAATGAAAGTCCGATTGAGATTGTTTCTTCCACATCATGCTTCCCCAAGGACAAATGAATTCGGGGTCGAGTCAAGCTAGCGACTCGGTAAACAAAAACAGTAGCATGCTTATAGGGTTTTCACCCTAAGTGTGGGGGAGTCCCCCATGCTATGGTTACAAATGAAGTGAAAAACAAAATGGTGTTTTCTACGCTTAGCTTGTAATGTTGCCCTTTTACGTTCAAAGAGTCGGCATAATAGCCGGGACTTTGAATATTGAGGACAATATTCATCCTAAGTGTGGGGGGGTATTTCGCTATTCTAGCGAATTTTATCACATTTTACTATCTTATCTTATACCCCCGTTTTTTACCAAAATTTTTCAAAAATTTTTCACTGGAGCTCAAAATTTTTTGTGGTAATCAGTCCGCCTTGTCTAACCGACAAAAGGGATTGGCTAGTCCAGGAGCAAACGGCTCTTGGTAAAGACATCTCAAATCCGTTGACAGCTTGCAATTTGCCCAAAATTGTATGGTTCCTCAACTCCCCAAAAACAAATGAGTTGGCTAGCCCGCAAGATTATGGCTTGTGGTAAAGGCCGTGGAAAAACCATAATTGGTAATCAGCTCACCAAGATGTTGACTATTCAATCAAGAGCTGGCTAGTCCAGGAGCAAACGGCTCTTGGTAAAGACTAATCAAATCCGTTGACAGCTGGTGGTTTGCTCAAAATCACACGGTATCAGGTGTACCACAGTTCTCACACCTGGCTACTCCAGAAGTAATGGCTTTTGGTAAAGAGTTTCAAATCCATTAAATTTTCTCAAAAGATTGCTAGGGACTAGCAATAGTTAAGTGTGGGGGATTGATGAGTGTGTAAATACTCATCATTTTTATCGTATCTAAACTGCCAAAACATCCAAAAACACTCAAATACGCATCAAAATACAGAAATTATTCCAAAAGTGTGTTTTATATGTTTCTGATGCAAAATTTTTAAAAACAAATGAAAAACGAACAAAGTTTGCACAATTGGCAGTTTCAGTCCCTCAAGTTTCAAAAATTGACAAAACTAGTCTCTAAAGGTTTTAAATGAAAGAAAGGTCAACCCAAAGTTTTTAAAAGTCAAAAAATTATCAAATTTAGACTTTGGGTGAAAAAGTTTGAGAAAATTACATGTTTGGCCCCTCAAAATCCAAAATTGGCATAAAAGGTCCCTGGAGTTTCAGTAATTGACAGATTTGGTCCCTGGTGGGATATTTTTAGATGAAAAATCATTTTTAGTCCTTGGAAATTTAAAAATGTTCAATATTAGTCCTTGGATAAAAGTTTTTCACAGATTGGCAAAAATGACCCCTAAACTTTCAAAAATTACAATTTTAGTCCCCGGGTGTTTTTATTTTGAAAAATATTAATTTGGCTCCTTTTAATATTCAAACTAGCCAATTAAGTTCCTTATGGATATTTTCAAAAAATTACATGATCAGCCCCTCATGTTTGGGTTTATTACAAAATTGGTCCTTGTGGTGTCTTTTGTAACAAAACAAACGGACCCTTTTTAACTAATACCACCCAACATAGGCCCATCCATCCTTATAACTCCAGCCCACCATCTCCTCAGCCCACCATAACCCTCAGCCCACCAACAAAAAAACCTTGCCCCCGTTTTAATAATACTACTCCACCCTCAGCCTTTGACCCAGTCAACCCCCTCCTTCCACCTCACACCCCCACTTGAACCCTGCAAAACCTGCCAACCCAGTATCATCATCACCACCTTCACCACACTCCACCCCCCTCCTACACTCCAAACAAACACAAGCATCCAAAACTTCACTTCTGGCATCAGTACTAACAAAGAAACAGACAAGAGCAATTTGGGCGCCAAAATATTTAAACGATCAAGATTGCCTCAAGTCATCCAATGGCTGTTAGCATTGATGGGAAAGCATAAGTGGGTCCCACTGAAACCCTAATTGATGATATAAAAGTGAGAAGAGGAGCAGGGAGCAGAAGGAGTTAATTTAGTAGTCGTAGTGTAGTTGTAGTATGTCGTTTCTATAAATTTCCCATCTTCAATGTAATTTTAAGCTTCTAAATTGTATTATTAGTACTTTCAGTGTAATAGAAACCCAATTTGATCAGTAATTCAAGCTTTTATGTTAAATTCAGATTTTCACTTCATTTACTCAAAAATTTCATATTAGTTCAATGATGTTGAAAGTTGTTACTTATTAATCCCTTCAGTTCAATTAAGCTCTCTTATATGTTTTCAAAAGCTTTTAAAGTAATTCAACTAGTTTTAATTCAGTTTGCCAAAAATTCTCAAAATTCATGAAAAATAAATGGAAAATAAAAATTCAGTTCATAAGAGTGATTGAAGCAAGGGGTATGGTGAAATCTGGATTGCTATGGGTTTAGAAGTCTCATGGGAGACATGAGGACAGTTGGATACTTGGTTTTTGGTATTAAACTCACTGGATCAACTTTGTAAGGCACTTTCTTATTTTTTTAAGGTTACTGTAGAATTACTTAAACCAGTGCTCTATTGATGTTTCTGTGCTTAATTAGTAGAGTAGTAATAGATTTTTGCTTAGTTATTGTCAATTATTCACTGAATCTCAAGTCTGCTGATTTTAGCATATGTACTGTCCTATTTGCATAATATGGTTAGGTGTGAGATTGTTGTTTGATCCTGTGTTCTTATGCATGAATCACCATATCTCAGTTAGTTGTCAGCTTAGTTCAAGGTTTCATGGCCTAAATCACTTATTTGCTTTGAAAAGTCAATTATTAATGCATATAAGAGAGTGTTTGGGTCAGGGGTGTGCAAAGAGCCTCACTGTGTTTCAGTGCAAGGTTTTGGTTGAAACATGCTACATTAGGTCTATTTAGGTTGTTCAAGTCTTAATATCTTGGCCTAATAGCTCACAAGTCAAAATCTCACCTCAAATCACATAACAGTCCACTGTTGGACTGTTAGGTGTGTCAAACCTTTGATTTCAATTTGAAATTACCTTAGATTGCATTATTTAGCTTCCATTAGGTTAAATAAACTTGTATTAATCACTTAGATGCATCAAAAGTTCAAGAAAGTCAAAATCTTAAGTTTTTCTCAAAAGTCAAATTTACCCATTATCAGATTTTTACAAAAGTTCTAGGATTTTTATTGATTTGTGTATTTGCTTTCATGGACTGGGACTTGTTCCTAGTGATAGCCTCCCACCTCATCTCCATTTTCCTATAATCCTTCCATTTTTGTGATTTTACCCCTGGGCCCCACAGCCCTCAAAAGTGGGCTGCAGGGCTGCAAACTGCTCTGTCTCAACAGATACATCACCCACCACCACCACTTGGTGGTGGTTTTCTGGCCACCATTGTGGTCCTCAGCCCCTCCATTTTGGTTCTTTGAACCCCCCCTCATGGTAGGCTTCCAACATTGACCCTTGTTTTGACCCCAAGACCTGTGGACCCCACCTGAATAAGCCCATCTAATCTGTCCCACTTTTCAGTCCTCAAATAAGTATCCAAGTGCTTTTTGTTGGCTTATTGCTTGTTCTGTGGACCTCAAGTGAATTTTACAGCTTAATCTAGTTCTCATAGCTTATTTGTACCTGAATCATCCATTGTGGGCCCCACTCTTAGTCATTTAAGCTTATTTTCCATTTTGGTCAACTTTGGTCAACTGTCTCAACTTTTAGCTTGTTCTCAGCTTATTTTTAAGTTACAAAAAGTTTGTTTTTACAAAAAGTGTTAGTTTTTAGTTATAAAATAGGTTGGTAAAAGAAAAATCAAGAAAAAACAATTTAATATTAAGTGATAGTTTCTATTTAATGTAATTTAATTTTAATTTTCATTTTTAAATTTTTATTAAGTACTTAGCTATTTTATATTTTTCTTAAATTCCTCTCATATTAAAGTATTTTTAGTAATTTTCTCAGATTTTTATTTTATCATTTAGTATTTATTAGAATTAATCTTAGTTTTATTAATTATTAATTAATAATTAGTTTTAAATAGCATAATTAATTTTTATTAAGTAAAACCTAGTTTTTATATTTTTCCTAGCTTTTATATATTATAAAATAATTTTATAAATTTTATTAGAATTTTTACTGTTCATTTTCTATTTTTCTTAATTTAAAATAGTTTAATTAGGTAATTAATAATTAATTAGTAATTAATTAATAGAAAAACCACAAAAAGACAAAAATACTTATTTTTAATTTTAAAATTAGTTTTTAGTTATTTTATAATTTTAGAAATTTTA
The DNA here is from genome assembly GCA_030686995.1 of Artemisia argyi. Taxonomy (NCBI): domain Eukaryota; kingdom Viridiplantae; phylum Streptophyta; class Magnoliopsida; order Asterales; family Asteraceae; genus Artemisia; species Artemisia argyi. The sequence goes on from CM060709.1 coordinate 306,641,252, forward strand.
TTTTCGCCTTTTTAGTATTTATTTAATATTATATTATATTTAAGTGTTTTAAATATTAATAATTAGTAATAATTAGTATTTAATTAATATTAAATAATTAAATAGTGTAAAAATTTATTTTAATTTTCTAAAAATTTTCTTTTATCTTTTAGTTTGTAAAAAAGTCATTTTCACTCCCTGGGTGTTTTCAGATTTCAGTTTTTACTTTTTATTTCGTACGTGTACGTTTTATTTAAACGTGAACGTACGCGTTTTAAGTTTTAAACGTTTCTGGTTTTTCTGACTTTCCAGTCTTGTTAATATAGTGTATTTAAGCTATTATCTTTCGTATTCCAGTAGTGTAATCATCACAACTCACTTATACCCTTTCCTGTCCAAATTCACCCGATCACAAACCCGTTTTAATACCATCTACACCTCGTCGGGACATAACGACCCGGGGAAACCCTATACTTCCATGGAGCATTGGCTTGATTAGTTTGACTTTTACAGTTGACCATTCACAAGTGGTTGACTAATAAAAGTTGACTAGTTTAGAGCCAATCAAAATTTGGCGCCGCTGCCAAGGAGGTTGTGCGCGTATTCTACACGGTTTTGCGTATTAGTGAACCTGGATATACATCCATTGTATATTTACCATCCTTGTGTATATTTTCATAAAAACTGTTCCCAAAAACTTTGTAAAATTAGTTTTCAACGAACACAAAAACACAAAAAGATTTTCTTTCTCATTTGTACAAAATGTTTATCAAAAATACCAAAAATATCCATCTTTACCCTCCTACCTTTTTGATTCTTCATTCCTTTACCCTCTATCCTTTTGATTCTACCTTCTTCCACTTATCCCATAATTGATTCTAATGGCATCTCTCGATGACGATTTCTTTAAACAAAGGGCCTTTAAAAGCAAAGTTGAAAAACTTATGGCCTTGTTAAAAATGTCGAGATGTCGTGTTGATTATGATGGACCTTCGATACCTATTCCCTCTCCAGTGAGGGAAAGAGATCATGAAACCGAGGTGACAAAGGACCCTGTACTTTCCTCTAACCATGAAAGTGCTAAATACGTCCAACCTACGGTTATCCAAATACCTAAGCTCACAAATGCTCCTAAACCGTCTATAATTGATCCTAACCTTTCACGGTTTACGGTTAAAAGTTTGTCAAGCAAACATATTGAGCTTAGGGCAGTAACTGAAAAGAACGACTTGCCCAATCTTCACATTTATCATGAACAAAAACCCGAGACCATAACGGAAGTGGTGGAAATTGCTAGCTCTAAGAGCACACCACTTGTCCCACCTCCGGATTTTATTCCTTGTGTTGGTTGTGGTGAGCCGCTTTTTGGTTTACCATGTCGTTGGTGTACATGTGTACAATGTGGTAATGATATTCAAAACGGGAGTTGTTTGTTTTGTGGGTCGAGTAATTCATTTGCTTATGATCCTAATCAAAACTCATTCAACAACTCCTCAAATTTTTCCAACTACCCATCACATTCATACGAGCAAGAATCATATTATCCAAATCTCAATAATGCTTCGTATCAAAATACACCAAGCCAGAATCAACAGTTTTACTGTTGTGAGTATTGTGGAGGCCCTCACTACAGCTCTGATTGTCAAATTAGGAATCAGTTTGTCTATGAACAGGTTCCTTGTAACAATCATGAATTTGGTTTTAACCAGCCCTCACAATACACAAACCCTCAACCACAGCCTCAGGACGAGTTAGCTAGAGCTGAATTGATTACTAAAATGATTATGAATCAAAATCAAGTCAACAAGACCATTCAAGATAGTATAAACTATCTTCAGGATATGATTCATAGGAAACAAAAGCCTCCTGTTAACTCATTTTATTTTGAGGATGAAAGTGATGAGGATGAATCATTTGAAGAGGTAAACCCTAAGGAAACTTCAGATATCTTGCCAATGGGGGACAAGGAAGTCAAAATCAATCCTCTCGAGGAAATTGATGACCTTGTTCCAATCCCAAAGGTATTTGAGAAACCTCTTGATTATACTTCAGTTGAAACTGCTTCAGTAGAAATACAGGGAGAAAAGAATATGACTGAATCACTAGCAGTAGAAATCATGGAACTTGTAAAAACCATGACTGCTAGTCCTTCTCAACTCCCTCAGTCTGCTGTTATCACACCCGAAGTTCAACTCACTCTCTAAATATGGGGGATGAACATCTTAGCACTGTTCCTCAAAAGGAATCGGACGAATTCATAAAGTCCAGTGTTGAGATCCTTGTCCCAATCCCAGGAGAGTCACAGGGGACTTTTGATCATGTGTGTGATTTACCTTCTTACCCTGAAAATCCAAAAGATCATTTTGAGACTTTCTCCGATTTTAATGATGATTGTACATCTTATGGAGAAGTTGAGTATGAGGAGGCACGATTGCCTCATTCGGATGTTGACCCTCTTATTGAGGAGTTCACAAATGAACTTACTCACATCAATCCACTTCCATTGGGAAGTGATGATGGTCTCCTTGATTTTGAAGCCGATATGGGAGAAACTGAAAATCTTTTAAACTCTAATCCCAACATCGAGCTTAGTACTTCACATGCTGATTCTTTATCTTCTGAAGACATCGGTCATGTGGAAGAATTACCTTCTGAGATAATTAGCTTAGAAGAAGAGAATAATGATGAGATTGACACTGAAATCAAGGATGAAGCACTTCGTGCAACATTATTGAAAGTCAATCTCCTCCTTTCTAAAATCGAGGCTTTCAAAGAGAAACCTATTTCATCTCCTATCCCCATTAAAGATAGTGACATTTTCTCCGATGATCCTATTCCGGAGTTTGAAGCCTTCACTTTTGATCATATGGGAGAGAAGATTAGTGGCAGTACCACTTCTCATTCTCAAATTTCTCTCCCCGAATATGATTCATTCACCTTTGAGGAGGTCTCCGGTGAACTCACTCATATCATGACTCCTCCGGAGTATGATAGCCCGGGGGGAAATGCACTCAATCATGAGAATTTACAAATTCCCACCCTCCCGCCCGGGATGTTTTCAAACCAAACGAGCTTAACCCTTGAAATCCAAAATCAGGCTAATGAGCCTACTGTCGAGGAAGAAGATCTTATCATGATTTTCATCATGGTTTTCTTCCTTTTCTTCACCTATAAGGTGACTTCTCTTGTTCTTCACTCCTTCGGGAATGAAGACACTATATTTGATCCCGGCATTTTCATGTATCATTATCTTTAGCCGGATACTTACCTCATCGGTGTGGAACTTTCACGTGCTTCAAATGTTTATCAAAACATCTTGAATGAAAGTCCGATTGAGATTGTTTCTTCCACATCATGCTTCCCCAAGGACAAATGAATTCGGGGTCGAGTCAAGCTAGCGACTCGGTAAACAAAAACAGTAGCATGCTTATAGGGTTTTCACCCTAAGTGTGGGGGAGTCCCCCATGCTATGGTTACAAATGAAGTGAAAAACAAAATGGTGTTTTCTACGCTTAGCTTGTAATGTTGCCCTTTTACGTTCAAAGAGTCGGCATAATAGCCGGGACTTTGAATATTGAGGACAATATTCATCCTAAGTGTGGGGGGGTATTTCACTATTCTAGCGAATTTTATCACATTTTACTATCTTATCTTATACCCCCGTTTTTGACCAAAATTTTTCAAAAATTTTTCACTGGAGCTCAAATTTTTTTGTGGTAATCAGTCCGCCTTGTCTAACCAACAAAAGGGATTGGCTAGTCCAGGAGCAAACGGCTCTTGGTAAAGACATCTCAAATCCGTTGACGGCTTGCAATTTGCCCAAAATTGTATGGTTCCTCAACTCCCCAAAAACAAATGAGTTGGCTAGCCCGCAAGATTATGGCTTGTGGTAAAGGCTGTGGAAAAACCATAATTGGTAATCAGCTCACCAAGATGTTAACTATTCAATCAAGAGCTGGCTAGTCCAGGAGCAAACGGCTCTTGGTAAAGACTAATCAAATCCGTTGACAGCTGGTGGTTTGCTCAAAATCACACGGTTATCAAGTGTACCACAGTTCTCACACCTGGCAACTCCAGAAGTAATGGCTTTTGGTAAAGAGTTTCAAATCCATTAAATTTTCTCAAAAGATTGCTAGGGACTAGCAATAGTTTAGTGTGGGGGATTGATGAGTGTGTAAATACTCATCATTTTTATCGTATCTAAACTGCTAAAACATCCAAAAACACTCAAATACGCATCAAAATACAGAAATTATTCCAAAAGTGTGTTTTATATGTTTCTGATGCAAAATGTTTAAAAACAAATGAAAAACGAACAAAGTTTGCACAATTGGCAGTTTCAGTCCCTCAAGTTTCAAAAATTGACAAAACTAGTCCCTGAAGGTTTTAAATGAAAGAAAAGTCAACCCAAAGTTTTTAAAAGTCAAAAAATTATCAAATTTAGACTTTGGGTGAAAAAGTTTGAGAAAATTACATGTTTGGCCCCTCAAAATCCAAAATTGGCATAAAAGGTCCCTGGAGTTTCAGTAATTGACAGATTTGGTCCCTGGTGGGATATTTTTGGATGAAAAATCATTTTTAGTCCTTGGAAATTTAAAAAAGTTCAATATTAGTCCTTGGATAAAAGTTTTTCACAGATTGGCAAAAATGACCCCTAAACTTTCAAAAATTACAATTTTGGTCCCCGGGTGTTTTTATTTTGAAAAATATTAATTTGGCTCCTTTTAATATTCAAACTAGCCAATTAAGGTCCTTATGGATATTTTCAAAAAATTACATGATCAGCCCCTCATGTTTGGGTTTATTACAAAATTGGTCCTTGTGGTGTCTTTTGTAACAAAACAAACGGACCCTTTTTAACTAATACCACCCAACATAGGCCCATCCATCCTTATAACTCCAGCCCACCATCTCCTCAGCCCACCATAACCCTCAGCCCACCAACAAAAAAACCTTGCCCCCGTTTTAATAATACTACTCCACACTCAGCCTTTGACCCAGTCAACCCCCTCCTTCCACCTCACACCCCCACTTGAACCCTGCAAAACCTGCCAACCCAGTATCATCATCACCACCTTCACCACACTCCACCCCCCTCCTACACTCCAAACAAACACAAGCATCCAAAACTTCACTTCTGGCATCAGTACTAACAAAGAAACAGACAAGAGCAATTTGGGCGCCAAAATATTTAAACGATCAAGATTGCCTCAAGTCATCCAATGGCTGTTAGCATTGATGGGAAAGCATAAGTGGGTCCCAATGAAACCCTAATTGATGATATAAAAGTGAGAAGAGGAGCAGGGAGCAGAAGGAGTTAATTTAGTAGTCGTAGTGTAGTTGTAGTATGTCGTTTCTATAAATTTCCCATCTTCAATGTAATTTTAAGCTTCTAAATTGTATTATTAGTACTTTCAGTGTAATAGAAACCCAATTTGATCAGTAATTCAAGCTTTTATGTTAAATTCAGATTTTCACTTCATTTACTCAAAAATTTCATATTAGTTCAATGTTGTTGAAAGTTGTTACTTATTAATCCCTTCAGTTCAATTAAGCTCTCTTATAAGTTTTCAAAAGCTTTTAAAGTATTTCAACTAGTTTTAATTCAGTTTGCCAAAAATTCTCAAAATTCATGAAAAATAAATGGAAAATAAAAATTCAGTTCATAAGAGTGATTGAAGCAAGGGGTATGGTGAAATCTGGATTGCTATGGGTTTAGAAGTCTCATGGGAGACATGAGGACAGTTGGAGACTTGGTTTTTGGTATTAAACTCACTGGATCAACTTTGTAAGGCACTTTCTTATTTTTTTAAGGTTACTGTAGAATTGCTTAAACCAGTGCTCTATTGATGTTTCTGTACTTAATTAGTAGAGTAGTAATAGATTATTGCTTAGATATTGTCAATTATTCACTGAATCTCAAGTCTGCTGATTTTAGCATATGTACTGTCCTATTTGCATAATATGGTTAGGTGTGAGATTGTTGTTTGATCCTGTGTTCTTATGCATGAATCACCATATCTCAGTTAGTTGTCAGCTTAGTTCAAGGTTTCATGGCCTAAATCACTTATTTGCTTTGAAAAGTCAATTATTAATGCATATAAGAGAGTGTTTGGGTCAGGGGTGTGTAAAGAGCCTCACTGTGTTTCAGTGCAAGGTTTTGGTTGAAACATGCTACATTAGGTCTATTTAGGTTGTTCAAGTCTTAATATCTTGGCCTAATAGCTCACAAGTCAAAATCTCACCTCAAATCACATAACAGTCCACTGTTGGACTGTTAGGTGTGTCAAACCTTTGATTTCAATTTGAAATTAGCTTAGATTGCTTTATTTAGCTTCTATTAGGTTAAATAAACTTGTATTAATCACTTAGATGCATCAAAAGTTCAAGAAAGTCAAAATCTTAAGTTTTTCTCAAAAGTCAAATTTACCCATTATCAGATTTTTACAAAAGTTCTAGGATTTTTATTGATTTGTGTATTTGCTTTCATGGACTGAGACTTGTTCCTAGTGATAGCCTCCCACCTCATCTCCATTTTCCTATAATCCTTCCATTTTTGTGATTTTACCCCTGGGCCCCACAGCCCTCAAAAGTGGGCTGCAGGGCTGCAAACTGCTCTATCTCAGCAGATACATCACCCACCACCACCACTTGGTGGTGGTTTTCTGGCCACCATTGTGGTCCTCAGCCCCTCCATTTTGGTTCTTTGAACCCTCCTCATGGTAGGCTTCCAACATTGACCCTTGTTTTGACCCCAAGACCTGTGGACCCCACCTGAATAAGCCCATCTAATCTGTCCCACTTTTCAGTCCTCAAATAAGTATCCAAGTGCTTTTTGTTGGCTTATTGCTTGTTCTGTGGACCTCAAGTGAATTTTACAGCTTATTCTAGTTCTCATAGCTTATTTGTACCTGAATCATCCATTGTGGGCCCCACTCTTGGTCATTTAAGCTTATTTTCCATTTTGGTCAACTGTCTCAACTTTTAGCTTGTTCTTAGCTTATTTTTAAGTTACAAAAAGTTTGTTTTTACAAAAAGTGTTAGTTTTTAGTTATAAAATAGGTTGGTAAAAGAAAAATCAAGAAAAAACAATTTAATATTAAGTGATAGTTTCTATTTAATGTAATTTAATTTTAATTTTCATTTTTAAATTTTTATTAAGTACTTAGCTATTTTATATTTTTCTTAAATTCCTCTCATATTAAAGTATTTTTAGTAATTTTCTCAGATTTTTATTTTATCATTTAGTATTTATTAGAATTAATCTTAGTTTTATTAATTATTAATTAATAATTAGTTTTAAATAGCATAATTAGTTTTTATTAAGTAAAACCTAGTTTTTATATTTTTTCTAGCTTTTATATGTTATAAAATAATTTTGAAATTTTATTAGAATTTTTACTGTTCATTTTCTATTTTTCTTAATTTAAAATAGTTTAATTAGGTAATTAATAATTAATTAGTAATTAATTAATAGAAAAACCACAAAAAGACAAAAATAGTTATTTTTAATTTTAAAATTAGTTTTTAGATATTTTATACTTTTAGAAATTTTATTTTCACCTTTTTAGTATTTATTTAATATTATATTATATTTAAGTGTTTTAAATATTAATAATTAGTAATAATTAGTATTTAATTAATATTAAATAATTAAATAGTGTAAAAATTTATTTTAATTTTCTAAAAATTTTCTTATATCTTTTAGTTTGTAAAAAAGTCATTTTCACCCCCTGGGTGTTTTCTGATTTCAGTTTTTACTTTTTATTTCGTACGTGTACGTTTTATTTAAACGTGAACGTACGCATTTTAAGTTTTAAACGTTTCTGGTTTTTCTGACTTTCCAGTCTTGTTAATATAGTGTATTTAAGCTATTATCTTTCGTATTCCAGTAGTGTAATCATCACAACTCACTTATACCCTTTCCTGTCCAAATTCACCCGATCACAAACCCGTTTTAATACCATCCACACCTCGTCGGGACATAACGACCCGGGGAAACCCTATACTTCCACGGAGCATTGGCTTGATTAGTTTGACTTTTACGGTTGACCATTCACAAGTGGTTGACTAATAAAAGTTGACTAGTTTAGAGCCAATCAAACCCTTTCATATGTAATTGAGATAAGTATTCTTTTAATTCAATCAATATGTCTATGTGTTGGTTGTCTATATCTTGTTCTTGTCTTAATTCCATCATGCTAGGCTAGATCTATCTTGTGTTTGCTTGGATCTAATGAAACCTAGATGTTAATTATGTGTTGATTACTTGTTTATAGTTGTATTGGATGAATGATTTAGATGTTAGGCTTAAGAAAACTGGCAGATCTCCAATTGGTAACATGCTTGAACGTCTTAGGAAACATTAACTAACGTGCACTACGTTTTATTGATTGTATTTAATGCATGAATAAATTCTAATGATCCCATGTTAGGAGCTTCTTAGCCGGCTCGACATAGGAGTGAAGTAAGCACTCATAGGATTGGGGAATTAAGTGCGCCACCCCATGAATGGTATTAAGGAATACAATCCGTCATCCACGCAACTATAACAAGTAATTAACGTGTAAAAGATATCTAGGGAGTAGTGAAATCTAAGTAAACACAACTTCTCCACTTATTGCTCACAACCTTAGTTTAATTTAGTTTATTTTCATTTCTAGTATTTTATTTTGATTGCATCTTTAGTATTGGGTTAGTTGACTAGCAACTAATTCCGCCCAAATCCTTCAAACCCGAGATTTTTACTTGCTTTCTAAAAAATACAAAAATAGAAAAAATAATCATCCCTCATCTTTAGAACTAGTATTTAGGTTTTCTAATCCTAGCGAAACTATTCCTAGCTGAACGATCAATCCCCTGGTACTTGTCACTATACTATACTACAACGATCAGGTACACTGCCTGGTGGGGGTTGTAAGCTTCTCGAGATCCCTCGAGAGGTAAAGCCTGGTGCGATTCCCACGTATCAAGTTTTTGGCGCCGCAGCCCGGGGAATAGTTATTGTCTAGGTTAGAATCTCTTTTTATTAGGTCTACTTACTAGATTCTTTTCTAGTAAGATTTTATTTTTATTTTTAGGTTTTCTTTAGTCTATCTTATTTCTTTGTGTTTTTGTTAGTAGCTCTTCACCACCCGACATCATGGACGATGGGAACATCTTTGAACCCGTCATCCCACCACAACAAAACCCACCACTAGAACCTCTTAGGCCCCGAACCTTAGGAGAGTATTCCCGACCTAGCCACCAAGGCTACCTAAACACCATTGAGCTCACCGGAGCCAATGTGACCCCCTTGCGATCCGACACCATCCGGTTGGTGCAAAGCGGATGTGCATTCCATGGACTTCGTTCCGAAGATCCAAACCAACATCTTGAAGACTTCCTTAAAATCATAGACTCCATAGACTTAGATGTTGAAACTAGAGAGACAACCCGATTACGCCTATTCCAATTCTCTCTACGGGATCAAGCTAGTCAATGGCTTGAGCGTTTACCCGCGGGATCCATCACCACATGGGATGATCTCACCACTCGTTTCCTTGCTTAATTTTTCCCACCGGGGAGAACTACTAAGCTTATAAATGACATCTTGATGTTCCAACAACGTCAAAATGAATCTCTCTATGAAGCATGGACTCGTTTCAAGGACTTACTCCAAAAAGTCCCTCATCATGGCATAGATCTTTGGCTCCAAGTCCAAATCTTTTATGACCATATCGATCTCTCCACGAGGCGAGCCATTGACCAATCGGCCGGTGGTAAGCTACATGATCTAAGTGCGGAACAATCATGGGAACTCATAGAAGATCTTGCTCTCTATGACAACGAAAGTTGGAATGATCCCCGTGATTTGAACAAAACGGTCAAGGCAATATCTTTGCCTTCGAACAATTCTAGCACTCCCGACCGTAGGATCATGGAACTTGAGGACCAAGTCAAGTTTCTCATGAAATCTTACGATGCTCCTAAGCCTTCAAGCCAAGTGAACAAAATCACTTCTTCATGCGAATTATGTAGTGGTCCCCACGACACTCGTGATTGTGTGGAACTCCCCGGAATAGCTTTTGCGGACTACGCATCCACGCGTACCGACGAAGTGGGAGATAAGTGGTACACTTTCAAGCCCGAGACAAACCCTTACGGTGATTCATACAACCCCTCTTGGAAAAATCACCCAAACCTTAGGTGGAAACAAAATCAACCCAATTCTTCCAATCCGCCTAATCGTTATCAACCAAACGGTTCACCCTCCAACCGTACTTTCAACAACAATCCTTCTAACAACTATGGTAGTACCAACAATCTTGAAGGATTGATGTCAAAATTCATGGAATCGCAAGAAGCTCGCATATCTAAGTTTGAAGCCGATTTCAAACAAAAGCAAAGCGAGATGACCACCAAAATTGACACATTGTTGAAAGTTCTCAATGACCGAGAAATGGGAGCACTCCCAAGCGACACGGTCAAGAATCCAAAACTAAACGTTAATTCCATATCTTCAGTTTCGTCACCCACTTCGTGTCCACAATACTACTCGGTTAAATCAACGAGCACGTGTTTCAAACAAAACCAAATTCTTCAAAAGGACCAATCAAGTAAAACACCCGATATAGAACCGGTCAAAAGTGTAGTTGAAACACCTCTTACGCAAGACCTTGACGATGAATTCAAGGAACTTCACCTTGAACGCCCCGTCATTGATGTCTTAGCGCGTGCTCCTTACTATAGTGCCCTCCTAGAAAAATATGAGAAGTTTAAACTAGGTAAAAATGGGACCGCCTTCGTTCAAAACAAGTTGCCTAAAAAGCTTGATGATCCGGGTATATTTGTTTTGCCTTGTAAGATAGGAAGATCCGAAGCTTTCGACACACTAGCCGATTTAGGGGCAAGCCTCAACTTGATTCCCTTATCCTTATTCACCGCTCTTAAGCTAGGAAAGTTAGAGGAAACGGAGGTATTGATAGGGCTAGCGGATGGGAGTATTGCCCACCCGGTTGGAATGATTAAGGATGTAGTTGTTCATGTAGGAAGGTTAACTATATTAGCGGACTTTCACATCCTAGACATGGTTAGTGACACTACATGCCCATTATTGGTAGGAAGAGGATTTTTAGCAACCGCTAGCGCCATGATAGATTGTAAGAAGTCTAAGATAGCGGTAGGTGAAGGCGATACTTGGTCGGTGTACGATGTAAAGAAGCATAGTTATGATTGTGATGATGAACCGACACCGCATTGGGTAGAGATGAATAAGAGACCATCTAGATATGGACCTTGGATAGAAAGAAACTCTATAGGACCTCAATGCCCATTTTGTCTAGAAAAGGATTTCATTGAAAAAACACATTCGGTGGAACAACTCATAGCTAGAGATGAAGAGCTAGATCCCTTTGAGGACCCCTTAGTCTTTAGGAAGATGATTGAGTTCTTGAGCGTAATGCCTATTAATATAGAGATGAATAAGTGGAAAAGAGAGGGAGACAAGTGTAAATGGAGGTGGGACAAGCCACCTAAAGAAGGTGACAGATTATGGCATATGAGGATGACTTTGTATGATCCGGATGGAGAAAAGTTCGAAAGGTCATACCATACTAAGGAAACCGATAGAAAATTGAAACCTAAGTTTGATCCCAAAGATGTCCTCAATGAGGAACTCACCCGTGTTACGTAGTAACCCATGACCTTGAGTCTAGCTACAAGACTCGTAAATAAAGAAAAGCGCTTCTTGGGAGGCAACCCATGTTTTGTGTGATTTTATTTTGTTTGTTTGTTATTTGCTTCCGTACGCATGCTTTATTTTTATTGTTGGTAGATCATGTTTCTCAATTAAATAGTGGAAATACTTTACTTTGTTGTTTTGGCCTAGTCTTAACTCCACCTAAAAGTATTTTTGCAAAAGATAAGTGTAAGGGGAAACCCCAAATATGTTTTCAAGAAACAAACCGATCATGATTCTCCACAATATTAAGTGAACATGTATATTCGTATTTGTTAGAGTAAAATGCTTGTATTGAGTCATAATGAAGTTTTGCAGGATTTTCCAGGAAGTAGGACCAAGTTTTTCCAGAAATTTTCCGGAAACTTAACATAAGAATTTCTGCAGGTCACTTCTGACGGCGTCACGAGTTAACTCTTGATGGCGTCACGTGTAAAAATCTGGAAATTTTACCGGTTTTGTTTTTCTAACGGAGTCTTATGGTTTTTGTGAATTATTAAGTTTTATAATCTCCAAGAAATCTACAAACTTCATTCCACAAGCATTATATCTTATTTTGTTTTCTAGGATTTAGTAACTTATATAGGTTGCCGCCGATTTTATGCGAGGTTGTCTTGTCTATTTTCTCAGGATTTACAGGTTATGTATGACAAGAAGATGATTTATATTCTGGAAGGGAAGCTTTGATTGTTCATTTTCTTGGAGGAAGATTTAACCTGGCCACCTTATTATCCATACCGAGCGAATCAGGGGAGTATTTGATTTCATTCTTTTTACTTATTTCACTTTTACATTCTTTACTTGAACATTGGGGACAATGTTCATCTTAAGTGTAAGGGGAGGGTAAAATGATGATACCTTACATGAACACTTTCGCTTGAGTTTGTTTTGTTTGATAGTAGATGTGTAATAAAACTATGAGAAATACATGTTAGTGCAATTTTAGCGCCAAATTTAAAATTTTTTACAACATTTAGGAGTGAAACTTTAGCCATAGCAAGCGTCTCATGGATAGGAGATTGTATGACTAGCACATAACCGTATATTCAGAAAAATTTTCCACCAAAATATGTGAGGTTCGCCTTTAGATTTGATAGGAAAAGCATTTACTATTAGTGCTTATGAGTGTACCGGTAGCATTTAGATTCTAGAACTTGCGTTAGTGATGCATCCCGAGACCGCTAGTGAGACTACATTCGTGTAGTAGGATTTACTACATGATAAGAGGCATTAGGATCACCCTTGTGTTAAACCCGTATCATAATTACTTGACCATTTAAGTCATATTACTTGACTAGTTAAGTCAACTAATTTTTCCCACACCCTTAGCGTTGTACTCATTTTTAGTACACGAAACCCCTAGTACACCCCTCCGAGCTTATCTTTTCGTTTCTAACTTTAAGCATCTTACTTAAAGGAAGAATTTGTTACACCCCACTTAAATGTACACCCAAATCGCCTTAGCCTTCCGTGTATGCGCTCATTTTTAGTTCATTATTGTTATTTGTTAAACCCTAAGTTAACTATCTAATTGATTACATGGTTGCTAAGTCGAGTCATATCCTTATACATATTGTTTTGGGACGATTGGGACTCATGGGTAAAGTACTTATTTATGGAGTAATGGGGAAGAACATCATTTTATTACCCCCATATGTGCGTTAATCTTAAAAGTACTCCAAGTGTTTTGATTATCTTACTTCGAGTCGTTAGATTAGTTTATTGTAAAGTATGTAAAAATTCAAGTGTAAGGGAATTTTCATTCCCTATGATGTATTATTTTGGATGGTAGGGTAAGAGTGTATGCAAAAAAAAAAAAAAAAAAAAAAAAAAAAAAAAAAATCGAAAAAAAAAATAGAAAGATCAAGAAAAAGAAAAAATATATATATATAGAAAGAGGAAAAGAGAAAAAACATACGGACTACCATCCCGTTTCATTCTATGGTTATTTTATGTTTTTGTTATTTTTTATTTATTAGCTTAAGTCGAGTCTAGTCTTGGCTTAGCAACGCCATATTGTACATGTAATTAACCAAGATTGTTAACTCGCCACCAGTAAAAACTTTCTTTATCCAACAAAACCGTGTATTTCATATCCCTACACCTAACGTTACAACCCTTTAAAAGACCTCTTTGATAGTTTATCCTAGGTGCTTACGCCATGTGGTGGAGGTTTGATCCTTTTCCAAGCCTATGGTAATCTATTTTGCTATGACAGGTAGTGAGAGATATCTTCCGTTTCCATATTGTAATTTATACTTTATTACACCCGAGAGATGTGAGTATCTAAACACTATTTGTGAGGTGCTAGTGTATGACCTCCGTGCTTGTCTATTGGTCTTTAGTGGAACGATTATTTGTTGTAATTACTTTTATGTTAGTGTTAAATGACCCCTAACTTGTATTTTGAGTAGAATAAAAGCGCATTTGCTTGAGGACAAGCAAATCTCAAGTGTAAGGGTATATGATGAGGCAAAAAATGAACCACTTTTAGGGGGTCATTTAAGCCCGGAATTGAATTTATTTGATCAAATATTGCCCTAAATCGTTCCTTTTGTGATTTTAGGTACTTTGGGAGAGAAATCTGGAAAAGGAAGCAATTCGGACGTTTTTGGAGCATAAAAGTGAAGAAAACGCCAAAGTCTTAATTTTTCTTGCTGGGAACAGTAGGTGACGGCGTCAAGAGTAATTTTCATGACGACCCAGTACAGAATTGAAGGCGTCACGAGGTAGAGCGTCAAGAGTAAAATACGTGACGGCCTAGAAAATGTTATAACGTGATGGCGTCAAAAGTAGATCAAGGCAGTCCGAGAATTCCTTTGGCGGCGAGATGACGGCGTCACCAATTTGGTTTTGACGCCGTCAGCCTCAATTTCCTATATATAGTTTTCTAATTTTCATTCAAAAAAAGGAGAGAAGTTTTGGAGAAACCCTAAGGCTGAACTTAGTACGAATTTTACAGGTTTTCAAGGGTTTTCAGCCCTTGAACCCTTTCATGTGTAATTGTGATAAGTATTCTTTTAATTCAATCAATATGTCTATGTGTTGGTTGTCTATATCTTGTTCTTGTCTTAATTCCATCATGCTAGGCTAGATCTATCTTGTGTTTGCTTGGATCTAATGAAACCTAGATGTTAATTATGTGTTGATTACTTGTTTATGGTTGTATTGGATGAATGATTTCGATGTTAGGCTTAAGAAAACTCGCAGATCTCCAATTGGTAACATGCTTGAACGTCTTAGGAAACATGAACTGACGTGCACTAGGTTTTATTGGTTGTATTTAATGCATGAGTAAATTCTAATGATCCCATGTTAGGAGCTTCTTAGCCGGCTCGACATAGGAGTGAAGTAGGCACTCATAGGATTGGGGAATTAAGTGCGCCACCCCATGAATGGTATTAAGGAATACAATCTGTCATCCACGCAACTATAACAAGTAATTAACGTGTAAAAGATATCTAGGGAGTAGTGAAATCTAAGTAAACACAACTTCTCCACTTATTGCTCACAACCTTAGTTTAATTTAGTTTATTTTTATTTCTAGTATTTTATTTTGATTGCATCTTTAGTATTGGGTTAGTTGACTAGCAACTAATTCCGCCCAAATCCTTCAAACCCGAGATTTTTACTTGCTTTCTAAAAATTACAAAAAATAATCATCCCTCATCTTTAGAACTAGTATTTAGGTTTTCTAATCCTAGCGACACTATTCCTAGCTGAACGATCAATCCCCCGGTACTTGTCACTATACTATACTACAACGATCAGGTACACTGCCTGGTGGGGGTTGTAAGCTTCTCGAGATCCCTCGAGAGGTAACGCCTGGTGCGATTCCCACGTATCATAAACGTATGCTACAGAGCATATTCAAAACCATAATTAGACACAAAAACAACATTCAAATGCAGTTAAAAACATAAATTCAACTAACAACTTAATTAATAAGCAAAATTACAAAAGCAGATAACAAAATTATCAAATATTTTTTACTTACACATTTCATCAAATACTTGGTGTGCAACTTGATAAGAAGAAATGTTAACAACTTGATTCACATAATTATCAACTGATTCAACAACATTATCAACCGCAACAATATCAATCAAATCTGCTTTTGAAACAAACACTTATTTCAGATCAAAAGAAGCCATAAAAAATGATGATAATGATCAGAACGGTGATGGTGATCGGAGTGGTGCTGGTGATGGTGATCGGAACGGTGATGATGAAAGACAAGGTAACTGTCGATCGGAACAGTGATGGTAATCGGAGTGGTGATCGGAACATTGATGGTGATGATGAGATGATGATCAGAACAGTGATGGTGATCGGAATAGTGATGGTGATGATGATCAGAATGGTGATGATGATCGGAATGGTAATATAACTGATTTATGAATGAAAGGAATGAGAGCAGAGGAAACACGCACACGAAGTGTGTGTAAAAAATGAAGCGAATGAAAAAAAAATAAAAAAAAAAAAGAAAAGAAAAGGATTTATATAGTTGGAAGTATTAATGTTAAGCATATTAAATCTTAGATTAATGTAGACCATTTGATCAAAAAGGATGGAGGGTTAGAATTTTTCTATTGGTATGCAAAAAAAATGGGTATGCATTTGAATTTTTCCCAACATCATATAGTGTATAGTGTGCTATATACATGAGTAAAACAAACTATAACTTTTTATACCTAACTAACTAATAGGAAACAGAATATATGAAGCTACAATTAAATCTAGGAGTAGATTCTAAACCGAATTGAACCTAACACTAGTTTTTTATCTTATCACATACTCCCTCCGTCCCAAATTTATTGTCCACTTTCAATTTTCAAAGTTAAATTAGTTCAAATTTGACCATAAATACATATTTTTTTGTTATATAATACTTGATGAAAAATTATACCATTGAAAGGTACACTTAAAACCCAATCTATTTATATATTTTGCATCAAATATTATATAACACCCACAAAAATATTTAAGGTCAAAGTTGAAGAAGAAAGACTAAAAAAATCAATAGTAGACAATAAATTTGAGACGGAAGTAATACGTTTTATGTGGCATATATAGGAAATTGTTAAATATGAAGGTTTGTCATTTTTAGAAGATTGCCAAGAAGGTTCATGCCTAGCTATGTCCTTTTCATTATGTCCTTTTCAACATACGTTGAATGTTTGATATCGACTAGATTAAAAACATAAAATAAAATAAGTAAGTAGATGGCTTAATTTTTTCTTGCCTCTCAATCTCTCATGCTTATTCAATAGTTACTTGCGTATTACTAAACTGTTTTCCATTTTTGTTATTTTTTTTTTTTTTTTTTTGATCCCAAGATTAAAATTTGGTCACAGTTAGACATGAGTATAGAACTGTACATGTAAGTTAACTTTTTTCTTCGACTCCTCATATAGACTATAGAGAACGTCTCTTGGCAAGTGGTTGTTGCAAGTCATCTCTCTAGTGATTGTAAAATGAGCATGACAGTATGAGCGGAGTCAGGATTTGAACTTAAAAGAGATCGAACTTAATATAAAATTAAAAAAAAAAATATATTGCCTCAAGAAAGACTTTATTTTGCTTAACTCATGATTTAACTTAACACCACAATAATTAGAAAATAAGCTAAATTTGAAAAGAATAACTTAACAAATAAATTTATTTGATGTTATATATGATTGTTAAGTTATTCGATTTTTTTAAAAAAAAAATAAGGGGAGTTAAATGAAAATTTTATTAAAAAATTAGCTTATGAGCTAATGTAACTAATGAATTAAATAGGCTAGTTAAGGGTGACTTAGCACCTACTAGTTACTCTATTAGCTCCGTCCCTGCTTGACACCTACTCGTGTCAAGATTTACAGACTATGAGTTTTTATTCTTGACATGCACATAAGTGTGTATTCTTGATTTCTTGTCCATGAGTGTTGCTCATCTCAAACTAGAGTGAGTTAGGCCAAAGGCGACACGCTACGAAGGCGTGTCCTAAACGCTATTTGAGTGATAAGAAGTTTTTTTTTTTTTTTTTTTTTTTTTTACCACGTTGGTCGGTTGGCATGAAACCTCAGCAGGATAAACTATTTATATATACTTCCTCCGTCTCAAAATTATTGTCCATATTTTCTATTTAGGATGTCTCAAAATAATTGTCCACTTTCTTTATTAAGTAAAAACTAAAAAATCTAAATTAGAGTGTCTCCACTTTTATTTAACTTTGTATTTTCTATCTAATGATAATAATTTTGAGACGGAGAGAGTATTAATTTATTAGTCTAAATCATGATAATATTCCCGTGGACTTTATGATATCTAGTATTTAATGATATGGGTCATTTTCGAAAGTATTTGCGTCACTAAACACACAACTCCAAAAGGGTTGACTTAATCAAACTTTGATAAATTGCTATCAAGTCCTTACGCTAGATCTTTGCTAGCCACAAAGGGGTCAAATGTAAACATTTGTCTCAAAAGTCAAGTTCTGTTCAAGTCAATGTTAGTAAATGCTACCATTGTCGTACACTCATTGGTGTCTTCATATTCTAATTCTTCACTGTTTAAGCCTAAGAAAATAATAGCAAATTACCAAACATTATGAAAAATTATATGCTAGTCTTTATTTTGGTTATGAGCTTGATATCGATAGCAAACGGCGAAACAAAGACAGAAATCAAAGTAGGGGTGATTCTTGATAACGAAACATCTATTGGTAAAATGAGCAGAAGTTGCATTTCAATGGCTTTACATGATTTCTATCAAGAACATGACACTTATACCTAATTAACTAATAGGAAACAGAATATATGAAGCTACAATTAAATCTAGGAGTAGATTCTAAACTGAATTGAACCTAACACTAGTTTTTTATCTTATCACATACTCCCTCCGTCTCAAATTTATTGTCCACTTTCAATTTTCAAAGTTAAATTAGTTCAAATTTGACCATAAATACATATTTTTTTGTTATATAATACTTGATGAAAAATTATACCATTGAAAGGTACACTTAAAACCCAATCTATTTATATATTTTGCATCAAATATTATATAACACCCACAAAAATATTTAAGGTCAAAGTTGAAAAAGAAAAACTAAAAAAATCAATAGTAGACAATAAATTTGGGACAGGGGTAATACGTTTTATGTGGCATATATAGGAAATTGTTAAATATGAAGGTTTGTCATTTTTAGAAGATTGCCAAGAAGGTTCATGCCTAGCTATGTCCTTTTCATTATGTCCTTTTCAACATACGTTGAATGTTTGATATCGACTAGATTAAAAACATAAAATAAAATAAGTAAGTAGATGGCTTAATTTTTTCTTGCCTCTCAATCTCTCATGCTTATTCAATAGTTACTTGCGTATTACTACACTGTTTTCCATTTTTGTTATTTTTTTTTTTTTTGATCCCAAGATTAAAATTTGGTCACAGTTAGACATGAGTATAGAACTGTACATGTAAGTTAACTTTTTTCTTCGACTCCTCATATAGACTATAGAGAACGTCTCTTGGCAAGTGGTTGTTGCAAGTCATCTCTCTAGTGATTGTAAAATGAGCTTGACAGTATGAGCGGAGTCAGGATTTGAACTTAAAAGAGATCGAACTTAATATAAAATTAAAAAAAATATATATTGCCTCAAGAAAGACTTTATTTTGCTTAACTCATGATTTAACTTAACACCACAATAATTAGAAAATAAGCTAAATTTGAAAAGAATAACTTAACAAATAAATTTATTTGATGTTATATTTGATTGTTAAGTTATTCGAAATTTTTTTAAAAAAAATAAGGGGAGTTAAATGAAAATTTTATTAAAAAATTAGCTTATGAGCTAATGTAACTAATGAATTAAATAGGCTAGTTAAGGGTGACTTAGCACCTACTAGTTACTCTATTAGCTCCGTCCCTGCTTGACACCTACTCGTGTCAAGATTTACAGACTATGAGTTTTTATTCTTGACATGCACATAAGTGTGTATTCTTGATTTCTTGTCCATGAGTGTTGCTCATCTCAAACTAGAGTGAGTTAGGCCAAAGGCGACACGCTACGAAGGCGTGTCCTAAACGCTATTTGAGTGATAAGAAGTTTTTTTTTTTTTTTTTTTTTTTTTTTTTACCACGTTGGTCGGTTGGCATGAAACCTCAGCAGGATAAACTATTTATATATACTTCCTCCGTCACAAAATTATTGTCCATATTTTCTATTTAGGATGTCTCAAAATAATTGTCCACTTTCTTTATTAAGTAAAAACTAAAGAATCTAAATTAGAGTGTCTCCACTTTTATTTAACTTTGTATTTTCTATCTAATGATAATAATTTTGAGACGGAGAGAGTATTAATTTATTAGTCTAAATCATGATAATATTCCCGTGGACTTTATGATATCTAGTATTTAATGATATGGGTCATTTTCGAAAGTATTTGCGTCACTAAACACACAACTCCAAAAGGGTTGACTTAATCAAACTTTGATAAATTGCTATCAAGTCCTTACGCTAGATCTTTGCTAGCCACAAAGGGGTCAAATGTAAACATTTGTCTCAAAAGTCAAGTTCTGTTCAAGTCAATGTTAGTAAATGCTACCATTGTCGTACACTCATTGGTGTCTTCATATTCTAATTCTTCACTGTTTAAGCCTAAGAAAATAATAGCAAATTACCAAACATTATGAAAAATTATATGCTAGTCTTTATTTTGGTTATGAGCTTGATATCGATAGCAAACGGCGAAACAAAGACAGAAATCAAAGTAGGGGTGATTCTTGATAACGAAACATCTATTGGTAAAATGAGCAGAAGTTGCATTTCAATGGCTTTACATGATTTCTATCAAGAACATGACACTTACACCACCAGAATTGTCCCTCACTTTCGCGATTCTAAGCAAGATAATGTTGAAGCGGCTTCTGCAGCAATAGATCTCTTGAAAAATGAGCTAGTCATGGCAATACTAGGACCCATGACATCCTCACAAGCCGATTTCGTGATAGACATTGGTAGCAAATCAAGTGTTCCTATAATCTCTACTGCCACAAGCCCGTCTTTGTCACCAAAAGACACCCCGTATTTCATACGTTCTTCACATGATTCTTCCTCACAACTTAAGCCAATAGCAGAACTGATCAAACACTTTGGTTGGAGGGAAGTTGTGTTTATTTATGAAGATGGCGATTATGGAAGAGGCTTGATTCCTTATATATCTGATGCCATGGTGAATGTTGATGCTAAAGTTATGTATC
Source organism: Artemisia argyi (assembly GCA_030686995.1). Lineage (NCBI taxonomy): Eukaryota > Viridiplantae > Streptophyta > Magnoliopsida > Asterales > Asteraceae > Artemisia > Artemisia argyi. The sequence continues at coordinate 306,662,194 of CM060709.1, forward strand.
GCACCGTCATATATCATTCTGCTTCTGATGATTGGATCCTTAAAGAACTCTATAAGATGAAAACGATGCAAACTCGTGTTTTCATAGTACACGCCTTACCAGATTTGGCAACACGTTTTTTCAAGAAAGTAAATGAAGCGGGGATGATGGAAGAAGGGTATGCTTGGATCATAACTGAAGTGCTCACTAGTCGTTTGCATTCTTTGGATCGTTCAGACATAGACTTGATGCAAGGAGTGCTAGGTAAAAATACACAAAAACTCATTTCTTGACCATAATATTAGGCCTATTTGGACCGCAACGATCTGGACCGGTCCTGACCACCCCTAGCAAGGCTTATTTGAGTATATCTTGATTTAGATATTTAGTTAGCAGATGTTTGGTATTCCGTAAGCAAAACAGATTATGAATTTGAAAAATGGCGATTCATCTTTAATAAAAGCAAATAATTACTTTTCTCAAATGATTTGTCAAAACACTATTTTCTGAACATTGTGCTTGCATGATTGTCTATGTTTTTGCAATAGCCGTAAACAAATAATTATCTCAGCCCAAAACGCAATCAAAAACACGTACAGATACACTCTAATAATGTGTATAATGAGTTTCCAATAATAATTTATCGATTACATTCACATTTACATTATAACACAATTATTTTATCTGCTAGGGGTGAAGTCACGTATCCCAAGAACCAACAAGCTAATCGAATTCGAGAAAAGATGGAAAAGGAATCAAAATCCATCAGGCGAAATGACTGAGCTAGACATGTTTGGATATTGGTGGTATGATACAGTTTCCGCGCTAGCAATAGCATTGGAAAAGGTCCCGAGTGACACTATAATCAATACTACTTTCAAACGAAAACAAAGCCCCACAACCGATTTAGAAGCTATTGGAACCTCGGAAATGGGACCAAGGCTCCTTCCATTGATCCGAACTATAAAACATAATGGTCTTAGTGGCGACTTCCATCTCATTGATGGACAGTTACAACCCTCAGTGTACGAAATAGTGAACGTAATAGGAAAAGGCGAAAAACATATCGGGTATTGGACACCTACAAATGGGATCATAAAAAAGTTGCATCAAACCAATGGGACCAAAAATGATCTTGGAACAATCATATGGCCCGGTGACACACCTTTTGGTCCAAAAGGTTGGGAAATGCCAACCAGTAATGAAAGCAAGTTACGAGTCGGGGTTCCAGCAAAAGCAGGCTTTGTGCAGTTTATCGATGCCAACATTGATCCTAAGACCGAACAGGTTATATCTGTCACTGGTTTTTGTGTAGATGTTTTTAACGCAGTTATTGGTGCTTTGCCTTATGCTGTCAAAACCGAATTCATCCCTTTTGTTACTCCGGATGGGACGCGAGCTGCAGGAACCTATAATGATCTTCTTCATAATCTCTCTGCTGGGGTAATCATATAGATGAGTTACATATTTTTTATTAGTTTGTTGTACAAAGTTTGGTTTTAATGTTTAACTTTATTCTTAATAATGTACTAGAAATACGATGCGGTGGCTGGAGACGTTACAATCCTTGCGGACCGTACGGAATATGTTGATTTCACATTGCCATACACAGAAGCTGGTTTTTCAATGATTGTTCCAATTAAAGTTGATGACAGGAAGAGCGCTTGGATCTTCATGAGACCACTAGAGACAAACCTTTGGATAACAATCGGAGCGTTTTTTATATATACAGGACTTGTGGTATGGGTTGTTGAGCATCGTGTAAACAAAGAGTTCCGCGGGCCTCCGCATCAACAAATTGGAATGATCTTCTGGTTTTCCTTCTCCACACTCGTTTACGCGCATAGTAAGTCTGTATATACACATACACATTCAAGGTGCTCTATTTTGCTTACGCGGTAATTGGCATTGCTTACTTCAAAGTGCTTATTTGCTCAATAAGCATGGATGGAACTTAGAAGGGACCGAGGAGGGCTGCGTTCCCGCCCGCCCCCCGCCCCCCCCCCCCCCCCCCCCCCCCCAAATTTTTTTTTTTTTTTTTTTTTTTTTTTTTAACTATATGTACATTTTATACCCTTTTATATATGGTTTTAGCCATTTTTAATACAAAAATTTCAGGTATATTGTATATCGGTCGCCCTAAAATAAATACTTTTCAATTTGGCCCACCCCATCAACTTTGTTCAAGTTCCGTCCCTGTCAATAAGTAGGTATCTACCTGCGTATTTTAGAGTGCTTGTTGACTCTAATATAGGCGGATAATCAGTTTTAACCAAACACTTCTTACTGTTGATTTGCTTATTTTGTTTTTATACAAATAAGCAACCCTAGAACCTTTTATCAAAACTAATTATCTGCTTATTTTGTTATCTGATTATATATGTGTGAAATTCATTTATTAAAAATGAGAATATAATCTTGCAGGAGAGAAGTTGATAAGCAACTTATCGAGATTTGTGGTGATCGTGTGGGTGTTTGTGGTTCTGGTTCTGACCTCGAGCTACACAGCAAGCTTAACATCCATTTTAACAGTACAAAAGCTTCAACCTAGGTACACTGATATTAATAAAATCATGATAAATAGTGAATCAGTCGGTTACCAAGATGGTTCCTTTATTTACGATAAGTTGATAGCGATGGGTTTCCACGAAAGCCAGTTAAAGAATTACAGCACCTTCGAGCAGTACGACGCAGCTCTTGCACAAGGAAGTCAAAAGGGGGGCGTTTCAGCAATTATGGATGAAATCCCTTATATCAGAGTGTTTCTAGCTAAATATTGTACCAACTATACCATGGCCGGTCCAATCTACAAAACTGCAGGATTTGGTTTCGTAAGTAACCTAACTAAACTATATTGGTTCTTTATTGAGCTTGTTGTATAAAATACCAACGTGCTTTCTCAATTGTCCTGTTTTTGCACTGGATGTTCTTTTTGGTATATCAGAGTCAAGAAAACTTAGTTTTCTGTTGTTTGGGTTACTTTCAGCCAGATTTCTTATCATTTCTATAAGAAAAACTTAACAACATTTATACATAATTTTTAAAAATGCCTGTTTTAACAGGTTGTTTTACCACTTAAACGGGGACACAAAGTCGTCTTATTGACTAAGATGTAAATGACTTAAACGGGACATATGAAAAAGTATGTTCAAATTATAAGCAATAAAAGTATGTTCAAATTACACAAAAACTATATAACTGTCCGTTGTGCATTCAGGCATTTCAAAGAGGGTCTCCACTAGTAGCAGATGTTTCAAGAGCGGTTCTACAAGTTACAGAAGAGCAAATGAGGAACATTTCCAACCAATGGTTTGGAGAACCAACGAGTTGCGATCAGCAAAAGGGAGCTTCAGTTACCTCCGACACACTCACGTTAGAAAGTTTCAAGGGTCTTTTTATCATTGCAGGGTTATCAGCAACTTCTGCTCTACTTATATTTTTGTTCAGATTTTCATATGAAGTTAAAGATATGTTAGCGTCACAAGGTTCACTAGGTGAAAAGCTTTCCTCGATTGCGAAAACTTTTGATGTGTATAAGGACAGCGAATCAAAACCAAGAAGTCCAGCTAGTCCAGACCATGATGACACGGGATTTTTCTCTAGTGATGAAGGGTGTTCTACTACTGAACCCGGGACACCTATTCATGAGACAACACAAGTTGTGGAGAGTAACATAGAGACTAATGTGCATGATAATGTTACAATTAGCACCCCTCGTTAGCATTATTTGTTGATAGCGTTTTTATTCTAGTGTGTCAATATCATTGTAAGCTTATCATATCCTTTCTAAAATTAGAATGTAAATTTAATATTTAGAGATGACTGTCTGGGTACACCCTGGTCGCTCAGCCAAACACTAGCAACTGTGATGCAAGTCATCTGATGTAATGATAAAGTTTTAATTTGGGTCTACGTACTTCGACTTGGTGATAGGTATAAAAAATGTTATTAAGAAATACAATTTCTTCTTAGTTATGTGGGATTGTGAATGTATTTGATGCTAGTATTGAATTATATTTTTCGTCACACTATTTTTGTATAAAAATAAAAACTTGTAAACGGAGGAGAATAATCCCTATATATTTTCAGCTTACATGCAATGGGAAGTGAAGCCTTCCGAACGTCTCAAGATTTTCACCCAACTAGTTTGAACTCTTGTCTCTTCTAAGACGACGACTTTGGGGACAACTTACCACTAAACCATGAGATCGTTTCACAGTATGCTGTATTCGGTATATTTAAAATACCTTTTGATGTGCATGCTATAGCGTTATGCGGCTTTATAAGTTGCTTTTTATATTATATAGTCATTGTTATTAATGTTGCATGCAATTAATCTCGTGCGATCTGCAGAGTAGTAAGCATCATTATCCTTAACGTTAAAATTTTAATAACCAAGTGGTATTTTACTCATTAATTAGTTTATACGAAAAACAAACATTATATAGTAGTCAGTCACAATCTAACACACTTGCATACTATTCAATTCCTTAATTAAGAATATTAAGCTTCTAGATTTTTGAAGCTCCATTTCAATTCAAAAATTAAGAAAAATTCGTGTAGCATGCATTGATTAAGTTTATAAGTTATTTTATTTAAATGCAATATTTGATTTTATATATTTTTTTAACTTTGTTCTTTTAATACGTGTTTTAAGATATTTTACAAAAATCCGTAAAATAAAATTAACAAATGGAAACTTCGCTAAATAGTTTATTTTATTTATTTATTTATTTTTCTTTCTTTTTCTTCTCTTTTCTCTATTCTCTCATGCTCAAAATAGAAAGGCCACTCAAATATAATACTATCAATTACTCCTATAATATATTGTGGTAATTATAATCAACACATTATAATAATTTTGATTCTTTACTTATGGTCTAAAAAATAATGGTTTGAATTTAGGTCATTCTCATACCTTTGAAAAGTTATTGCATCATCAAGAGAATAACTCACAAAAAGGGTTGACAGAATCAACCTTTAATAAACTGCTACCAAGTCCTTACGATAATTTCTTACAAGGGTATCTAAATATACCAAAGTAAAATAAGATTATAAGACCGTGTTAATATTCGTCTAATAAATGTTCATCTTACTATTCTAATTTGTCTTACACAGAAGTGTGAATTCGGGGACGGAACCAGATCGAACCAAACATGACCGGATTAACAAAACTTTTTGAACCTTAATATAAAAAACATTTTGATGGACCGAATGCATTTAAAATACATTTAAAGAAAATTGATGTTTTTTTTTTTCAAAAATTAACAATATACGAAGTATTAAGATTTTCTAGACACCCTTAATGGTTGATAACGAGGTAATAGCCGAAAAAAGGGGGCACTATCGAAAAAATACATGGATCTCGGGACCCGCGGGAACCCCGTGTTCCGTCCCTGAATGTGATTTACCTGAGAACATTAGTTAACTACAGTAAAGTAGAACAGGTCTTGCCAACGAAAAACTAAATTTTCTTTCTATAACTGGTACCGATTGGTTTTACTGTTGTTTTCAAAATTTTGGACACTCGTAAGAGGAGGTTCATGTGTAACTTCTTTTTTTTCATTAAAAGTCAAGTTTCATAAAAGTCTAGGCTACGTGTTCAAAAAAAATATATACAAGTCACCAATCTCCATCCATTCGTGTCTCTCTTTCTAATTATAAATAATGAATGAATAATAAGAAACGAGTTACCCCTTTAATTTAGCATTAACAAAATATCTATACATGGACAATCATATGCTTGTCTTTGTTTTCTTGATGAGCTTGATATGGATAGCGAATGGCAAAACAAAGACAGAAGTCGGAGTTGGTGTGATTCTCGATACAGAAACCTCCTTTGGTAAGATGAGCGGAAGTTGCATTTCAATGGCTTTACATGATTTCTATCAAGAACACGACAACTACACCACCAAGATTGTCCCTTACTTTCGTGACTCCAAACAAAACAACGTTGAAGCTGCTTCTGCAGCCATCGATCTCTTGAAAAGTAAGCAAGTCATGGCAATACTAGGACCCATGACATCCTCACAAGCAGAATTCGTGATAGACATTGGTAGCAGATCAAAGGTTCCAATCATCTCTCCAGCAACAAGCCCTTCTTTTTCAACGAATGACAACCCTTACTTCATCCGTACCGCACACGATTCATCCTCACAACTCAAACTGATAGCAGAATTGGTGAAACATTTTGAATGGAGGGAAGTGGTGTTTGTTTATGAAGATGGTGAGTACGGAAGAAGCCTCTATTCGGATGTCATGCTAACTTTTGGTACCAACCATACAGTCCTATATCCTTCCTCTTCAGATGATTGGATCCTTAAAGAGCTTTACAAGCTAAAGACGATGCAAACTCGTGTCTTCATCGTACATGCTTTACCATTATTAGCTTCACGTTTTTTCAAGAAAGTAAATGAAGCGGGAATGATGGAAGAAGGGTATGTTTGGATCATAACAGAAGTGCTCACTAGTCGTTTACATTCTTTAGATCGCAATGAGATAGATTCAATGCATGGAGTACTTGGCGTGAAGTCATATATCCCAACTACCAACAAGCTTAGCAATTTTGAACGAAGATGGAAACGGGAATTTCAGAGTCAGAATCCCAAGGATGGTGTGACAGAACTAGACATGTTCGGGATATGGTCTTATGATACAGTGTTTGCGCTAGCAATGGCATTAGAAAAGGTCGGGAATGAGATGAATACTAGTTTCCAGCGACAACAGGAGTCCACAACAGATTTTGATGGCATTGGAACCTTGGAAATGGGACCAAGAATCCTTCCATGGGTCCGAAACATAAGATTCAAAGGTCTGAGTGGTGATTTTCATGTCGTTAATGGACAATTACAATCGTCGGTTTACCAAATAGTGAACATTGTTGAAACGCGTGACAGCACTATAGGGTATTGGACTCCTACAAACAGTTTCTTCAAGAAGTTAAACCATGAATTGAAGGGTCTTAGGGCTATCACATGGTCCGGTGACAGTCATGTGGTCCCTAAAGGCTGGGAGAACATGTTAAGAGTTGGAGTTCCAGCAAAAGTGGGGCTTGTTGATGAGTTTGTACATGCCTACACCGATCCTCAAACCGAACAAGTTATTGCAACAGGTTTTTGTGTGGACGTGTTTAACGCAGTTGTTGACGCCTTGCCTTACACTGTCAAATACGAATTCATACCATTCGTTACACTGGATGGAAAGAGATCATCAGGAAGCTATGATGATCTTCTTCAGAATCTCTCCCGTGGGGTAATCTCATCGAATAGATGATTTCATTAATATTAATTCATATGCTTTGATATGCGACATGACACAAAAAGGTTAAAAAAGGTTGCATCCTAATGTTTATGTTTTATAATGTAACAGACATACGATGCAGTGGTAGGAGACGTTACTGTCCTTGCAAATCGTTGGGATCATGTTGATTTCACGCTGCCATTCACTGAAGCGGGTGTAGCAATGATTGTTTCCAATAAGGATGAGAGGAAGAATGCATGGATTTTCATGAAACCCCTAGAGAAAAAGCTATGGATAACAATCGGAGCATTTTTCATATACATAGGACTTGTGGTATGGTTTGTTGAGCATCGTGTAAATAAAGAATTCCGAGGCCCCCCTCATCAACACATCGGAATGATCTTTTGGTTTTCATTCTCCACACTCGTTTTTGCACACAGTAAGTTTGCACACACATGCAGGCATTCAGCTAGCTTTAATTTGCTCAAGGGGTGTTTCGGATTACTTAGAGGGTGTTCAAGATTACATAGGGGAGTTTGGGATTGATTATTTAAAACTAGTTATTAGCTTAGATTAAGCATGTAACAATCTTCTTTTCAAATGCTCTTTAACAAGCAATCAATCCCGAACACCCTCTTACTAAAACTGCTAATCTGAATATCTGATTACTTATTTTTGTCATTATACAGCACATGAGCAGTTTAGGACTGCTTATCGAATTATTTGTGAGTCAAATAAGCATACTCAAAAATTGGAAATGAAAATTTGCAGGGGAGAAGTTGATAAGCAACTTATCAAGATTTGTGGTGATCGTGTGGGTGTTTGTGGTGTTGGTGTTGACCTCAAGCTATACCGCAAGCTTGACATCCATGTTGACAGTACAACAGCTTCGACCTACATACACCAACATCTCTGAGATAAAAGATAAAGGATATTCAATAGGATACCAAGAGGGTTCATTTGTTCTTGATATATTGAAGAAGATGAATTTTGACGACAGCACGTTGAAAAGCTACAGCACCTTTGAGCAGATGGACACTGCCCTCAAAAAAGGAAGTCAAAATGGGGGAGTTTCCGCTATTGTAGACGAGCTCCCTTATATCAGGAGTTTCTTATCTAAGTACTGTACTAATTATACGATAACCGACCCCATCTACAAAACCGCAGGCTTTGGTTTCGTGAGTTTCATTTCATACTGTTTCATTCTATTTCTGCATTTCGTAGCTTTTGACATCTCTATACTGTTCATTCTATTCCTGCATTTTGTAGCTTTTGAGCATGACTCCATCATTTAATACAGGCATTTCCAAAAGGGTCTCCTTTAGTCCCCGATTTTTCTAGAGCAGTCCTGAAAGTAACAGAAGAGAAGATGATGAATATCTCAAAACAATAGTTTGGGGAAGCAGCGAGTTGTAGTCTGCAGAGGGAAGCTACAGTGACATCTGATAGACTCTCGCTCGATAGCTTCATGGGACTTTTTCTCATTGCTGGTTTATCATCAACTTCCGCTCTCATGATTTTCATCTTCAGGTTTTTGTATAAAAACAAAGAATTATTAGTGTCACAAGGTTCAGTAAGCCAAAAACTCGCTGCAATTGCAACAACATTTGATGAGTTTAAGGATAATGAGTCCAAGAAGATGGTCCCAGAGGCAACAGTAATTATATACAGCCCGATGTGCATAATGCTAATGTTACATACAGGGGCGAAGCTTCATAGGGGCCGGGGGGGGGGGGCCGAAATTTTTTTTGCGATGTAGGGGGTATATAGTTTTCGTGTAGAAAAATTTCGGTATATTCGGTTTCGACCCCCCAAAAATTTCGGTATACCTGAAATATAGCCTTAGGAAAAAAAAAAATTAGATCCCGACCCCCCACTTACAAAATCCAAGCTTCGCCACTGGTTACATACAACCCCCATTTATATTAATATCCATATTGTTGCATAACAGAAGCTTCTCTAGTTTTATTCTAGTCTGACAATTAACTAGTTCTAAACGCTTTCTACTCTTGACAATTTGTGTGTATTATCACAATTATCTTATTTTAACTCGTAAGTATAATGTAAGATAAAGATCCTAAAGCTACCACACTAAATCTAATCACATTGTATAGATTCACATGGAAATACCAAATTATTTGCATCAACTCAATCACAATAAAGATGCATTTATCCATCTGCGGCAGCAACTCAAAAGATATCAAAATATTTTGCACTCAAAAGGTGGGGTAAAAGAAGACAAATTTACATGCTTACAAAAAATGAAAAGTAAAATTCTATGTTGTTTACAAAAGAAATGTAGCAGATTCCAGATATACAAGAGGGTAATCAATCGCCTTACGAGCTTCCATGAGATCTGATGGATGATATTGATTGCGCTGAAACAGATGCAGTCGGGCTGCTTATATCTCGTTCCCCGTTGACAAATCTTGGCTTCCCACTCAGCCTGTCCATTGCTTCTTGACATATATCAGCAAACCACTCATCCTCAGGAAGTACACTGCCATAAAATAAACGGATTTTTTAACATTATTATAACGTTAAAAATGGAGGCAGTTGATCCTGATTTCACACATATTTGATAACTCAAGAAAACAAGCAATAACCCATATGAATCCACTCCCATTGCAGAGAAGGACGCAAGTGCTTTATTAGTGATCTGATTCACGACCCGATTCAGATTTCGAGATAAGTAACGCCCTTGGGAAGCAAAGGAGATAACAAACCTCATATATCTAAATAGAACTGCACATTTGGAAGTTAGGAAATGATCAGATATCATTTACTGGCCCAGCAAGGAAAACAATAGTGTCCACATACCTGTTGAAGACCAAGGGGACCTAAGGGCTGTGGCCCTTCTTCAATATCATCTCAAAAAGTTTGGTCTTCTGAAAGCCATAAAATGACGTACCGTTTCTGTAAGCCTCATTAATAACGTGTATAGTTAAACGTACACATGTTAAGCTTATAGATTGTTAAGCTTCTTTTCATTTTAAAAAATCTATACTATATTATAAAGCGGGACATTCTTAAAATGAAAGAATTAAAAAATTAAAATTTAACAATTGCTTATAAAGGCAAATTTTAATAAGTGCATGTATAATAGCATTAGTTGCAACCCTTTAAAACACTTTTTTTGAAAATGTTTTTTTAAAAAATAATAAAAAAATACAAAGTAATTTAATGTAAGGAAAACAAATGTTTATAACAATAACTAGCTAATAAATGTTATATTTAAAACACCTTTAATATGAAAAATATTTGTTATTATATTTATTGTACAACATAACAAAACACACAAAGCTTCATACAATTTTTATATGTAAAACAAGTTAATGGTACATATGGTTTTAAAATACGGACCGGACCAACAGGTTCAACCGGGAACCAGAGTCACTACCGGTTCAGCTAGCCCATAAAAGTCGTCTGAAAACGATATTATTAAATCAATGGAGTTTCAAAATGCATGCTAATTTACAATGTTCGAAGGAAATATTATGAAATCACAAGAGTGCCTCGATAACTAACATATACACCTTTTAGAATCTTTTTGACAAATCTTACTGTAAAAACTAAAAATTTTGTTTTATAAAAATGGGACGATTTTTTCAAAGCAAAGTATGCAAAATGCTAAATGCTAATTATATATTTTATATTTATTATATATATTTGTATAATAATAATTATACTCTTTAAATTAACCCACATGACTTCTTTGATATTTAGTTTTTTTTTTTCTCTCTTTATAAGTACTCTTTTACTTGTATCATCCTTCTATACGGGACAAATATAAAAAACATTGTTTTTAGAGAACTAAATTTTCTTAGCATAATGCAAGTGATTTTAAAATTCGCTATGGTGTTATTATTTAATAATAACTTTGGACAGAGGGCTATTGTCAATTACTTTACCCTTATACCTTTACAATATACCAGTTATCAACTCAGTATTGTCACAATACCACGTGGATAATCTTCAGTTTTTATATAAAAAATATTGTTATTGCATAAAATTATTCAAAACTAAAATTGTCGTCATCCGTATATCTATTGTATCGTAAAATATAGAAATAAAATAAATTTTCGCTAAATATTACAATTGCATGGCACCCGCCGCTGCAACGCGCGGGTACCCTGCTTGTTAAGAATAATGCATGTAGCGCATTAATTAAATTTAGAGTAAAGTACACCATTCGTCCTAAACTTGTACCCAAAATACAATGTTCGTCCCAAATTCAAAATAAGTCTCTCAGCAATCCCCATCATCTCCATTTTGCATCACCAATAGTCCCTTAATTAATTGTCGTTAGTCTTCACCTTTGATCCTCTCACATGTACTTCACGTGAGGGCAAAATTTTCATCTCCCATGTGTTTTATACTTTTTTTTTTGGTCTCGTCTACCACCTGACACAAATATAAAGAACTTCCTTCCATCGTCAAATTCAAAAATATAAATTTAGTATCATCTTCGGAAACTCACTTGATTCCATCATTGTTCTTTAAATGAAAACCCCAACCCTAATTTGAATATCGTGCTGAAAAGGCGGTTATGATAATACCAAGTCCTCCGGGTATTGTTCAAGTGGCGAAGCTTCGTAAACTAGCAGATATTAAGGAAGGTGGGTAGGAATGTGTAATGCCAACACATGAGTATATTAGGAAAGTTGTAGAGGATGTGGAATAGTAGAGGGGGTGAATATGGTCTTTTTGACTTCTTTAAAGTTTAACAACTTTAAGTCTCGAAGAACATGTAGATGAATATGCACCACAACAACCAAACACCACAATATAGAGAGAATAGAGAGATGGAGAGAAAGAGATAGACACCACGATATATATTGGCTCGGGATGGAGGGTTTATACCATCCATACGTCTAGTTATGAATCCACGTCACTGATACTGTTCCACTAGTATCCTTATGGTGGATTAGAAATCATCATAACTTCACCCCACAGATATGCACAAAGATTGACGCTCACTATGAAGAGCTGCTTTCAATGGTACTCTACCCTCCGAAACCACCCACAAGAATCTCGCAGTTCAACTTTCCACTAATACGATAAAGAACTTGCCCCACGCAAGTATGAAACCCCAACTAGACCTTTCCCCGATCTGGTTGATCACCAAGATTCAAGACTTTGTACACCCTTTGTTTATCCACAACCCAAATAAGACTTCACAATTAATCAAAAGAGTTTGTTTATTTGAAACAACTTTAACCTGTTGATGACATCAAATAAGTACATGTTGGTCCATGGAATTGAGCAAATCTTGATAAAAATAAATAACACTTTCATTGATAATAATTAATAAAAGGTTATAAGATTACTCATACCAACTAGACTACATGATAACATCTTCAGCTTCTTGATGGAGATAATTTCGGTATATTATCCCCATTAGAATGACAATGAACTCTCATTGATCCAAGCTAAACTTGAGATTCAATGAGAGGGGAATCCTAACTAATACTAAGTATTACATTTTAGAATTCACTACATATCTCCTGTAACATACAGAATATATATATAGAAAAAGTACAAGTTACATGTGATGGTGGTAGGTAGGATAACATGCATGTGATGGATGAGTTGTCATCCACTTGTAGCGGTCTCCCTTTATCTTCCTTTTTTGGAAAAGCACCAACCATCCTTTTGAAATTGTCATAACTAGATTCTCACTTTAATGGCAATTTCTTATACTTGTTTGACTTCTCTTTTTAGAAGTTCCCACCTATATTTTTCAGTATGTTGTAGAGATAGCTTCAGGGAGTTAGTGAGTTATTGTCATCACTCACTAACTCCATTACCTTCTTCTTTGGCTCAAGGATCATTCACTAAGTACCGCCTCACTGAATGATTGAGTCTTTCTTTTTAGACCCGGTCCGAACATCCTGAAGGTAACTCACTGAGTGACTATGCACTTAGTGACTTGTTTGTGTTAAAGGTTAAATGTCACTCACTGAAATAGCTATTTACTATTTTATTCAGTGAGTGATTTGGCTATTTTATGTTCAAATACTTGTGGGTAATATTTGGGTAAAATATTGACCCAACAGTCTCCCCCTATTTGAACATACAAATAGCCTAAGGCGATTAGGTTTAAATGAGGGACCCGTTCAATTTTGATACATCAGGGTCCACCCATCTTTTTGTGGTACAGTGACTTGAGGTTCAGGGACTTAGGTTTAGTTCCTGAGGTTCAAGGGTTCAGGGACTTGGGTTTAGTTCCTGAGGTTCAGTGACCCACTTCAATGAGAGAGGCGTTCAGGGGATAGGGTTCAGTGACCAGGGGGTTTAGTGACCACGGGTTAAAGTCACACCCAGTTTAGTGACTGGGTTTCAAGGTCAGGAGGTTCAATGACCAAGTTCAATGGCCTAGTTCAAACACTGAGGTTCATTTTGTACTTTGAAGGAGGGACCTGGTTCATTCATGATGCATCAGCATCCTTTCCCCTTTTATTACTCCCTGATCAACTCAAGAAACAAATTTAGCAACATATTCAGTGACTACATATCACCACTGAAGTTACAACAATTATGGGCCCACCGCGCTTCCGTTGCGCCATTCTGATACACCATTAGGCTTAGTTTCAGCCTGAATGATGCACTCATCAAGCCCACTTCTTGGGTCAGTCTCAAATTGACTTTTATCCCATCCCCTTGATGTCGCGACATATCCATGCCTGGACTCATACACTCATTCCAACAACCATATTAACGGCAACATCGCACAAGCTGATATCTATCATCAGCTAACTCTAATCCTCATTAATGGTAATTTTGAGGTTTAGGTGGTGAAATGATTTTGGTTTAGGTTGTTGATTTGGTGTCAGGTTTCGATTAAATGCTTTATCTCCCCCTCAAAAACTTACAACACATAGTAGTTTTTTTTAAGTTGAAGCATTTAGGTGTGGTGTGGTTTGATGTGAATGGTTTGGTGTGAGGGTTATGAGGCAATGAGTGCTTAATCTCCCCCTCAAAATTTGCGACTATTAACGCAACTTTTGAAATCAAGCATTCAAGGTGTGGTGGTTATGGTTCAAGGTTTGCTCAGTCCGAACACCATTTAAACCATGCTCCCTGATCTCAGTGTCCATGATGATTTAACATGTCCATGCGCAATTTTCTTACCTGAGAGAACCCATTAACTCACCCTGAGTTTTACCACAGCCTCAATTCAATTTTAACACTCCCTGATGTAGCATAAGCTCACCCCTAACACTACATTAACACCCTGATTCAAGCACCAACATTCAGTCTGAAACCAAGCGACCTGAGCTCTTTTTCACACCCAAGATTCAGGTTTAACACTCCCTGATGTTGTAACAACGACACAACCTATCAGTCACTTTAGGTTCAGAGACTCTTGGTGTTTAGAGTCTCATGGTTTCTGGTTACAGTTTGGTTTCACGGTTTGGTTTCAGTGACTGAGAATGACCTGGTTCAGGCTTTGGGTTTGTTGGAATCACTGATCTTCACCATAACTCAGTTTATTGAGTTTTCCATAAGTATTTCAAACCTCAAAAACACACTGAAACAATATTTCAGTGAGGAGTGACAAGGTTAAGAGGTTCAGTAGGTGGAGGTTCATTTGGGGTTCACAGGCTCGTTTAATAACTCTGGGTTGCTTTGGTGTTTAGAGAGTCGAGTTTCACTCACATTCGGTGTCAGGGACTTATTCAAGCTCAGCCCGCAACCAAGCCACCCTGATTATCTCCCTGAGTCACACAATACACACTGAGTTAAACTTCACCCCTGACCCAAATTTTTCACAATCACAGCCTTCCCCTTTCATATTCATTTTCTGAGTCTCACTAACTCTTACACCATCAACAGACCCGTATTCTTCAGAAACCCATCACGCTTTTACTTTAAAGCTAACCAAATCATATTAATCATCATAATCCAAACCACAAATTCTCAAGACCTTTTTGCCATTACAGCCGCCTTACCCTTTTTTCGGATGAACCTGGTGTCAATTCAACTCCCAACCTCCATTTTTAATTGATGATACGATTAGTTCATCAATTTTGAGATTTTTATTTGTGAATTGGATATGGTTCTCGATCTGGGTTTTTGGATAGGATTTTTGATAAGGTAAGGGTGGGTGTGGTTTGATTGATTAATAATCAGTGGTGTGTTTGTTGTGTCATTTTTTTTGTTGGTGATGGTTATGGTGAGGTTAGATCAAGATCTACTTTTTAAAAGATCTTGTGAAAGGGAAGAGTTTTTGATCGGTTATGATTATTTTTTGTTGTGTTTTTGTTGGTAAGAGGATGATGGGTCGATTATAATTTTTTTGTGAGAGGCTTTTGTTTTTGTTTTTGTAGATAGGGGTATGTGTGGGGTTTTGATAAGATTTGTGTGGTAGGGAGTGGGTTTATTTGGGTAGGTGTATTTGCTTTATCATTCTTGTCAAAGTTCAGTGTGTTTTCTCCCCCTCAAAAATTGCTATTACAGTAGCAGTTTTTGAAGATTTCACGCTAAATTTTGACATTGAATGATGTTATCAGCAGTCATGAACGGATCTGGATTAGAGAAAAATCCACCCGCTCTGATACCACTTGTTGGTCGATGGAATTGAGCAAATCTTGATAAAAATAAATAACACTTTCATTGATAATTATCCAATATATTTAAAACTCAGTTTTTCCGTTTTCCAAAAACCGTCTTCTTATTGGTTGGATCTCCGTAGAAGTACTGTTCATCCCGTAAAAGCAGTGTTGCGTGCACTGTAGCTCCGTTATATCGTAGAATCCCGTTTCTCTAGATATTTCTTCGTACTTAAAATATTAACCCTATACTCCTTAAGCTCCTTAAGCTTTTTTTTTTTTTTTTTTTTTAGCAAACTACTCCCACTCTCATCCACTTTTTCCCCAAATCCTAAAAGACACATACAAACACACACAGATCCACAATCATCCATGTTTTCCACAAATCTCCACAAATCCACAATAATCCGCGTTTTTCACAAAGCGTAAAACACACACAGATCCACAAATGATCGGAGGGGCAGATTTTTTGGAAGATTTCATTTTTTGCAGGTTCAATTAGGTGCTGCTATGGTTTAATTTTATTTAAATACATCTTTTTTTATTTATTAATCTATTTTATTATATATATTTTTTATTTGTTTTTTTTTTCTTTTTTTCCAGCTTGAATAATCGATTTCAACCATGGTACACGAGGTATGTTCTTCTTAAGATATTGTTTTCAGCATTTTTTATGAAATAATTATTATTTTTGTTATGGGTTTTTAGTTTGCTCAAATGGATTTTCGAAAAATCAATAGGTATTTTTTTATACCTAATTTTTGTGTATTCGGATTTATACAAAAAAAAAAAAAAAAAAAAAAAAAAGGCCTCGGCGTTTTGGTTTCTATGTTTTCATTAATTGGAATTGAGTTTAAGTTTGTTTATGTTTTGATTAAATGATATTTATTTATGCCCCGTTGGGATTTGCTTATTTTCAGATTATTTTTATATTGAAATTTCAGTATTAATTAATTAAGTTGGAATTGACAGTTTGATTGTGTCGCCAGGATTGAAACTTACCGGAATATTCTCCACCAAAGGCGGGAGCTTGCTTCTCTTCTCAATTTCTTGAAGGTATTCTTTTACAAATTTTTGTATGTTTTGATTAATCTAATGTGACCTCTTTTGGCTGCTGCCGTTATTGGTTCATGCTATTATGGGTGTATGTTAGTTTTAGGATTTATAAGGTTGTTTTGGCTATATTGAGCTACATTTGGTTGCATTATTTTAATGTTAGTTGTATGTTTAAGATACTAGGCCATTAGTGACCAAAAAAATCGTTTATTCAGATTTGGTTTAGTCAGAGAATTACCTAATATATGTATTGTAACAAAAATATTTTACCAAATCAACTTTGGCAAGTAAATACACGAAGGAGCAGCCCTCTATTTGATGTCGAGACTTAGGATATATTAGTACATAGATATCTTAAATAAGTCCATATATTAGTACCAAAAAAGTGTTATTGTGTATACAGATTCATGTGCAAAGTATCAATCTCAAAGAATATAGCATTAGTATAAGTAAGGACTTAACTAATGGATTCGCTAGAAATATAAGAAATGTTCCATAGTTTAAGACGCTCAATGAGTTTCTCCATGACACCTGCAGATTAGTGAATCTAAACAGATAATTCAATGGTGTTGGAGATCCTGCTTCTTGAGTAACAACGTTGACAGGCGGTGAAGAGGTACTAGAAACTGATTTCAGGTATTTTTCCAATATCTTCAATTAGTCTTCTTTATACTTTCTATGTGTTTTATATAATGCCATTGTGTGAGTTGTTTGTGAAAAGTTATTTCAAGTTGCGCAATATTTACATGTAACCCATAAACTTGGTGCCTATATAAGATTGATCATGGGTAGGTTTAGGGGCTGAAATGGGCGGCCTTGGGGGCACAAATGTGTGTGGGTTTGGGGGCTGAAATGGGTGGGTTTATGGGCAATGCGATTGGGCGCTGAAGTGCGGGTTTGGGTCTGAAGTACGATGTAAAATGGATGTGTCTGGGGGCTGAAGTGGATGGATTTGGGCTGCTTATAAATCTGTATCATGAATCAGCTTTCTTAGGGTATCCGCTAATTGATGGATTTTGCAGATTTTCACTCTTGAATGAAGCACTGGAATGGAGATTCTAGGACATGTTGGTCGTGCAAAGGTGATTCTTAATGGCTCCTTTGCTGACATAAAGAGGTTTAAGCAAATGTATAAATGGTAATAGCAATTTAGTTAGATTATTTTGTAATCGAAGTGAGACGCATAAGATAGATTAACACCAAGACGATAATAGTTTTCATAACACTACTCCTAAATTTGAGTGTCGAACATTGATCATAAAAGTAAATCTATTGTTTACCTTATATAATCAGTGAACTTGAAGTGGATTTCAAAAATGCTGTCTAATCTGTTAAAATTTTAATGTATTGACAGAGTGCGGAAGCTACAACTGTTGCATCAGTAGAAACAACCCCACAGGTAACCAACAAAGCAACTGAAATGGTGGTCTTTGTGGCTTAGTTATTTTGTTTTCTTTATGCAGAACTATCAGTGTGAACCTAATGATGGAGGTACCCACAAAAATGTTCTACCACATTGATCATAAAAGTAAATCTATTGTTTACCGGAAATCAACAAGTAACACGGCTCCTCATGTTAATTTTTTTTCGAGCACATAGTTCCCCATGTTCTGATGAGTACTAAAAAAACAGGGTACATTTGCTTTTCTTTATGTTTTGTCATGCATATATACTCTTTTTTGCATATTTTATAGACTTTCTTTCTTTTTTTTACTTGACTTTAGAACATACTATCTTATGCAGGTCCATCTTTGTACACATCTATTGCTGTTTTTCGAAGTTTTTCAGCTCAACTCGGTTTGACAACAAAAAAACTCACTAGCTTCAGGTGGTAGCTAAGGACAAAAGCAATCAGCTTAGCAAGGTATGTACACTCATATTAGTGTTTAAATATAACGCACTATATAAGTTGACTTCCACGGTCTATATAAGTTGATAAAAACGGATTTTGTGGTTTTACATTTAACTATTTAGGGCTTAAGATAGATATGCCCATGTTGTCTTTTAAGAATACAAATACTAATCTTTTTGGCTTACACCTTATCACATAATCTAATGATGCAACTTATATTGTGGGTTTTACTTCTAAACTGTGATATGGGTATGGATATATGAACTTGCTGTTGTGAAAATTAAATTTTAACAAGAGGATAATAGGTGTTCAGCTCCAATGATAACCCAAACGTTTGATAAAAAAGGAAACTGACGAATTCAGTTTTGACCAACTCTGGTCTTAAACTTAGATTTGCAGGGTTCTTCTTTTTGGAGTTGTGGAAAATTGTAGTCTTTATGGGTTTTTTGGTTACGGGTATTATGGGTTTTGTGTGTATTTTAATGGGTATTCGGCACTACTACAAAAAAACAGCAGTAAAGGAGTGTTCAGACTGTTTTTCTAAGGGGTTTTGGGTGGTATAATGGGTGTTCAGTGTTGTTGTAAAACTGCACCAGTAAAATGGTGTTTGAGGATGCTGTAAATTGTGATAATAAGGATGCCTTTAACAATATGCTAATGTAACAATTGGTGTATATACATAGGTTACCAATTAAATGTGTCTATTTGTGCCAGGTGCCTGGAGAGTCGTGATGCAGAGTTCGTAAGGAAATCAGATGCGACACTGAGGCCGAATGCAACTAAGAAGAACCACACACAGGTTGTTTGTGGTAATTGTAATAGTTGAGGGAAGCATCACCAAATTACTTTGCAACAACTACTTCACACATTCTTGCACTTCTTCCTAAAGTACTTTGTAGTTCAGTTTAATGCAACAATTCTTCCTACATTGCTTTGAAGTTCGGTTTTGACAAACATCTATTAGGTTTACGTTCAATACTTTAACGGCCTTCAAAAGATGTCTTAATCATAGCACCCCGCAGCAACGCGCGGGTTGCCCCGCTCGTAATTAATAAAAGGTTACAAGATTACTCATACCAACTAGACTACATGATAACATCTTCAGCTCCTTGATGGGGATAATTTTGGTATATTATCCCCATTAGAATGACAATGAACTCTCATTGATCCAAGCTAAGCTTGAGATTCAATGAGAGGGGAATCCTAACTAATACTAAGTATTACATTTTAGAATTCACTGCATATCTCCTGTAACATACAGAATATATATATATAGAAAAAGTACAAGTCACATGTGATGGTGGTAGGTAGGATAACATGTATGTGATGGATGAGTTGTCATCCACTTGTAGTGGTCCCCATTTATCTTCCTCTTTTGAAAAAGTACCAACCATCCTTTTGAAATTGTCATAACTAGATTCTCACTTCAATGGCAATTTCTTGTACTTGTTTGACTTCTCTTTTTAGAAGTTCCCACCTTTATTTATCAGTATGTTGTAGAGATAGCTTCAGGGAGTTAGTGAGTTATTGTCATCACTCACTAACTCCATTACCTTCTTCTTTGGCTCAGGGATCATTCACTGAGTACCGCCTCACTGAATGATTGAGTCTTTCTTTTTAGACCCGGTCCGAACATCCTGAAGGTAACTCACTGAGTGACTATGCACTTAGTGACTTGTTTGTGTTAAAGGTTAAGTGTCACTCACTGAAATAGCAATTTACTATTTTATTCAGTGAGTGATTTGGCTATTTTATGTTCAAATACTTGTGGGTAATATTTGGGTAAAATATTGACCCAACAGTACATTTTATTGGCATCATTTATCCTATGTTATTCGCTTGTTTTATATTATTTTCTATAAAAATTGATACTTAATCACTTACTTTTGTAATTCTCAATTATAAACAATCATTTGGTGAAATTTAGCTATTTTGGACGAAAATTAGAGCAAAATTGATCAAGTTGAAAAAGTCTACTGAAGTGAAGGAAGATACGCTGTATCATTCTAGACAAATACGCCATACATAAAGATTTAGTCGAATATGAAGACCATTGCCTGACTTTGAAGCATGCGCCATACGGAATTATCCCATGCGCTATATATGAAACCTTGGTCAACGAGAAGATCTGACTTGTTTTACTCCAGATACGCCATATTACATTCCACATATGCGGCGTATCAATCTCAAGACTTCACCAAGATAATCCGAGACTCTGAAGAACATGCCCCGTATGAAGACTGAAGGTACGCCGTATCTCTTAACGGTGTATGAATATTCCTGAATATTTTAATCTTGGACCCCACACGAAGTTACCTAGATGCGCCGTATCAACTTAGTTGATGCGCCATATCGACCCTGGAGACGGAAAGTATAAATATCCCATTCGATAGCCAAATTAGATATACATCACAAGTGATAAAAGCAGACGATTTGGTAACACAAAACACTACCTAAGGACGAATTTAGAGCAGTAAGAAGGTCCTGCTAGTGTTTTAATTCATAGGAAAACTCATTTATTTGTATTAGCAAAATGTTAATGGTTGAGTAAGGAGCTGTTTCTTTATTTTACTATTTGAAAAAAGAATCTTTTTGTATTAATATGAGGTGTTTGCATTAAGAAGTATATGATAATGTTTCTTTTTATATCCTGAGTGAAAACCTTCATTATTGTAATGACAATTTTACCCTTGAAACTATTTAGAATATAATCTAACCCATATTCTTCAACCTTTATTACCATCACAATTTCCGTGAACACTTTAGACTTCTACAACTTATATTTATCTACAACAAACAACTTACATTTATCTACAACAAGACTATCTCAATATTAACTTTGATGAACACAACCAATTACAGAAAACATAATTAGACTTTAGAATACCATTGTAGGTGACAGGATGGTACAACATTAAAACAGATTGGAGGTGATGGAGACAAAAAAGTCATTGGTGGGTCCTTATATCTGCACGACTTGCGACGGTGGTATACAGAAAATGGCAGTTAGGTTTAGGGGGCTGTCATTGTTGAAGTTGACAACAATGGAGATCGTGGTGGTGAAGGTGATGGCGGGTTTTAGTGGTGCAGTAGTGATGCAGGTGGTGGTGATTGGTGGTGCGGGAGCGAGAAGGTTTATGCGGACTAGGGAGGTAGAAGAAAATTTGGGATGATGAAAAAGAAATAGAAAAGTAGGTAAATTATTTGGAGGATGGAATGATCATGTATAGTGTCATTTACATCCTAAATGGGAAAGGGTGGATTTTCTATGCTCTTCTACATTAAGATATCATGCTTGTAACAAGTTAAAAAGAACATGTGAATGTTAGTGTTTCCAACCAAAATTGGCCCTATTAAGATATTAAGCTAAAAAGAAACAGCCCCTTAGTGTCTTTTTCACTATTTGATCGGACTTAATAGTTTCCAGCTGTTATAAAAAGTATTTGATGTTTATTTGGATTCTTTATGCATGTGCTTTGATAACATATTGGGATTTATCACGCCTTGTCAATGTAGGCTCGTGCAATTGCTTCATTAACATCATCTGCATAGCTAATGTAAGCCTATAAAAGAGATAAATAATACATAAACCTAGTAATCATTAAGTGTTTACATGCCTGTAACTAAGAGTCCACTGAGAGAGTGATACGTGGGAATCGCACCAGGCTTTACCTCTCAAAGGATCTCGAGAAGCTTACAACCCCCACCAGGCAGTGTACCTGATCGCTGTAGTATAGTATAGTGACAAGTACCGGGGGATTGATCGTTCAACTCAGGAATAGTGTCGCTAGGATTAGAAAGCCTAAAAACTAGGTCTAGAGGTGAGGGATGATTCTTTTTGTATTTTTATATTTTTATAAAAGCAATTAAAATCTCGGTTTTGGAAGAGTGGGCAGAATTAGTTGCTAATCAACTAACCTAAATTAACTAAGATGCAATCAAAATAAAATAACAAAAATGAAAATAAAGCTAATTAAACTAGTGTGGTGTAACAATAATGAGGAAAGTTGTGTTTACTGATGCGTGGGAATTGCACCAGGCTTTACCTCTCGAGGGATCTCGAGAAGCTTACAACCCCCACCAAGCAGTGTACCTGATCGTTGTAGTATAGTATAGTGACAAGTACCGGGGGATTGATCGTTCAACTCAGGAATAGTGTCGCTAGGATTATAAAGCCTAAAAACCAGGTCTAGAGGTGAGGGATGATTCTTTTTGTATTTTTATATTTTTATAAAAGCAATTAAAATCTCGGTTTTGGAAGAGTGGGCGGAATTAGTTGCTAATCAACTAACCTAAATTAACTAAGATGCAATCAAAATAAAATAACAAAAATGAAAATAAAGCTAATTAAACTAGTGTGGTGTAACAATAATGAGGAAAGTTGTGTTTATTGATGCGTGGGAATTGCACCAGGCTTTACCTCTCGAGGGATCTCGAGAAGCTTACAACCCCCACCAAGCAGTGTACCTGGTCGTTGTAGTATAGTATAGTGACAAGTACCGGGGGATTGATCGTTCAACTCAGGAATAGTGTCGCTAGGATTATAAAGCCTAAAAACTAGGTCTAGAGGTGAGGGATGATTCTTTTTGTATTTTTATATTTTTATAAAAGCAAGTAAAATCTCGGGTTTTGGAAGAGTGGGCGGAATTAGTTGCTAGCCAACTAACCCAATAACTCAAGATGCAATCAAAATAAAATAACAAAAATGTAAATAAACTAATTAAACTATTGGTGTGAACAATAAATGGGAAAATTGTGTTTACTTAGATTTCATTACTCCCTAGATATCTTTTACAGGTTGATAGTTTGTTACAGTTGCGTGGATGACGGGTTATATTCCTTAACACCAATTGTGGGGTGGCATACGTACTTCCCCAACTCTATAAGCTCCTACTTCACTCCTATTTCGATCCTGCAAGAAGCTCCTAACATGGGATCATTAGAATTCGCTCATGCATTAAATACAACCATAAAAACCTAGTATGCATTGGTTCATGTTTCTTAAGACTTTCAAGCAAGTTACACTATGGAAGTCTGCCAGTTTTCTTAAGCCTAATATCGAAATCATTCATCCGTAACAACTATAAACAAGCAATCAACCCATAATCAACATCTAGGTTTCACTACATCTAAGCAAACACACAAGAGATCTAGCCTAGCATGTTAAGATCAAGACAAGCGTAAGATATATTCAAACAACACATAGACATATTGAATGAATTGAAAGGATATTTATCTTAATTGAACATGAAAGGTTTCAAGGGGTGAAAACCCTTGAAAATACAGATAAAACCATGCTAGGGTTTCTCCAAGTCGTCTCTAGAATTTGTCCTCTCTAATGAATGAAAATTACAAAAGTATATATAGATTTTCCAATGTGACGGCGTCAAGAAGGAATTTCTGACGCCGTCAACCCGCCGCCCATAATAAAATCGGATTGCCAAGATCCAGATCTGACGCCGTAAAGAGTAGTTTTCATCTGGGCCATCATGAGTAATGGGGCCATGACGGCCTATGGTGACGCCGTCATGCCCTAGATTCTGGACCGTCATGGACTCTATCCTCTTCACCTCTTGTTTACCTCTTGACGCCGTCAGTAAGAACTTGGTGACGCCGTCAGGTACTGTTCCCAGCAAGAAAAATTAAGACTTTGCCGTTTTCTTCACTTTTATGCTCCAAAAACGTCCAAAATGCTTCCTTTTCCAGAATTCACTCCAAAAGAACCTAAAATCACAAAAGGAACGATTTAGGGGAATATTTGATCAAATAAATTCAATCCCGGGCTTAAATGACCCCCCTAAAAACGGATCATTTTTCGCCTCATCATATACCCTTACACTTGAGATTTGCTTGTCCTTAAGCAAATGCGCTTTTATTCTAATCAAAATACAAGTTAGGGGTCATTTAACACTAATATAAAAGTAATTACAACAAATAATCGTTCCACTAAAGACCAAAGACAAGCACGGAGGTCATGCACTAGCACATCACAAATAGTGTTTAGATACTCACATCTCTCGAGTGTAATAAAGTATATATCACAATATGGAAATGGAAAACATCTCTCACTACCTGTCATAGCAAAATAGATTACCATAGGCTTGGGAAAGAATCAAACCTCCACCACATGGCGTAAGCGCCTAGGATAAACTATCAAAGAGGTCTTTTAAAGGGTTATAACGATAGGTGTAGGGATATGGAAAACACGGTTTTGTTGGATATAGGCAATCTTTACTGGTGGCGAGTTAATCATCTTGGTTAATTACATGTACAACATGGCGTTGCAAAGCCAAGACTAGACTCGACTTAAGCTAATAAATGAAAAATAACAAAAACATAAAATAAACATAGAATGAAACGGGATGGTAGTCCGTATGTTTTTTTCTCTTTTCTTTTTCTATTTTTTTTTTCTTAATTTTTTTCGTTTTTTTATTATTTTTTTATTTATTTATTTTTTTTTTGCATACACTTTTACCCTACCATCCAAAATAATACATCATAGGGAATGTACATTCCCCTTACACTTGAATTTTTACATACTTTACAATAAACTAATCTAATGACTCGAATTAAGATAATCAAAACACTTGGAGTACTTTTAAGATCAACGCACACATGGGGGTAATAATATGATGTTCTTCCCCATTACTCCATAACATAAGTACTTTACCCATAAGTTCCAATCGTCCCAAAACAATATGTACAAGATATTACTCGACTTAGCAACCATGTAATCAATTAGATAATTAACTAAGGGTTTAAACAAATAACAATAATGCACTAAAGATGAGTGCATACACGGAAGGCTAAGGCGATTTGGGTGTACATTTAAGTGGTGTAACAAATTCTTCCTTTAAGTAAGATGCTTAAAGTTAAAAATGAAAAGATAGGCTCGGAAGGGTGTACTAGGGGTTTCGTGTACTAAAAATGAGTATAACGCTAAGGTGTGGGAAAAATTTGTTGACTTTACTAGCCAAGTAATATGACTTAAATGGTCAAGTAATTATGATACGGGTTTAACACAAGGGTGATCCTAATACCTCTTATCATGTAGTAAATTGTACTACATGAATGTAGTCTCACTAGCGGTCTCGGGATACATCACTAACGCAAGTTCTAGAATCTAAATGCTACCGGTACACTCATAAGCACTAATAATGAATGCTTTTCCTATCAAATCTAAAGGCGAACCTCACATATTTGGGTGGAAAATTTTTCTGAATAGTACGGTTTTGTGCTAGTCATACAATCTCCTATCCATGAGACGCTTGCTATGGCTAAAGTTTCACTCCTAAATGTTGTAAAAAAATTTAAATTTTGCGCTAAAATTACACTAACAAGTATTTCTCTTAGTTTTATTACACACCTACCATCAAACAAACAAACTCAAATGCAAGTATATCCTATAAGGTATCATCATTTACCCTCCCCTTACACTTAGGATAAACATTGTCCCCAATGTTCAATTAAAGAATGTAAAAGTGAAATAGGTAAAAGAATAAAATCAAATACTCCCCTGACTCGTTCGGTGTGGATAGTGTGGTAACAAGGTTAGATCTTCCTCCAAGAAAATGAACAATCAAAGCTTCCCTTCCAGAAATATAAATCATCTTCTTGTCATACATAACCTGTTAAACCTGAGAAAACAAACAAGGCAACTGATGCGTGGGAATCGCAACAGGCTTTACCTCTCGAGGGATCTCGAGAAGCTTACAACCCCCACCAGGCAGTGTACCTGATCGTTGTAGTATAGTATAGTGACAAGTACCGGGGGATTGATCGTTCAGCTTACGAATAGTGTCACTAGGATTAGAAAACCTAATTACTAGTTCTAGAGGTGAGGGATGATTATTTTTGTGTTTTTGTATTTTTTATAAAAGCAAGTAAAATCTCGGGTTTTGGAGGAATGGGCGGAATTAGTTGCTATTCAACTAACCCAAAACTAATATATAATCAAAATAAAATACTGAAAATGAAATTAAACTAAATTATACTAAGGTTGTGAGCAGTAATTGGAGAAGTTGTGTTTACTTAGACTTCACTACTCCCTAGATATCTTTTACACGTTAATTACTTGTTATACTTATATGGATGACGGATTGTATTCCTTAATACCATTCGTGGGGTGGCATACATAACTCCCCAACTCTATGAGCTCTTATCTCCTCCTACACCATGACCCAGCACAACTATAGGGATTGTAAACAGTGGCTCATGCATTAAATAAAACCAATAAAGACCTAGTACGCCTCGGTTCATGTTTCTTAAGACGTTCAAGCATGTTACCATTTGGAGATCTGCCAGTTTTCTTAAGCCTAACATATAAAATCATTCATCCAAGACAAGAATAGACAAGTAATCAACACATAATCAACATCTAGGTTTCATTAGATCTAAGCAAACACAAAAGAGATCTAGCCTAGCATAATGGAATTGAGACAAGAACAAGATATAGACAACCAACACATAGACATATTGATTGAATTAGAAGAACACTTATCTCAATTACAATGCAAGGTATCAAGGGTTTGGAACCCTTGAAAAACCTGTAAAAGATACACCAAATTCGTCTTTAGGGTTTCACCAAAACTTCTCTCTTTTTAATGAAAAAACTAGAAAACTATATATAGGAAAACTAGGCTGACGGCGTCAAGACAACCATGTGACGCCGTCACCTCGCCGCCAAATACTTCCTCGGACAGCCTTGATCTACTTATGACGGCCTATGTGACGCCGTCACCAACCACGGTATTTTATTCTTTGTACTTTGACGCCGTCAGGATGACTTTTGACACCGTCATCAACTACGGTGTTTTATTCTTGATGTCTGACGCCGTCAGGGTATAACTCTTGACGCCGTCACCTAGTGTCTTCAGCATGGAAAATTGATACTTTGCCGTTTTCTTCACTTTTATGCTCCAAAAACGTCCAAAATGGCTTCTTTTCCAGAATTCACTCTCCAAACACCTAAAATCACAAAAGGAACGATTTAGGGCAATATTTGATCAAATAAAGTCGGATTCGGGCTTAAATGACCCCCTAAAAACGGATCATTTTTCGCCTCATCATATACCCTTACACTTAAGATTTGCTTGTCCTCAAGCAAATGAGCTTTTATTCTACTCAAAAGACAAGTTATGGGTCATTTAACACTAATATAAAAGTAATTACAACAAATAATCGTTCCACTAAAGACCAATAGACAAGCACGGAGGTCATACACAAGCACCTCACAAATAGTGTTTAGATACTCACATCTCTCGGGTGTAATAAAGTAATATAACATTATGGAAATGGAAGATATCTCTCACTACCTGTCATAGCAAAATAGATTACCATAGGCTTGGGAAAGGATCAAACCTCCACCACATGGCGTAAGCACCTAGGATAAACTATCAAAGAGGTCTTTTAAAGGGTTGTAACGTTAGGTATAGGGATATGAATTACACGGTTTTGTTGGATAAAGGAAGTTTTACTGGTGGCGAGTTAACAATCTTGGTTAATTGCATGTACAAGATGGCGTTGCTAAGCCAAGACTAGACTCGACTTAAGCTAATAAATGAAAAATAACAAAAACATAAAATAAACATAGAATGAAACGGGATGGTAGTCCGTATGTTTTTTTCTCTTTTTCTTTTTCTATTATTTTTTTCTATTCTTTTTCTTGATTTTTTCGATTTTTTTTTTTTTTTTTTTTTTTTTTTTTTTTTTTTTTTTTTTGCATACACTCTTACCCTACCATCCAAAATAATACATCATAGGGGTATAAGCATTCCCCTTACACTTGAATCTTTACATACTTTACATTAAACTAATCTAATGACTCGAATTAAGAAAATTAAAACACTTGGAGCACTTTTAAGATTAACGTACATATGGGGGTAATAATATGATGTTCTTCCCCATTACTCCATAAAATAAGTACTTACCCATGAGTCCCAATCGTCCCCAAACAATATGTACAAGGATATGACTCGACTTAGCAACCATGTAATCAATTAGAAAGTTAACTTAGGGTTTAACAAATAACAATAATGCACTAAAAATGAGCGCATACACGGAAGGCTAAGGCGATTTGGGTGTACATTTAAGTGGGGTGTAACAAATTCTTCCTTTAAGTAAGATGCTTAAAGTTAGAAACGAAAAGATAGGCTCGGAGGGGTGTACTAGGGGTTTCATGTACTAAAAATGAGTACAACGCTAAGGGGTGTGGGAAAAATTAGTTGACTTAACTAGCCAAGTAATATGACTTAAATGGTCAAGTAATTATGATACGGGTTTAACACAAGGGTGATCCTAATGCCTCTTATCATGTAGAAAATCCTACCACACGAATGTAATCTCACTAGCGGTCTCGGGATGCATCACTAACGCAAGTTCTAGAATCTAAATGCTACCGGTACACTCATAAGCACTAATAGTAAATGCTTTTCCTATCAAATCTAAAGGCGAACCTCACATTTTTGGGTGGAAAATTTTTCTGAATATACGGTTATGTGCTAGTCATACAACCTCCTATCCATGAGACGCTTGCTATGGCTAAAGTTTCACTCCTAAATGTTGTAAAAAATTTTAAATTTGGCGCTAAAATTACACTAACAAGTATTTCTCATAGTTTTATTACACATCTACTATCAAACAAAACAAACTCAAGCGAAAGTGCATATGTAAGGTATCATCTTTTTACCCTCCCCTTACACTTAAGATGAACATTGTCCCCAATGTTCAAGTAAAGAATGTAAAAGTGAAAAAGTAAAGAGAATGAAATCAAATACTCCCCTGATTCGCTCGGTACGGATTATAGGTTGGCCAGGTTAATTCTTCCTCCAAGAAAATGAACAATCAAAGCTTCCCTTCCAGAATATAAATCATCTTCTTGTCATAAATAACCTGTAAATCCTGACAACAATAGACAAGACAACCTCGCGTAAAATCGGCGGCATCCTATATAAGTTACTAAATCCTAGAAAACAAAGTAAGATATAATGCTTGTGGAATGAAGTTTGCAGATTTCCTGGAGATTATAAAACTTAATAATTCACAAAAACCATAAGACTCCGTTAGAAAAACAAAACCGGTAAAATTTCCAGATTTTTAACTCCTGACGCCGTCAAGAGTAATACTCTGACGCCGTCAGAATGGACCTGCAGAAATTCTTATGTTAAGTTTCCGGAAAATTTCTGGAAAAACTTTGTCCTACTTCCTGGAAAATCCTGCAAAACTTCATTATGACTCAATACAAGCATTTGACTATAACAAATACGAATATACATGTTCATTTAATATTGTGGAGAATCATGATCAGTTTGTTTCTTAAAAACATATTTGGGGTTTCCCCTTACACTTATCTTTTGCAAAAATACCTTTAGGTTGAAGTTAAGACTAGGCCAAACAACATAGTAAAGTATTTCCACATTTTATTTTAGAAACATGATTAACCAACAATAAAAATAAAACATGCATACGGAAGCAAATAAGAATCAAACAAATAAAATCACACAAAACATGGGTTGCGTCCCAAGAAGCGCTTGTTTTTGTTCGAGTCACGAGCCTGACTCAACCCTTATTTCACGGATAAAGGTGAGGCTTTCCCTACACTTAGGATTAAGTGCGGGTGAAAGTAGCGATACACACCCTTAGGGTGTAAATATGCCTCGTGAGGAAAGAGTGGTGGATGAATTGTATGCTCAAAGATGCGGGATTCTATCATCATAGCCTTACCTAATTCAATTGGGTTAGTGGGTGAATTAAGATTTTCTCCTAGAAAGGGATCATTTTCTATCAATTTCAAGAGACTCCTAGTTGGGAATCCATCTTGATCTAATAAACCCGGTTTAAACCCATAATGTGTTTTGTGATCAATCATGAATGGGTGATGTAAGCATGTAAGGTTATGTTCCACTCCTATATTGGCTTCCTCTCTACAAGGCTTAGAGTCCACTACCTTTATCCTAAGACTACCCGGACTATATAGTTTGATGGGTGGATCGGAACCTATCTCAATTCCTAAATTCTCATCCAAGGATGGAAGATTAGGTAACAGTTTTGGTTAAGGCTCCGGTTCATCAAAACTAGGAACTTCCCTAGAACTAAAAGTAAGGTTATCATTATAAGCATTCAAACCTATATCCTCTAGTTGTGTTTGGTCCAAGGGTTCTACCTCTATTGGGGTTCCTATAGTCTCTTCTACTTCTTCCGGGTAAGTCACGGGCGGTGTGTGTGCCTCAAATGATGGTAGGATTTGTGGGGTACTTGGTGGGCTTACGTTACTTACCTCATCCTCCATTTTATCTAGATTACCTATGTGTTTGCTTTGTACTATGGCTTTAGGTGACATCCACACAGGTATCCCTAAGTAATCATCCCCAGATAAACTTCCTGTTTGCTCCATCAAACTTGTTTTTGATTGATTTGTGATGTTGTTTGTTGGGTTGTCTACTCTATAATAATATTGAGCACAGTCTTCTAAGGTATCCCATGCTTCTTCAGCACTTAATTCCCTAGGGCCCCCATTGGCAAAATCATCAATGCACATTTGGTCACATCGGCTGACACGATAGTAAAAGGTTTCGGTTAGGGATGCTAAAGAGAAACTATGATGAGGGAATTTTCGAAGTAAAATTTTAAAACGAGTCCATGCATCATATATGGGTTCATCTCGATATTGTTTGAAATTCGAGATGTCAATAGGGTAGAATGGCCTTTGTGGTTGGTGGTATGGTGGATTCGCGTACTCCATAATGGTGAACGGAAGAATCAATGGAAATTACGAACAAACACACAAAGAAAAAGATAGACTAAAGAAAACCTAGAAAATAAAAATAAAATCTTACTAGAAAGGAATCTAGCAAGTAGACCTAATAAAAAGAAATCCTAACCTAGACAATCACTATTCCCCGGCAGCGGCGCCAAAAACTTGATGCGTGGGAATCGCAACAGGCTTTACCTCTCGAGGGATCTCGAGAAGCTTACAACCCCCACCAGGCAGTGTACCTGATCGTTGTAGTATAGTATAGTGACAAGTACCGGGGGATTGATCGTTCAGCTTAGGAATAGTGTCGCTAGGATTAGAAAACCTAATTACTAGTTCTAGAGGTGAGGGATGATTATTTTTGCGTTTTTGTATTTTTTATAAAAGCAAGTAAAATCTCAGGTTTTGGAGGAATGGGCGGAATTAGTTGCTATTCAACTAACCCAAAACTAATATATAATCAAAATAAAATACTGAAAATGAAATTAAACTAAATTATACTAAGGTTGTGAGCAGTAATTGGAGAAGTTGTGTTTACTTAGACTTCACTACTCCCTAGATATCTTTTACACGTTAATTACTTGTTATACTTGTATGGATGACGGATTGTATTCCTTAATACCATTCGTGGGGTGGCATACATAACTCCCCAACTCTATGAGCTCTTATCTCCTCCTACACCATGACCCAGCACAACTATAGGGATTGTAAACAGTGGCTCATGCATTAAATACAACCAATAAAGACCTATTACGCCTCGGTTCATGTTTCTTAAGACGTTCAAGCATGTTACCATTTGGAGATCTGCCAGTTTTCTTAAGCCTAACATATAAAATCATTCATACAAGACAAGAATAGACAAGTAATCAACACATAATCAACATCTAGGTTTCATTAGATCTAAGCAAACACAAAAGAGATCTAGCCTAGCATAATGGAATTGAGACAAGAACAAGATATAGACAACCAACACATAGACATATTGATTGAATTAGAAGAACACTTATCTCAATTATAATGCAAGGTATCAAGGGTTTGGAACCCTTGAAAAACCTGTAAAAGATACACCAAATTCGTCTTTAGGGTTTCACCAAAACTTCTCTCTTTTT
The DNA here is from genome assembly GCA_030686995.1 of Artemisia argyi. Classification (NCBI taxonomy): domain Eukaryota; kingdom Viridiplantae; phylum Streptophyta; class Magnoliopsida; order Asterales; family Asteraceae; genus Artemisia; species Artemisia argyi. Next base: position 306,694,735 of record CM060709.1, read on the forward strand.
AATGAAAAAACTAGAAAACTATATATAGGAAAACTAGGCTGACGGCGTCAAGACAACCATGTGACGCCGTCACCTCGCCGCCAAATACTTCCTCGGACAGCCTTGATCTACTTATGACGGCCTATGTGACGCCGTCACCAACCACGGTATTTTATTCTTTGTACTTTGACGCCGTCAGGATGACTTTTGACGCCGTCATCAACTACGGTGTTTTATTCTTGATGTCTGACGCCGTCAGGGTATAACTCTTGACGCCGTCACCTAGTGTCTTCAGCATGGAAAATTGATACTTTGTCGTTTTCTTCACTTTTATGCTCCAAAAACGTCCAAAATGGCTTTTTTTCCAGAATTCACTCTCCAAACACCTAAAATCACAAAAGGAACGATTTAGGGCAATATTTGATCAAATAAAGTCGGATTCGGGCTTAAATGACCCCCTAAAAACGGATCATTTTTCGCCTCATCTGCAACCTCGCGTAAAATCGGCGGCAATCTATATATACTAATAAATCCTAGAAAACAATGTAAGATATAATGCTTGTGGAATGAATGTTTGCAAATTTCCTGGAGTTTATAAAACTAAAGAATTAACAAAAACTTGAAGACTCCGTTAGAAAAACAAAACTAGGTTAATTTCCAGAATTTTACACATGACGCCGTCAGGAATTAATTCCTGACACCGTCAGAAGTGATCTGCAGAAATCCTTACGTTAAGTTTCCGGAAAATTTCTAGAAAAACTTATGTCCTACTTCCTGGAAAATCCTGCAAAACATCATTATGACTCGATACAAGCATTTGACTCTAACAAATACGAATATACATGTTCATTTAATATTGTGGATAATCATGATCAATTTTGTTTCTTAAAAACATATTTTGAATTTCCCCTTACACATATTTTTTGCGAAATACCTTTGGATGAAGTTAGGACGAGTCAAACGACAAAATAAAGTATTTTCACCATTTTAGTTTTGAAACATGATCTACCAACAATAAAAATAAAGCATGCATACGGAAACAAATAACAATCAAACAAATAAAAATCACACAAAGCATGGGTTGCCTCCCAAGAAGCGCTTTTCTTTATTTACGAGTCTTATAGTTAGACTCAAGGTCATGGGCAATTACGTGACCTCATCGTTGGTCTCATCCACCGATTGAAAATGCTCTTTATAGAGACCAACCACCTTCTTCTTAATTGCACCTATGATTCTATTGGCAAATTCCTTATCAACTCTATATTTTGGTCCTAGAATCAAGCAATCCTTATAGAAAAGGCTCTTCTTCTCCCATACATTTTCCATGCCCTTTTTCTTATCCTCTTCATTGATGTCCTCGAAAGCACCAATGTTATCCATGTCAAATCGAGGCACAAAACGAAATTCTTTCATTCTATTAGGCATCCTATGAGTGATCCTACCGGTGTCACTAGCAAATCGGATTGTCCCTTCTATCTCATCATATTCTAACTTGGACTCTTCAACAAATGGTTTACCAAACATAACATGGGATAAGCGACAATCAATAACACTAGCTAGGTCTTCAACAACCATAAAGTCAGTGATATAAGTAAAGTTCCCAACAAAGACATGTAGACCTTTAATTCTCCCGACAAAGTTACAAACTCCACCGGGATATTTGGGATCTCTTCTAGGTCCAAGTCTTGTTTTCACTATATCATTATAGACACTTGAGGACATAATGTTGATTGGAGATTTAAAATCAATGTAAGCATTGTCAATGTGTTTATACCCAATCATACATGGTATCTTAGCATTCTTAGGATCGCCTCTCTTTATCTTAGATTCGATTCTAGTGAAAGGAGGTCGAGGATTATCAACAAAATTATTATAGTACGCAATCTCCTCCTTAGTGGGGTATAGATTAAAATAGTCATCTAGCTTTGGATCAATCTCCCCTTTTCCAAGTTCCTCAACAACATCCTTAAAATCTTTAGTTCCTAGGTCCTTATTTGAATACAAGGCGGTCGCTAGGTCACTAAATACATGGTCGAGTTCAACATTAATAAACCTATTAAGCTCCCTAAGTTCCCTAATCTCACTCTCAATTTGTTCACGTAACAAAGCCACTTTTCAAGGGGAAAGGGGTGGATTCGCGTTTTCCATAATGGTCCACGGAATAGTCAATGAATTTATTTTACTAAAAAAGGCACGAAGAAAAAGATAGACTAAAGAAAACCTAAAAATAAAAATAAAATCTTACTAGAAAGGAATCTAGCAAGTAGACCTAATAAAAAGAAATCCTAACCTAGACAATAACTATTCCCCGGGCTGCGACGCCAAAAACTAGATGCGTGGGAATTGCACCAGGCTTTACCTCTCGAGGGATCTCGAGAAGCTTACAACCCCCACCATGCAGTGTACCTGATCGTTGTAGTATAGTATAGTGACAAGTACCGGGGGATTCATCGTTCAACTCAGGAATAGTGTCGCTAGGATTAGAAAGCCTAAAAACTAGTTCTAGAGGTGAGGGATGATTCTTTTTGTATTTTTATATTTTTATAAAAGCAAGTAAAATCTCGGGTTTTGGAAGAGTGGGCGGAATTAGTTGCTAGCCAACTAACCCAATAACTAAAGATGCAATCAAAATAAAATAACAAAAATGTAAATAAACTAATTAAACTAGTGGTGTGAACAATAAATGGGAAAATTGTGTTTACTTAGATTTCATTACTCCCTAGATATCTTTTGCAGGTTGATAGTTTGTTACAGTTGCGTGGATGACGGGTTATATTCCTTAATACCAATTGTGGGGTGGCGTACGTACTTCCCTAACTCTATAAGCTCCTACTTCACTCCTATGTCGAGCCTGCAAGAAGCTCCTAACATGGGATCATTAGAATTCGCTCATGCAATAAATACAACCATAAAAACCTAGTACGCATTGGTTCATGTTTCTTAAGACGTTCAAGCAAGTTACACTATGGAAGTCTGCCAGTTTTCTTAAGCCTAACATCGAAATCATTCATCCGTAACAACTATAAACAAGCAATCAACCCATAATAAACATCTAGGTTTCACTACATCTAAGCAAACACAAAAGAGATCTAGCCTAGCATGTTAAAATCAAGACAAGCGTAAGATATATTCAAACAACACATAGACATATTGAATTAATTGAAAGGATACTTATCTTAATTGAACATGAAAGGTTTCAAGGGGTGAAAACCCTAGAAAATACTGATAAAATCGTGCTAGGGTTTCTCCAAGTCGTCCCTAGAATTTTTCCTCTCTAATGAATGAAAATTACAAAAGTATATATAGATTTTCCAATGTGACGGCTTCAAGAAGAAAATTCTGACGCCGTCAACCCGCCGCCCATAATAAAATCGTATTGCCTAGATCCAGATCTGACGCCGTCAAGAGTAGTTTTCCTCTGGGCCGTCATGAGTAATGGGGCCATGACTGCCTATGGTGACGCCGTCATGCCCTAGTGTAAAAACCTTCTGGATCGTCATGGACTCTATCCTCTTCACCTCTTGTTTACCTCTTGACGCCGTCAGTAAGAACTTGGTGACGCCGTCAGGTACTGTTCCCAGCAAGGAAAATTAAGACTTTGCCGTTTTCTTCACTTTTATGCTCCAAAAACGTCCAAAATGCTTCTTTTTCCAGAATTCACTCCAAAAGTACCTAAAATCACAAAAGGAACGATTTAGGGCAATATTTGATCAAATAAATTCAATTCCGGGCTTAAATGACCCCCTAAAAACGGATCATTTTTCGCCTCATCATTTACTTAGGTTTCATTACTCCCTAGATATCTTTTACAGGTAGATAATTTGTTACAATTGCATGGATGACGGGTCGTATTTCTTAATACTAGTCGTAGGGCCATGTACAATATTCCTTAACTCTATAGGATCCTACTTCACTCCTATGTCGAGCCGTTAGAAGCTCCTAACATGGGATCATTAGAATTCTCCTACGCAATAAATACAACCAAAAATCATAGTACACCTCTGATCATTTTTCTTAAGACGTTCAAGCATGTCACCAATGGAAGTCTGCCAGTTTTCTTAAGCCTAACATCGAATACAATCATCCATAACAACTATAAACAAACAATTAACCCATAATTAACATCTAGGTTTTACTACATCTAAGCAAACACACAAGAGATCTAGCCAAGCATGTTAAATTGAAGACAAGTGTAAGATATATTCAAGCAACACATAGACATATTGATTGAATTGAAAGAATACTTATCTCAATTGAACATAAGAGGTTTCAAAGGGTAAAAACCCTTGAAAAAGCTGTGAAAATCGGACTAGGATTTCTCTCCAAAGTTACACCCTAAAAGTTACACCCTAATGAATGAAAATTGCAAAACTATATATAGATTTTATAGGGTGATGGCGTCAAGAAGAAAATTCTGACGCCGTCAACTCTCCACCTATAATGAAATCGGATTGCCTAGATCCACTTTTGATGCCGTCATGTGTAATTTTGTTTTGGGCCGTCACTAACATTTGGACAATGACGGCCTATGGTGACGCCGTCATGTCCATAGTACAAAACTCTCTGGACCGTCATGGACTTCATCCACTTCCACCTCTTGTATTATTCTTGACGCCGTCATTAAGAAACTTCTGACGCCGTTAGGTACTGTTCCCAGCAAGGAAAATTAAGACTTTGCCGTTTTCTTCACTTTTATGCTCCAAAAACGTCCAAAATGCTTCCTTTTCCTGAATTCACTCCAAAAGTACCTAAAATGACAAAAGGAACGATTTAGGGAAATATTTGATCAAATAAATTCGAATCCAGGCTAAAATGACCCCCTAAAAATGGTTCATTTTTCGCCTCATCAAATACCCTTACACTTGAGATTTTCTTGTCCTCAAGCAAATGCGCTTTTATTCTAATCAAAATACAAGTTAGGGGTCATTTAACACTAATATAAAAGTAATTACAACAAATAATCGTTCCACTAAAGACCAAAGACAAGCACGGAGGTCATATACTAGCACCTCACAAATAGTGTTTAGATACTCACATCTCTCGGGTGTAATAAAGTATATATCACAATATGGAAATGGAAAACATCTCTCACTACCTGTCATAGCAAAATAGATTACCATAGGCTTGGAAAAGGATCAAACCTCCACTACTTGGCGTAAGCACCTAGGATAAACTATCAAAGAGGTCTTTTAAAGGGTTATAACGTTAGGTGTAGGGATACGGAATACACGGTTTTGTTGGATACAGGCAATATTTACTGGTGGCGAGTTAATCATCTTGGTTAATTACATGTACAATATGGCGTTGCTAAGCCAAGACTAGACTCGACTTAAGCTAATAAATGAAAAATAACAAAACATAAAACAAACATAGAATGAAACGGGATGGTAGTCCGTATGTTTTTTCTTTTTTTTTTTTTTTTTTTTTTTTTTTTTTTTTTTTTTTGCGTACACTCTTACCTTACCATCTAAAATAATACATCATAGGGAATGAACATTCCCCTTACAATTGAATTTTTACATACTTTACAATAAACTAATCTAATGACTCGAATCAAGATAATCAAAACACTTAGAGTACTTTTAAGATTAACGCACATATGGGGGTAATATATGATGTTCTTCCCCATTACTCGATAACATAAGTACTTTACCCATGAGTCCCAATTGTCCCAAAATAATATGTACAAGATATGACTCGACTTAGCAACCATGTAATAATTTAGATAATTAACTAAGGGTTTAAACATATAACAATAATGCACTAAAGATGAGTGCATACACGGAAGGCTAATGCGATTTGGGTGTTCATTTAAGTGGGTTGCAACAAATTCTTCCTTTAGTAAGATGCTTAAAGTTAGAAACGAAAAGATAGGCTCGGAGGGGTGTACTAGGGGTTTCGTGTACTAAAAATGAGTACAACGCTAAGGTGTGGGAAAAATTAGTTGACTTTACTAGCCAAGTAATATGACTTAAATGGTCAAGTAATTATGATACGGGTTTAACACAAGGGTGATCCTAATGCCTCTTATCATGTAGTAAATCCTACTACACGAATGTAGTCTCACTAGCGGTCTCGGGATGCATCACTAACGCAAGTTCTAGAATCTAAATGCTACCGATACACTCGTAAGCACTAATAGTAAATGCTTTTCCTATCAAATCTAAAGGCGAACCTCACATATTTAGGTGGAAAATTTTTCTGAATGGTACGGTTTTGTGCTAGACATACGACTCCTATCCATGAGACGCTTGCCAAGGCTAAAGTTTCACTCCTAAATGTTGTAAAAAATTTTAAATTTGGCGCTAAAATTACACTAACAAGTATTTCTCTTAGTTTTATTACACACCTAACATCAAACAAACAAACTCAAGTGCAATTGTATCCTATAAGGTATCATCATTTACCCTCCCCTTACACTTAGGATGAACATTGTCCCCAATGTTCAATTAAAGAATGTAAAAGTAAAACAGGTAAAAGAATGAATGCAAATACTCCCTTGATTCGTTCGGTGTGGATAGTGTGGTAACAAGGTTAGATCTTCCTCCAAGAAAATGAACATTCAAAGCTTCCCTTCTAGAAAAATAAATCATCTTCATGTCATACATAACCTGTTAAACCTGAGAAAACAAACAAGGCAACCTCGCGTAAAATTGGCGGCAATCTATATATACTAACAAGTCCTAGAAAGCAAATTAAGATATAATGCTTGTGGAATGAATGTTTGCAGATTTCCTAGAGTTTAAAAAACTAAAGAATTAACAAAAACTTTAAGACTCCGTTAGAAAAACAAAACTAGCAAAATTTCCAGAATTTTACACATGACGCGGTCAGGAATTAATTTCTGACGCCGTCAGAAATGACCTACAGAAATCTTTATGTTAAGTTTCCAGAAAATTTCTGGAAAAACTTATGTCCTACTTCCTGGAAAATCCTGCAAAACATCATTATGACTCGATACAAGCATTTGACTCTAACAAATACTAATACACATGCCCATTTAATATTGTGGAGAATCATGATCAATTTTGTTCTTAAAAACAAATTTGGGGTTTCCCCTTACACTTATCTTTTTGCAAAATACCTTTATATGAAGTTAAGACGAAGTTAAACGACAAAATAAAGCATTTTCACAATTTTAGTTTGAAACATGATCTACCAACAATAAAAAGAAAGCATGCATACGGAAACAAATAACAATCAAACAATTAAAAATCACACAAAACATGGGTTGCCTCCCAAGAAGCACTTTTCTTTATTTTAGGAGTCTTGTAGTTAGACTCAAGGTCATGGGCTATCGTGTGTCGCTTATGCTCACATATCAAAGGGTGAGCCATCTAATAGTCTCCTCATTTTTCTTATAGTTTTCACTTAGCTCTAAACATCCGCGATAATACCTTTTATTTTTTTCATGAGGATATTTAAGCCCTTTTCTTTTATCATTCTCACTTAGCATTTCTAGGGGTGGATACCTACTACATTTTTCCATGGAAAAACCCTTGAACCTAGGGTGTGCACGGGGCATTTGGTAGACAAAATCATCATCCCCATCCGAGAATGTAATTAACCCTTCCATAATTTTTTCATCAAGGTTGGTTAACCTTTTGAAGGGTTTCCAAAACATAACTTGGGTTAACTTACTATCAATAAATTCTCCTAGATTCTCCATAACCATGAACTCAACTAGATAAACAAAGCTTCCAACAAACACATGTAGTGCCATTGCTCTAGCAATAATATTATCACCTTTGTATTCTAACTCATCTACCATAATTTTATTGTATTCACTACGCTAGATTATGATCATTTGTAGAGATGAGTTAAGGTAGGCATCAAAGCTCCTCAATTCAATCTTACAAGGAAATTGCATATTAAATGAGCTATCATTCTCAATCCTTGTTCTAGAGTTGACATACCTAAGAGGGTCCACTTCATCTTCCATCCTATCCTCATTAATTACGTCACCATCATCTAGGTCCTCATCGGAGTCTGAATAGTAAAAAGGACTAGCCCTATAGTCATCATCATGGTCAGACTCATCCATTTCAGAATTATTGTCAAAGTGATGGTTAGGTGAGAGGTTAGGTGTAGGGCTGTAAACGAACTGAACGTTCAGTGAACATTTCATGAACCGTTCGGTAAAAAGTTCGTTTATGTTCGTTCGTTTATTAAATGAACGAACATGAACAATATTTTACGTTCGTTTAGTTAAATGAACGATCATGAACAAAAGTCTCGTTCATTAATTTATGTTCGTGAATGTCTGATTAGGCGTTCATAAAAGTTCGTTTATGTTTATCTATCTATTTATGTTCATATATCATATATTTTAATTGTATAATTTTAAAAATTGGTTTGTTCAAACAAAACAACACTTATAAAACAATATATTATGAAGAATTCGATAAAGTTTAAGTTTGTTTGTCTATTTTCATTTATGTTCGATCGTTTATGTTCGTTTAGCGTTCGTTTAGTGTCTTAATGAATGAACATAAACGAACATGAACATTTCATTTTCTTAATAAACGAACATGGACAAGAAAATTTGTCCGTTTAAGCGTCCGTGTTCGTTTATTTGTCCGGTTAAAATTAAATGAACGAACATGAACAGGGTTCCGTTCGTGTTCGTCTAGTCCGTTTACAGCCCTAGTTAGGTGGGTTCTCATTTTCCACTAAAGGGATTGGGGCGGGCATTTGGAAAATCCTATGAAGAAAAACACGAATAACAGGAATCAAATGATCAATGCTATTGTTATCCATCGAGATAGTATACGAACAAAGGAAACAAAGAAATAAGATAGACTAAAGAAAACCTAGAAATCAAAATAAAATCTTACTAGAAAGGAATGTAGCAAGTAGACCTAATAAAAATAAATCCTAACCTAGACAATAACTATTCCCCGGGCTGCGGCGCCAAGAACTTGATACGTGGGAATCGCACCAGGCTTTACCTCTCAAGGGATATCGAGAAGCTTACAACCCCCACCAGGCAGTGTACCTGATCATTGTAGTATAGTATAATAACAAGTATTGGGGGATTGATCATTCAACTCAGGAATAGTGTCGCTAGGATTAGAAAGCCTAAAAACTAGGTCTAGAGGTGAGGGATGATTCTTTTTGTATTTTTTATATTTTTATAAAAGCAATTAAAATCTCAGTTTTGGAAGAGTGGGCGGAATTAGTTGCTAATCAACTAACCCAAATTAACTAAGATGCAATCAAAATAAAATAACAAAAAATGAAAATAAAGCTAATTAAACTAGTGTGGTGTAACAATAATGAGGAAAGTTATGTTTACTTAGGTTTCATTACTCCCTAGATATCTTTTACAGGTTGATAATTTGTTACAATTGCATGGATGACGGGTCGTATTCCTTAATACTAGTCGTAGGACCGTGTACAATATTCCCTAACTCTATAGGATCCTACTTCACTCCTATGTCGAGCCGTTAGAAGCTCCTAACATGGGATCACTAGAATTCTCCTACGCATTAAATACAACCAAAAATCATAGTACACCTCTGATCATGTTTCTTAAGAGGGTCAAGCATGTCACCAATGGAAGTCTGTCAGTTTTCTTAAGCCTAACATCGAATACAATCATCCGTAACAACTATAAACAAACAATCAACCCATAATTAACATCTAGGTTTCACTATATCTAAGCAAACACACAAGAGATCTAGCCAAGCATGTTAAATTGAAGACAAGTGCAAGATATATTCAAGCAACACATAGACATATTGATTGAATTGAAAGAGTACTTATCTTAATTGAACATAAGAGGTTTCAAAGGGTAAAAACCCTTGAAAAAGTTGTTAAAATCGGACTAGGGTTTCTCTCCAAAGTTACACCCTAATGAATGAAAATTGCAAAACTATATATAGATTTTACAGGGTGACGGCGTCAAGAAGAAAATTCTAATGCCGTCAACTCGCCACCCATAATGAAATCGGATTGCCTAGATCCACTTTTGACGCCGTCATGTGTAATTTTGTTCTGGGCCGTCACTAACATTTGGACCATGACGGTCTATGGTGACGCCATCATGTCCATAGTACAAAACTCTCTGGACCGTCACGGACTTCATCCACTTCCACCTCTTGTATTACTCTTGACATCGTCATTAAGAAACTTCTGACGCCGTCAGGTACTCTTCCTAGCAAGGAAAATTAAGACTTTGCCGTTTTCTTCACTTTTATGCTCCAAAAACGTCCAAAATGCTTCCTTTTCCAGAATTCACTCCAAAAGTACCTAAAATGACAAAAGGAACGATTTAGGACAATATTTGATCAAATAAATTCAAATCCGGGCTAAAATGACCCCCTAAAAACGGTTCATTTTTCGCCTCATCAGAGAGAATAGATTTTAGCACTCATCTTATACATCTAAGCAATTAAACGTGTGTCAAGTTTTCCTACTATCGGTTAGGCCTCTTATCTGCATCTGTCTTCTATCTATGTATGTGTGTGCCATTCGTTCCCTTGTTTTGTTTTATTAATTCTTTTATTTACTATTCACTTAATCTACAAAATCGTGCGTTAAGATTAGGTTATTAGAACTAACTTAGAATTAAAATACTGATAGATATATAGGCGTTCACGTTCCACTCTTAGTGTTCGACACTCTACTTACCAACTAGCTACATTGATCGGGTACACTTGATAAGGATTTATTTGATACATTTTAAGGGGTTATTTAAGCCTAAAATCATGTTTATATGAACAAATATTGCCTCAAATTGTTTCTTTTTGCATTTTAGGTACTTGGGACAAGAAATCTGGAAATTGGAGCTTTTTAGACGTTTTTGGGTAAAAAAGAGAAAAAAAATAACAAAGTCGCGAAAAACCTATCAGGAATGAAGACCTGACGGCATCACGTTATACCTTGTGACGCCGTCAGCCTCTAATCTTAGAGCTAGAAGATTTGACACATGATGCTTCAGAAACTTTTGAGGATTTTACACCTGACGGCGTTAGGTGTAGTTAAAAGATGGATGTCACTTGTTAAAGTTATTAGAGACGGCTCAGAAGGCTTAAAGAGTGACGGCGTCAGATATAACCTGACGGCATCAGAAGATAAAGAGTGACAGCGTCAGAAGGTCGACTTGCACAAAAAAAAAACCTAATTACGGCGGTCTGACGGCGTCATGATCTATAACCTGGCGCCGTCAACTTTGAAAATCTATATATACTTTTTGATTTTTCATTCATTAGTGTGACACTTTGGAGACTCAAACCCTATATGAATTTGACACTTCTTGTAAGGCTTTTACAGCCTCTTTTCACTCATGTTTAATTGAAGTTAAGTTTTCTTTTAATCATTCAATATGTCTATGTGTTATTTGATTACTTGTTTATCTTTTCTTCCTTCTAACATGCTAGCTTAATTTACTTAGTGTTTGCTTAGATCTAATGAAACCTAGTTATTGATTATTGTTGCTTTGTCTGTTGTTTAGTTGATTGATTCATGTTAGGCTAAGAAAACTGGATGATTTCCTTTGTGTAACTAGCTTGAACGTCTTAGAAAACGTAACCATATGTGCAATATAGGTTTTTCTCATTGTATTTAATGCATGTGTTGATGTTATTGATCCTATGATTTCGTAATTAACTTACGGTTGTAGGTGAAATTGATATTCATAGAGTTGGGGAATTTAGCACGGCCCCACGACTGGTATTAAGGAATACAGCGCTTCAACTAAAATAACTACACTGTGACATTCACTTTTCTTGTTATTTTAATTTTTGTAAACACGTTTATCTCACCATAAGTAGTTCACCACATTTACTTTTCTTGTTATTTTAATTTTTGTTATTTATAATTAGCTTTTTGGGTTAGTTGATTAGCAACTAATTCCGCCCACTCATCTAAAAACTGAGATTTTTACCTGCTTTTATAAAGTATAAAAATACAAAAAGAATCATCCCCCACCTTTAGGCTTAAATCGTCATACACTTCAACCTAACGAAACTATTCCTCTAGAGAACGATCAATCCCCCGGACATACCTATACTACACTACAACGACCAGGTATACTTCCTGGAGGATTGCAAGCTTCTCAAGATCCATTGAGAAGTAAAACCTTTTGCGTGGCCACAATCCACGCATCAAGTTTTTGGCGCCGCTGCATCGGGGAATAGTTATTGCTTAGGTTTGATTTCTATCTCGTTTAAGTCTACTCACTAGATTCCTATCAAATGAGATTTTTATTTTCTTATATATTTTTCTTTGGTCTATCTTTTTCTTTGTGATTTTGTTCGTAAATCTCCTCATTTGCCATCATGGTGAATGATGGAATCTTTTATCCCGCTGTCCAGCCATAACCACCACCACAAGACCCACAAAACCACCAAGACCCACCCGAACAACCTAAAGCCCGCACTTTAGGTAAATACTCTCGACCTAGCTACCAACGCTATCGAAACATCATTGAGCTCCCCCAAAGATCTAATGTGTCTCCCTTGTGATCCGACACCATCTGGTTGGTGCAAAGCGGATGTGCATTGCATGGACTTCATTTCGAAGATCCAAACCAACATCTCAAGGATTTCCTTAAAATCGTTGATTTCATAGACTTTGATGTTGAAACTCAAGAGACGACACGCTTGCGTCTCTTTCAATTCTCTCAACGTGACCAAGCTAGTCAATGGCTTGAGCATTTACCCGCGGGATCCATCACCTCTTGGGATGATCTCACTTCTCGTTTCCTCGCTCAATTTTTCTCATTGGGAAGAACCACTAAGCTAAGGAATGACATTTTGATGTTCCAACAACGTCAAGGTGAAACTCTTTATGAAGCATGGACTCGTTTCAAGAACATACTCCAAAAAGTCCCTCATCATGGCATTGATCTTTAGCTTGTTAATGAAAGGATTCTAAGTTGATTATAAGTAGAATAAAAATTGCATGGTACTTTTACCTTTATTCCCTATGTCTTCAACCACAACCACTTCATTCTATGCCTTTTTTCTTAAATCTTCAAGAATCTCATCTATCATTTCATCTGTAATGTTCTTATATCCCCATATTTATCATGAATTACATCCATGATTTCATTTTTGATTATCTTTTATCCCATTCCTTTTTATAAGCCACACTTTCATCTATAAATATAGCCAAAATGAAAGAATAATAGACTATTTTATACTAAACAGAGGAGTTGGAATGAACTGCTAAATTTGATCACTTATATAGAATAAAACATAAGACACAGCACATACAACTACTGGTGTAGATCTAAACCTCACACTAGATAACCAAGGAGTTCATTACATGAAGACATCACCAAGAAACAATGTAAAACTCCAATTTCAATGGGGTTGTTAGACAGTCAGCTACATATTCATCTTACTGTCACTAATGTCTACAAACTTTCTATATCATTCCTTACAAGTCTATAAACGCAATGAATAATAATTTGACATCACTCACAGCAAGGAGTAACCCATGAATACTTCCCACCTATGACTACATGTCCCTTTAATCTACCTAAACTTTGAAAACCTATATGCAACTTCATCCTCACACATAAGAAGGAAGGAATGCGACTGTTTCCAAACACCCTTTTTTTAACGACATTTTTTTCACACCTTATACCACCTATCTCATAATATTTCTCACAAATGCCTCTAGTGAGTCTTGAACCAACAACCTCTAGGTTGGTGGGTAACTCACATACCACTAGACCAAAGGCCTTTGTTTTCCAAACACCCTTTTAAGCCATTGAAGGAATGTTATTTTTTTAAGTTTTTCAAACCAAATATCAATACATAGAAGGAAAGCTACTGTTTTATAAAGATTTTTAATCTCTGATGTGGAAGTTTGATTCCCACTCTTGGTCTCACCTAAGATCTAAGGCCCTCGTTAACTGGGGCAAAATAGAACTGATGGTCAGTACCTCAGGATAGGGGAGATTGTTTTGGTTCGTGCACATTAGAAATAGCCATGAATGGTTGTCTTATCGTGACTTGAAAGATCTTGCCTCAGTGTTGATTCCTTCTCGCTTGCTTGAGTTCAAGTAAGAAAGTAAAAGTTCAGTCCTTACAGTTTTGCTATCCCACTGCCAAAAAGAAGACAACAACAATAAGCTCAAAAGCTAACAAGGAAAACCAACCAATAATTCCTATAACATAAGTTATCTAGATTTAATTAGAAACAATCAATTGAACTATCAAACATATAGATTATAATGTACATTATGATCTAGTCACTGTCCTTTAACCATCTCGAATTAAACTCAAGCAATTATGGTTCTTGGTGAAATGGGGGGAAAATAGCAGATATTAGAGTTAAACACTTAGGTTTTCTATTTTGAAGAGTTTAGTTTGGTGGGTGAAAAGCAAATGGTCGTGGTAGAGATTGACGATTTCTCAGATTGAAGATGTGGATAAGGAAGTCATTTGTGTTTGTGTTTAGTTTGAAGTTCTATATGTTTGATTGAAGATGTGGGTGAGGAAGTCATTTGCGTTTATGTTTTGTTTGAAGTTCTATATGTTTGTGTCAGGGGGTAGACGAAGACCAAATGGCAAAGGCGAAGACTTTATGCAATTAACTAGGCTATGAAGTACAAAACAAATGGGAAATGACAAATTTTTCCTAACGTGAAGTGCACGTAAGGGGGTCAAAGGTGAAGACTAACGAGCTTTAGTCAAAGGGACTATTGGTGATGAGAAATGGAGATGTTGGTGGATGGTTGGCAGACTTGTTTTGAATTTGGGACGAACAATGCATTTAGGGTACAAGTTTAGGGACGAACAGTATATTTTACTCTTGAATTTATAAACTATTTATTTAAATGTAATATTTTTATTTTTTTAAAACTTCGCTTTTTTAATATATGTTTAAAGACATTTTACAAAAAATCCGTAAAATAAAATTAACAAATGAAAAATTCGCTACTTAGATTATTATATTTTTGTTCTTCATTCGTTTCTCTATTCTTTCATTTTAACTCAGAATAGTAAGACCATTCAAATTTAACTACGCGAGTAACCGTGCATAGCAACGGAAATTCCTAACGGCAAACAATTATAGATCACTACAACATTGACCACAATTGGAGGGGACATTTTTAGAAGAAAATTTTGGCGGGATAAAGCAATTGTTAGGACGGAAAACTGGAAAACACTTTTAGCGGGGACATGTCCCAGCCAAAAGGTTGCCACTGTGCACCTAACCTTTTGGCGGGGACGTGTCCCCGCTAAAAGTAATGGCGGGGAAAAAAATCCGAGAACAATTAAGAGTTACGGGTTTGGTCAAATTTTGTCAAATATCAAAAATATTTTCGGCAGGGACATGTCCCCGCCGTTTTTTATTTGTTTCTCTATTCTTTCATTCTAACTCGGAATAGTAAGACCATTCAAATTTAACTACGCGAGTAACCGTGCATAGCAATGGAAATTCTTAGCGGCAAACAATTATAGATCACTATAACATTGACCTCAATCGGAGGGGACTTTTTTAGCCGAAATTTTTGGCGGGATAAAGCAATTGTTAGGAGGGAAAACTGGAAAACACTTTTACCGGGGACATGTCCCCGCTAAAAGGTTGGCACTGTACACCTAACCTTTTGGCGGGGACGTGTCCCGCTAAAAGTAGTGGTGGGAAAAAAACCCGGGAACAATCAAAAATACTTTCGGCCGAGACATGTCCCCGCCGAAAGGTTGCGTTGAAAATTTAGTAAACGGTCAGCAGGTTTGTATGTCAGCTCAGCATATTTTTTTGTCATTCAGCGACTTTCGGTGGGGACATGGGCATCCCCGCCGAAACTGTCCTCGCGCCGTCCTCCTGATTGTTGTAGTGGATATGCAATATTGAGGTAAGTGTTTCGTGTAACATTCAAACATAGAACGTGAAAATATCAAAATATAATTGCAAAAAATTTTAACACGCGATAATTCAACTAAGTATAAACGTGGATGTTGCGATTATAGTTTTTGATATGAGGGTAAGTATTTCGTGTTACGGTGTCCCTTTGGATAGTATTTTGTTTACTTACGGTAGTCGATCAAAATTGGTACAACAGATTTGGCGATTATAGGTTTTGATAAAATTTTATTGGGTAATTTTTTTTTTATTCGTAAATATCTTGTTTTCAAAATTGTAATCTGATGTCAAAAAAATTTCCACATTTCACAATTTATTGCAATTTTCAGTTACCAAACATTTCAAAAATCTATAATTTCTTAATTTTCAAACATTTCAATTTTTTTTCAGGGTGATATAAAAGATCGGTACACATAAAAATTCCAAATATTAGTTTTTTTTTTAAACTTCCGTTGTGTAATTTTCAAAGTACCAAGAAAACCCAAATGCCTATGCATAGCGTTAGAAATGTTAAGGTTGCGTTTAGTTGGAAAACATTTTCTTTCATTTCCTATTTCTTGTTTTGTAAGAAAAGGGAGGAGAGTTTGATTTCCACAAAACAATGAGAAATTTAGAAAACGTGTTTAGTCTGAGAAACATGTGTTTGTGTTTTCCATTTTTCAAAACTACAAAACATGTTTAAGTGTTGTTGTTTTATATCTAAATTCACTATTCACCTTAGTAATATTATAAAAACATCTTCAAAACACAAAAACAAATATTATAAACTAACCAACTAAATTATAAAATAACTAAAAAAATCTAATACGAGAAAATAAAGAAATTAAAAAAGTAAAATATAATATCAAATAACGTTTTCGTCTGTTTTTTTACGTTTTCGTCCGATATTTTACGTTTTTGTCCGTTTTGTTTGTTTTTTTACGTTTTCGTCTGGTTTTTTACGTTTTCGCCTAATTTTTTACGTTTTTGTCAGATTTTTTACATTTTCATCCGTTTTTTACATTTTTGTCAGCTTTTTTACGTTTTCGTCCGTTTTCTTAAGTTTTCGTCCGAATTTTTGGGTTTTCGTTTGTTTTTTTTACGTTTTCGCCTGTTTTTTTACGTTTTTGTTAGATTTTTTACAGTTACGTCAGTTTTTTTACATTTTCTTCAGTCTTTTTAAGTTTTCGTCTGTTTTTTTACGTTTTCATCCGAGTTTTTATGTTGTCGTCCGTTTCTTTACGTTTTCGTCAGTTTTTTTACGTTTTCATCCGATTTTTTATGTTTTCGTCTGTTTCTTTACATTTTTGTCAGTTTTTTACGTTTTCGTCTATTTTTTTACGTTTGCGCTAGATTTTTTACGTTTTCGTCCGATTTTTTAAGCTTTTATACGTTTTCGTCCATTTTTTTACTTTTTTGTTTGATTTTGTGTGTTTCCATATGTTTATTTACGTTTTTGTCAGATTTTTTTATGCATTTTTCCGTTTTTTAATATTTTCGGTTTTTTTTATTTCTTCCGATTTTTACGTTTTCTTTCGATTTTTCGCGTTTTCTTCTGATTTTTTACGTTTACACCTGTCTTCGTCTGCTTTTTATGTTTTCATCTTTCATTTACGTTTTCATCTTTGATTTATGTTTTTTTAGGTTTCGTCTAACGAAAATGTAAAAAAATAGACGTAAATGTAAATAAACGTAAGTAAAAGCAAAAAATGGACGTGAACGTAAAAAAATTGGACGTAAATGTAAAAAATCTTAAGTAAATGTAAAAAAATGAACGAAAATGTAAAAAATTGGACAAAAACTTAAAAAATCTTACAAAAACGTAAAAACACGGACGAAAACGAAAAAAATCGGACGAAAACTTAAAACACCTAACGAAAACGTAAAAAAATGGTCGAAAACGTAAAAAACGGATGAAAACGTAAAAAATTTGACGAAAAAGTAAAAAAATGGACGAAAACGTAAAAAATCAGATGAAAATGTAAAGAATCGGACGAAAATGTAAAAAATTTGACGAAAATGTAAAAAATCTGACCAAAACATAAAAAAAGGGACGAAACGTAAAAAATCGGGCGAAAACGTAAAAAATCGGACGCAAACGTAAAAAATCTGACGAAAATGTTAAAAAACGAACGAAAACGTAAAAAATCAGACGAAAACTTAAAAATTCTGACGAAAACGTAAAAAAATGGACGAAAACGAAAAAAATTAGACGAAAACGTAAAAAACCTGACGAAAACGTAAAAATCGGACGAAGACGTAAAAAACAGACGAAAACGTAAAAAATCGGACGAAAACGTAAAAAATCTGACGAAAACGTAAAAAAATGGACGAAAACGTAAAAAATCAGTCGAAAACGTAAAACAACTGACGAAAACGGATTTGGGGTACTTTAATGGAAAATAGGGGAAAACAAAAAAAAAAAGTTTTGTAGTTTTGTGTATTAAAGTTGGAAATAGGAATTTTGTGTTTTGTAGAGAATTCTATTGGAAAACATTAATTTGAACACAATCTCTGTTTTCCTTGTTTTCCACAAAACATTTTGTGAAAAACAAGGGTGTTTTCCCACAACTAAACGCACCCTAAGTTTTCATAAAAATCAGTTTGTGCTATGTTTGCCATCAACTTTTTGTGTTCCATTACCTTTTTCACACGCCTTTACTTCGCTGTGAGCTTTGTTAGTCTAAAATATGTATAGGCTGCTGATATTTAAAACGGACAAAAGTTATTGGCACACTGAAAATTAAAATGAAAAGATAAATTTACCCTTTATAAATATTATACAAGGTCGAAGAATGCAATTTACTCTAATGTTAGAGACAACACTTAATCTACTACGAAGTGATTATGTTTGTTAAACGGCACAAAACAAGCAGGAGAAATGCCATACATGTTCATGTCTATTATTTTATTTATTTATTATTATTTTTTTTTAAAGGCGTTCATGTCTATTATTCTATTATAACATTCAACATGAACCTTTTTAACCCATTGCATTCAGTTTTCAAATGAAGCCTTTTTATCCGTTGCCAAAACTCATTGTGCCATCTTCAGATGTTGCTCAAATTTCCTGTCATTAATTGTTCTTTTCTTTATATTGCAATCCTTTTGAGTTAATACTCAAAGAGAAATGTAAGGTTCCGCTTGGTTTAAAGTGGGGAAATGTAAAGGTAAAGGGAAAGGGAAAAGGAATGCAAAGGATTGAGTGAGGTGGATAATCAATACCTTACCCCTCAATTTACTCTATAATGTTGATTACCCACTACGGGGTAATCAATACCTTTGCACACCCCTAACCAAACACCTAATTTGAGTGAGGTGGGCCCTTTTGAATTCCTTACCCATTCCCTACCCCCTTAACCCCCTTACCAAGCATCCCCTAAGACATTCCTGTGATTATAGAATTACAGCAAAGAATACAAAATTATGACTTAAGTCTCAAACAGCTTGTACATTTTTTTAACAGAAGGAAAGATTGGGACTTCTTCTCTTGTAGAAACCATATTTCTTTGTTCCAGTTAAATAAAAATGGCAGTAACAGGCAAACTGAAAACATATCTACAACAATCAGCCTGCAATAGACAATTCAAAACACATATAAGAAGCTCACTTTAACAAATAACTGCATAAACAAGTATGAGACATGTAAGTCTAAGAAATCTATCATTCAGAGTTTTGAACTTGGTTTTGACTCCTAGCCAACCCATTTTAGTTACGCATCCATTTCTAGTCACCTCTATTGTAACTTATTATTTCCGCCCGTCCACCATCTCTTTACAAAAAAACAAACACTTCGCATTCATCCACGTACTATTGAGATCTGATTTGATGAGATGTGGCATTTGTAAATTAAACAAAGAGCATAAACCAAGAACATTATACACCAAGTATAGCCATTCACCGTAAACATCGATCATCACAAAAGCCCCAACCTTTGATCTATAAGGTGCTAGTCATCTGATGATGCCATATAAGTCGATCTTAATTTTTTCTTCAAAATTATTTTAAAACCATCCCAGGAAACGTACATTGCCGCTAGCCTAACATAATCCACCTTCAGCAACCATCATAAAACATAGAAACAAATTAAAACAAAAGCTATCGGTCATAATGCATTAATGCCATAATTACAGTTTTTTACACTTTTAATCTAAATTTAATTGTTTATGTTACACGGACAATTTAAATACTACTATATAGCTTTACCACTAAACTAAAATGATGTGAGAGTTGCAACCCTCGTAAGGAAGTTTTACAATCCTCTAGGCAGTGTACCTAATCGATGTAGTGTAGTATAGGTAAATCCGGGGGATTGATCATTCTCTAGGGGAATAGTGTCGTTAGGTAAAGATGTATGACTAGATAGGTCTAGAAGTGGGGGATTATTCTTTTTGTATATTTTTATATTTTATGAAAGCAGTAAAAATCTCGTGTTTTGAAAGAGTGGGCGGAATTAGTTGCTAGTCAACTAACCCAAAACAAATTATAAAACTAAAATAATTAAAAAGAAATAAACAGAAAAGTAAATTGGTGACTTCTTATGATAGGGAAAAGCGTTTTCACTTAGATTTAATTACTCCCTAGTTATCTCCTACTGATTTGTCGAATTGTCACGTCCTTGTTTTAACTAAAGCGTTGTATTCCTTAATATTGGTCGTGGGGAGGTGCCGAAGTCCCCAACTCTATGAATCATAATCTCCCCTAAAAACCTTAAAGTCTATTAAGTTTCTTAGGATTTACAAGCCGCAATTTCATGCAATAATACAATGAGAAAAACCAATAGTGCACTCTATGGTTGCATTTCTAAGACGTTCAAGCTACTTATATATAAGAGGTTAGTCATTTTTCTTAGCCTTACAC
This sequence comes from Artemisia argyi, assembly GCA_030686995.1. Lineage (NCBI taxonomy): Eukaryota > Viridiplantae > Streptophyta > Magnoliopsida > Asterales > Asteraceae > Artemisia > Artemisia argyi. The sequence continues at coordinate 306,715,381 of CM060709.1, forward strand.
GAAGCAATCAACTAAACAAGAGACGGAAAATCAATTATTAACAGCTAGGTTTCATTAGATCTAAGCAAACTCAGATAAACTTAAGCTGGCATGTTAAAGAGAAGAGGAGATAAACAAGTAATCAAACAACACATAGACATATTGAATGATCAAACGAATAACTTATCTTCAATGAAACATATGTTTTGGGGGTTGAAGAACCCTTACAAAAGCTGCCAAATTCGTCTACAAAACCCTACTCCAAGATATTACATGAATTATGAAAAACATATGAAAGTATATATATGATTACAACTCTGACGGCGTCAGCTTATGGGTTGTGACGCCGTCAGCTCGCCATGATTAGAGTTTCATCTTGTGCAAGTCACCATTATGATGGCGTCACCTTGTAACCTCTGACGCCGTTACTTCATATTTGACGTCGTCCTCTTATTAAGTGTCTGGGCCGTCTCTTGTTACCTTAACACGTGACTCTCAACTTCAAATAACACCTGACGCTGTCAGGTTGTAGGTCTTCAGAATTTGTTTGAGGCGTCTCTTGTTAAACTTGAACAAAAAATCCAGCTTTATCAAAAAGTGACGGCGTCACGTTGTAGCGTGTGATGCCGTCAGAGCTCCATGTCTGACAAATTTTTGCGACTTCGTCATTTTCTTCACTTTTTTGTCCAAATACGTCCAAAACATGTTGATTTTCAGATTTCTCGTCCCAAGTACCTAAAATGCAAAAAGAAATGATATGAGGCAATATTTGATCATATTAATATGATTTTGGCTTAAATGACCTCCCAAAAAGGTACCAAATAAATCTTTATCATAAAACTAATTTGAATGAGTCTCAGATAATACCTTGTAATCAAACGCCAATCTAAACCCATCTAACAAAATTGACCAACAAAAAGTAGATCAAACCATACACTTATTTTGTAAAGCAACAAATGTATATCGAAGTATATGCACCCAACAAATGTATATAGCATATGACGAAGATCACATTATGCTTACTTGAGAGGGTATTTAAACTTAATAGTTATGATCTATAAAAGCTCATAATTGACCTACTTTTAGGATGAGTGTAACATGTTTATTCTTTAGGCTCGCAGCAACATGTGAACACGACTACTTGTTCATAAGGAATTCCACCAATGTCAGCTGACTGTGTCTTAAACACTCAAAGAAAATAACGATTGAAAAAGAAACTCTTGAGTAAGAATACACCTAATGGTGTCCAAAAAGGAAGCTTCTCATAACAGCTTTAAATATTTTACATTTAACATGCTGATAAAAAAGGTTCATAAGAGAGATAAATAGCACCTCACTAAGGTCTACCAATACACATTCTCTCCATTTGAAAGTTTTGTGCATCTAGATAATATAGCATAATCAAACCAGATTCGAATAAACCATACCTCTACTGAAGTTCAACATCGTCGCCTCCCATTATCTGCTAAGCACACCTCTGTTGTACAAATACCATAACAGATCCACTCAAATCATAATAGATCTGAACATACTCGACCAAAAAAAATAAAAAATAAAAAAAACCCACAATTGTACCCATGTAACAAACAAAAACACCGACACTACCTATCATTTCTCAACATCATCACACACTCATCACCATTATCACAGGCCAAGTGCGGTAGCAACGATGGGATGGCGGCATCGAAGAGAGCGATAGTGTATTTGTTTTTCTTGTGTGTTTAGTAACCAACCTCTCTTGAAACCTAAGCAAAACCTCCCAAAACCGGTTCACTACAAACACCCCCGAATGTGGAGGTGGCAAAGGATTCAAAGTGTGGAACTTTATAGAGAGAGACTAGCTTCATAACCCGCCTATTCACTTCATAATATTGTTCAACAGGAATATATGGACGTAAACTAAATAATATATAACGGAAAATATGCTAAACAAAAATAATTGGAAACTAAAATATAGTGCTCATCTTTAAGACCCGATAGAGTAGCCAATCTAAAATCATAAAAAGAAATGTTAAGTTCTCTAGTTACATGCAAAAACATGTCGCTACTATTATAGACAATTTAATCACAAGTTTTGATTTTAAAATTCACCCGCTGTTCATAAAATCTAATCAAAATCGACCCATAATCAAGTAACAGCTTAAAACTTTTGTGAACACTCCTTTTATGCATAGACAAGTTATAATGAGCCCAAAAAACAGCTAATAGGCAAATAGCCTATAATGTGCAAAACAACAAATTAAAATGGACAACGACAACTTATAATAAGCAAAAACAGCTTATGATAGGCACATAAAACAACTGCATTGATCATCACTAATAGTACGTGCTCATTCACATGTCATTTTACACATTTCATTGACTAATCTTCAGGAAAAGTGTAATTAGCATGTAAAAATTAGACTTATTTGTAGTCTTGACCACCTTGGACATGCAACATGTCGTAACCATTACTCTGTTCTACTAAAACACGTAATCAAATCTAGTCTCATCTCTGAATATGGTACGGAGATCAGGATATCTACGACTTGTATCTCTATGTGTCCCAATGCAAGAGGAGCTACCATTAGCAACGTACTCAAATCTTGACTACCAATTCCCTACAATTTGACCTGCAATAAAGTAAAATAATTTGTTACAAAAACACACAAAAATAAAACTTAACTATAAGTCAAAATCATAGGTATAAACAATGATGAGTGCAAGAAATGTATGTCTAGCGATTTGTTGCAAAGGCAATGTCTAGCAAGCTGATACAGTAAAATGTATTAATTGTGATTACAAATCAATATTATGACAAAAAAAATAAAATTTTTTATAACAAAACCAATATTGGAGTATGTACGCATTAATATTTTTGAACAAAAACAATTGTAAAATCGGGACAGCCTTCCTCACTTCTCGTCTATGGAATATTTGTTTTTGCTTTTTTCTTTATCGATTATCATGCATTTTCTAAGGTGTTGCCTCGATGACCCTACTTATCTAGTTATATCAAAGAGCCTAAGCAGGCTTTGTTAGAAATCCAGAACACTCACTTTGTTATTGAGATATATTTAGACATACTCACATATGTGTCGAGTTTGTCACTGGTTCATGATCTATGCAGATAAATAATTAAAAGAAGCAAAAGATAAAATTAGAATTGAACTTGATTAACATGTTGCAAAGTAGCATTTAAATGGTAACTCACTTGCTTCTTTGTGCGGCTAAAAGTTATGCGTCCAATATGCATTTCAAACTGCAAATCCAGTTCGGTAGTGTTTGGAAATTCTGCAGAGATAAGTGGGGTACAATATTTTTGATCAAATAAGAAACTTGAATAAGCAAGTTCTGTACTGTTTATCTCATCCTAAAATAACCAAAATTATAAGCACTTTGCTTCTATCCAAGCAGTCAAAACGACTCACTACTATATCACCTTATTGAAAATTGATTAAAAGATGAGGCATCAATTACTGTGGGGCGATTGTTGTCCATGTCATTCGCTCACATATGCTTTGTTCCGTGGCACAATAAGCCTTGGGAAGATAAAATATGTCCGGAGAATAGGAGGGCATAAACTCGGCATGATAAGTTACTCTATGTGCCATAGATTCAACATCAGATTTCGATTTCCCAATATGGCTTACATCTCCTAATCAATGAAACAAAGAACAGTCAGTTTGATAGTGTTCTTTGCAACTTCATAATTACGCATAGGTTTACTTGGGGGCAAATATGAGAACCAAACTACCATATGGTATTTAGGTCATTCTTTTGAAAAATAACGGGGTTGTTTAGGTTAGTTATCGATAATGCAATTTCTAAGGGTTCTTGATCAATCCCCTTCAATCATTCAAGGTATATAGAGGTGGGCTTCATCAATATAATATAAATGGTTGATTCAGGAAATCTGATATCAATCGAATAACATAGAAACTACTTTATAACGAAACCGGTCAAACAAATCAATTAACTTACATTAATATTTACCGCATCTTCATTTTGAGTGGATTAATATTTGCCACATCTTCATTTTGAGTGATTACCAGATCAAATTAAAACTCACTGCAGGGTTCATGTGACCTCCTAAGATGTTAGCACCAACTGTTAGAGACACAAATATTGAAAAAACATGTGTTATCGGTGCTGAAATATCCAGCCGGTGCCGGTGCCGCTGCTCCACCATCAACTTGAATCGAGTAATCTTTACCTTCCTTTAGAAAGTATTTTCCATCCATACAGTCAGTTATAATAAAATTAATTAATCATCAGTTAAGAAAAAAAAGGTATATTAATTGATTTTTCTAAAAGATATTCACCTCAAAGAGCAACACAGCATGGCACCATAATAGCTTTTTTCCTCCACATATAAGTTGTTCACTTTTAAAGTCAAAAACTCATAGATAACCTACAATGAAGCAAAAATATATGCTCGTTTAGAAAAATAAGCAGTCAAAATCCACCAAAATTAGTACTAATTATCGTTTTATACCATCTTTTCCAACAATCACGATATAAACCCCTTAGTTTGAAAATGCATTACTGTTTATTGTAGCTTGACATATATGACATTGAGCAATTGGATTCTGCACAATGAGGATAGATTTCGTACACATTTAAACAAAAATCATACAAACGCTTCATGGCAAATTAATAGTTAAAAAGATTAATTTGATGCATTAAGTAACTAAAATCATACAAACGCTTCATGGCAAAAATCATACAAACGCTTCACCTACATTCATTATGTTTGATTTTACTTCGACATTTGTATGCTTGATACTATTTAATGGCATATATTAAAAAGATTAATTTGATGCATTAAGTAACTAAATGTACTTACAGTTGGAATAGCAGTGGAAATCATAGCTAACACTGTATCTTTAGCTCCTGTAATTACTCCTTCTACACAACCAACAAACAATAATTAATTGAATGTAAGCAACAAAAGTATGCGCATGCAAATTGAAATATAGAATACATCATGTTTTATGCTTAAAGATATTATGATTGTTAATTACCATGTGAGCAACTCTTAACCATGGCTAGCTTTTGGTCAAATGAAGTCAATACATACTGTGGACAACATGTGCATAGGGGAACATGTCATACTGAGTTCTGCAATTCGTCTCTTCACTTTAGCATGATCTTGAGGATTAGTGTACATGAAGGACAAATTCTCAAGCTCGGATAGCAAATAATCATAAAAAATGTTATACCAAGAAATAGACTCCTTTAATATAATAAATAATTTTACTTTAATTTGGTACATTCCAAGGAGCTTTGCGAGAGGCGCAACGACATGTAGCGTCTCATTTGCATGCAGGCCTGTACATGGTAAACAAATATGAAAACAATGAGAACGCGAATATCAAAACTGCATAGACATTTGAGCAATTCATAAGCAATTGAAATCATAACGATCTTTAATAATACATGAATATCCTAACTCTTACCTCGTCATTCATGGCTAGAAACATTTGTCGAAGATCATGAGCTTTCATATCTTGTACAGTGCAATTTTCATTTTTATACTTCAGCTTTCCAAGTTTCGACACCTAAATCATGCTAGAATCAAGTTTGACACGCCGTTACTAAAACAACTTGCACATATCATTAAACCCTCAAAATCGCTCAAAACTATAATTAATATCTAAAAGAGTAGTAAAATTACAGGATCTTGTTAATGCGAAATATGGATTATACACCCAATCAAAATTCAAAATTGCTAAAACCCATAATCATAAAATTGAAATCCTATATAGAAAGCCCAAAAATACCTTTCTCTTAGACATTTCATCAAACATGTTCCATTCTGCCTTCAAATCGTATGTCGCGTAAACATGTAATAAAGGAGTCAAAATTATCAAATCTACAAAAAGCATATGTAAAAAAATAAATAATAATTAATACAAAACATACAAAAAAAACTCCGAATTAAACCTAATTCGATTGTGCCCGTCACTTTTTTGCCAATCAAATCAGTTTCTACAACCAAACAGTATCATTACAAAATAAACATAAAATGAATTATACCATAAGCTTAAAAAATTACCCTAGTAATAACTTTTATGAGAGGATGATTATGTTTTGAACACGTTATGTAATCTCTTCCATTGTTATTCTCGTTTGATTATGATTGCGTGAGTGTGTGAGTGTTTTCAAGACTGAAAAAGTGGGTAATTGATATTGATTTTTGAATCTGTGTTGTTATTAGGGGTTTGTGGTGTAGTTAAATGAGGATCCACATTTTTAGCTAAATTCAAAATTGAGCAAATCATACGCTCCCGCCATTGAATATGGTGTAAAAGTTAATTTGGAAATGGCGAGTGAGTAGGGATTTTGTTTTGATTAGTCAGATCTTTCTGCCTTATAGCGTGAGATGTTTAAGGGATTATCAATAATGTTTTTCAAATTGTTTCACAAAAACTGAGTTGCTCCGGTGGTTGGAGTGTTGTTTGTGTACATGAGAGACCAAAGTTCGAATCCTCCTACTGCCAAATTTGTTAAACCCGCCGAATTTTATTAATCTTCTTTGATAAGTTTTTCATAGTCTTATTTCCTTACTCAGTGGCCCAAAATAATTGTCATTTAAAGAATTCCTTAATAAAAACTGAATTTTCAAGATTCCTTGAATAAAATCTGAATTTTAATTTTTTCCACATTTCCATTTGCACTTCTTGACTTACCAAATGTAGTTTTTCGTTGACCATGTTTCAACAATTTCACTTGACCATGAGATACTATCAATTACTCCCTCTGTCCCAAAAAGAGAGTCCGCAAACAAAAAAATGTAGAAATTATAATATGTGTAAATAATGCTAGTTTTTATTGATAAAAAATTATTTTTACCCTCATAGTTAGGCTATGTTTGGCGCAAAGTTTTTTGGTGCGATGAGCGGTGAGCAATGAGCATTTTGATTTTTAGTGTTCGTTTGGCAAAAGAGCGGTGGGCTTTACTATTTTTTAGGAAAGCTCATTTTTTCAATGTTTCTTTAAGAAGCTGTGAGCGGTGAGTAGTGAGCTATTGCTACAGCTCACTGCTACTGCTCACAGCTACTTTTGCCAAACATAGCAATAAAAAATGAGTAATTAATGCAAGTTTTAATTAGAAGGACAAAGTAGGAAAATCGGTAATAATTATTGTTCGTATTATAAAATATGGACACTTATTTTTAAACAAATATAAATACTAAGCTGGACAATTTTTTTTAGGCGGATGGATTAATATACTTTGTAGTGATTAATACATTATTATGATAGGTTTTGATTCTTTACTTGTGGTCCATCAAATAAAGTAATGGTTTGAAGTTCCGTCGTTTTCAATACCTTTGAAAAGTTTTTTCGTCATCACAAGAATAACGAGTCACAAAAAGGGTTGACACAATCAACCTTTAATAAACTTGTACCAAGTCCTTCTCCTAATTTCTCAATAGTAGTTTATATGTACTGCCGAATAAGGTTTGAATTTTTTTTAACGGCATTTTTTTCAAACTCTACATTACCTATCTCATGTTACAAATTATTCTTGCGAGGCTTGAACCAACAATCGTTAGGTTTTTGGACAATTCACATATCACTAGATCAAAGGCTTTGGATGCATGTATGCATTTTATTAAACTAGAACGGTACTAGCGCAATGCGGTAGCGGGTAACGTGTGATTATATTTTGCGTTATCTGGTTACACGTTTAGTTGTCTTTATGCTTTATAAGTAAGATATTAGAGATGGTTAAGCCAAATAATCTTAATTTAAACAACTAACCGTTTCTTAACAAAGTTGTTTCCTAACAAATTAATTTTAAAATATTTTCATAATAAGCTAGAAAAAAAGTCTAAATTATAAGTATTTTTAATTATAGAATAGTTTCAAATGCATTATAATGTAGTATAGATAAGGTTTCAAAATTGTACATATTTAGCATTAAACTCTAAAATATATAAAGAAACAATTCACTTTTACACTAGTGATAGACATTCTTAGGGTATATATGAACATATCTTTTCATCAAAGTACACTAACATACGGAGGTAATTTCAACAAATAATTGTCCACTATACTATTTTAATTTGTCTCAAACATGCGACTCGATCAAGCTTTCGGCAAACTAAAGTATAACAGTCGTACCCTCGTACCAATTAGTTTATAGTACTTGTTTTCAGAATTTTGGACACTCGTAAGAGGAGGTTCATGTGTAACTTCTTTTTTTTCTTCTTAAAAGTCAAGTTTCATATAAGTCTAAATTAGCAATCTCCTACATCCATTGGCGGCTCTCTTTTTAATTATATAAATAATAGATGAATAAGAAAGGAGTAACCCCTCTAGCATATTACAAAATACCTATACATGGAGAATCATATGCTAGTCTTTGTTTTGGTGATGAGCTTAATGTGGATATCGACGGTGAATGGCACAACAAAGACAGAAGTCGGAGTTGGTGTGATTCTCGATATAGAAACCTCCATTGGTAAGATGAGAAGAAGTTGCATTTCAATGGCTTTACGTGATTTCTATCGAGAACACGACAACTACACCACCATGATTGTCCCTCACTTTCGCGACTCCAAAGAAAACGACGTCGAAGCTGCTTCTGCAGCCATTGATCTCTTGAAAAATGATCAGGTCATGGCAGTCCTAGGACCCATGACATCCTCACAAGCAGAATTCGTGATAGACATTGGTAACAGATCAAAGGTTCCAATCATGTCTCAAGCAACAAGCCCTTCTTTGTCAACGAATGACAACCCTTACTTCATCCGTATGGCCCACGATTCATCCTCACAACTCGAAACAATAGCAGAATTGGTCAAATATTTTGGATGGAGGGAAGTGGTGTTTGTTTATGAAGATGGTGAGTACGGAAGAAGCCTCTATTCGGATGTCATGCTAACTTTTGGTACCAAACTCATGTACCATACAGTCCTATATCCTTCCTCTTCAGATGATTGGATCCTTAAAGAGCTTTACAAGCAAAAGACGATGCAAACTCGTGTCTTCATAGTACATGCTCTACCGTCATTAGCTTCACGTTTTTTCAAGAAAGTAAATGAAGCAGGAATGATGGAAGAAGGGTATGTTTGGATCATAACAGAAGTGCTCACTAGTCGTTTATATTCTTTAGATCGTAACGACATAGATTCAATGCATGGAGTACTCGGTGTCGAGTCATATATCCCAACCTCCAACAAGCTAACCAATTTTGAACGAAGATGGAAACGGGACTTCCAGATTCAGAATCCCGATGATGATGTGACAGAACTAGACATGTTCGGGAAATGGACGTATGATACAGTGTTTGCGCTAGCGATGGCATTGGAAAAGGTCGGGAATGAAATTGGTACTAGTTTCAAACGTAAACATAAATCCACGACAGATTTTGATGCCATTGGAACCTCGGAAATGGGACCAAGAATCCTTCCACGGGTCCGAAACATAAGATTCAAAGGTCTGACTGGTGATTTCCATGTCGTTGATGGACAATTACAATCGTCTGTTTACCAAATAGTGAACATAATTGGGGTAGGCAAGAACACTATCGGGTATTGGACTCCTAACAGCGGCATCTTCAAGAAGTTAAACCAAGAAACAAAGGGTCTCAAGACTATCACATGGCCAGGTGACAGTCATATAGTCCCTATAGGCTCGGAGATCCCAACCAGCGATGAGAACCTGTTAAGAGTCGGGATTCCAGCAAAAGTGGGGTTTGTTGACGAGTTTATAAATGCCTACACCGATCCTAAAACCCAACAAGTTATTGCAACGGGTTTTTGTGTGGACGTGTTTAAAGCGGTTGTTTACGCCTTGCCTTACGCTGTCAAATACAGATTCATACCTTTCATTACACTGGATGGAAAGAAATCATTAGGAAGCTATGATGATCTTCTTCAGAATCTCTCCCATGGGGTAATCTTTAATTGAATAGATAATTTCATTAGTAATATTCATATGCTTAGGATTAGTCTTGGCTTTAAAATGGGTTTCAGGACATAATTGGTTGACCCGCCTAACCCGTTTAATGAACAAGTTGTGTTTGGGTTCGGGTGGGTCAAACCATTTAACTGATAAAACTGTGTTAGATAAATGATTACATGGATAGTATCCGGGTTATGGTTATGTATATGGGTCAGAGTTCAGGTTGGGTTGTCCCGACCCACACACACACAGCCCGAACCTTGCTCAAATTGTCAACATTATTTGAGAACTGGTTAGAATAAAGGTGCATGCTAATGTTTATTTATGATGATGTAACAGAAATTCGATGCAGTGGTAGGAGATGTTACAATCCTTGCAAAACGTTGGGATCATGTTGATTTCACTCTGCCATTCACCGAGGCAGGTGTTGCAATGATCGTTCCCATAAAGGATGAGAGGAAGAGTTCATGGATCTTCATGAAACCCCTAGAGACAAAGCTATGGATAACAACCGGAGCATTTTTCATATACACGGGACTTGTGGTATGGTTTGTTGAGCATCGTGTAAACAAAGAATTCCGAGGCCCCCCTCGTCAACATGTCGGAATGATCTTCTGGTTTTCATTCTCCACACTCGTTTTTGCACACAGTAAGTGTATATTTACACACACACACACACATTCTAATTGCTCGGTTTTGCTTACAGGTGTTATGAGATATTTTGGGGTCTGAGATTGCTTATGTAAAATAAGCATGTAACAACTTGCTTGTTTTCAACTGCTCTTTATAAAGCAGATAAGCACTCCAAAAACCCTCTTACTGAAACTGCAAATCTGATTACTTGTCTGGTCTTTAGACAAGAAAATAAACAGAATTTAGTGTGTTTGCGATTGCTTATACTGATTATATGTGAGTGAAATAAACTTATTGGATATGGAAAATGGATATTTGCAGGGGAGAAGTTGAAAAGCAACTTATCGAGATTTGTGGTGATCATGTGGGTGTTTGTGGTGCTGGTATTGACCTCAAGCTACACAGCGAGCTTGACATCCATGTTGACAGTACAACAACTTCGGCCTACACACACTGATGTCTCTGAGATAAGAAACAAAGGAGAATTAGTAGGATATCGAGATGATTCATTTGTTTTCGGTATGTTGAAGAAGATGAATTTCGAAGATAGCAAGTTGAAAAGCTACAGCACCTTTGAGCAGATGGACACTGCCCTCAAAAAAGGAAGTCAAAATGGGGGCGTTTCCGCTATTGTGGACGAGCTCCCTTATATCAGGGGTTTTTTATCTAAATACTGTGCTAAATATACCATAACCAGCCCCGTCTAGAAAACCGCAGGCTTTGGTTTCGTGAGTTTCATTTCATTTTGTGTCATTCCATTCCCACATTTTGTAGCTTTTGAGTTTTGACCATGATTCTGCTGTTTTAATACAGGCATTTCCAAAAGGGTCTCCTTTAGTCCCCGATTTTTCTAGAGCAGTCCTGCAAGTGACAGAAGAGAGGATGATGAACATTTCAGAACAATGGTTTGGGGAAGCAGCAAGTTGTATTCAGCAGAGGGAACCTACAGTAACATCTGATAGACTCTCACTTGATAGCTTCAAGGGCCTTTTTCTCATTACCGGGTTATCATCAACTTCTGCTCTCATTATTTTCATTTTTAGGTTCTCGTATAATAACAGAGAAATATTAGTGTCACAAGGTTCTGTAAGCCAAAAGCTTGCTGCAATTGCTAAATCATTTGATAGTCATAAGTATGATAAATCCAATAAGACGGTCCAGGAGGCAACAGTAGATGAATTAGTCAGTGAGGTCGGTATTAATAATACTCCGGAAAATTTTGTATTCGGGCAAGAAGCAGGAGTATTCTCTCATGATGAAGGGTTTTCTACTACTGAACCTGGAACTCCAGATAATCACACAATAGAAATCGTAGAAACTTTCCATATAGCCCTAGGTGTCGCGATGCTACCCGGCTAATTACATACATCCCGGTGTCCCTAATGCTAATGTTACATACAACCCACGTTTATATAATTTACCATTCGTTGCATAACAGAAGCTTCTCTAGTCCTATTCTAGTCATTGTTAATATGACGATTAACTAGTTTTCTAAAAGCTTTGTACTTTGACAATTTGTATAAATGAAAGATAAAGATCCTAACGCTACCAAACTAAAGCTAACCATATTATGTAGATTCACTTGATAATACCATATCATTGCATCAAATCAATTACAATGAGGATGCAATTATCCATCTGCAATAGCAAGTAAAAAGATACCCAAAAATTGCACTCAAAAGGTGGAAAAAAAACAAAGAAATTTACATGCTAAGATGCTCCCACTACAGGAGAACACAAAAGAATTCCTAAAGTTGTGAAATGATATCTAACACAATGATAGTAAGGGAAGAAAGGCAAAGCAAGAAAACAATTATTCTAAAATGAAGATAAAATTCTATGTTTACAAAAGAAATGTTGTAGATTTCAGATATACAAGAGGGGGATCAATCGCCTTACGAGCTTCCATGAGATCTGATGGATGATATTGATTGCGCTGAAACAGATGCAGTCGGGCTGCTTATATCTCGTTCCCCGTTGACAAATCTGGGCTTCCCACTCAGCCTGTCCATTGCTTCTTGACATATATCAGCAAACCACTCATCCTCAGGAAGTACACTGCCACAAAATAAACGGATTTTTTAACATAATTATAACATTAAAAAATGGAGGCAGTTGATCCTGATTTCACACATATTTGATAATTCAAAGCAACTATCACTAACCCATATGGATCCACTCCCGTTGCAGAGAAGGATGCAAGTGTAGGAATGTGATAATCCTTATATTGAATTATGAGTTCGGTACATAATAGACTATATATAATGTTACAATATGGGCCAAATACCACGGGCCTAATCACAGCCTAAACCCATCGTCTAACACTCCCCCGTAGTTTGAGTGGGAGGAGACCGAACACTCAAGCTGTCACGAAACTCAGCAAACAAGGCAGACGATAATCCTTTGGTAAAAATATCAGCATACTGAAACTGAGAAGGAACATGTAGAACTCGAACCTGACCAGTAGCAACCAAATCACGAACAAAATGAATATCAATCTCAATGTGCTTCGTCCGCTGATGCTGAACAGGATTAGAGGACAAGTACACGGCACTCACATTATCACAATAAACAATAGTAGCAGAGGACAAAGGTGTATGAAGCTCACGAAGTAAATTCCGAAGCCAACATGTCTCAGCAACAACATTGGCAACTCCACGATACTCCGCCTCAGCACTAGAACGAGAAAGCGTAGGTTGACACTTAGAGGACCATGAGAGCTAGTTGTTACCAAGAAAAACACAATAACCTGATGTAGACCGTCGTGTAGTAGGGCAACCCGCTCAATCAGCATCCGAATAAGCAACCAAAGACTTGGTAGTAGAAGAAAATAACTGTAAACCATAAGCCAGAGTCCCCTGAACATACCGTAAAATCCGCTTGAGAGCATTGAAATGAGGCTCTCGAGGATCATGCATACATAGACAAACCTGCTGCACAGCATATGTAATATCAAGTCTAGTGAAGGTGAGATACTGAAGAGAACTAGCAAGACTCCGATATAACTTAGGATCAGAAACCGGAGCACCATCATCACCCAATTTAGACTCAGTGTCAACAGGAGTCCGAGAAGGGTTACAACCAACCATATGTGCACGCTCCAAAATCTCCATAGCATACTTACGCTGTGACAAAAACATCCCAGAAGAGTCACGCGTAACCGACACAGCCAAAAAGTAGTTAAGAGCACCCAAATCAGTCATAGAGAACTCCTTATGCAAAGAAGCAATAATATGCTGTAATAAACTATCAGAGGAAGCAGTGACCACAATATCATCCACATATAGTAACAGAAAAGCAGTATCATCACCCTGTCTGTAAATAAATAATGAAGAATCACACCGACTTGGAGTAAACCCAACAGTAGTAATGTATGTAGCAAACCGCTGAAACCATGCCTGAGGTGCCTGCTTAAGACCATAAAGAGACCGCTGTAATAAACAAACATAATCCGGATGCTATGGATCTCGAAAACCGGGAGGTTGATGCATATAAACAGTTTCGGCTAAATCTCCATGTAAAAACGCATTCTTGACATCAAGCTGGTGAACAGGCCAATGTTGAGAAATAGCTAAGCTAAGAACAGTCCGAATGGTACCCGGTTTAACAACCGGACTAAAAGTCTCATCAACATCAACTCCCTCAATCTGCGTGCTACCATTGGCAACAAGACGTGCCTTGTACCGACTAAGAGTGCCATCAGCCAAATACTTTTGACGAAACAACCACATACAATTAACAACATTGACACCCTCAGGTCGAGGTACACGTTTCCAAGTTTTATTCTTAACAAGTGCATTATACTCATCATACATAGCATTGCGCCAATTTGGATTATTAAAAGCATCCTTATAGGACCTAGGGGAAGGAGAAACAGTAGACACATGACCAGCATACTTAGGATTAGGACGAATAGTCCCGACACGAGAACGTGTGACCATGGGATGAGTAGATATAACAGGTGGAGGTGCAGGAACATGAACATGTGGTGGAGAGGGTGGAGGCGTTGGTACAGAAACAGGATCATTTGCTGGAGTAGGTGGAGGCGTTGGTGGTGCAGGTGATGCAGGTATATTGACAGGTGTAGTAGGAGTTGGGTTGGAAGGTGAACCAATCGGTGTAGTGTTGATAATAGTGGAAATGAGATTGGAAGAATCGTCCAAAAAATCATATGAGGGTGTGGGCTTGGAAGGATGGGACTGAAACGGAAAAACCGTTTCATCAAAGGTAACATGTCGAGAGATGATAATTTTGTTGGTGTTGAGATCAAGACAACGATAGCCAAAATGATTGGCGGCGTGTCCCAAAAATATTGCAGGTGTGGCACGGGGTCCCAGTTTATGATTGGTATCGATGTGTGGGTAACAAAGGCATCCAAAGACACGTAGAACACTATAATCAGGTGTAGCACCAAAAAGTCGGGTAAAGGGTATTTCATTATTAACGGCACGGGAAGGTAAAATATTCAATAAATAAATGGCCATATTAAGTGTCTCAGTCCAATAGTTTGGTGGTAAGTGTGCTTGAAACAATAAAGTACGAATAAGATTATTAATGGTACGAATCATGCGTTCATATTTTCCATTTTGTTGAGAGGTGCGAGGGCAAGAAAATCTAAACTGGATGCCATGGGTTGAAAATAGTTTATGAAAGGCAGTATTATCAAATTCACCACCATGATCACACTGAAACGATTTAATTTCACATTTAAACTGAGTACGAACATAACTACGAAACAACTCAAATTTAGACAAAATATCAGATTTATGCATTAACGGATAAACCCAAACATACTGAGAATAATGATCCAGAAACAAAACATAATACTTGAAACCAGAAAGACTTGGAATTGGGGATGTCCACAAATCCGAGTGAACAATATCAAAACAAGAAGTAACAGAACTAGACGAACTAACGAACGGAAGCTTCACATGTTTACCAAGCTGACAAGCATGGCAAAGAACGGG
Organism: Artemisia argyi; assembly: GCA_030686995.1. NCBI lineage: Eukaryota > Viridiplantae > Streptophyta > Magnoliopsida > Asterales > Asteraceae > Artemisia > Artemisia argyi. The sequence goes on from CM060709.1 coordinate 306,730,857, forward strand.
AAGCTTCTCTTTATTACAAGAAATGGAATCACTAGACACTAGACGCCGCAACACTTCACTCCCTGGATGTCCAAGTCGTTGGTGCCACGTATACTGACTTGTAAGATACGCTTGAGGAATGGGAGAAGGCTTCGTAACAGGGTAGAGATCACCCGTGCTATCACAACGGAGGAGTACCCGTCGAGTTAGGAAGTCCTTCACAGAAAAACCAAAAGGATCAAATTCAACAGTGCAATAATTATCACGAACAAATTGACGCACAGAAATAAGATTTTTTACAATATGTGGAGTAATTAAGACATTATTTAAACGAAGAGGACGAAAGGGGTAGACAAAATACTATGACCAGAGTTAGTGACGGGAATGAAATGCCCATCACCAACCGCAACAGACGGATAAATGCACTCATTAAGAATATAACTAAGACTATGTATAGAATCATTAAGGTGAGAGCTCGCACCTGTATCCATATTCCAGTTTCCAGCAGCCGGTTCCTGAAGAGTGGTGGTATTAAAAGCATTTGGTAAAATAGTCTCTTGACTCGAACCCTATAAACCTGATGCTAGTAGTGGACCTGGGTGAAAACCGACTGATGATGGCCCTTGCTGAACCATACCTGGACCGAACTGAACCCCAGGTTGTGAACCTGTAAACTGAACCCCCTGTGAGAGACCTTGAACCCCTTGCAACGGCTGAGAACCTGCAGCAAATGGAACCCCCTGCGCAACATGAACCCCCTGTGGAAACAAACCTGTCACCCCAATCTGAACCCCCCGTGGTAAACCGTGAACCCCTTGAGCAACATTATGACCTGCCCTATGTGGTAAACCCTGAACCCCTGTGGAAACACTTGGGCCGAATAAAGAGGCTGAGATTGGTATTGCAGTTGAGCCGGTCCATAAGTATGATTATTCATAGTATAGGCAACTGGAGATGTATTGGTAGTATAGGCAACAGGAGGAGTTGGTTGGCTAGGCGTAGAGGTAAACCCCAACTTAGCCAACAATTGTCGCAAGGTATCCATATCCGACATAGGAGATGATGAACCGGAAGTACGAGCGAGTAAAGTAGACTTACCATGAACTCCATTGTGAAGATACCGACATGCCTCACCAAAACGACAATGACCTTTAGCAAAAAGAAAACAAGGTTTGTTCACTTTTTCCAAAGGATTAGAAGAATGCCGAGCATTATTATTTGTCAATAGAACCATAGGAGAAGCAGATGTAGCAGTCACAAGCGGATCTTGAACCTTTGATTTCATACGCATCTCTTGCGTGGTTAATAAAGAACGAACCGTCTTGAGATCGGGAAAGGGTTCCCTACTAGTAATAACTGTAGAAATCACATCATACGTGGTTGGCAAGCCTTCAAGTGCAAACGTAACAATATCATCATTGCTAAGAGGAGAACCAAGACCATTTAACACGGAAGCAATTGACTCAATTTTCTGAAAGTATGCATCAATTGTTAAGTCCCCAAGTTTCAAATTCCGTAGCTCCGCCTTCAAAGCCATAGCTCTTGGGCGTTTATTGTCTTGAAAAATCGTTGCAAGAGACACCCACGCCTCTTTGGCGGTTTGGGGATTAAGAACAACCAACCGCTTTTGAAGATTCACTGCAAGTGTGGAAAAGATCCAAGACCGAATAATGAAATCAACCTTTAGCCATTCCGGATCCCTAGTTGGTGGTGAAGAAGGTGGAGCAGAGGAGGATTCGGGTGGATCAACAAGATGGTCCAAGATACCATAGCCATGACAAAGGTGAGAAAAATAATACACCCATTGGGAGTAATTCATCTCATCAACATCAAGTTTGATGGGAACAAAAGTGGTTAAGTGATTCATAGCCATAAGTTTATCCGATAAGGTGAGAACCGGTGCGGGTGGAGTTGTATCCGTAGTCATGTTTAAAATCGTATGAGATGGTTAGGGTTTAAGGTTGTAGGTAGGTAATGAAACAGTAACGTGAACAAGAACAGAAAACACAAATAAATAGCGAATCCACTACTACTTGTAAATCACTTTTTAACCAATTGTAAATCACTAGTAAAGCACTTGAAATCTAAAACAAACTGGTATAGGATTATCCACTTGTAAACCACTTGTAAACAATATTCACTTGTCGACAAACAAGAAACACAAACAATAATTATCCACTTGTAAACCACTTGTAACTCAAAAACAAACTGTAAATCTTTAAACGTGAAACAGCTGGAAACAAACACCTTAATCGAACAGTACCTGTAAATCTTGAAACACCTTAGGTCGACAACACACAATGGTCGACAAACAATATATGAAAAACACCCGTCGACAACACAGAAGGTCGACAAACTAAGTAACAGAAACTGAAAACTGAATAGAAGTTAAAAAAAAAAAATCGACTGGTAGGTTGAAGGTTAAGGATCGATAGGTATGGCTGATACCATGTAGGAATGTGATAATCGTTATATTGAATTATGAGTTCGGTACATAATAGACTATATATAATGTTACAATATGGGCCAAATACCACGGGCCTAATCACAGCCTAAACCCATCGTCTAACAGCAAGTGCTTTATTTATAATCTCATTCACGACCCGATTCAAATTCCGAGATAAGTAACGCCCTTGGGAAGCAAAGGAGATAACAAACTTCATATCCAAATAGAACTGCACATTTGGAAGTAAAGAAATGATCAGATATAATCTACTGGCCCAGCAACAAAAACCAATATAAACGATTATTGTTATATTGTCTGCATACCTGTTGAAGACCAAGAGGGCCTAAAGGCTGTGGCCCTTCTTCAATCTCATCCCAAAAAGTTTGGTCTTCTGAAAGCCATAAGATGACCGCTTCTGTAAGCCTCATTAATAACATTGTTGAAAAACGTTCCCTGCCAACAAACATTTCTGATGCTATAGCAGACATCCTGTAAAGTTTGGCATAAAGTTCCTGAACATCAATAACAAAAAAATGTAGGCATTAGTCTATCTGCAATAACCATAATCCAACAGGTAAATGCTATATATGAATGCATATGTTAGTTTAAATAAGTACCTAAAATATTGGAGAAGGGAGTCATTCTATTTCCTCCATGATTCTATCCATATTTATGTACATGTCTGCATGCCCGTCCCTGGGCATGGGCGAGCTGGGCGACCGCCCAGGGCATCACATACATGGGGGCATCATAAGTTTTGATTTGTATACATGAAAGAAAGAATAAAGAGTAATGCTATTTAGGCCTACAATCGAAGCCTAAACACATGCCTAATGCATAAAATTCTCTTTCGATATTTCTCGATTTTATTTTAATTCAAGAAAACTAAACTACTTGCAACTTAAACCCTTCGTCTATCTATCTACTACATTATAATAAATTTGGACTATTCTATAATTAGAAAGGCTTGTAATTCAGATTTTTTTTTTTATTATTATGGAAAAATTTCAAAATTAATTTGTTACGAAGCAAGTTGGTTAGGAAGTTTGTTAAGAAGCGGTTGGTTGTTCAAACTAAAATTATTTGGCTTAACCATCTCTAATATTTCTACTTATAAAGCATGAAGACAACTAAACGTGTAGTAACCAAATAACACAAAATATAATCACACGGTACCCACCGCCGCATTGCACGGGTACCGTTCTAATCCTGTATAAACAAAACACCCCGTTCCCACCTAAACACCATATACGAATTTCTACATCAGTTATTAAGAAATTAATTATTAGCCCTTTTGGTTCATATATATACGTTTCATTTAGTATCTCCATCTAATATCATTGTAAGCTTATCATATTCTTTCTAAAATTAGAATGTTAATTTAATATTTAGAGACGACTGTCTGGGTCGCCTAGTCTCGCTCAGCCAAACGCTAGCAACTGTGATGCAACCTCCTGAAGTATATAAGATGGTCATCTGATGTAATGATACGGTTTTAGTTTGGTCTACTTCGAATGCGTGATATGAAAAAAAATGTTTTTAATTAAGAAATACAATTTCTTCTTAGTTATGTGGAATTATGAATGTATTTTATGGTAGTGTTAATTTGTCACACTATTTTGTATAAAAACTTGTAAACGGAGGAGAATAATCCCTATATATCAGTTTACATGCAATGAGAAGTCGAGCCTTTTTGGCTAACCAATATATATTCACGTGGCTGTTTATAGACGTACACTTTCCTACCGTTTCAAGATTTTCACCCAAAGAGTTAGCACTTAGAGGAGGAGGTGTGGCCTGGTTGTAAGGCCTCGTCGTGCCTACGTGGCCTCGCCGTGGCTCGCCACCACACCGAGGGAGCCTCGCCGTGGCTCACCGTTGCTCAGCTCGTCACGCAGACGGCGAGCTTTAAAACCTAACAACCATTAATGCAATGTATAATTTAGTATTTGTTTTGTATAATTTAGTATTTGTTTTTTGAATGTAACGGTAATATTACCGTTTTAATACCGTTTGTATTTTTTTTTTCTCCCTTGCTACACCTTATAAATAGAACATGTACACACACAATTTTATTACAATTTTACACAACAATATAAACACTTACACATATTAAAAACAAGAAATATGAGTCAATCATCATACTCAAGTGTTAGTGATTTTGGAGAGATAACTGAGCTAGAGCAGATGCTGGCAGAATTTGAGCGCTAGCAGTCATTGCAAAACGAAGAAGCCGGACCTTCAAAACAGCGTCGATACATTCCTTGTGAACGTGAAGCTGCTGAAGCACGTTTATTGGCCGACTATTTTGGTGAACAACCAAAATATACTGAAGAAAATTTTAGACGTCGTTTTCGTATGAGCCGTAAACTATTCTTAGAAATAGTCCAAGGTATTGAATTGTTTATTGAAACTAATCATCCTCTTCCCGCGCATTTTGATTTCTTTAGACAGCGACCTGATTGTCGGGGTGTAATGAGTTTTAGTGTGATAATGAAATGCACATGTGCATTACGCCAATTGGCTTTCGGGATTCATGCTGATGCGTTAGATGAGTATTTACAAATAGGTGAACACTGTGCGCGTGATTGTCTAGATTTTTTTACGATGTGCATAATCCAGTTGTATGGTAAGGAGTTTTTAAGAAAACCATCCGAGACTGACATTCACAAGTTATACGACGCACATAGCCTGGTCCATAAGATACCGGGAATGTTGGGAAGCATCGATTGTATGCATTGGGAATGGAAGAATTGTCCGAAAGAATGGCAAGGGCAGTTTCACAGAGGTGATAAAAAGTACCCAACCATAATGCTTGAAGCTGTCGCGTCGTATGATTTGTGGATTTGGCATGCATTTTTTGGTGTTGCAGGTGCGAATAACGATCTAACCGTTTTGTATAATTCGCCGTTATTCGATGACATGATTGACGACGTCGCCGACGTGGTTCCGTTTGAAGTATACGGAAGACAATTTAAGCATGGGTATTATCTAGCTGATGGAATTTATCCAGAATGGGTAGCGTTCGTCAAATCATTCACGGTTGCAACTAACCCAAAAAATAGGGATAATTAATTTCGTATCATTTTTTTTTTCTTTTCGTATCGTTTTTTTTCTTCGTATTGTATCTTTTTTAGTTTGATGAAATAAATTTAGATTGGTGTGGTATTTTTTATTTTTGTGAAATGAATTTAATTTATTTAGTGAAATGAATAAAAAAATAAAGTTGTAAGTGGTGAGCCCCGAATGAGTAAGTTGAGGTTAGTTATGAGTGAGGAGGGGTTAGTTGAGGTTAGTTGTGAAGAGGTGTTGGGGTGATGTGGCACCCGTAGGCCCCAAATGAGGAGGTAATACCTCCTCACCACTCTTGTCTCTTCTAAGACGACTTTGGGACAACTTACTACTAAACCATGAGATCGTCTCACAGTAAGTTGTATATATTCAGTATATTTAAAATACGTACCTTTTGATGTGTAGGTGTTATGCGGTTGTATAAGATGCTTTTTATGCATTCATTGTTATTAAGGTTTCAGGTGAAATAATGAGTTTTAAGTCTGGTGAATCAGTTGAAAAAACCCTCTCCTTTGGAGACGATAGATGCGATGGTTCGATCCTCACTCTTTAAAAAGAGGCCAGAGGTCCTTTGGAAGCGCCTCTCTACCTTTAGGTAGGAGTAGGCCTGTTTACATACATCTCACCTCCTCCACATGTACACCTTCTCGTAGAAAACGGGATTGGGTGCCGTTGATTTTTGTAGGTGAAATAATGAGTTTTGTAAACACCATAAGTTAGCTACACATGTACCTACGTTTATACTTTATACAATGTTGCATGCAATCTCGTGCAACCTGCAGATCGCGCGAGCGGTAAAGCATCATTATCCTTACCGTTTAAATTTGTAGATTTTAATAACCAAGTGGTATTTTACTCATATTAGTTTATACCAAAAACAAACATTATAGTATGTCTACTTGTAGATTTAAGATGTTCTTAAAATTTAATGTAGGGTACATTGCAGACATGGTCCAACTTGAACTGAATGTTCATCTTGTCATATACGTTCTGGTTAAAAAAGACACGGTCCAACATGAATAAATATTAAATAATGTCATTCTTTGAAAGTTGACAATATATAGTAGTCAGTCACAATGTTGGTCACAGTTGCATACTATTCAATTCCTTAATTAATACTTTAATAGTAGTAAGGTATACCATTATGTGGAACTGATTAAAACATAAAGTAAGGCTTATAGATTTTGAACGTGTATAGTTAAATGTGCACATGTTAATAGATTATTAACGTCTGTATTAGAGTTAAGGATTATTTTTATTTTTTTTGAACGTGTATGGTTAAACGTACACATTAAGCTTATAGATTATTAAGCTCCATTTCAATTTTTTAGAAAAAAAAAATGCATGTTCATGCATTGATTAAATTTTTATAAATTATTTTATATAAATGCAATATCTAATTTTATCTTTTTTAAACTTTGAAACATTTTTTTTTTTTTTTAATATGTGTTTAAAGACATTTTACAAACAAAAATCCGTAAAATAAAATTAACAAATGGAAAATTCGCTATTTAGTTTATTATTTGTTTATTTTTTATTTTATTTTTTTCTCTAGCTATTCTCTCATTCTAACTCGAAATAATAAGACCATTCAAATTTAATACTATCAATTAGAATACCTAGTAGCGATTGAAACATTATAATAGTTTTTGATTCTTCACTTGTGATCCATAAAATAATGGTTTGAAGTTCGGTCGTTTTCAATACCTTTGAAAAGTTATATTCGTAGAATTAAGAATAACGACTCACAAAAAGGTTGACATAATCAACCTTTAATAAACTTGTACCAAGTCCTTCTCCTAATTTCTCAATAATAGTTATGTACTACGGAATTTAAGAAGGTATGCATTTTTTTTTTTCCAACTTTAAAATACCCTATGAACGTGTATTGCACCAAAATATATCATAGTTGTCATGATTTTCTTTTATATGTATCGAACTTTTTTTTTCTATTCTATGTACTAAATTTAATTTTGTAGGTCTTTTTGGTACTTTATGGCCATTTTGCCACACATTTTATTAACAAGGAAGGGGCAAAATAGTTATAAAGTGCAAAAAAAAATCCACAAAATCGAGTTTAGTACACATAATAGCAAAAAAATAATAATAATAAAAAAAATGTTTGATATATATATAGAAGGAACAAGTGACAACTATGATACATTTTGTGCCATTAGTTGTTTTTTTTTTTTTTTTTTTTAAATAAAGTTTCAAAATTGTACATATTAGTAGGAAACTCTAAAGTATGTATAGGAGGATTTTACTTTCATAGGGTATACGTATACATATCTCAAACATGCGACTCTCAAGCTTTCGGCAAACTAAAGTACATAGAACAGGTCGTACCCTCGTACCAGTTAGTTTTAGTACTATTGTTTTCATAATTATATTTTGGACACTCGTAAGAGTGTAACTTTTTTTTTTTCTTCGGGTTAATAGACAAAGATGTAACTAAACTTTCTAAAAGAATACGCCTAAGTTACTGAACTTTCATTTAGTGCACTTGGGTTACTGATTTTTTTTTATTTTATTTTTTTTTTTGGAATTATATAAAAGAGCTATCCTAGCAAGGAGCCAGGAAAAAGCAAAAACGATATTACATAAGAGCATTACAAGGATTAGTGAACCAATCTATCCATCTAAGAGAGAGTTTTTTTTTCTTTTTTTTTTTTTTTTTTCCCCTCACTCTCTCTCTCTCTCTAGAATGAATCCAAGTGTATGAGTTGAGCTTGATGTCATTGAATATCATGTCTTTTCTCGGTCTTTTTTATGCGAAGACCATTTCATTTCTATATCTCCAAAGAACTCATAGAGTCGTTTGAACCACGACATCAAAGAATTTGATTTGGGTTACGGAACTTATAGGAAGCATACTCTTCCATAATTTCAGGGTTAATCGGAGTAACTTTAATGTATATTTTTGTAAGTTCAGTGACCTCAAAATGTCATGTTTCATGTGTTCAGTAACGTAGGTGAAAAAATGAAAGTTCGGTACCGCGAATTTTTTTAAAAGGTTTAGTAACATTTATATATTAACCATTTTTCTTCTTAAAAGTCAAGTTTCATATAAGTCTAAATTAGCAATCTCCTATATATATCCATTGGCATCTCTCTTTTTAATTATATAAATAATAGATGAATAAGAAAGGAGTAACCCCTCTCGCATATTACAAAATACCTATATATGGAGAATCATATGCTAGTCTTTGTTTTGGTGATGAGCTTAATATCGATATCGACAGGGAATGGCAAAACAAAGACAGAAGTCGGAGTTGGTGTGATTCTCGATACAGAAACCTCCTTTGGTAAGATGAGCAGAAGTTGCATTTCAATGGCTTTACGTGATTTCTATCGAGAACACGACAACTACACCACCATGATTGTCCCTCACTTTCGTGACTCCAAAGAAAACAACGTCGAAGCTGCTTCTGCAGCCATTGATCTCTTGAAAAATGATCAGGTCATGGCAATCCTAGGACCCATGATGTCCTCACAAGCAGGATTGGTGATAGACATTGGTAACAGATCAAAGGTTCCAATCATGTCTCAAGCAACAAGCCCTTCATTGTCAACGAATGACAACCCTTACTTCATCCGTGTGGCCCACAATTCATCCTCACAACTCGAAACAATAGCAGAATTGGTCAAACATTTTGGATGGAGGGAAGTGGTGTTTGTTTATGAAGATGGTGAGTATGGAAGAAGCCTCTATTCGGATGTCATGCTAACTTTTGGTACCAAACTCATGTACCATACAGTCCTATATCCTTCCTCTTCAGATGATAGGATCCTTAAAGAGCTTTACAAGCTAAAGACGATGCAAACTCGTGTCTTCATAGTACATGCTCTACCGTCATTAGCTTCACGTTTTTTCAAGAAAGTAAATGAAGCGGGAATGATGGAAGAAGGGTATGTTTGGATAATAACAGAAGTGCTCACTAGTCGTTTACATTCTTTAGATCATAACGACATAGATTCAATGCATGGAGTACTCGGTGTCGAGTCATATATCCCAACCTCCAACAAGCTAACCAATTTTGAACGAAGATGGAAACGGGACTTCCAGATTCAGAATCCCGATGATGATGTGACAGAACTAGACATGTTCGGGAAATGGACGTATGATACAGTGTTTGCACTAGCGATGGCATTGGAAAAGGTCGGGAATGAAATTGGTACTAGTTTCAAATGTAAACATAAATCCACGACAGATTTTGATGCCATTGGAACCTCGGAAATGGGACCAAGAATCCTTCCACGGGTCCGAAACATAAGATTCAAAGGTCTGAGTGGTGATTTCCATGTCGTTAATGGACAATTACAATCGTCAGTTTACCAAATAGTGAACATAATTGGGGTAGGCAAGAACACTATCGGGTATTGGACTCCTAACAGCGGTATCTTCAAGAAGTTAAACCAAGAAACAAAGGGTCTCAAGGCAATCACATGGCCAGGTGACAGTCATATAGTCCCTATAGGCTCGGAGATCCCAACCAGCGATGAGAACCTGTTAAGAGTCGGGATTCCAGCAAAAGTGGGGTTTGTTGATGAGTTTATAAATGCCTACACTGATCCTCAAACCCAACAAGTTATTGCAACGGGTTTTTGTGTTGACGTGTTTAAAGCAGTTGTTGACGCCTTGCCTTACGCTGTCAAATACAGATTCATACCTTTCGTTACACCGGATGGGAAGAAATCATCAGGAAGCTATGATGATCTTCTTCAGAATCTATCCCATGGGGTAATCTTTAATAGAATAGATAATTTCATTAGTAGTATTCATATGCTTAGGATTAGTCTTGGCTTTAAAATGGATTTCAGGACATAATTGGTTGACCCGCCTAACCCGTTTAATGAACCGGTTGTGTTTGGGTTCGGGTGGGTCAACCCATTTAACTCATAAAACTGAGTCATATAAATGATTACATAGATAGTATCCAGGCTATGGTTATGTATATGGGTCAGAGTTCACATGTTTGATCCGATTACTTAGAAGAGTAATATTCAGGTGGGGTTGTCCCGACCCACACAACCTGATCCATGCTCAAATTGCCACCCTTATTTGAGAACTCGTTGCAATAAAGGTTGCATACTAATGTTTATCTTTGATGATGTAACAGAAATTCGATGCAGTGGTAGGAGATGTTACAATCCTTGCAAAACGTTGGGATCATGTTGATTTCACTCTGCCATTCACCGAGGCAGGTGTTGCAATGATCGTTCCCATAAAGGATGAGAGGAAGAGTTCATGGATCTTCATGAAACCCCTAGAGACAAAGCTATGGATAACAACCGGAGCGTTTTTCATATACACGGGACTTGTGGTGTGGGTTATTGAGCATCGTGTAAACAAAGAATTCCGAGGCCCCCCTCATCAACATGTTGGAATGATCTTCTGGTTTTCATTCTCCACACTCGTTTTTGCGCACAGTAAGTGTATATTTACACACACACACATTCTGCTTGCTTGGTTTTGCTTACGGGTGTTAGATATCTGGGGGTCTGAGATTGCTTATGTAAAAGTAGTTATTAGGTTGTAAAATAAGCATGTAACAACTTGCTTGTTTTCAACTGCTCTTTAGTAAGCAGATAAGCACTCCAAAAACCCTCTCTTACTGAATTACTTGTTTGGTCTTTACACAAGAAAATAAGCAGAACTTAGTGTGTTTGTGATTGCTTATACTGATTATATGTGAGCGAAATAAGCTTAACGGATATGAAAAATGGATATTTGCAGGGGAGAAGTTGATAAGCAACTTATCGAGATTTGTGGTGATCATGTGGGTGTTTGTGGTGCTGGTATTGACCTCAAGCTACACAGCGAGCTTGACATCCATGTTGACAGTAGAACAGCTTCGACCTACACACACCGATGTCTCTGAGATAAGAAACAAAGGAGAATCAGTAGGATATCGAGATGGTTCATTTGTTTACGGTATGTTGAAGAAGATGAATTTCGACGATAGCAAGTTGAAAAGCTACAGCACCTTTGAGCAGTTTGACACCGCCCTCAAAAAAGGAAGTCAAAATGGGGGCGTTTCCGCTATTGTAGACGAGCTCCCTTATATCAGGGGTTTCTTATCTAAATACTGTGCTAAATATACCATAACCAGCCCCGTCTACAAAACCGCAGGCTTTGGTTTCGTGAGTTTCATTTCATTCTGTTTCATTCCATTCCCACATTTCGTAGCTTTTGACCATGATTCTACTGTTTAATACAGGCATTTCCAAAAGGGTCTCCTTTAGTCCCCGATTTTTCTAGAGCAGTCCTGCAAGTGACAGAAGAGCAGATGATGAACATTTCAAAACAATGGTTTGAGGAACCAGCAAGTTGTATTCAGCAAAGGGAACCTACAGTAACATCTGATAGACTCTCGCTTGATAGCTTTAAGGGCCTTTTTCTCATTGCCGGGTTATCATCAACTTCTGCTCTCATGATTTTCATTTTTAAGTTCTTGTATAATAACAGAGAAATATTAATGTCACAAGGTTCTGTAAGCCAAAAGCTTGCTGCAATTGCTAAAACATTCGATAGATATAAGAATGATAAATCCAATAAGACGGTCCAGGAGGCAACAGTAGATGAATTCGTTAGTGAGGTCGATATTAATAATACTCCGGAAAATTTTGTATTCGGGCAAGAAGCAGGAGTATTCTCTCATGATGAAGGGTTTTCTACTACTGAACCTGGAACTCCAGATAATCACACAATAGAAATCGTAGAAACTTTCCATATAGCGCTAGGTGTCGCGATGCTACCCGGCTAATTACATACATCCCAGTGTCCCTAATGCTAATGTTACATACAACCCACGTTTATATTCTTTACCATTCGTTGCATAACAGAAGCTTCTCTAGTCCTATTCTAGTCATTGTTAATATGACGATTAACTAGTTTTCTAAAAGCTTTGTACATTGACAATTTGTATAAATGAAAGATAAAGATCCTAACGTTACCAAACTAAAGCTAACCATATTATGTAGATTCACTTGATAATACCATATCATTGCATCAAATCAATTACAATGAGGATGCAATTATCCATCTGCAATAGCAAGTAAAAAGATACCCAAAAATTGCACTCAAAAGGTGGAAAAAAAACAAAGAAATTTACATGCTAAGATGCTCCCACTACAGGAGAACACAAAAGAATTCCTAAAGTTGTGAAATGATATCTAACACAATGATAGTAAGGGAAGAAAGGCAAAGCAAGAAAACAATTATTCTAAAATGAAGATAAAATTCTATGTTTACAAAAGAAATGTTGTAGATTTCAGATATACAAGAGGGGGATCAATCGCCTTACGAGCTTCCATGAGATCTGATGGATGATATTGATTGCGCTGAAACAGATGCAGTCGGGCTGCTTATATCTCGTTCCCCGTTGACAAATCTTGGCTTCCCACTCAGCCTGTCCATTGCTTCTTGACATATATCAGCAAACCACTCATCCTCAGGAAGTACACTGCCACAAAATAAACGGATTTTTTAACATTATTATAACATTAAAAAATGGAGGCAGTTGATCCTGATTTCACACATATTTGATAATTCAAAGCAACTATCACTAACCCATATGGATCCACTCCCGTTGCAGAGAAGGATGCAAGTGCTTTATTTATAATCTCATTCACGACCCGATTCAAATTCCGAGATAAGTAACGCCCTTGGGAAGCAAAGGAGATAACAAACTTCATATCCAAATAGAACTGCACATTTGGAAGTTAAGAAATGATCAGATAAAATCTACTGGCCCAGCAACAAAAAACAATATAAACGATTATTGTTATATTGTCTGCATACCTGTTGAAGACCAAGAGGGCCTAAAGGCTGTGGCCCTTCTTCAATCTCATCCCAAAAAGTTTGGTCTTCTGAAAGCCATAAGATGACCGTTTCTGTAAGCCTCATTAATAACATTGTTGAAAAACGTTCCCTGCCAACAAACATTTCTGATGCTATGGCAGACATCCTGTAAAGTTTGGCATAAAGTTCCTGAACATCAAAAATGTAGGCATTAGTCTATCTGCAATAACCATAATCCAACAGGGAAATGCTATATATGAATGCATATGTTAGTTTAAACTAGAACGGTAACCGCGAAATGCGGCAGCGGGTACTGTGTGATTATATTTTGCGTTATTTGGTTACACATTTTGTTGCCTTCATGCTTTATAAGTAGAGATATTAGAGATGGTTAGACTAAGGATCAAATGAGAAGAATCCTTAAAATAAGAAGGATAAGAAATAATCATAACTACACATTAGAGAAGCATCAATTTGAATTAGATGCATCCCTAATTTTTTAGATGCATCATAATATATTTTCTAGCTAAAAATTAGATAAATATACATATATTAGATGCATTTCATCAAGTTAGACGAATCCTATGTATTTTTCGTCCTCTGCAAGTCAAATTTGTTGCTAGTACTACTTTGCATCGTTTTCACTTCAAAATTACTTTCAAAACTAATTGTGATGCATCTAAATGACTAGATATGCATCTAATTCAAGTCGATGCATCTCAAATATGTGGTTATACTTATTTCTCATTCTTCTCATCTTAACTTTTCTTCTCACTGGATCCTCACCCGAGATGGTTAAGCCAAATAATTTTAGTTTGAACAACCAATCGCTTCCTAACAAACTTCCTAACCAACTTGCTTCCTAACAAATTAATTTTGAAATCTTTACATAATAAGCAAGAAAAGAGTGAATTTTAAGCCTTTCTAATTATAGAATAGTCCCAAATGCATTATAATGTAGTATATAGATATAGATAAGTACCTGAAATATTGGAGAAGGGAGCCATTCTATTTCCTCCATGATTCCATCCATATTTATGTACATGTCTGCAGTTAGATGGCTATCACCATCTTCAGTAAAAATGAGATCCAGAGCATGTTGTCTGCAGAAACTATCCTTCAATCTATCAACTATGCTTGCAAGACGCCTCTTCCATTCCCTTTGTTCGGGATTTCTATTTTGCCTATCTGCAGGTCTTCTACGAGGGTCATCCTTGTAAATAGATTGAGCTACAGGGGTAAGTTTCATGGCTGCACGTGGTAAAAGCTCATCAGCTAACAGGGATGCATTTGCAAGCAATGCCATTTGCTGAGCTTCAGTCTCAGCCATCCGAACTAATTTACTCCCTGATCCTTCATAGTTTGCTTCTTCTTCCATGGATCCCGGAAGTGCTCTTATGAGCATGCTAACGTAAGAATTGAATACATGGAATAATCCCTCCAGCATTTTACCACCCAACTGCATGCTCAAAAGTGGCCCTACGTCCTCGAAGAAATCCTATACAGCGAATATATGCAACATGAATGACGTGGCAGATTACTCAAATGTTGACACATTTATATATAATAACTAAAAAATGTATTAGATCAAGGTACAACCACAATTTACCATAACATGCTTGTATTGAAAGATAGTTAGACCAAAATGCATAATTAAACATCAACGTTTCTTTAAAAATATCTGTCAGAAGCAAACTATGTTTAGATGTGGGTTAGTTGGTGAAACAGTAGGAAGACAGGATAGTAAAGAAACAGGTTTCTAGTGTGGGTGGCAAAATGATTGGACATGAATATCAGGTAACTCATTCAAGTTAAAAAGTTTGAAACGGATCATATGGGATTGACCCAAAAAAACTTTTTATCCAAACATTTTCATTGTTTCATAACCAATCAGTGTGTCAAAATTTGAGACAGAAACTATAATATATCAATAATATTAGAATTTTCTGAATAATATGGTTTAGGAAGTTTAATGCTATAAAAAATACACTATAACCAACATTTACCCCATTTGACCACTTTCCTTTAGAGCTAATCTCCTTGAAACTACCTTACTGATCCGTTAGAGAATCGAGCCATTAATAAGTAAATGGTTCACAATTGCCACCTATACGTTCTAGCATGCATGATAAAGGACAGATCATTTAGAACCAAGTCCATATAAAATTCTAGTATATCCTTTACTAGTCAAGTGCAGTGTGAAGGTCAAGGGGACTGCTTGAAAAGGCTTCCAGACTCTTTAAAAGGCATCCCACAGGTAATTGATAGTGTAAATATGCAAGGTAGCAAACAAGACATACAGAGGATCAGAATTAAATATTCACCTGGACCATCACATTGAACCGTTGAGCGCTACTTGAGAGCTTATACTGAGAAGATGTTATAGTACTAAGAGATGTCGTTGAAGGTCTTCCTGATAAACGTGTAACAGTTGGTGAAGAAGAAAGATCCCAATCATCAGCTGCAGCCAGTGCTGCAGTACTCTCTTCAATTCGCTTTAAGTTGGCATCAAGCGCTTGTTCAACACTAGGTCTAAAAAGCTTTAATAGCACAGGACAAAGAGCTAAACCACGAGCTTCCAACAAAGAACAATGTCCTAAAGCTATTTGAACACATTCAGCAGCAGCCCTTAACCCTCCAGCAGCAGCAGATGAAGCTAACGCATGTCTTTTAACAAGAAGTGCAAAGTCTTCAGTTTGTTTTGTAGCCCACATCACAAGCTCAGAGCTATAAGATGGTTCCGTACCAAAAATAGCATTGGAATCAGTTGCTGTTTGAGCAATAACTGAAAATACCAGTTGTGAGATAGCTGCGGTATATGCTCCACCATACGAGGTGCTCGACGGTCGAAGATTTTGCATGTTACTTTGAAGTCTCTGGTAATGGGCTTGAAGCAGTAAACTGTGGGCCCGTGGGCCATCTCCAAGTTTTTTAAGAGCACTAATAGCTGCACGAAGCTCATTGCCACGCGTTGTAGGTTGAGAAGCAGCATCAGCTAGCTGATTAGCTAATCTCTGCCGACATTCTGTTATAGCAGTCTGCAGTGAAGCTAAAACGTCAGGACTAAGTGAATTTTTTTGTTTTGCTTCAGATGCTATACGTTCCCCTTCATCAAGGGTAGCCAGAGCTTCCTCTACCCTCCTTTCGGCTAGCAAAACATCAAGGATGTCAGGGAACTCAACTAACCAATTCTCTAGTTCTGAAGGATCTCTGTCCAGATCAGCAGATAAACCATTTAAATACGAACCACCCGGAACAGCAACAGACAAAGACTCCACATTAACCCCCTCAGCTAGACCATGAATTAAGGTGGCCTGAGTAGATAGCAAGTTTCTTATGGACAATAGCTCGCCTTCTAAATCTGATATCTCTTTTGATGTGCTGAAATATTGTAGCAATTAAACTATCAGCAGTGAGATAAACAGAAATGACACAAGCACAAAGCAGGCAACATGAAATAATTTAAGCAATGGCATGTATTTTGAGGAAAGGACCTACCGTATGAACGCAGTATAATTAGCATACACACTTCTTCGCATTTCCTCTGCAGAAGCTTTCTTCAGATCCAAAAGATATGAGCATAAATGCCTTATCTCCTGGTATGCAGATAACGTATGTCAGTAAATTCAAAATAATTGCCAAATGCCAACAATTAAAAGATGGATTGGACAGTTGATAATATACTTGTGACAAACAAAGTATATAATGGGTGAAAGTCTCTGATTACGTGTGTGTAACCAACGGCCAAAACTCTAGTTTCCCAGAGCCGTCAACAACCTATATAACTGAGTTAGAGTATATGCACTGGGTGAGAGATGCAAGTGCAGCTGAATAATCATCTGGTGCATACCATTTATGAAAACTCACATGGTTATGGGCTAGCAAAGCTGGTTGCAGCCTGCTATGGCTGGCTGCAGATTGACTAGCTTTTTTAAGGGTTTGACTTTTTTGTAATTCTCAGTTAGTGTTAGAATCTCAATAATAAATGGTAATTGCTTCTTCCACTCCTCTCGTCATTATATTTCCATTTATGTGTAGCCATTTCCTCTGCTTGCTTGTAAAGTATGTTTTGTTTGCCTTCTGTTCTGTTCAGTTTTTCTTAATATTTAGAGGCTTGTATGTCTGAAGAGCCTGAGAAGTACATTGATGGATCCTTATGGTTTGGGAAATTTTAATGGTTGATCAACTTATTTCTCTTATCTTACTATATCCCTGTACGTTCATTGTATTTCGAACTGCCTAACCCAATGCAACACCCTACACAAACTTTGGTTGTCATCCTTCCTACCAACTCATTATTGCATTTATAAGCATATTCACAGTTGCCTGCAATTTATCCCATCTTTTATCATCTAGCATGTAAGCGCACATAAATAAGAAAGATCCAACAATGCAAAATAGGCATATTTACGCATTGCTGCCAGCAATACTATAGTTATTGATAACTATAATACCAACTTTAAGCCAACTCCGTCCTTGTGAATATACTTACCAATAACCCTAATTATAGAATGAAAAAAGATATCCCGTTGTTTCATTGTTCTCTTACAGCCTACTAGTACCACAGGTATATCATTATCCTTCAACCATTTATTCTTTGTTAGTCATATATCCAATCTCTCTCTAACAATCTCAAACGCTAATTGCCTTTATTTGAGAAGTCACGGTATCTTACAAGCTGAACTATTTGCTCAACCTCCTGAGCAAAAGCTGTTAAATACAAGTAAGTGGAGGGCTGGGACCACATATGTTCTTTATGAGCATTGTAAAGCTGTCACTGAACATAGTTTTCCCTAGAAAGTTTTTAATTCACCTTCTCCATTGTTGAGTTAATTTATGTCACCATACTAAAAAAAATTACGCATTTCTTCCGCAGTTGAAAGTGAAAGAAGAAAAAGCTATTTTAGCACACGTAAGTTTTATTGTAATTACTAACTAGATAAAGCATAATTATTCTTGACAAGCATTTACATTCGAACTGGATAGACAAGATAGTTTTTAGTCAGCAAGATGTTATGTTACTACTAACTTAGAAGAAACATGTAACCTTATATGCTTCACATTTACAGAAATAATAAATATCCGATGTTTGAAAAATACTTATCGAAATTCATTTTTATACTTATGTCGATACACGAGATAACAATTTAAACTAATTATATTAGAGAGCAAGGCTGCAAGGATCCAAGTACAATGTAGACCTCGCAATCTAGTGTCAGTCGAGTCGATTCCACAGTGCAACGTGAACCTAATATCAACATATTTAACGGTGCAACGAACTAGTAAACTGTCCATTCTAATAATCCAAACCAATCAATTCTCACACAGCCATTGTCACATCGTGTTCGAAAAATAGCACAACAACTGCTAGGTGCCTAGGTAAGTATAAACGAACCATTACAATTCCAAAATGCATCATAATAACAATGTAGACCTAGTATCAGTCAATTTTATAGTGCAACACTGCAACATTTCATTTTCATCCTATAACAATTCAACAAGCAAACTACAACGCTAACCTAATATCCGCATATCTACATATCTAACGCCGAAACAAACTAATAAACTATTCATCCTATAATTATTATCTAAACAAATCAATCTCCTTACCCAGCCACGGCCGTATGAACAAATCGTTGTATAAGCTATATATCTACCTAAACATTCAGGCCACATTACTACACCTACAATTTGAAACCGCATCATAACCAAATACAATGTAGACCTAGCATCATTCGATTTAAATGTGCAACATTTCATCCTATAACAAGTCAACAACCAAACAACACCGTGAACCCAATATCAGCATATCTAAAAAAAAATAAATAATAAAAAAAATAAAAATAAATAAATAAAAAAATAATTAAAAAACAAACGGTCAGCTCTTCTTACGCAGCCACAGCCGTATAACCGTTACAAGAGCAATATATCTAGCTAAATCATTCAGGCCACATTAATACACTTACAATCCGAAACTGCATCATAATCGGATACAATGTGGACCTAGTATCAGTCCATTTAACATTCCAACCTATAACACTCCACGGCTGAACTACAACGTGAACCTAAGTTCAGCATATCTAATAAAGTAACAAACACCTAAACCAATCAATTCTCGTTACGCAGCTACAGCCGTATAAACGTTACATACACTAAATTAATCTACCTAAATCATACAATCCACATCATAACAGCTACAATACCTAATAAATTTATCCTGATAGCATAAAAAACATACATTATTCTATAATACGAATCATTATACAATATAACGAAACTAATAGTTACATAAAATGTATATCTACCTAAATAATTTACTCCACGTTACTACACATACAACTCGAAACCGCATAATAACCGATACAATCATACAATATGTAACAAAATGAACCTAAATACATAATCAAATAATTATAAAACAACGCGAATCACTACGAGCTAACGAAACGAATAGTTACAAACGCCATATGTCTACCTAAATGAATCAGGCACATTACTACACCTACAACTCGAAACCGCATAATAACCGAGATACAATACGTAACAAAATTAACCTAAATACATAATCAATATAACTATACAACAACGCGAATCACTACAAATGCTATATATCTACATAAATGATTCAGGCACATTATTACACCTACAATTCGAAACCGCATAATAACCGCTACAATACATAATCAAAATAGTTACAAACACTATATATCTACCTAAATGATTCAGGCACATTACTACACCTATAATTCGAACCGCATAATAACCGTAACAAAATTAACCTAAATACATAATCAAAATAGTTACAAAACAACACGAATCACTAAGAGATAACGAAACGAATAGTTACAAACGCTATATATCTACCTAAATGAATCAGGCACCTTACTACACCTACAATTCAAAACTGCATAACAACCTATACAATACATAATCAAAATAGTTATAAAACAAGGCAAATCACTACGGGATAACGAAACGAACAGTTACAAATGCTATATATCTACCTAAATACATAATCAATATAACTATAAAGCAACGCGAATCACTACGAGCTAACGCAATGAATAGTTACAAACGCTATATATCTACCTAAATGAATCAGGCACATTACTACACCTACAATTCTAAACCGAATAATAACCGCTACATTACATAATCATCAATATATAGTATTACAAAAACAAGACGAACCTTCTCATTGAGCGAATTACACTTGGAATTAACAAATCCATTAGCGTCAAACTTATCAGACTTAAAAATAGTCAAATTCTCCTCAAGCTTAGGACCTGATTCCTTTGAACTGGTTTTAACAGGTGCGCCACTTCTTGACGACCTAGATGATACTTTTGATGACATGATGATTAGATCGAAATGAAATTAGATCTGATGTGGTGGTTTGTTACGGTGACCGGAGATGGGGAGAGAGAAAATAAGGGGGGTTGGGTTGGGTTGTTATGAGTTGGTTTGAAAGGGGTATAGACGATTGTTGTATCTGTAAAGTGTAATTATTGTATTTGGGAGTTTTTTATTTTTTTGGGGGGATTTTGTAAATATCTTTTGAGAAAAATAAAAGATTGTGATTGAATTTAAGTTTTTTGACCATGCTTAACTTTGAGGTTAAGAAAAATGAGTTTTATTTGGAAAGAAGTTACAAATTTCTTTATCAGGTGAAACAAAATACAACATTTATTATGTAAAAAGATTATAATTATTTTCTGATTGCGTAACTATACACCGTAAAAAAATGAAAGAGAATATTACATTAATAGTTATAATGTCCGCGCACGCGCAGGTGTTTTAAAATTTTTTGAATCATATATTTTTATTTATTAAAAAACAAATAATTTAATCTTTGTTTTATTTGATTTATAATATTTAATTATAGTTTTTTATATTTAAAAATTTTAATCTTGTTATGGATAAATATAAAATGTTACCTAATAAGAAAATAATTTTTTTTTAAATAAAATTATTACTAAATAAGGTATGAATGCATTTTTTTAAAATAGAAAATTCCCAATAGGGATTTTGTTTTATTATATAAAAGATTATGTAAAAAGATTATAAAAATACATTTATAAAGTGCAGTAGTGCACATTACAATATTACATTAAGCAGTTATGGGTATGTTTGGCAAAAATAGTTGTATGTTGTAAACTGTAAGCTGTAGACTGCAAAGCTGTTAACACGAGCTACAAACTGTATCAATTTTTCCAATAAAAGTGTTTGGTAAGTTAGCTGTTAGATATAAATATAAAATGTAAAATGACATAAAAAGACATATTTATAATTGTAAACAAATGTTTGGAGGGTATATAAGTAATTTAAAGTTTTAACAGCTCCAAGATGTTTAAAAAGCTTCATGAATCAGATTTTCATTTAGGAGCTATTTGTTTGAAATAAAAGCTTGAAGTTAATGTATCCAAACGGAGCTATTTATTTTAGAGGAGATTATTTTTTAACAAAAAGCAAACAGCTCCCCCCAAAAGCCCCTACCAAACAGGCCCTATGTTAAATTTAAGAGCACTAGTTAAGGCAATGTCATTTAACACGTTATTGGTATATCATCTCAACACCACATCATTCCTCAACCAATAACACGTCAATCATCTCAAACACCCTCTCTCATAACACACTACTAACACGTTATTGGGTCTCACTTTTTTTCATTTCATTTTATTTAATAAAAACAAACAAATTTCAAAAAAAATACATTGATAAACACAAATTAATTACAATACATAAATTAAAATTAAAATGCATAAAATAAAATCACAATACGAAATTTCAAAAAAAAATACATTGATAAAATTACAATACGGGATTACATATCTTGTTGTTGGTGTAGGTATCGTTGCCAAAGATGATCCTCAAGATCATGTCGAAGGTTGTTATGCACATCCTTGTCACGTATTTCCTTTCGTTTCTTTGCATGTTGCTCGCATCTTTCGATCCATGTTTCTTGTATATTTGCGGCCGGACTAACAAATATTTCGTTGTATTCACTTATTTGAAATTCTTAATCTTGCAGTATCATGTTATGCAATATGATGCAACAATACATAATACTACGTATTCTGCTCACCTGGTAAGATCATGCGGGTTGTGCTATAATCCCCCAACGTCCCTGCAGGACACCAAAAGCCCGTTCCACATCTTTCCTTGCACTTTTTTAAGCCCTCTTAAAAATTATATCAGGCGCATTTCGGGCAATTTTATATGATTTGAGAAAAGTAGCCTACGTTGTATAAATACCATCTGCTAGGTAATATCCTTTTGTGTATGTGTGACCATTCACCTTGAACGGGGCTTCGGATGCGCGCTCGTCAAACAAATTTGACCGATATAGAACATTTAGGTCGTTATTTGCACCCGATATACCAAAAAATGCATACCAAATCCACAAATCTTGAGATGCAACTGCTTCAAGCATTATGGTCGGATGCTTGTGCCCCCCCCCCCCTAGTTGGAATTGCGCTTTGAAACCGTTCGAAAAATTTGTCCATTCAAAATGCATACAATCTATACTAACAAACATGTTAGAGTTTCGGTGTGTGAGAGTGGTAATAATCCCGATATGTTCTCTGAATCGTGTTGAGATCACTATCAGATTGAAGTATTTCGACCCTATATGCCTCGGGTATCACGAAATCCTCAATTGGTTAAGACAGAGAACAACACTTTGTTTCTAAGACACGAGAAATCAAAGCAAATACAAAGAAAGTTGTTATACTTGTTCTGTTATGGAAGAGATCAATATATTATGAAAATACATAACCGAAAGTTAGTTAAAATCGGTTAAAGTTGGTTGGCAGAAAGGGTCATGACTTTTGGTGGGAAAAACCGTTTGGAAATAAAAACGGTAATACTATAATCCCAAAAAGCGTTTAGGTTTTGGGGCGCTGCCCCAAACCTCGTGGGGGCGCCCCTCCCCCCCCCCCCCCCCCCTCGACCCTTGCCCGCTCACCTGGGAGCGGGACCCCAGCAATGGGCTCGGCCCCTTGACCCCCGCTCTTTGTTCGTGGCGGCATCAAGCTAGCTAGAACGAGTGTGCACTCCGCACCTCCTAGCTCGACTGTAAACTAAACCTGATTAAGCCCTTGATCTCAAGTAAATCACAAGTACATAAAATATAAGTGATGACACTAAAATCACTAACAAAGCATATCCAGGAACCCATGATACTCTGCGTGTTTTTTATATAGCCGCGTAATATCATATGGGGTGGGTTTTCTTAAATACTTCTTTGAGTATAAATCCCATATACATTTGGTAAAATTATCTAAACTATCATAACAACAATGTTCCCCAATTTGCAAATATTAATCGAAAGCATCGGGTGCTGACCCGTACGCCAATTGACGTATAGCTACCATGCATTTTATTATAGGATGGATACTCATTCTACCACAAGCATCTGGTCGTGATCTAAAAATAGAAAGTGATGGGGAATAGGATGAACATTATAGTTAATTATACCTTTGACTATTTTTTTAAAATAGTCGTCGACTCATCCGGTAACGTCGCCTGAATTTCTTTCGGGATATTTTGGATTATCCCCAAAATAATCACTAAGAAGACGTTCTTCAGCAACTGCATATTCTCGGGGTATGTAAGTCCGGCTCTCTGAACTTGATGCATCGTCCTCAAACGCTATAAACTATTCATGCAATTCGTGTAAATGTAACAATTCGTTGGCTCGAGTTTCAGCGTTAAAAAGATCCATTGAAGTTAAATTTTTTTGAAGTATAGAAGAATAGTTTAAAATGTAATTGAAAGTGTATAAATATTGTGATTTGGTTGGATTGTTTGTAAATTTTATGTGTTAGTTGAGTATATATTTGAAAGCGGGTGCGTTTTTTTTATTTTTTTTTCTTTTTTTTTTTTTTTTTTTTTTTTTTTTAAGATCCATTGGATAACGTTTAAAAAATAAAAATAAAATAACATTTAACCAATAAAGTGAGCCACTAAAACAACTCAAACACGAATGGCGTGTGAATGGCGTTTTGCTCGGTACCACAAATGACAAGTCATTGGTTTCTTTTTTTGCATTTGGCGTGTTATATAGCATGATATCGAGTGCTCTAATAGTCTACATAGCTTATTTGTATGGTGTTTGACTTTCAAACAAAAGTTTAAGGGTGAGTACATTTGGGGTGGCTACCAGGGTAACTTTAAGTGTTGTTTCTTTTGGAGATCTCGGGTTCGAGGCTTGTCAATGGGGTTTTCCTCTAAAGCGAAGCGGAAGAAAAGGAGTGGGGTTTATTCCCCAAAGACGAAGGTTCAAAGATGACTAATATGGTAACACGTATCGAGGGGACATCTACAAGCGCTAGTGACACCAACCCCAAGTGAAGTAAATTAGATGACCTTGTGAAGATGTGAATACTAGGAACTTTAAATGAGTCTCTTCAAGAGCAAGTTGCCACCACACCAAGGAATGCAAAAGATTAATGATACCACATCATGAAACGTCCAATTTAATTATTTAAAAAAAAAACAAAAAACAAAAAAAACAAACTGCGGTTACCATTTTCATGCACTTAACCAAAAAATATCTATAATATGCCGAAACACTTTTAAACGCACGGAAGCATTGCTATACAAAATGCGGGGGTTAACCCAAACGCTCCATTTGACCCATAACTATTTTTTCTTTTGTTTATAACTTATACAAGATAGACATAACCAAAAGATCTTAGTTCAACCACTATTTTGATTTTGGGCATCTGCAAGTAGATTATCAATAGGTGTGGATGAGATGCTCGTCACTTATAAACATGAGGAATACCAAATCATATTTCATTATAATTTTTTTTTATGGATTGGGATCTTCTAATGTTGAGTTCAACATGACTATTGATATGGTCTTTAATTTTAAATTCTAAATAAATCATCTTAAGAGGCTCACTTTCTCTTATGTGAGACAACATTACTAGTCATGTTGAACTCAACATTAGAGGATCTCTATCTTTTTTTATTTGAGTTATTTTTACCTTCCACATGTACAGTATTTGACTGTATTTGACAAGTCATTGAGCGAATATAAGGGTGCGTTTAGTTGAGGGAAAACACCCTTGTTTTTCACAAAATGTTTTGTGGAAAACAGAGATCGCGTTCAAGTTAGTGTTTTCCAATAAAATTCTCTACAAAACACAAAATTCCTATTTCCAACTTTAAAACACAAAACTACAAAACACTTTTTTTTTTGTTTTCCCCTATTTTCCATTAAAATACCCCAAAATCCGTTTTCGTCAGTTGTTTTACGTTTTCGATTGATTTTTTACGTTTTCTTTACGTTTTCGTCAGAATTTTTACATTTTCGTCCGATTTTTTACGTTTTCGTCTGATTTTTTACGTTTTCGTCCGTTTTTTTACGTTTTCGTCAGTTTTTTTACGTTTTTGTCTGATTTTTTTACGTTTTCGTCCGATTTTTTACGTTTTCGTCCGTTTTTTACGTCTTCGTCCGTTTTTTTACGTTTTCGTCAGGTTTTTTACGTTTTCGTCCATTTTTTTACGGTTTCGTCAGATTTTTTACGTTTTCGTCTGTTTTTTTACGTTTTCGTCAGATTTTTTACGTTTTTGTCATTTTTTTACGTTTTCGTCAGATTTTTTACGTTTTCGTCAGATTTTTTACGTTTTCGTCAGGTTTTTTACGTTTTCGTCCGTTTTTTACATTTTCGTCAGATTTTTTAAGTTTTCGTCCGTTTTTTTACGTTTTCGTCAGATTTTATACGTTTTCGTCCGTTTTTTTACGTTTTTGTCAGATTTTTTACGTTTTTGTCCGATTCTTTACGTTCTCGTCTGATTTTTTACGTTTTTGTCCGTTTTTTTACGTTTTCGTCAGATTTTTTACGTTTTCGTAAGATTTTTATGTTTTCGTCCGATTCTTTACGTCTTCGTCCGATTCTTTACGTTGTCGTCCGTTTTTTTACGTTTTCGTCCGTGTTTTTACGTTTTCGTCTGTTTTTTTACGTTTTCGTCCGTGTTTTTATGTTTTCGTCTGATTTTTTACGTTTTCATCCATTTTTTTACGTTTTCGTCAGATTTTTTACTTTTTCATCAGGTTTTTTACCTTTTTTTACGTTTTCGTCAGATTTTTTACTTTTTCGCCAGATTTTTTACGTTATAAAAAAACAGATGGAAACATCCAAAATCAAACAAAAAAGTAAAAAGACGGACAAAAACGTAAGAAAATGGACGAAAACGTATAAAAGCGGATGAAAACATAAAAAATTGGACAAAAACGTAAAGAGTCTATTGAAAACGTAAAAAAAACGGACGAAAACGTAAAAAATAGGACGAAAACGTAAAAAAACTTACGAAAACGTAAAGAAACGGATGAAAACATAAAAAATCGGATGAAAACGTAAAAAACTGACGAAAACGTAAAGAAACGGACGAAAACATAAAAAATCGGATGAAAACGTAGAAAAACGAACGAAAACGTAAAAAAAACAGACGAAAACGTAAAAAATCGAACGAAAACATAAAAAATCTGACGAAAACGTAAAAAAACAGATGAAAATGAAAAAAATCTGATGAAAACTTAAAAAACCTGACGAGAAAGTTAAAAAAACGGGCGAAAATGTAAAAACAAACGAAAACCCAAAAAATTGGACGAAAATGTAAAAAAACAGACGAAAACGTAAAAAAGCTGATGAAAATGTAAAAAAATGGATGAAAACGTAAAAAATCTGATGAAAACGTAAAAAAACAAACAAAACGGACAAAAACGAAAAATATCGGACGAAAACGTTATTTGATATTATATTTTAATTTTTTAATTTCTTTATTTTCTCGTATTAGATTTTTTTAGTTATTTTATAATTTAGTTGGTTAGTTTGTAATATTTGTTTTTGTGTTTTGATGATGTTTTTATAATATTACTAAGATGAATAGTGAATTGAGATATAAAACAACGATACTTAAATATGTTTTCTAGTTTTGGAAAATGGAAAACAGAAACACATGTTTCTCAGACTAAACGCGATTTCTAAATTTTTCATTGTTTTGTGAAAATCAAACTCCTCTCCCTTTTTTTACAAAACAAGAAATATGAAATGAAAGAAAATGTTTTACAACTAAA
The DNA here is from genome assembly GCA_030686995.1 of Artemisia argyi. NCBI lineage: Eukaryota > Viridiplantae > Streptophyta > Magnoliopsida > Asterales > Asteraceae > Artemisia > Artemisia argyi. Next base: position 306,758,247 of record CM060709.1, read on the forward strand.
CGCCACCTAAAAGTTCGCAATTTTTTTTTGAATCTGATTGCTTTTACTCATTAAAGTATGTATGTCAACTTTTTATGTTTATATATATTTTATTTCTTATTTTAAATAGTTTCATTTGTTTAATTTTATTGGTCAAAGCGGTTGGCGTAATTCAACAAATTATTTGATGCCAGTGAGTTGTTAAATAATGAATGGAGTAGGGGTGAGCAAACGGACCGGATGGGCCGGACCGACAAAACCGACCGGACTGGACCGGGACCAACCACATTCGGTCCGGTCCTCGGTCTAGGCTTTTTGGTTAATTCGGTCTTCGGTCCGGTCGGTTCGGTCCGGACCGACCAAAAAACCGAAAAAACTTGCCAATTTTGTCTATTTGGACCGGACCGACCGAAGGACTGAGACCGGACCGACCACATTCGGTCCGGTCTCGGTCTATGGTTTTTCCTTAACTCGGTCTTCGGACCGGACCGATCCAGTCCGGTTTTTGGACCATGATCACCCCTAGAATGGAGTACATAGGAACATTGGATCATTGGATCATTGCCAATCAAAGACAACCACACAACATTATCATCATCATAATCTCAATAATGATTATACCAATTCATTAACAAAAAGACTACATCATAATCCCACTCAACACGGTTCAGATCCGATTAATCAGTATAAACTTTATTATTGCAACATTGTTCAAAGAGCAAGTGCTTCAACACTAGAGATCAAGTGAAAATAAGGTCTTGAAATTCAGATATCAACTTCAATAACAACACAATGCAAAATGTGATATCATCCAGCCTCAGCCTCATTCAGGTGTATCAGACCGGATAGCTGTTCAAGAGAAAGATTAAGGAAAGAAGTTAGCAACTCAGTCACAGAATAAAAATCTCATTCATACACAAGCTGTCTTCTGCACATTAACATATGAATAATCATAGCCAGGCGCCCACGCCGTGAAACATCAAAGGTAGACAAATCATTACAATAAGTAAATGAATCAAAAAAATAAATCTATAGAAGAGCCAAGTTGGCTCAACCAACATTCACAAGGCAGCAGTCTGATGAATTCTATCCATATAATTCAAAGCCTTCCTACCTCTCAATATGTCTAAATCACACAAAGTGTGACTTTAGACACGTTCAAACTGTTCCCTTCAAAACTGACTCATTCCTTTTCCCCTGTTTGACCCGTTATAAGAGAAAATTATACCTAAATTGGCCCATTCACAAGTAGATGAATCAAAATTCCCCCTTCTAATTCTTTTTAAAATTTAAAAGAGCTGAAAAACATTAAAGTTGACCAGATTTAGTTAGCGTGAAAAACTACCAATGTCAGTCCAAGTTTCAGTATCCTTAACTTTCAAAATTCAAACCCCACCCCAAACTCATTAAAAAATATATGAAAAGTGAAACCCCACTCCAAACTGTGTTTCATGAACTAATAATATCTCACTCAAATGGCTCTTTAGTGCCTATGTAGTACAGGATACTAGCATGGGCTTTGAAAACTCTTTTCCCAGACACGAAGTACAAGAAACAACAAATTCATATTATATCAAAGAGAAAATAAATTCAATTAAACATTTATTAATTCTACAGTAACCCAGGCTGGTCACCAAAACTTCTGAAACAAATAAGTAGACTAAAAGGTCACCTAAAGTCTTTTGAAGTATTTTTAGTACACAAAAAATCTCAAATCACTTTATTTAAAGAGATAATTACTAATGTGCCAATATATTTGTGGGAAAGTTGTCAAATATGCATAAACATGTATCAACACATAAAAGATAATTTCATGTTTTCATAAATTACACACACCAACCATTTTGCTAACTGAAAGCATCGATTATCCCACATTGTGTTATGTACCGCCACACCAACGTTTTTGGGACAACACATCACATGAAAACTAACACATCACTATTGCCAAAATTGGAATTATATTGATAAACATGTATAGACATGTTAATGGTTCCAACTCAGAGAACAACACACAAAAACCCTTGTGCTCCAGCAAACGTAAGGGCCATTTCAAAAACAAAATATGTCTGTTCAAACAGCAAGTGAATGCAAACTAGCCAGTACATTAGCATATTGTAAAGTTGAAATAAGATATGAATGATGAATAACAATGGTCATTTAACCGCTTATTCATTTTATATCAAAGAGAAAGTGAATTCAATTATGCATTTATTAATTCTACAGTAAACCAGACTGATCATCCAGAATTTTGAATTGCTTTGTAGTAGCTACTGCAGACAAGAAAAAGATTGCAGGTAGAAAGCATGTGTGCTGGAAGGCGTCAAACATATTGGCACATTAATATCAAAAAGATAAATATTAATGTGCCAATATGTTTGTCACAAAGTTTTCAAATAAACAGATATATGTATTGACACATACAAGATAATTTCATGTTTTCAGAAGTTACTCCCAAATTGTGTTATGTGACAGCCATAGTAAAGTGTTTGTGACAGCAAATCACATGAAAGCTAATGTAACATTGTTGCTCTATTTGCAGTTGCCTTGGTAGTAGATATGTATAGACATGTTAACGGTTCAAACTTCTAACTCATAGGACACCACAAAAATGCCTTATGCTCCAGCATACATAAGAGCAATTTAGAAAAACAATATCTGTCCACTTAAATAGTAAGTAAAAAACTAGCCAGTAGATGCAAAAACATAACAAAACTTCCAATTTCTGCAATTGACAGGCAAAACTAAACCTAGAGCGAATAAGAGAAAACTGTCATGCAAAAGCAAAAAACAAAAAAATCTCCTAAACTCTATATTAGGGGTGAGCATCGGGCTAAGACCGGACAGGCCAAACCCGAACCGGACCGAAGACAGAGAACATTAATTTATGAGGGCGGAGACCGGACCGATGGCCACTCGGGTAGGCTCGGTCTTTCCTCTGGTCAATCGGTCGGTCCTCGGTTTTGGACATGATGGACCGAAATTTTGACAAGGCCTAATTACAATATGATAACTTACAATAAGGTTCTGTATATATTTAATATTTATTTCTTTCCTGAGAAAGATTCAAATTGGTGTATAAACTATAAAGAATGAAACAGTATATACAACATTTACTAAGACCAAAAATGAACAATTCATTTTCATATATGACATAGACTCGTGGCCTGTTACAACTTTCAAGTAAAAAACAAAATACTACATTTCATATTAGAGTTACAGTAGCTCTAAATAACAAGTTCCAAGTTGAGTCACAGTAACAACTAAGAACATCTAGTATATAGGATATTTTAATAAGCATAGATGGTCACTCTTTCTCATTAGAGAAGAATATGCGTAGTTTATCTGGTTAAACCGGGTCGTTATTATAGGATTATAGAAACCTTTACTCGATGCTAACATCTTAAAATAGTGTTGCTGACATAAAGAAAAGAAACGTCATAAAGTGGTACCTCTTCCATCCAGTATTTCTGGAACCAGTAACTTTGACATGTACATCACAGATAAAAAGTGTTCCAACTGTTGATTAGTTAACAGTATTTCTGGAAACATATCAGAGTTACTAATGCTTCTTGTCACAGTAGCAACAGTTCCAAGTTGCCCCTAAATAAACATTTATAATGTTCTTTTTTTTAGATGTTGGGTAGTTACTACTTACTAGTTACATGCAAAATAACAAGTGAAAAAAAGGACATTATAAATGACGCCTGGTAGGGTTTTTTAGATGGTTCGGTCGGTCCAGGTTTAATTCGGTTTTCCCGGCTTTGGACCGAACCAACCCGAGACCGAAATAAGGAAAAACTTGGGACCGAGACCGGACCACTGGTCCTTAGGTTAGGTCAGGTTTGTGTCGATCCGGTCAGGTTTGGGGTCTGCCATGCTCAGCCCTACTCTAGATTAAATAATTGCAATTTAGAAATACTAATCTAGCCCATAGTCACATGGAACGCTGACTCGGCCGCGTTCCACGTTCCGGATCGTTCGTACCCAAACGCGGTACGATCGCGATCCGGATCGCTCGGAATCGCGTTCCGGATCGTTATTTTCGGCGTTCCCAAACATCAACAATCGCCGTACCGAAGTCTACCGGTTCGGCGTACCAAAACAAATCGGTACAGCGTACCAAAATGAATTGGTACAGCGTACCTAAACGAATTGGTACAAAAAACCAACTTTTAACCAATAATTACCCGAAATGATATATGTCCCAAACAATCTTTTGATTATGAATATATCATATGGATATTTAGCTTATACTTATCGTAATGTAGAATTTTAATATTATTATTAATATGGTACATTGTACCGAATTGGGTACATCGTACCAAACTTTATGGTACAACGAACCAAAGCGTACCGTAGCGTTCCGAAATGAGCCTACCCCCCGTCGTACCATATTTTAGGGACCTAGCGTTTCCCGTTCCCGTTTCCCGTTCCCGTACCGAAGCGACCCACGTTTCGTGTGACTTTGATCTAGCCATTCAGAAACTTATTATTTCATTCTAAATATAAACAAACCTCTATGCCAATGACTTATATAGACATTTTTATGAATACAATGACTTTTCTAAACATATATAAAATACAGTGACCAAATTAGATACTTTGAGAAAGTATAGTTATCTCTCAGTTCAATAACCCGTAAATAACATGACAACTAATGCAACACTGTTGCTAAATTTGCAGTTGGATTGGCAAACATGCATAGACATGTTAGCGGTTCCAAGTTCCAACTCATAGACATAAGAGCAATTTAAAAAAACACAAATATGTCCATTCAAAAGTAAGTGAATGCATACTAGCCGGTCGATACGAAAACATAACAACAAAACTTCCAATTTAACAGGCAAAACCAAACCTAAACCAGAGAAGAGCAAAGTGTCATGCCAAAACAAAAGAGACTGACAGAAAGAATGGTAAACAAGTTACCCAAAGAATAACCGAGACATTAGCCTACTGTATATTCGAAATACGACACGAAAGTTGAATCACAGTCATCATTTATTATCCAATGACTAAAAATGTTTTCGTCGGAGTTGATTATCATCCTAATGACTAAAACTTTTTATTTCATTCTAAATATAAAAAACAATCTTACTCAAATTACTTCCATCCAAACACCCGATATTATCTCCAATTTTAAATTGCAACAATCAGATTGTAATATACTTCAACGCCCCATCCCAAACACCCAAGCAACAAAATCAATCACATAAAAAAAACACATGAACAATCAGACATAGAAACATACTAAACAGATCATAGATCTAACCAATCAAATAAAATTAAAAAATGATGACGTCGGTCAATAAAATGACGCAAGCATAATCAACAAACAAACACTAGATCTAAAATAAAACAAAAACGGATCAAATAAAAAAAAAAAAAAAACTTACTGGGCTTTTCAGGCTTGCCATCGGTCCATTTAGAAACGGAGAAATGAACCTTTTCACGGTTAATAGCTTCAGATTTGTAAGGCTCTTTAAGACATTTACGGACAAGGTTGGCACAGATGTTGGAGTAGGTTATGTATGTCATCCCTGCTGATCTCCAGAATGGTACGGCTGCTGTTGATGCCATTTTGAAATGTGCTTTGTTTTGTTTTCCGGTGATAGGCCACAGATTGGGATTATATGATGACTACTGATTTTAGGGTAAGTGGGATATACTCGATGAACCCTTGAGTTTTTTGGAGTGTCAAGTTTTCACCCTTTATTTATGATCCATGGAACACATATAAGCTTATAAGCCGTATATAAGCTTAAACAAACCGCCCCTCAGTAAAATCTTGAAATGTGTCAACCTTAAATGAGCACGAGTAAGATCTTGAGCCTTGTTTGGGGCTCGTATGATAAACTAGCTAGCTTGAGTTAGAGCTTCGCATACAAAACTCAATTAGACTTGCGAGTCTAAACAAGCATAGATATGCGTGTTTATGTATGTAATCGTACCTCGTGTAATCGTGTACGTATAGGTGTGTTTGTACTTATACATAAAACAAACTTAGATTTAAGTAATCAAGTTCAAGTTTAGTGTATTTAACGAGCGGAGCTTGAGTCGAGCTTTATATCGCTTAAGCTTGTCATAAGAATGAGTCAAGCCTAAGTTTGTAAAATATATCACAACGAGTATAGCGATGGTCGGCCGCGTTGCGGCCTCGCGGGTTTTTTTTGGTATTTTCTTAGCAAATTTCTGGGTAACAATCATACTTCTTAAATGGCCATTAATCTCGAGGTATCAAGAGACTGGGAACCAAAAATAACAACTTTCTATAAAAATTTAATGAGTAGAACAAATACATAGTTAAACAGAGAAGGTGAAAAACACGAAAAAGGCTCTCTAATTCATTATTCCTTCTTGAGGATCTCTCTGTGAAGATCCATGCATGATATATTGCAGTATTTATAGTTATACCTATGAAGCGGATATATCGACACCTTACAAAACGTACATATGGTGTCTGATGAGACTGCAGTATTTGGTTGTGAAGTTGAGGAGTGGAGGGCTGCTATTCTCCTCCCGGCGGCAGCTGCTCTCTTCATCATGTGTTTGTTTAATTTTCTCCTGCAATCACAAAACTTAGATTCAATTTTTTCAAAACATTTATAGAGAATGGCAATCTTGGCTCATTCACATGTGCCCACTAAAAGACTGCATTTTTAAAAACTCACTCATTACTGGTTTTCAAAACATTTATACTCTATTAAAAAGTCACTTACAATGTCTTTGGCATTGTGAGTGAGTTTTTATCCTCCGCTAATGACATTGTAACCTGTACCAATAATAATTAAAAACATATATATACCTGGTTGAACACCGGCTGTCATATGTTGAGGAGACATTTTGAGGGACAAATGGCCGATGTTCCGGCATTGATGAACCGCTACCGCTTGATGCCTGAAATGTTTGCGATAAGGATCTGCACAATGGCAGAGCAGCAGCCTGTCTACGGGGTCGCTGCGAAGGTCTTTGCCCAAAGATAATGAAAAATCAAATAAGCGAACAACCAATAGTAAAGGGTTTTGAAAAAAAAGCGCGACGATATATCTAATTATAGAGCTAAACCTTCAGGCATTTGCGTGCATCTCCTTTACGAAGAACCACACGCAATCATAGCATCAGCTGTAATTTACATAAACATTTGATCATAAAAGGTTGCACTAATACATAACAAACACGAAAGACATTTAGCGGGAATGAAATGACCTGCTGTACATAACTCATCAGTTCCTTGTTCACCAACACCATCCACTTGACATTCAACTACATCATGGCCAACAGTTGCCTCATACCGGATGAAGCCTGCTGCAAAATCCAATAGCACTGATCCATGACCCTTATGCCTGTAACCTGGGATCAAAAGCAACATTTTTTAAAGGTATAACACTCACATTAGTTAACAATTTATAGTGTTTGGGTTTAATACATAAGAACGAAAACTGAGTTTGATCCCATATGGTTTGAGCCAAAAAGTACACGTGGCTGAGAATATATTAAGCAAGTAGAATATATATATATATATATATATATATATATATATATATATATATATATATATATATATATATATATATATATAAACACTTACAAACTTGGTTCAGAAACATTTTTGCAAGTAAATATTCGACACATAAATCTATTGTACATTCTTGAGAAACTATTGTGATACAAAAAAACAAATAGAGGGATATATCAATGGCATAACAAAGTAAAGACACTCGCAATTGCTTGCCTAGTTAATGAAATAAGGAAATAAGGACTTAAATAAGTTATCCCAAGCACCATCAAACATAACTGCTATAGGCATTTGTTTCATTTCTCTATGGCGTTCCATGGTGTTGAAAAGCTTCAACAAATTTGCTATCATTTAGACAAACTGTAGGTGGTTCACATTGAAAAATGTTAAGACAATAGCTCATCTAATCAAACAGGCTCACTTCATTTCATCTACCTTCTTTGTGGAATTGTCATCTTGCATAAAGAAAAACATTCGCACTCAGCTTTGAATGGCCAAAACTAACCTAAACAATTAAATGATGCAACCACATATCTCATTTTCTGTTGCTGTTGGAAATTTGATAGTATCCGCGAGTAATGTTCCCGAGTGAGGCTAATATCGAGTAACATTCCTGCTACTACATTAGCAATCGCGATTCCTACAAAAAATTAGATATTACACGTGAGTTTAAAATCGTTATATGCATTATACTAATATCACTAAATATGCCTTAAATTACACCCTTTTAAATAATAGTATTATGCATACCTGGGTCGCTGCTATTCATAGCTTTATAATGGTGATTGGCAAACAGCAACTATAAGGTCCATTCTAATTTACTTAACCTGTTTGCACTGCAAGTTGCGTAGTCAGAATCCACCATGTAATAAAACCTATAAATATTGATTGTTTGTATGTAAACACATAGTACTTACAATCTTTGACATCTCCTCTACTTTTTCATTTGCGGCATAACAATACTGCTTGGTTGATGAATTGAGGCATTTACTGTCCTACCATCTCTAGATAGACCTCTTAAAGTTTGAGTAACAAAAAAAGCTGAAGCACTGCCAAAAACAAATAACCAAAGCACAGTTAATCGCTTAATAATTTATTATCCATTGATTCTTAACAAAAACAGGTGGCAAGTCTAATCTGGTTATGGTGTGTGCTGTTGTATCTGTTTGATAACGGGTAAAATATTAACAGTAGCCAGTAGGTAAAAACGGAACAAGACTAAAGGTTATACTCGCAAAAGATTCCTTTTTAAATGCTTAGAGCTTTCTAACTCTTGTATCTTCAAATGATTAAATTATCGTACTTGCAATAATATACTACTAATCATTTTAAATTACATGTTATGCATTAAAACTTTTTTGGTTCTTATTTGAAAGGTTAAGTATTGGTGTACCTGTCAAGACCGCTTGTTGGTTCGTCGAGAAAAAGCAATCTCGGTCTCATCAAGATTTCAAGGGCAATACTAACTCTCATTTTTCGCCACCACTAATACCACGCAAGTGCCAGTTCCAAATAACTGTATCGGCACAATCTTGCAGACCCATTTCTACAATAGTACTGTCGACCAATGCTCGTTTATCAGACCATGGCATCTTATCAGGGAGGCGTAGTATTGTTGAGTATGAGATTGTTTCACGGACAGTGAGTGTCCCAATTAGATTATCGCCTTGTGTCACATAAGCCTGAAAATCCAATGGCATCCTTTGACAATGATACAAATTAACTTACACTGAATAACACTTATTTAATGACATAATAACTTCATCGAAACTTTACTTAACAAAACAACCTAATTCAAAACCCTAAATCAAACAAATCAAATAAAAGTAAACCATACCTACATAAGCTACTTCCATATATCTAATTTCAACAGCCTACAACGAAAACCTCGATGCCGATCATCCCTAGATCTTGTTTGTGAATTAGGTATGATTTTGTGTTTGTTGAGATTGTTCCAGAGGGGTCTTGTTCTAGCGTCTTCCTCGAGGGTTCATCATTTATTAACGTTTGTTAAATGGGCCGAACATAAGAATGGATCACTGCTAAAAAACAGGCAACGAAAATGGGCCGCGGACACTGTTCATAGAACGGCGTCGTTTAGAATGCTATTTAATATATATAGTAATTTGAGCACAAGCTTGTATAATACGTCACAAGTCAAGTTCGAGCCAAAGACATAGGTACGGAACAAGTTGACATGGATTTTTCGCATTACAAAAAGAAAAATAATAAAATAAAAATAATAACTTGAGAATATAATTGAGCAGAAACTATTATCATAGAAAAGAGTTCTTTAGTCACCTTGTTTTTTTAGGTAATAACACTTAACACATTCGATTAAGGAAAATGAGCTACAAAATTACAGTAAGAAATGCAAATTTTTTGCCATTATGTAAACTAAGGGTTCGTTTGTTTTAATGATAGGTTCGGATTGGGTTTATGATTATTAAAAAGAATATAATCATGCATGCAAACTACAAATATATATATATATATATATATATATATATATATATATATATATATATATATATATATATATATATATATATATATATATATATATATGAAAACAATTACGGATGAGTCATATTTGCACGTTTTTTTATTATAATTGTGTACAATGTCGGGAAAGTCACCTACTCATAAGAATTTTGTAGAAATGTTTGTGTAAGTAAGGAGATGATTTGCACATGTATTATTTTCATTGATACACACTATTGTAGAAGTTGTAGTAGCAGAATAAAAATATGATACAACTGTAGAATGCATGACTTGATGTGTCCCAATAAAAAAAACAGTGATTAAATACTCTTTAGAACCCATTTCCTCACTTCAAACGATTGTTATTTCAACAATTGTATTCCTCAAATTAAAAAGGCTTCAAACAAACACACTTTAAGTCTATTTTTACATGTTTTGTTGTAAATTAATCCATAGCTTGTGATAGATATAACTGACTTGTTGCATGGAAATGACCACATAGTAAAGGTGAGACATAGACGATCATATTATGCAATCTCTTTAACAAGTCATTGGAAAAATGGAACACCTGACATTCTTCAAATTAAGAACCAACAACTGATGTTAGCACAGAACTATAATGATGTAAATGTACATCACATATAGGCCTAATCAGATTGGCCTTAGTGTTGGCCAGGTAGGCGACAACCTAAGGCAGCAAATAGGGAGGGGGCATCACTTTGTAAGTCCATATTACACTAGACTAGGTTCATTTTTACAACCCCATGTAACTTTGTTTACTTTCAAGCCAAAAAGACTACGATGGACCTTATATTTTTATCAACTGCAAATCAAAAAATCATGGGATATGGGATTATGAGAATTTCCAGTTACCTCACAATTTGACAAAATCACGATCATATCAACAGTAAAAATAAAAAAATAAAAATAAATAAAATGTACATAATATGCGATCGAGGCAAATAACAGTAGATCAATGAATCATTATTCTCTTGAATCTTTTCATCTATATGTGAACTAATCAGGTGATATTAACCCATAGTTCATCCTTATATATTTTGTTGTTGTTGGTATCTTGCTATTATATTAGATAATTTACGCTAGAAACTATCATGTTGCATCGTTCACAACCGTCGGGTATTGGACTCGTAAGCTAACACTTGTCTATGATGAATCACTTGAGGTAATTTACTTATTGCAGTCGGTTATATTGCATATGTATATGTATATGTATATGTATATGTATATGTATATGTATATGTATATGTATATGTATATGTATATGTATATGTATATGTATATGTATATGTATATGTATATTTGTCATCAACTATTTTTTTAGATATATGTATCTGCTTTGTTTAGAGTGTTGGGCTTATGCAACGACATAGTGATGAGGCGAAAAATGATCCGTTTTTAGGGGGTCATTTAAGCCCGGAATTGAATTTATTTGATCAAATATTGCCCTAAATCGTTACTTTTGTGATTTTAGGTACTTTTGCTGGGAACAGTACCTGACGGCGTCACAAGCTTCTTAATGACGGCGTCAAGAGAAAAAACAAGAGGTGAAAAGGATGGAGTCCATGACGGTCCAGAATGTTTTTGCACTAGGGCCTGACGGCGTCACCATAGGCCGTCATGGCCCCTTAACACGTGACGGACCAGAGGAGAAATGCTCTTGACGGCGTCAGATCTGGATCTAGGCAATCCGATTTTATTATGGGCGGCGGGTTGACGGCGTCAGAATTTTCTTCTTGACGCCGTCACCTTGGAAAATCTATATATAGTTTTGTAATTTTCATTCATTAAGAGAGGAAAATTTTAGGAACGACTTGGAGAAACCCTAGCACGATTTTTACAGTATTTTCAAGGGTTTTCACCCCTTGAATCCTTTAATGTTCAATTAAGATAAGTATCCTTTCAATTCATTCAATATGTCTATGTGTTGTTTGAATATATCTTACGCTTGTCTTGATTTTAACATGCTAGGCTAGATCTCTTGTGTGTTTGCTTAGATGTAGTGAAACCTAGATGTTGATTATGGGTTGATTGCTTATTTATAGTTGTTACGGATGAATGATTTCGATGTTAGGCTTAAGAAAACTGGCAGACTTCCATTGTGTAACTTGCTTGAACGTCTTAAGAAACATGAACCAATGCGTACTAGGTTTTTATGGTTGTATTTAATGCATGAGCGAATTCTAATGATCCCATGTTAGGAGCTTCTTGCAGGCTCGACATAGGAGTGAAGTAGGAGCTTATAGAGATGGGGAAGTACGTACGCCACCCCACGATGTATTAAGGAATATAACCCGTCATCCACGCAACTGTAACAAACTATCAACCTGTAAAAGATATATAGGGAGTAATGAAATCTAAGTAAACACAATTTTCCCATTCATTGTTCACACCACTAGTTTAATTTACATTTTTGCTATTTTATTTTGATTGCATCTTAGTTATTGGGTTAGTTGACTAGCAACTAATTCCGCCCAATCTTCCAAAACCAGATATTTTACTTGCTTTTATAAAAATATAAAAATACAAAAAGAATCATCCCTCACCTCTAGACCTAGTTTTTAGGCTTTCTAATCCTAGCGACACTATTCCTGAGTTGAACGATCAATCCCCCGGTACTTGTCACTATACTATACTACAACAATCAGGTACACTGCCTGGTGGGGGTTGTAAGCTTCTCGAGATCCCTCGAGAGGTAAAGCTTGGTGCAATTCCCACGCATCACATAGTGATCCTTTGTACCAGCTGGAAGCTTTAGAATTTGCTCGAAGAATAGCAATTGAAAAGGAAATTGAAAGCATAGAAGATATACCACAACCAAACGCTATTTTTTATTAAAGCTCTAAATTCATTATTTATCCAACCCTCCTTGGTATAAAAGTAAGAGATTCCTCTTTCCATTCCTGTAATGTTCATTGAAATATTTCGTTTTGTCAAGTTAAAAAGAGTTAATGTATTGTTTTTCTTCTCATTTTCGTTATGGTAGATCGTAAATCTGCACACGAATTAAGCTGCAAGAATTATAGGAAAGGTGGAAAACAACAAAAAAAATTTAAGCATTGCCTTGTTGCAAGAATCCTTCGCAGAGCCTACTTTATTATGTTGTGCTTTCAAAGAGCACCGTATTTTTATGTACAAGTATATCAGTTGGTTGTTTTTTCTCACTCTACGTGTTTATTATATTTTGAAATCAAATTTAGTAGTTACCTTTTGTGAGTTTGCTCACGTGAATTGCATATGTATGTTGTAGTCGAAATAGGAACCTGATGATACAACCAAGGGTTGTCTATAGTGAGAAGCATACACTTGATGCACCTGTGGCCGTGTCAGATATATGAAAGTCTGTGACAACATCACTTCTGGAGAATGTTTGCTATTAGAAGTCCTGTTGTTGGGTTGGCTTATGTTGTTGGTGTTAATATTCTACTTGAGATAGATATGTTTCAAGTATTGATCGCTTTAGATAGTTTCTACATTTAAGAGGAAATTTCTGACTGCAGATAGATATATAATGGTTTCGAGCTTAAATATTACATTATTTGATATTTCTTACAGGTGCATTGCAGGTAAGTACAACAACATGTCACGTAAGACCATCTTTACAATGCCACTTTGCTATCCTAAACAGGCAAAAAGTAGTCCACTTCTTAGCAACTTTACAACGCCACTCTGTTGTCCCAAACATGCACAATGCAGTCCACTTCTCAACAACTTTACAACTCCACTCTGCTATCCCAAACAGGCAGTTGCACCCAGAGCAGCCATGAAACCCAAACGCCTACTGACAATCTTGATAACACATTGATATAAATTCAACCACCTGCACCAATATTACGTACAAAACATGTAGATATTCAACCAAAAACAAAGCTTGTGCATCGCACGGGTTCGTAAAACCTCGTTATATTAAACTTTTGGTAGAAACACATACTAAACATATATACCACCTCTTTATTAAATGTTACAAAAGTCTTAAAATTAAGACATGCAATATATTAAGCTTTTGGTACAAATCAATTAAACACACATCTCAAAATCTTAAAATCAAGATTACAACATTAAACACACTAATTAATGTTATTTTTAAAACACCCCTATAATGAAAAATACATGTTATTATATACATTGTAAAAAAAAAAAAAAAAAAAAAAAAAAAAAAAAAAAAAAAAAAAAAAACTTTATATAGTTTATATGCTAACAAGTTGATGGTACATATGATTTTGTAAACCGGAATCCGGAGACGCTATTGGTTCGGCTAGCCAATAAAAGCCGTTCAAAACGAAACGGGAGAGGAATAGTCGGAACTAATAAAAATGGGTGAACTGGGTCGGACTGAGATCAATTTTCTTTTCCTCCGGATAATTAATTCGTCATTGTTATTTTGTTGACTCCTAAATCACATGACCGCTGCAATGCACGGGTACTTTTAGGTTGGAACGAAACAACCGTGATTTTTTACAAATAAAGACTCAAATCGAATTGTGATAAACTTGTTTTTCCTTCTTTTATTATTATTTTTTTGTGGTTTTAGTTAAGTGAAAAAGATATTAAAAAGGCATAGAAAAGTGCGGTCCAATGGGCTTACTTTAAAGATTTTACTTTTTTTTTATTATTATTTTTAACAAGGCTTACTTTAAGGTTGAAAAGAAGGAAATAAGCAAGACACAAATATTTCTTACAACAAAACAACAAAGATCACATTCACACTAGTGTCACTCACTCATCCGCCGCCACCGCCACGTGTACATCGCTGCTTTCATCTGTGAGTTTCAGATCCTTCATTTTGGTTGTTTTTCGAAATTATATGATTTATGCTGTTGTTAAGTTGTTAGGGCTTTGTTGTTATTGTTTGTGTGTCCTAATATGCGCAGTGGCGTAGTTAAGATTTAGTTTATTGGTGGGCCGAAGAAATTATACATGTCAATAAGTGTTATAAGAAACCGTTAAAACAAAATTAAGTGTAAAAAAATGCTTAAAACAATATGTATCGTCTATTTCATATCAAAATTGAATAGCATATGTTGATATGAATTGCTTATGATAATTAGAATTTGCTATCTGTAAGTGCCGTAAATGCATTGTAATAAGTTGCTAGTAACACTAATTTGTGTTAACTTGTTAGGGTTTTGTTGTTATTGCTTTTGCATCTGCTAATAATATATTGTTTGTTTGCACTTGATTTAATATATTATTGAATTCAGACTCTTAGCAACATATTATCATATCTATATTGTTTTTATTTTTGTATCATGTATTTTAACTATCTAATTCAGTTGTTTGCGCAAAATGAGCCGCTGTCATATGGGCACTTTAACTTTAATGCTCTTACATGCTCTCCATTTTTTTGTTTCTTTTATCACCATCATCTGACATGTGGCGCCTTACTTGTTTTTACGAGTTTTGATGCTATCCTCATGTGAGGACTTCTCGGCAGGTCACCCAAGCAAGTACTACTCACACACGAGCACGCTTAACCTTATTGACGATTAACCGTGATACCACGCATTGTTGTTTTATAAGACGAATGTTAACATATGTCCCAGCATCACTCCAAGTTACGACCAATGTGGGATTTGCCTAGAGTGTTACATTCACCCCCCTTTGGGGAATCACGTCCCGGGATTTAGTTGGGTGTTACATTCCAACCCCCCCCCCCTTTGGGGAATCACGTCCCGGGATTCCGTTGGGCAAGTTTGATCGATACATTCGGTATGTTTGACCAGTACATTCAGTCTTGTTGCCCCATATGTCGAACGGCTTGGAGTGGCTCTGATACCACCTATAACACGCCGTCTTATAGACCACAATATTGTCCCCTTTACCCGTAGGCTTACGACTTTGCTTTTGTGGCCCTCATGTGAAGACTTCCCAGGTCAGCCAAACCATATAAACGATTAACCGTGAGACTACAAAACCCGTTGTTGTATAAGGCGAATGTTAACATATGTCCCAGCATCACTTCAAGTCACGACCGATGTGAGATTTTCCTAAGGTGTTACATGGGTGCCGCTTAATAAACAGGCTCAATATCAATCCAAGAACATAAAATCTAGCTAATTAATGCTTAGGTTCAGCGTGGGTCATGTGATAAGCCAAAACTAGTTCGGACCCAAAACACTTGTTTCCAAAGACAAATGGACATTGTTGGGACAACATTAGTTGGATATCTTATCTTTCAATGATGACAAATAAACCTTTAAAATACATAAAATAACAAAACATTAGCCAAATTTCTCCCGACCCATAATTGGGTCTGGCGCGCTGCAAGCGCTCCGACACGCCAACAGCGTGCCAATATTCTGTATGGATCGGGACGAAATTTCAAAGTCGGCTTTCCCCTACCCTACAAATGTGGATCTTTCAATACATGTATGAATTTTATAAGTTATTAATTATAAACACTCGAAATGGGTTTTAGACTTAGAGGGAAGAATCACAAAAACCTAATCACATGACCGCTGCAACACGCGGGTACTTTTAGGTTGAAAAAAAGCAACCGTGATTTTTTTACAAATAAAAACTCAAATCGAATTGTCATAAACTTTTTTTTTTTTTTTTTTTTTTTTTTTTTTTTTTTATTTTAGTTAAGCGAAAAAGATATTAAAAAGGCATAAAAATATGTCGTACCTTACTTTAAGTTTTTTTTTTTTTTTTTTTTTTTTTTTTTTTTTTTTTTTTTTTTAATGCTTACTTTAAGGTTGAAAAAGAAGAAAATAAGCAAGACACAAACCTTTCTTACAACAAAGACCACCTGTACACTAGTGTCACTCACTCATCCGCCGCCACCGCCGTGTGTACGTAGCTGCTTTTATCTGTGAGTTTCATATCCTTCATTTCGGTTGCTTTTCGAACTTACATAATTTATGTTATTGTTAAGTTGTTAGAGTTTTGTTGTTATTGTTTGTGTATCCTAATCTGCTCAGTAACGTAGCTAGGATTTAGTTTATGGGTGGACCGAAGAAATTATACATGTCAATATGTGTTATAAGAAACCGTTAAAACAAAATTAAGTGTAAAAATGCTTAAAATAATATGTATTGTCTATTTCATATCAAAATTGCCTAGCATCTGTTGATATAAATTTTTCTTATGATAATTAGAAGTTGCTATCTGTAAGTGCCGTAAATGCATTGTAATAAGTTGCTAGTAACACTAATTTGTGTTAAGTTGTTAGCATTTTGTTGTTATTGCTTTTCCATCTGCTAATAATGTGTTGTTTGTTTACACTTGATTTCATATATTATTGATTTCAGACTCTTAGCAACATATTACATATCTATATTGCTTTTATTTTTGTATCATGTGTTTTAACTATCTAATTCAACTGTTTGCGCAAAATGAGCTGCTGTTATATGTGCACTTTAACTTTAATGCTCTTAGATGCTCTCCATTTTTTTTCTTTTATCATCATCATCTGACATGTGGCGGCTTACTTATTTTTGCGAGTTTTGATGCTATCCTTCGTTTGGGACTCTTAATAGTAACATATTATTACATCCATATTTGTTTTTATTTGTTTATTATGTTTTTTCAAGTGTCTAATTCAGTTGTTGTTTGCTGATCAAGCAAAATGAGCTGTTATATGTGCACTTTAACTTTAGTATCATAATTTCGTGCTCTTTCCAATCCCGTGCTCGTTTTTGTCCATTTTTCTTTCTTTTTGTCCACTTTTCAAAATCACCGTACCTACACAATCACAAACACAAAAACACATATATTTGACATTTATTTATTAGTTTTTGGTCATTTTGGTCCGTTATATAGGTAAAAAGGTATGTGTAAATTTACACGTACCAGTATCAAATAAATCTTTATCAATTAACATTCGCCTTATAAGACAACAACGCGTTTTGTGGTTTAACGGTTAATCGCTAATACGGTTAAGCGTGCTCATATGAGAGTAGTAGTGGCTTGGGTGACCTGTCGGCAAGTCTTCACATTAGGGCCATAAAAACAAAGTCGTGAGCCTATAGGCAAAGCGGACAATATTGTCATCTAGAAGGCGGGGTGTTACAGGTGGGGTGTCAGAGCCACTCCAAGCCGTTCAGGATGTGAGACAAACCTCATCATCGTTCGAGGACGATAAGTCCGTTTAGACAGGGTTGTTACCCAACTTGAATCTCGGGACGGGATTCCTCTAAGGGAAGGGTGGTAAATGTAACACCCTAGGCAAATCCCACATTTGCCGTGACTTGGAGTGATGTTGGGACATATGTTAACATTTGCCATATATGACAACAACGCGTTTTGTGGTCTAACGGTTAATTGCTCATACAGTTAAACATGCTCGTGTGAGAGTATTACTGACTTGGGTGACCTGCCGGGAAGTCTTCACATGAGGGCAACAAAAGCAAATTGAGTAAAAGAGAACAACTCTCGTTTACGACTCCTACCAATATAAAAATATTGGCCTTCAAATCTTCAACAAAATAAAACATGTAATTCTTCAAAACGGTGAAGGGCTTCACAGCAATACATACAACCCATTGATGCAACTTTTGGATACTAAAATTCAATAACTCCATAAGCCCAAGAACCAACATAAGCTGGAAATACCCACCATATAAAAGAACTACCACCAGCCCATTATACATATGTGAATAGAAAAAGACCATATTTCCAATAGAGTCCAATTGGGTAACAAGCCCAATATGTAACTCAATGGTAGAAGCCCGGCAAAACAAGAGCAGCCCTTTTTCCTTATATCAATAACCCATAAAAATCAAAATATCATAACTATTATTGAAAACATTTCCACCATCAGACCCCGAATTAATCTTAAACATCAGAACCACATAACTTCCCAAAAACAAACACCCCTTAATCTTAAACATCAGAACCACATAACTTCCCAAAAACAAACACCCCTTATCTCTCCATTTATACTATGAGCAACCAAAATAACAACATGACCAATAAGACTGAAAGCCCATAACACCAATACCCTCATAATAATCAGAATAAGAACTCCCAGTAACATGTAAAAACCAGATATAACCAATTTTTTGAGACCAACACCACCACATAACTACCCATACACCATCTGAGCTAGGCTCACACCATGAAGGACAATCAGTAGTATAAGAGGCCTCAAAAAACAACACCATTAGCATAATAAACATGTATTTCCCATTGTCATCTAAGCTAGGCTTACACCACTTAGGGAAAGCATGTAGAAGACAAAACCAAAAGCTAATGATGGAATAGAGAACCTGAAACTCATCCCAACTGAGAGAAAGCACAATAATCATCCAGATGTTGCATTCAAAGATAAAACAAGTAGCAATCTTGCAGTAGACACCAGGAAACTCCATAGACGTAGCCACCAACCACATATCAACCACCTCAACTTCCTTGCAGATTTTACAAACTTCTTCCATCCATAAACATCACTTTCTTCCTACCCATAACTCTGTTCACATGAAATTCCCACAAGCTAGCAGCTTCAAAAACCTGATTAGAATCATTTAAACTTAGACCCAAAACTTTAAGTCTAACTGAATCTTTAATCAAGTTGCAAATATCATCCAGATTTCTACTCCTGCCCTGAAAAGTTCTAATATTTCTTTCAAGCCACACAAAGTAGATAGCAACACCAATAAGAAGCCTCTGCATCACACTCCAAATCGATTTGTTGATAGGTCTACTTAGCATGAATCTTTGAATTTCAGACCAGCAATTAGGATTAGGAGCATAATCCAGTCTCACCAAACATTTTAACCTGTTCCATATCTCACCAGTAAAAGCACACTCAAAAAAGAGGTGATCATGGCTGTCATGCACATTTTTACAAAACACACATTTGAGATTTTCAGACTTCTCCCAAATGCCCATCTTATCATGTGTCTTGAGCTTCCCATGAACAGCTAACCACAACATAAAGGAATGCCTAGGTATGCACTGACTAAACCAAACAAGTTTAGCCCATGGGACACATGGCGAAACCTGTCTAATGTCATTCTAAACGGTAGAAATTGAAAAATCCTTATGCCTACCACCCCTAGTCTTCCATAACACTTTATCCACACTCTCAACACAAAGATTAGGAGGACTGATGTCATTCAAGCAATCAAATTCTTCAGATAACACACTAGGCCAAACCCATTTACCATTAATAATCAAATCAGCAACCTTGGTATTCAAAGAAAGACCTGCTTGATGAATTTTCCTTTTGGTGATGAAATTACTGAGAGGACAAATAGAATTCCAATTATCAAACCAGATGGAAGTAGAACAACCATTACCAATTTTATGTATAATATGCTCTCTTAAAACACCCCTGATCCTAAGAATTTTCTTCTAGCTCCATGAATCACCCTTCTTTTCTGGTATATCCCAAAAATTCCTACCTTTGAGCTTATACGCGTTAACCCATTTGACCCAAAGAGAATCCTTACCAGTAATAAGGTTCCATACCTTTGAGCTTAAAACACCCGGGGTTTGTCCCGATGGGTTTTACCCGGGAAGGTTTTTTAAGGAGGCAATCTCGTTTATTGCAATGCTCCATATTATACACTATTGATTTGATCCTGGCAATGAAGATGAAGAATAGTGTCATGTTTTGCTATTTGTACGTTATTAGTAGTATTTTGAGTTGTAATAAGGATAGTCATCGTAGAGTTTTATTGTTTCTTTCGATGTTCCCGAAGCATGTTTTGGGAATGTCATGGTATAATAACTACTATGGGTGTGTCCATAGTTAGTTCTCATTGTATAGTTTTGGTTGTTTAATATATTTGCCGGGGTATTATCCCTTTTACCCAAAAAAAAAAAAACAAATTGAGTGTTGAGAAGAAACTATAAATTAGATGATTAGCCGGTTTTTGGACAGTGCTCAGGCCTGCGTTGAGGTTGTGACGGCATCGGTTAATGGTTTTGACCTCGTCACACAGGGCGAGACGTCATTAAATTCTTCAGAATTGCACTTTCTGGGCACATTCGGTCACAAGCCTAAATTTGTCTATTTAATCCATTCTTTATAAAAGAAACGCGTACATATCGAGCATGTAGTAAAACTCGAAAATAAAGCATTTAAAAGTGTACAGAGTGAAAATAAAAGGTTTAGAATGAAAAATTGAAAGAAAAAACAACTTAAATGTAAAATAATAATTGAAAAAGACTAGTAAAAAAAGTCACAAGACAAAGACATGAGGGGTAAAAAATGAAAATGCACACAACCAAATTAAAACCCTTCCTTTTTGGCCTGATCCAAGTTAGAAAAACAACAAGTTAGGCTGCTTGCTTGAAGAAAATAACCCGGGTGCGAAAGTCTTCGTCTCAAATCGTACACCGCTTTGCTGGACCATAACGCTAAAACACACAACATATGATATATGTTCTTTATTGTTTATTTGTTATAATTTATTCAATGTTTTGCTTATTTGTGGTGTAGCTTAAATAAATGAAATGAAACGTACGGATAATGTTTGTTGTTGTTGTTACTACTAAGGGCCCGTTTGGTATGTGGTTTCTTTTGAGTTTGGAATTTAATAAATGCAAAAACTATGTTTGTTTTGTAACTAGGTGGTAAACCCGCGCGTTGCCGCGGGGTGTTTTCCTAAAGAAGTATTTTACTTTACATTTGAGCCACCAAACACACCCATTGCGGCCTCCATTTGAGCCACCAATCTGACATCCCAACATCCATTACAGCCCCATAACTGACCCATTTTTGCTGTAGCTACAGGCTTAAAACAACCAAACGTACTCATGTCAGCCCTCCAAATGCACCGATTTTATTCCCCACTTCAGCCCCCAATCGCACACCCATTTTAGCTCTTCAGTCCCGCAATCCAACACTCATTTCAGCTCAAAAATTCTCACTTCAGCCCACAAAGCCACCAATGTCAGCCCCCAACTTTTGTGAGAAGCAAAATTCTGGTTCATGTGGTTATCTTAAGAACTTTTATTTCTTTTGTTCATACTAGGGGTGTAAACGAGTCGAGCTTTTAACGAGCTACTCGAGCTCGAGCTCGTTTAACTCGAATCGAGCTTGATAATTTTCGAGTTCGAGTCGAGCTCAAACAAAATGTAGAGCTCGAATAATTTCACGAGCCGAGCTTTTAAAACTTGTATTTAGCTCGGCTCGTTCGAAAGCTCGTTTAATTATTCGAGCCGAACGAGTCAAACGAGCTAAACGAGCCGAACGAGCTAATCGAGCTTAATATGTAGTATCAAAATATTTTAATTATAATTATTTAATTACTATTAGTATTAAAGGTTAAATTTAAAACCAAAACTAATAATATGTTAACCTTCAATCACATCAAAGATCTACACTTTAGTTTATATATAAAATATAAACATAAACTAATAAGCTTGGGCTTTTGTTTTTATAGACCCCATATTTCATTCCATTTGTCTCACTCATCCAATGTGGGATGTAAAATAAAATCTTTTTATTTTCTTTCTTTCATTCAAGCTTATAAGTATTACTTGAATTTTGAATATGTATAAATTAGTTAAATTTCTTTAATAAATTCTTACTAATATATATATTTATTGATTATATAATTGTTACTATTAGTTTTATACTAGTTAAGTGTTTTATATAAAGAAGTAACTAATATGTTTAATAACCCTTTATCAAATATACAGATGAATTAAATCCAATCATAAATACCTCTAAATAAGAATTATGAATCATTAGACGATTTCAACGAATCTCACTCTTATAGCTCACGTGATGTTGAGAGTTATGTCAAGGTTTTTGTGATTAAAAAAACAAGATATGTATGTATATTGTATATAAACGATTCAATTTTATGATTTTTAAGCTTACACATACAATGAAATTCAAATATACGTTATCATATGTGACACATATATATGATACTCAAATATATATAGACACATATGACACGTACATATGAAAGCCAACTATGTGTTGGACACACATATGAAATACATAAGTGCAACCAATATTTACATATAAAGACATATATGATATATGCATAAGCATAAAGTCATTGTGAGGTTGCTAAAAACAATTGGTCCATGGTTCTTAAACGATAGTACATAAACAACGTTATCCATGGTTCTTTGACAATAGAACATAAACAACGTTATCATCTTCGATCAATTTGATGATGAAACATAGAAGATTGTTGCTGGTAATATTCTTGTAGAAACTCTTATTTTGAGTTTAGTTATGAACTAACTAACTCTTATACTCGTTTAAATCATGTTAACTAGTTGAGATAATTATCATATTGGTTTATTAATTATAATCCATTACATGTGAATACAAACATGTTTGTGCATACACATATAATGTCTTTTATATAAGCATTTATACATACAAACACTATCATACATTCTTACATATGATTCACGCATACATTTACAAGAGACACACGAAGATACATAAATAAACACACACATACATATAGGACTGTAAACGAACTGAATGCTCAATGTACATTTCATGAACTGTTCGGTAAAAAGTTCGTGTATGTTCGTTTATTTATTAAATAAACAAACATGAATAATATTTTATGTTCGTTTAGTTAAATGAACGAGCATGAACAAAAGTCGCGTCCGTTCATAATTACTTGAGCTCACTAAATAATCTATGATCTTGACTCTAACTCGAATAACAAAATTTCCTTGACCAATTTCAAGAATCCGCTTACAAAATTATATACTTCGCTATACTCTTTCGAAAATCATGTATATAAAAAGAGGTAAAATATACACTAGGTTAATAAACCTACAAAATTGAGTTACGCTAATTAGAATGGTAAATATTAATCTGGTAACTAATTAATTCATTCCAATTGGAGGTCTTCACGCCTTAGGAACTCTAGTTGCTATAGGCAAAAAAATTGAGTCTCACCTTATGATCTTTCCATGTTATGTCCCGTGAGCATACAGTTATGACCAAAATTCGCAGCCATAAACATACCCATAATAATAGCAGCAGTTTCATCTGCAACACCATTGTTTGTATAATCTTTTTCACATCACCTGCAACAAATAGAACTAATGAGCATATATCACTTCCTTAAACCTTTTCTTCATTTAATCATTACAACTACACACAACATAAAAACATTGAAACGTTCTCTTTCGCAACCCATTTAGAAACAACTTACTATCAAACTTTTTTGAATATCACAAAAATGGTTTCTTTAAAAAAAATAAAAAATAAAAAAAGACCACTAAAACTTTAAGAAGTGTTGTCGCCTAACTTTTAAAATGTATTTGAAGATAAGTAACCAACTGATATGATGTGCTTTCAAAGAGCACCATATTTTTATGTGCAGGTATATCAGTTGGTTACTTTTACTTACTTTGCGTGTTTATTATATTTTGAAATCAAGTTTAGTAGTTACCTTTTATGAGTTTGCTCATGTGAATTGCATATGTATGTTGTAGTCGAAAAAGGAACTAATGACACAACCAAGGGTTATCTATAGTGAGAAGCCTACACTTGATGCACTTGTGGCCGTGTTAGATATAGGAGTATGTGACAACATCACTCCTGAAGAACGTTTGTTATTATAAGTCCTATTGTTGTGTTAGCTTATGCTGTTGGTGTTAATATTTGACTTGAGATAGATATATTTCAAGTATTGATCGCTTTAGATAGTTTTTTCTACATTTAAGATGAAATTTATGACTGCAGATAGATACGTAATGGTTTCGAGCTTAAATAGTACATTATTTGATACTTCTTGCAGATGCATTGTAGGTAAGTACCACAACATATCAATATCGCAATCACTAAATACGACTAAACCTGCTGTAGACCTCACATTTCGTTATATGTACACTAAGTCTCCATTAATCGTAGTAAAACTCATTATTGGTACGCTAGAAGGCAAACATTTTCATTTTATAAACACAAATTAACTAACAAAGTGAGAAAGGTTTATAAGTTAATACCTAAGAAGACCCGACAATTAATCATCTAAGAATGTGATTTCGCATCTACATCCTATATAAAGGAAGCTATTGTGAGAAAAAACCTCCCCCAATAAATCAAGATACTACACGTGGCACATGAAAAAACAAGAACCGTCGGATCAATTCTCAACAATTGTGCCTCACTAAGCAATGTAACAAAATTTCTACTCATCGAAAACACTAGGCCTAACAGCTAAAAACATTTCACTTGTTTGTGTATGCAGCGGTTACATCTAATCTATCTATGACAAGATTTTTTGATCCAATGCATGTACATCAAGGATAAAATTAGTGCAGATAACTAACTATTACTCTACCATCCTATTCTCTCTTTGTTCATCAACAAAGGCGTTCTCCATAGACGTACATGCACGTTTTGCTCCAATCTATACCTCAAACGACCGTAAATACATCTCATCTTCTTCTTGTGGACAACTATCACTACCTTTAACCCCCTTCATCGATGATTCACCATTGTTTATATGTGCTTGGTTACACATTAAATCATACATCATACTAACGATAAAGGTATACATAATTTCTAGATGATCTAATTTACGTCTCATCTTTGCATTTTCTTTTTTAAATTGCTTTAAATCTTCCACAAGATCCGTTTTTGTGACAGCAAGTGGCGATGAGTTTGATGACACCCTAAGTTCTTCACTTGAATTTCCAGCACATGATGTTGACATCGGTACAGCTGCTAATGGGCTAACTGAGGTTGTCACGGGTAGGGGTGTTATCGGGTCGGGTTATTGGGTTTATCGGGTTTGTCGGATCGAGTTGACTCGGGTTTTGAATTTTTTAAAAGTGACCCACAAGCCGACCCGATTAAGAATCGGGTTATCGGGTTCGGGTGGGATTCGGGTCGGGTTATGTTAGGTCGGGTGATTCGGGTTATCGGGTGACCCGATTAAGTAACAGTAAGTAAAAACATCACTTATATGATATACCAACTTTCTTAGTTTCACAATAATAAAACCTTCATGAAAGTTTCACAATAATAAAACTAATCAAGTAGGCCATTTAGAAAAAGAGATTGAGAAAAGTAGGCATTAAAAGATCACTATAATTGCCACCACTGGTAAATATGTTTAAAACTCATGAGCTTTAATATGGTCATGTTAAATTGATAACAAGTACTCAAATTCAACTAAAATAAAGTCAAAGGTTATTTGAAGACTGACTACCAAGCGAAAAATTTCCTGCAACTACAACATTATAGAGTTGAAACGGTAAGCATGCCAAGAAAACAACATTATAGAGTTGAAACGGTAAGCATGCCAAGAAAATAACTGTCACACCCCCAATTTACCTGACTTGCAGCGGAATGGAATGCCTGAGGGTGGAACTGTCATAGCACCATAACAAGGAAATATTGAACGACCTAAAGTGTCGTTTTGAAAACACATCGTTTGACTTATTAAAACATTCAGAATATATTACATAGGTCCCAAAAGTCATGAAAGGTTTACAGAAATAAGTTTAGACATGTCAAACGATAATTATACATAAGTGCATGAAAGTGTCAAAGTGAGACGCGTCATCCTAGGTCCTCACTAAAATGACTCCATGCATGCCATGAAGTTTATGCTCTTAGTTACCTGAAAATACATTGCGAAAACGGTCAACACGAATGTTGGTGAATAATCATAGGTTTGTAAGTTAAATCGTATGTACATAAACCACAAGTATAAAGTAAACCGACATAAATGTCAAAATGCTACATTGTCCCTTAAGCTCATGACCCCGAAGCTAGACTTTGTAATGCCCCAACAGAGTGTTTACCAGACACTCACTTGATAAGACATGAAATGCATTCGTCCCGTTGGAGCAACCCAAACACGAATGGAGGCGTCACCCTCAATAGATCTATTCACTCACTCTCGCTTAGTACTTGAAATTAACGGTCCATGATATTGAAAAGGGGACTTGTTATGATATGGTATAAAGGCAACTTAAGCAATGTATGGAATTTGTAATACTTGGGCATGTACGAAAGTAATTGATGCAATGTATTCTCCCCCGTGGGATTTGAAATCAAATAAGTAATTGAAAACGGGGCCATGAAAACTCACCTCAACTGATGATACTGCGATGATATGAAATGAACAACAATGATCGGTTAACTGCCGCAACCTAATATGAATGATGAACGATCTCATTTAGATCACCAAATGATGTTATGAATGTCCATGCTCATGTTCCTATACCACTCTATTCTTTGGAAAAACACTTGTGTTATCAAAAATATATATCCAAGAATTTGAAAAAATATTGCTATTAGAAAAATAAAATAAGCTAGTAGCAATATATACTTATATATATATCGTATGTTTCCATGTTAGTGTTGAAATACTCGGATTGTAATCCTTGAAATATCGCCTTGAAATGATGAAAAATATACTTGTAATAACTAATACTACATTAGTTATAAAACTTGGTACTTAATATAATGTCTAGCTTATAAAAGTACTTCGTAGTTTTTGTGTTCATCTTTATTAAAAGCTGTCAAATAGAAATGGTTTTAGCCGATATTCAAACGTGAATATCTTTGTCGTTACTTGTCCGTTTTACTTGTTCTTTATGTCCACGGTTATGTCTTAGTATGTAGTAATATATTTTGGAAAGCTCGGCTCCTCCGGGTTACGTCTAAAGTCTCTTTTTGTCCAATGAAAAACGTCCAACAGCAAACAAATTTCCAGAAAATACTTTTCGTCAACAATCTTGCAAAAATCATAACTTCTTCGTTATAAGCTCTTTTTAATCCGTTCTTTCGCCTACGGATTCGTTTTTGAAAGTATTTTCTAAAAATTTTGCCAAAGTTCCCTTGGTGTTTACTGATTTTCCAGGTTTTTACAAAACGGGACAGCATGTCCTAAACATGTTCCAAATCAAGTTTTCAAGGTTTATAACTAATTTCTACCATCACCAAACCTCTTGTAATCACCACATAGCTAATCTAATCCTACCATACACCTTCTTAGGGTGTCATGGACTCCTAACCAAGTTATTATAGCAAGGGGATTCATAAATAAAAAGTTAGGGTTTGTATGTTCCATTTTAGACAAAATAAATGGTGGTATAGCTAGTTGTACATGGTTTTTAGCATGGAAATCATGAAATACAAGTAAATATAAGATGTTTCATGTAAAAATAAAGTTGATTACTTACTTGATAAAATGAGATGATTAGATGATGATTATGCTTGTTGTTCTTGTGTTTTTGTTGCTTGATTCTTGATTAGGCAAGGATAATGAACAAGTTTGATGTTATAGCTTTTGAAAAATGATCACTTGATCATGGATGAAGAGTTTGGTCGTGGGTTTGAAGAGAGGATGGAAGAGATAAGATGAATTTTGATCTTTCCTAAAAGTGTGGTTTATGATTCATGTAATTTGGTAAAGTAAGGTTTTTAAGGGTTTATTAGTTTAATACTTAGGAGTTAATGCATAGGGTTAAAAGGGTGTTTCATGGGCCGGTTTTCAAAGGGTAGAAGGGGGGGGGTAGGGTGCTTGTGATTTAATTAGAAAACCTTGCATGAATTATGCACTAGTTTGTGTTATTCGTTAAAATCGGGTACCGGTTTTAATAGAAATAAATGTTCACGAAATTAACCGGGATGAAATAAAGTCATAATAATGTTGAAAATATGTTAAAAATATGTTGGGTACATTTACTGAGTGATCGGGTGATTATTGTTTAGTTTTCACGAAAACCGTCGTTATATTCATACGCGTACGTTATAAATAAAATAAATTTCCAAAATACTGGGTAACTGAATGTTATAACTTTTATGATGTTAAAATGGATATAAAAATATGTCGGGACCATTGTGGGAATATTTAGATATATTCGTCGTGTATAAACCGGGTGTTAACGTTTACTATAAATACTTATACGTAAAAACGTTAAATGTACTGAATATAGAAATTTGAAAATCCTAAGAGTGGTATAACATGAAAATGCTGTTATGATGATATGCAGACTATCTCCAGTCCGTATGCAGTGTCCTTAGCACTAATGAAATGAATTCGCACCTAAACCAATCCGGTTACGCGAATTTGAATACCCGTAAACTAAATTTACGATGAAATGAGTAATGCAAGTGAATGATGAAAACTTTTCCGGAAATGAATAGTGTTCAGTGAATAGTAAATTTCTCAAATGGTTCTCAGAATATCAAATTGACCTCGAAAATGATGAATAGTAAATCGATGAATAGTGTTTTGATGAATAGTGATTTATGAATAGTAAAAAGTCGAAGTTTGGGAAAAATGACCTGAAACGGTAAATGACCTGAAATGGTGAGTTGTGACATCCGCCCACCCAAATAGGAATTCAGTCCCTGAATTCAGCTAGTGTTGGTCTCAGTAATAGGTTTGGTGAAAAGGTGTGGATACTTGCGTTGCATTTGGTCCTTTCGTTCCTAAGTAAACTCGGTTCCTCTTCAAGAATTCCAGCGAACCTTAACGATCGGAATTCTACTATGCTTTAACTGTTTGACCTCTCGGTCCATGGTTTCAACTGGTTTCTCCACAAAGTTAAGTTTGTCATCTAGCTGAATCTCTTCTAATGGTATAACGGATGACTCATCTGAAAGGCATTTCTTAAGGTTTGAGACAACTAATCCATACTGATAACAATGTCAAAACTTCCAAGTTCTACGGGCATAAGGTCTATATTGTATGGGTGATTTAGGAAATTGATGGTGCAACCACGGATAACGGTGTTGGTGTTAACTAAAGACCTATCGGCTAATTCAACAATATAGGGAATGTCTAAAGTAGTTGGTTCTATGTTAAGTAAAGGTGCAAATGCAATAGAAACAAAACTTCTATCCGTTCCTGAATCAAATAAAATGGATGCATAACGATTATTAACGAGGAACGTACCCGCAACAACATTCGGGTCCTCACGGGCATCATCTCCTCCCATAACATAAGCCCTTCCTCGAGCTACTCCTCCTTGATTTCCAGCTCCTTGATTCTTCCTCTTTGGGCACTCACTCCTATAGTGTCCAATTTCTCCGCAGTCGAAACATGTTACTGGTGGTTTCTGATTTCCACCCAAGTTTGGATTCCAGCAATCCCTGGTGTAGTGACCAGCCTTCTTGCAGTTGCCACATATATCTGGGCAACGTCCTGGGTTATGGTGTTTCTGACACTTATCACATTTGGGTAGATTTCCAGCATACCCTCTCCCTTCAGTAGGTCCTGCAGCATAGGCCCTTGCCACTTCTTGCCTCTTAGGTGCTGGTTGGATGGCATTTCCACCTTGGTTACCGTCAAACCTCCTTTTGTTGTTGTTATTGTTGTTTGGGTTGTTGTTTCGGTTATTGTTGTTATTTGCAGCAGATTTTCCTTTCAACACTTGGACCATAAGTTTCTGAGTTATACGAATGGCCTCTTCCATTGATTGTGGGTCGAAAGACATCACATCCCCTCGGATGCTTTCGGGTAATCCCCCAGTAAAATTCTCCATCTTTTTCTCATCATCCGAAACCATAGTTGGACATAGTGTAGCCAACTCCTGAAACTTCCTGATATAAGTCTCAATGTCATCACCCTTTGTTACCAGCTCATAGAATTCGGTTTCCAACTTTTGCACCTCAGTACGAGGGCAAAACTTCTTAGTCATTAGCTTTTTGAATTCAGCCCAAGTGAGTTTGTAGGCATTCTCCATACCAATAGGCTGAGCATACGAATTCCACCAAGACATGGCTTCATCCAGCAGCATTCCTGTAGCGAACTTTACCTTGTTAACCTCCTGACAACCACACATGAGAAAAACGTTCTCAGTCTTCTCAAACCAGCGGATTAAAGCAACCGCTCCCTCATTGCCCTTATACTTGATAGGATCACTAATCTTGAAATCCTTCCAAGTACATTCACGCCTAGTAGTGGGTTGAACCACTTCAGCAGTAGGTGGAACCTCAGCAGTCCTAGCAGCAACTTCAGCTCTCTCAATCTCTAGAGCTTCTGCTATACTATCCCTGACCAACTTGCGGATAGCTGCTTGTGTCATAGCGGGTGTTTCCAATGTAGCCTTTGCTTTTCTTGGCGCCATACTTCTGATAAATAATAATCGACAACAACCATGAGAAAACTATAATAGAAATAGTCATCGTACAAAAATATACGCCCACAACATGTATATATACAACCGCAACAAGTATAAATACAACCACGACATGTACGTGTACAACCACAACCTGTAATAATACAACCACGACACGTATAGATACAACCACAACAAGTATAAATACGTTAACCATAAAGAGCAACCATGAAACATCATAAATATAATCACAACACATGAGTATAATACATGAAAATTTCGGTCTACGTAGGCCGATATATATATAGCACAACATTTCCAACATAGTAGAGTCGCACTTGATATATTTGTTTGTACAACAACCAAAAGACTACAAGTTCTTGAACTATGTCCCACACCTCGGGACTAGGAAATAGTAAAAGCTAATATAATACCAGTCTATGCCTAGGCTCCTCCAGATGCTCCAGATGGTCCATGCTCTCCCCTCAGACGGCGAATCTCACGATCCATCGCAACCACGATCTCCTCCAGATGCTGAACTCGTAACTGAGAAGAAACATCCCTGCGCTCCATCACTGTCAACCTCTCACGAAGCAATGCCAACTGATCTACCTACTCCCACTGAGTCTCCTGTGTCGCCTGAGCTCTATCTCGAATCCCTGGTAGCTCACCTCTAAGCTGGTCAATCAGCTCCTGATGTCCCAACTGTCGTGCCTCAAGTCCATGATATGTCACATAAATACTAACCCTGCCCTGAACCAAATCCTCAACCTGCTCCTCGACAGTCTCAAGTCGAGTAGTAATGATCTCATCAACTCTATACCCTAACCTATCGACTTGCTCCTGCTGAGCACCCATCTGATCCTCTAATGTGACGGCTGTAGGGCTCCCAGCCGCAGCCGCTCTAGAACTCTCACCTAACAGCAAACCCTCGATATGCTTCTCAGCCGCCTCTAGTCGAGGAGTGATATCCTCATCAACCCTATAGTCCAAACTATCAATCTGATCCTGATGAGCCCCTAGCTGACCCTCCAATGTAACATCTGCAGGCTCCCTAACAACAGTAGGCTCACTAGCAACTGTAGACTCCCTAGCAGCAGTAGGCTCCCTAGCAGCAGCTGCTCTCGAACACTCCCCTACATGGTATACTGGTGGTGGTTCTGCTGATTCTGACTCTGTAGTAGGGGAATCTGGTGTAGTAAACCTAGCACGCTTCCTAAGCGGTAATAGTGAAGTCGATATGCATGTAGTAGCAGGTATGGCTGGTGGTGGTGTAGGTAACATAGGAATAGTGGGTACCTTAAAGGTAGATGTAATAGGGCAAACTCTCTTCCTAGGACCTATAGTAGTCTTACTGCGTGGAAACATAAGTCTAGGTTCTGATGGAACAGTGGTAGCGGGGGATGATGTATCAGTGGGTGTACAGGTAATCTCGGGTGGTGCAATAGGGGCAACATGAGAAATAGGTAATGGTGAACGGGCAGTAGAAGACATAGAGCCTTCGACATCGGAGTCTGTGATGGTGTACAGTATAACATTTGGGTTTGCAGACATGGTTCTGTGATAATCAAGGTGAAATAAAATAAATAACTCGTAATGAAATCACCAAAAGCAATGAACATGCACTTATGATGAAATGATGAGATGCTATGATAATGAGGTTATAGTCTAGGGTCAATGATACATCCTAGTTCTCTATAACCTTAGCTCTGGTACCAATCTGTCACACCCCCAATTTACCTGACTTGCAGCGGAATGGAATGCCTGAGGGTGTAACTGTCATAGCACCATAACAAGGAAATATTGAACGACCTAAAGTGTCGTTTTGAAAACACATCGTTTGACTTATTAAAACATTCAGAATATATTACATAGGTCCCAAAAGTCATGAAAGGTTTACAGAAATAAGTTTAGACATGTCAAACGATAATTATACATAAGTGCATGAAAGTGTCAAAGTGAGACGCGTCATCCTAGGTCCTCACTAAAATGACTCCATGCATGCCATGAAGTTTATGCTCTTAGTTACCTGAAAATACATTGCGAAAACGGTCAACACGAATGTTGGTGAATAATCATAGGTTTGTAAGTTAAATCGTATGTACATAAACCACAAGTATAAAGTAAACCGACATAAATGTCAAAATGCTACATTGTCCCTTAAGCTCATGACCCCGAAGCTAGACTTTGTAATGCCCCAACAGAGTGTTTACCAGACACTCACTTGATAAGACATGAAATGCATTCGTCCCGTTGGAGCAACCCAAACACGAATGGAGGCGTCACCCTCAATAGATCTATTCACTCACTCTCGCTTAGTACTTGAAATTAACGGTCCATGATATTGAAAAGGGGACTTGTTATGATATGGTATAAAGGCAACTTAAGCAATGTATGGAATTTGTAATACTTGGGCATGTACGAAAGTAATTGATGCAATGTATTCTCCCCCGTGGGATTTGAAATCAAATAAGTAATTGAAAACGGGGCCATGAAAACTCACCTCAACTGATGATACTGCGATGATATGAAATGAACAACAATGATCGGTTAACTGCCGCAACCTAATATGAATGATGAACGATCTCATTTAGATCACCAAATGATGTTATGAATGTCCATGCTCATGTTCCTATACCACTCTATTCTTTGGAAAAACACTTGTGTTATCAAAAATATATATCCAAGAATTTGGAAAAATATTGCTATTAGAAAAATAAAATAAGCTAGTAGCAATATATACTTATATATATATCGTATGTTTCCATGTTAGTGTTGAAATACTCGGATTGTAATCCTTGAAATATCGCCTTGAAACGATGAAAAATATACTTGTAATAACTAATACTACATTAGTTATAAAACTTGGTACTTAATATAATGTCTAGCTTATAAAAGTACTTCGTAGTTTTTGTGTCCATCTTTATTAAAAGCTGTCAAATAGAAATGGTTTTAGCCGATATTCAAACGTGAATATCTTTGTCGTTACTTGTCCGTTTTACTTGTTCTTTATGTCCACGGTTATGTCTTAGTATGTAGTAATATATTTTGGAAAGCTCGGCTCCTCCGGGTTACGTCTAAAGTCTCTTTTTGTCCAATGAAAAACGTCCAACAGCAAACAAATTTCCAGAAAATACTTTTCGTCAACAATCTTGCAAAAATCATAACTTCTTCGTTATAAGCTCTTTTTAATCCGTTCTTTCGCCTACGGATTCGTTTTTGAAAGTATTTTCTAAAAATTTTGCCAAAGTTCCCTTGGTGTTTACTGATTTTCCAGGTTTTTACAAAACGGGACAGCATGTCCTAAACATGTTCCAAATCAAGTTTTCAAGGTTTATAACTAATTTCTACCATCACCAAACCTCTTGTAATCACCACATAGCTAATCTAATCCTACCATACACCTTCTTAGGGTGTCATGGACTCCTAACCAAGTTATTATAGCAAGGGGATTCATAAATAAAAAGTTAGGGTTTGTATGTTCCATTTTAGACAAAATAAATGGTGGTATAGCTAGTTGTACATGGTTTTTAGCATGGAAATCATGAAATACAAGTAAATATAAGATGTTTCATGTAAAAATAAAGTTGATTACTTACTTGATAAAATGAGATGATTAGATGATGATTATGCTTGTTGTTCTTGTGTTTTTGTTGCTTGATTCTTGATTAGGCAAGGATAATGAACAAGTTTGATGTTATAGCTTTTGAAAAATGATCACTTGATCATGGATGAAGAGTTTGGTCGTGGGTTTGAAGAGAGGATGGAAGAGATAAGATGAATTTTGATCTTTCCTAAAAGTGTGGTTTATGATTCATGTAATTTGGTAAAGTAAGGTTTTTAAGGGTTTATTAGTTTAATACTTAGGAGTTAATGCATAGGGTTAAAAGGGTGTTTCATGGGCCGGTTTTCAAAGGGTAGAAGGGGGGGGGGGGGGGGGGGGTAGGGTGCTTGTGATTTAATTAGAAAACCTTGCATGAATTATGCACTAGTTTGTGTTATTCGTTAAAATCGGGTACCGGTTTTAATAGAAATAAATGTTCACGAAATTAACCGGGATGAAATAAAGTCATAATAATGTTGAAAATATGTTAAAAATATGTTGGGTACATTTACTGAGTGATCGGGTGATTATTGTTTAGTTTTCACGAAAACCGTCGTTATATTCATACGCGTACGTTATAAATAAAATAAATTTCCAAAATACTGGGTAACTGAATGTTATAACTTTTATGATGTTAAAATGGATATAAAAATATGTCGGGACCATTGTGGGAATATTTAGATATATTCGTCGTGTATAAACCGGGTGTTAACGTTTACTATAAATACTTATACGTAAAAACGTTAAATGTACTGAATATAGAAATTTGAAAATCCTAAGAGTGGTATAACATGAAAATGCTGTTATGATGATATGCAGACTATCTCCAGTCCGTATGCAGTGTCCTTAGCACTAATGAAATGAATTCGCACCTAAACCAATCCGGTTACGCGAATTTGAATACCCGTAAACTAAATTTACGATGAAATGAGTAATGCAAGTGAATGATGAAAACTTTTCCGGAAATGAATAGTGTTCAGTGAATAGTAAATTTCTCAAATGGTTCTCAGAATATCAAATTGACCTCGAAAATGATGAATAGTAAATCGATGAATAGTGTTTTGATGAATAGTGATTTATGAATAGTAAAAAGTCGAAGTTTGGGAAAAATGACCTGAAATGGTGAGTTGTGACAATAACAGTAAAGCACCAAGTTGAAACAATTATTGCAAAGAAAAAATACAGTAGCAGTAGTACAACAAACCAATATTTCCATGCAAACTTTATGCTTATTGGCTCTAAAAACTTTATTGAAAACATATTATATCACCTTTTCGGGTCTTATCTCGGGTTGACCCGATAACCCGATAAGGTAAATAATTCCACCCTAACCCGACCCGATAGCAATGTCGGGTTATCGGGTTCATGTCAAACCAACCTGATAAGTTTTTTTGACCCGATTAGACCCGACCCTATAAGCCTTATCGGGTTCGGGTTGACCCGACCCTATTGACACCCCTAGTTACAGGTGTAGCAGGTGGTGTAGTAGAAGCGATTGGCATTTTCTGAAGTTTGATCTCTTTAAGGTGAGATTTTTCACCTTTACGAAAGTAATCATCAGCAAATTCCCAACGATCGGCTGCAATCTTCCTAAATCCCTACATTCAAACAAAATTGCTAATTTTAGACATTCATGTAGAAAACACGATTCAAAATGTTCAAAAATATTTGGCCAAACTAGTTATGTAATTTCTTGTTACTAAAATGCAATCGGTAAAATCATAATCATCATTTTTGGACTTCATAGTCCTAGATGCTTATCAGCTTATACAACTAAAAAGTAAAATAAGCTCATTTAATCAGCAGTTTGAAACACCTTGTTTTCACCTTATTGAAAACAACTTAATAAAAGCTTATACAACTAAAAGTAAAATAAGTTGTTTTACCTTTTTTCTTAATTAAAATCTTATAAAAAAAACAAGTGATTTTCATGTAATTAGAATAAGTTGTTGTTAATAAGCAATTTGAAAATGCTTATTGATGAAAATCAATTCCATCCGAACATTTAAGAAGTGAAGTTAATAAAAACAACTTACATAAAGATTAAGTTGACGAATAAAGCTGGAGAAATTATTATGCTTAAAAACCTTAGGCAACAAATCTCTCGCAAATTCAAAAGGTTTCCAAACAACAAAAGCGTTTCCAAGATTGTTCCAAGAAATCATGCCATCTGTTAATGGATCATCAACTAACGAATACGTTTTACTCAAAAACAGAACCATTCTTTCTATCACCATCTAATCAAAACTTAAGGATTATTGAAAGGATAGTTGTGCTTGTTTATAATCTTGGGTTCCAAAAGGATGAATGATATTTATAAAGATATAAATTGGTTCCAACATCAGAAAAGTGTGTTACAAAAAATCTAGATTATTAATAAAAACTTGGAAGGCATTGGGTTATAACACCTCTCCTTATAGACCACAATATTGTTCTCTTTGCCCGTAGGCTCACGGCTTTGCTTTTGTGACACTCATGTGAAGACTTCCCGGCAGGTCACCTAAGCCAGTACTACTCTCACACGAGCACGCTTAACCGTGTGGATGATTAACCGTGAGACCGCAAAATGCGTTGTTGTTATATAAGGCGAATGTTAACATATGTCTCAACATCACTCAAAGTCACGGCCGATGTGGGATTTGCCTAGGGTGTTACATTCACCCCCTAGGGGAATCCCGTCCCGGGATTCAGTTGCACAAGTTTGACCGGTACATTCGGTCTTGTTGCCCCACATCTCGAACGGCTTGGAGTGGCTTTGATACCACCTATAACACCCGCCTTATAGACCACGATATTGTCCGTTTTGCCCGTAGGCGCACCACTTTGCTTTTGTGGGCCTTATGTGAAGACTTCCCGGCAGGTCACCCAAGCCAGTACTACTCTCATACGAGCACGCTTAACCATATGGATAATTAACCGTGAGACCACAAAACGCGTTGTTATTGTATAAGGCGAATGTTAACATATGTCCCAGCATCACTCCAAGTCACGGCCGATGTGGGATTTGCCTAGGGTGTTACATGGGTGCCGCCTAATAAACAGGCTCAATATGAGTCCAAGAACATATAATCTAGCTAATTAAAGCTTCGGTTCAGCGCGGTTCATGTGATAAGCCAAAAATGGTTCGGATCCAAAACACTTGTTTTCAAAGACAAATGGACATAAACAAAGTAGTCATAGACATGTCATACAAAATTTATGATAATTTGGAGGTGTCATACCAGACTTATAATAAGTTAGCCCAAAACATCGATCATTTTTCTGGTTTGTCCTTCTGTCTATACACAATTACTTTTATGTTACTTAAAAATAAATAATTGTTTGTCTTATTTGTATAAAAGTAAGAATAACAAAAAATAATCACTTGGTATAAAGTTTCAACCAAATTTGTGTTGAAAATGGTTTGAAGTAGTATATGTTTATAAAAAGTAGTTTTACTTAAGTAAAAATAAACCTTTTAAAATAACTATATCTGCTTATTTACCTTGAAAGCAAAAGAAGATAACTAAAATAAACAAACAATCCCAAAGGCCCTTGTAATTAGGGGTGGTAATTCGAGTCGAGTTCGGGTTGACAGGTTGGCGGGTTAGAAAACCCCAACTTGAACGTGACCCATTTACATTATCATGTCAGCTATGTCAACCCTAACCTATTTACACATAACCCGGACCTGACCCATTTAACCCGTATATATACTTGGGTTGGCGGGTTAAATAGATTACACGGGCTGAATAGGTCAAACGAGTTTCAGGTTGACCCATTGAACCCGTTTTATATACAAAAGTTGGCACACTACACGAGTTAAACAGATTAAACGGGTTTGCACATCGACCTGTTTAACCCATTAAACCCGTATAATAAAATATAAATAATTTTTAATATAAGAAAAAAAATCTTAAATGGGTTGGCGGGTCGACCTGCTTAATTTATTCCTAACCCGAATCTGACATATTTAATAAACGGGGTAGATGGGTCGACCCAAACCCGACCCAAAATCTATTTAGGCTCAACCTAAACCTGTTAATTTTCGTGTCGGTTTCAGGTCATGTTTCGTGTTGGGTTAGATTTGCCACTCCTACTTGTAATCACTTAGGGTTATGGAGTAGGGGTGGAAATGAGCCGAGCCGAGCCGAGCCCGAGCCTGCCAAAGCTCGAGCTCGGCTCATATATAATGTGTTGAATGAAATAAAGCTCGAAAGCTCTAGCTCGTTTCGAGCCTCATATTTTGAGCTCGAGCTCGACTCATGAAAATTTTCAAAAGCTCGAGCTCGACTCATTTCCACCCCTATTACAGAGTAACATATGAACTTAGACCCATAAGATTATAACTTAAAAGAATTAGCAAAATTTCCAGTTTTTGACCTTTTGTGCTAAAATAGCCAAGAAATACCGCATTCAGGCTATGTTTGGCAAAAGTAGCTGTGAGCAGAAGCATTGAGCAGTAGCAGTAGCCAAAAAAGCTCACAGCTTCATAAAGAAGCATTGGGAAAATGAGCTTCCTTAAAAAATAGCAAAGCTCACAGCTCTCATGCCAAACAAACATCAAAAATAAAAAAGCTTATTCTCACCGCTCATTACCCCAAAAAGCTCCAAAAAAGCTTCCCGCCAAACATAGCCTCAATATACGCGAACAAACTTTATCAACTTGTGCACAACAAACTGTTAATACTTTGTTTATGTACTCGAATAATCTATTAGACGACAAACTTTTTTTTTGTAGACAAGCAAAAAATTTATAAACTTAGCCCAAAAGGCCAATAGACTCGGGCCTGACCAAACCAAACCCTTCAACTGAGTTCAGTTCAGTTCAGTTGAGTTCAGAAACTCAAAAAATGAGCCTCTCCTATTACCCTTCGTCTTCTTCTTCATTACACCCAAACCATGAATTCAACTCCAAATTTAAACCTCTAAATTACCTTAAACCATGTGGGGTCCATCTCTATACAAAACGGAAACTGTATGAACCCAGTTCAGTTAAAGTAAGTAAGGTCCGTGCAACGCACGTGTCACCATGGGATGATAAACCGTACCAGGTGCTTCCTGGTGGTGAAATATCCTACTACGATGAAAGGGATGTTGTTTCGTTTCTTGACCCTCCTAAGGAGCTTGTCCCCTTGGACCCCGGTTCTTATAACCCTGCTGCTTATCTTTGGTTTGTTTTTACTTATGTTATTAGAATGTTTTTATAGTTTCGGGTTCTACGTGTTTGATAGTAATTTTGCAACATTGTGTGTAAGGGGATGTTCGGGTAACGGCTTATTTGCGTGTTTGGATCAATGTTGCAAAAATCGCTAGGCGCTTCTAGCTACAATCAATGCTGCGTGTTTTAGCTAGTTAACGGCTTATAGGCAGGGATGGAGCCAGGGGGTCCCGTGGGTGCCCGGGACACCTATGGATTTTTTTCAATGTAGTGTTAATTTTAAGAAAAAACATCAATTTTTCCCAAATGTATCTTAAATGACCCCGGTCCATCGAAATGTGTTTTTAGTCTTATTTGGTTAGCATCTTAAACTCTATAATATTACGGTTAAAAAAAATTGTGCATCCGGTCATATTTGTTCCTAGCTCCGTCCCTGCTTATAGGGAAGATTGACCGCAGCCTAGTCACCGCCGAGGCTAAGTAGCTTTTTGTAACAGATAAAAGTGGCACAACAACAAGAAGTCCACAACCATTTTAGATGCTAGACAAGGTTACTTGAGAACAATGGTAAAGTTTTGAAGTATGTAACTTACGATGACCATTAAATATTTCTTCGTACATAGATAGATAGAAGGTGAAAGTAAGTTACATTTTGGTGTAACAAGCTTCTACATTTCAACTATCCTTGATGTATTCGGGTTTGAGTATTGAGATTGTAGTTTTCACCATGAGAAAATCATCACGTTTCTTAGATTATTTGACATATATGATTTTAATGACAGTTAAAAGTTATAGTGATTTTAGGTATGACAGTTTTCATGATCTTTCGGTGATGCCTATGTGGTATACCGGGTGTTTAGGATTGTTTATTGCAACTGCTTAAAATGAACCAAAACAGCAATTTGAAATAAGCAACTCCCAAACTAAGTATAACCTGTTTATCTCACACTTGCTTATAGTCATATACTCACTCATGTAGAGATAACTGATCCTAAACACTGTTTAATGAAAACACAATAAGCAGATATTATTTTAATAAGCTATCCTAAACACCCCATAATCGAAGTATTCCAGAATCAGCAAATTTGATTTTCCGAGCTCATATATAAACAATTACAAGTTCCTCCACTGATATGTAATGCATTGCCAATATCCATTAGGAAGCTATGCAAAACCAACTATATTCAAGGTCTACATGTAGTCCGTGACCTAACACTGCTCAACCTATTCTTCTTTAGTTGAATGTGTTTATAGCTCAGTTGCACTTTTATTGAATTCACTAGTGTATCAAACATTGAGATAATAGTCTTAGTTTGCTGTTTATTTTATTATAACAGGAAAAAAATAGATGACATCCCAGAAGAAAGGAGACATCGTTTGTTGGCCTTGCTCGATCCCAGGTCTTTTTCATTGAAGTTTGTTATGTTTCAACTATACCTTTCTCAACATTGCTTGGTATAAAGTCGTTTAATTTGTTGAAAATACTTTCTGTTTATTGATTTTTGGCTGGAAATATTTCAGACTTATTTCGAGAGCTTGGGAGGTAGCGGGCACAAGGTATGATAATCCAAAGTTGGCAAAGCAAAGCGCGTCTAGCTTGTTTTCTGGTAAAGTTGATTCAAAGTTGCTTGAATTTTGGCACTGCAGAACAAATGGAGGTAATTTGACCAGACTTAAACACAATTACATTGGAGTTTTCTTGTAACTTGTAAGGAAGGGACAATACTGCTATTTTAGTTAGCTTCCGGAAGCATTTCATTGTTGATATTGTTATAGTGTTTCACATAGTTGGCAGTAATTTACGCCTAAATTAGGGGTGATATTATCCAAGAGCCAAGAGGTTTACCACATGCTATTTTGTAAGAAATAAGAAACTAGCGTCCTGCGGAAAATGTATCTAGTGAGATCACTTAGGTAGGAAGCTTTTTGGTATCTTTACTTAGGCTTTATTGTGATAGCTAATCACTTATTCACATAGCTAACAACCAAGTCTTTCAGAAGAGAATAAAACATATGAAGGTCGGCTATCACCTTGTCGTGAATTGTGTTGTTGGGATTCCAACAGATCCTTCATCCTTTGAGTTGATTCTGATCCAAAAAGAACATTATTAGCTGATGTTTTATAGGTTTTAGATAAATACAAGAATAGTACTAAATGTAAATGAATGAATGTTAGTATTCGGCACGAGAGATTCTAGGAAGGACCAAGATGTGTCCATGGATACACCTTAGTATCTACTTATTTTTTTTAGGCTATGCTGTAATTTTAATACGAACAAAAGTAATTTTTTTATATGGGCACACCTAAACAAACCAGTTTATGTAGTCTTCGTTTGTGATATCTCTCGTACGCAACACGATATACTGTATCACACATTCATTATGATCACATAAAGGTTTGGTAACTGAATTACCATGATGTGTTGGTATATGATTCTGCTTGTTTTCTGCACATTAGTAAAAGTACCCATGAGAACTTACAGACTTTTTTTTGGATCTGTAAGCACATGTTTGTGTCATATAATATTACTAAAATAAGTAGGTGGTTTCCAGAATCCTTGAGTTGACTTTATTTTATATTAATAGTAGAATACCAACTAAACAAAATAGTGGACCCTAAAAAGTTTTTGTAAGATGATTGATAATTTTAAAAAAATGGGGCATTCCGAGAATCGAACTCGGGACCTCTCGCACCCAAAGCGAGAATCATACCACTAGACCAAATGCCCACTTGTTACTTGTCTCTATTTGTTTTTCTTATCACCATGGTTGTAACACGAATATACAACTTCGTTGGTATCTTCATGAAGTGCACAACTGTTTAAAGCCTGTTACATCAGGGAATTCAATTTGCTTCTGCCCATAGCTAATCCAGTTTTCATCCATTATACTGAAATATTGCACAACCTGTTCTTTACTTATATTGACAGTACCATGGTTGAATATGATATATTATCTTGAACAGAGCGAACTGCTTGTCTACTTGGTTCATTTTCATGACCCAGACACTCTTTCGGTTGTGCATATGTGATTAAAATGAAATGTAAACCTATCGCCTTTCCCATAAGCCAAATGTCTTTGAATGCTACTTTGAACAACCTTGGGAACATCAGGATATATGGGTAGCATAGAAGTATAGAACACAATGCTTAAGAAAAAAAAAAAAAAAAAAAAAAGAAAAGAAAAACTTTGGCTGAGATGAATGATCTTTGGAAGTGAATCACCTTAGGTCTCCCTAACATAAACACTGGAAATTTCCTTATATCT
This sequence comes from Artemisia argyi, assembly GCA_030686995.1. Taxonomy (NCBI): domain Eukaryota; kingdom Viridiplantae; phylum Streptophyta; class Magnoliopsida; order Asterales; family Asteraceae; genus Artemisia; species Artemisia argyi. The sequence continues at coordinate 306,801,222 of CM060709.1, forward strand.
GTAATAAGGGCAAATGCTATATATTTATGTCTTTTATTTAGTTTTGAGATTGAATTTGAAACTTTTGAAAACACTTAAGAGAAGATAGTCTGAAAAGCAAGTAAACAACACATATAGAGAGAATTACTATATTGACCACAAGTTTATGTATGAATGTATACTTAAAGATATGCATCGTAGTTTCAATGATCATGTGTAACTTGTTATCTGAAAATAGCGCATTCTTAGCGATAATCATACTATCTTCTGCTGTTGATCTGATTAGTAGGTTTGGTACTGTGTTGATCTATTTTAATCAGTTATTGTGGTAATGCAGCCATGCGGGTTTCATCTTTTCACCATCTTGGTTATTCTGGTAATTAAGCTGTGTCGTCTTATACAAATTCTGCATATTAGTAGAAGCGCCCATTAGTTGAATTTATTGACATGATATTTTTTGCTCTGCATCACATGCTTGGGGTACATTATAGTTTATACCATCACTTTAGGTAGTAGATCTGTTTCCAAAGTCTGGAGTTGACTTGGTAGAATATCCATTTAAAGAAATAGCGGCACATTAAAAAATACATAAAATTATTAATTTTTTAGACAAAAAAGGGGCATTCCGAGAATCGAACTCGGGACCTCTCGCACCCAAAGCGAGAATCATACCACTAGACCAAATGCCCACTTGCTTCATATGTCTCTTCTTATTTCCTATCATTCTGGTTGACTCATGACTTGACAGCTTCAGTTATTAACTTCATGAAGTGCCCAATTGTTTAAAACCGTGGAATTCAGGGAATTCAATTTGCTTCTGCCCACTTTTTTCCATTTTTCTGTTTATTCTTCTAGTGTGATATCACTGCTTTGAGGCTACTACGTGTGAACAAAAAAGTGTTATAGTGCCTCCTGTCTGAATTTGATTATGTGATCTTTGCAAAGTCTTTCTTTAAGCTTATTCTTGGGCTTAAATGAGCTTATGAAGTATAAGCCGAGTCAAATTAGCTCATAAGCCCATATATAAGCTTAAATAAACACAATATTGCATACCCTGTGCAGATACTTCTACTTATATTGACACGAGTTCCCAGTGCCATGCTTAAATATGACACGTAATAGTGAAAGGGCTGAACTACTTGGTTCAATTTCATGACCCAAACTCAATTTTTCGGATGTACAAACGTGATCACATTAAATGGCAGGCTATCACCTCTTCCAAAAGCCAAAGTCTTTAATTGCTTAATCACAACTTAGGAACATCAGGATATGCGTAGCTTAGAAGAAAGCACTAAAAACACGTCAACTGATAAGATATATATGTCTCCCAAGCTTTAACGAGAAGTTGCATCTGTGTGTGATAAGGACACATAGTTAGTACTTTTCTTCTTTTAGTTATGAAAATTTGAAACAATTGAGAGTACTTAAGAGAAGATAGTGATGAGGCAACTCATACAGAGAATTATCAGTGACCACATGTTTATGCATCAATGTATATGTATACGTATGTTTAGTACTTTAGTAGATTTAATGATAGTGTGTAATTTTTGATCTGATATATAACATTCTCAGCACTTATCATACTAAGAATCTTGGCAACGATCAACTTCACGTGCTGGTTTTTATGATTAAAGCTCATATACATTCATATCTAATTTATCATACTGAAATATTGCATACCCTGTGCAGACACTTCTACTGATTTTAACGTGAATGCCAAGCACCATGGTTAGATGTGATATATTATTTTGAAAAGATTGAACTACTTGGTTCATTTCCATGATCGAAATGCCTAGCATCTTTCCCATATGCCCAAAAGTCTTTAAATGCTTGAACAACCTTGGGAATATCAGTGTACGGGTGTAGCATAGAATGCTGTAAATTACACTTTGGTTGAGATAAAAGATTCCTAGAAGTAAATCACCTTAGCTCTCCCTGACTTTATAATGTATGTCCCTACTTAGTTTTAAGATTGAACTTGAAACTTCTGAAAACACTTGTAAGAAAATAGTGAGCTTGTAACTTGTGTTGTGAAGGGCATTTTCAGCAACAATCATACTATCATCTGTTCTTGATCTGATCTGTAGGTTTGGTAATATAATCTCTGGTAATGCAGCCATATCATCTTGGTTCCTAAGAATAGAAGCTACTTTTGTTTATTCCGGTAATGGAGCTGTGCTGTCTTGTGATTTCTACTCATTAATAGAAGCACCCATTGGTTGAATTTACCGGCATAATCTCTAGATCTGCAAGCACATGGTTCGGGTATATAATATCACTTTAGTAGATCTGTTTCCAAAGTCTGGAGTTGACTTGGTAGAATATCAAATTAAACAAAATAGTGGCACTTGAAAACAAATATATAAAATTATTGATTTTTTATAAATGAAAAATGGGGCATTCCGAGAATCGAACTCGGGACCTCTCGCACCCAAAGCGAGAATCATACCACTAGACCAAATGCCCTTTTTTGTTTATGTTAATTGCTTACAACAAGGTAACTCTTAAAATTTTATATCCTTTGCTTAAGAGATCCCTTGAAATTACCAAAACTGTAATAAGAAAATAAGTAAATGAAGAGAGATCTATGTTCATGCTACTCTAGAAAATCCAGGTACTTTTTATCCGAAGTACGTAAGTTAACAGATATTTTGTGGCCCTTCCTATACCATCCCAAGATGTTTGTCTAGTGAAGTGATCTAAACTTAAATATGAAGTGGGAGCTCAAATTCATTGATACAATAGCAATGTATTTTGTTTGATGTTTTCAGCCGGTATGTAAAAGTATATTTTTTTTTGTTTCGCTTTGAATGTTGATGTTGCCGGAGGTCTTCTTGGAATAGAAAAACTACTACACTTACATTATACCAATTGCGCATTTTTGGGAGAGAGGTTTATGTAAAAGTAGCAAGTTAATTTACTTTTTTGTTGACAGATTTGTAATGAAACCCCTATGGAAATGTCAGGTCAACTATATATGTGCAACTAAGCAAGTTTAGCATGATCAATGATCATGCTCCAACTTGGTGAGAATTAATCTGATAGCCTCCAGTAGGGTTTCATTGTGTAATTAGATTAGTTCATAGATATATTTGGCAGTGATTTAGGCCTTGATTAAGGTGATATAAATTTACTTTGTTTGCTTTCATTTTGCCGAATCTAGGTTTTCACTTCTCAGTGAATAACATACAACCCTATCTGTTACCCCAATTAACACCATTAAAGGGTTGGTTGGCCTATGTGTATTATGTATTCGAGAACCGAGTTTAACCTATCACGTGTTTCGTACACTGGCAATAACAAAGACAGAAAATACCTTTAGAAAATTTGAAACCGAAATTTAACCTAGATATAAAGGTCAGTTTCTGCTTGACCTGCCACTCTGTTATCTGATGTCTGTAAAATAAGTAAAGGCAGTAAGATACCCTTGGGATATTATGATAATTCTAGTTACATGTGATTATGTGGTTAATCGGTTGGTCCTTCTAACATATCTATTCTTGTTGCTAATTTGAGTAGTCATCAAAGGGGATTCTGAATTTCTGATCACGTGGAAGAGTAAGAAACAATAAACTATTTTACCGAGGTGTAATTCTGAGAAACAGTCGCTGATACACATAGCTCAAGTCTTTCACTAGAGGACATAACATATTAAGGCTGACCGTCACCTTATCTGGAATTGTGTTGTTGATATTCAATCAAAATTTTCAACTGTTGAACTCCTTCCGATCCGAATTGGACATCGTAAACTGATGCTTGTTAATTCTTTGGTATATAGAAAAACTATATTAGTATATATTACTCCTGAACATATGGTATTTGGAATTTTGATATGGTAACATTTTATAACGGGATTCGGATGGAATACCTTATTTTATGTAGCTAATCTCTGTAGATTAGATTATTATGATTCTGTAATAGGGATTAAGTACATAACATGTGTTTATGCTTAACTTTATTCAAGAAAATACCAAATTTAGTTGGCAGAGTGACCTATATCATATCATAGTATCATGGCTGGATTCTGTCAATGTTCTAATGAATCCCTATGGAAAAGTCGGATCAACTTTATTTGTATTAAGTTTTGCATGAGTATTTATAGAAAGCCTCCACTAGGGGTTCTTTGTGTATACACAATTATATTACAGATGAACTTGGCAGTAATCAGGCTTTAATTACAGGTGATATGCTTTTACTTTGTTTCCTTCTCTTTTGGCATGATGCACAATTGCACACTATCTAATCTAGGTGTCACCTCTAAGTGAATAACTCATACAACCGTCTTTGTTACCATATAAACTTACACATGCATGGTCAGCTTATATGTTTTTTGTATTCGAAATTTAATCTAGTTTTGTATGTTAAAGTGAATGGCTAATAATTCTGGGTATCTGTGATTTCATATTATCCGCTATAAAAACATATTTACTACTTTTTCTTGCATAACTTTTATGCCATTGAGCTTGTTTAAACAGGGCCTTTGGCTGTAGCCTGGATTAACTACTTCAAAACGGTTAGTTCTTTGCTCCATTAGCAGTTTCAGTTGCATATCTGATTTTTTTATTTTTTTTTATTTTTTATTTATTTATTTTTTTGCAGGGCTTGTTTCTTTCTTTGTTTTTCATTTTTTTTTAAATAATATTATTAATATCTTTATCGTTCTTTTGTTGGGGATCGGCGATGGTTGTATGCCAGGCTTTATTCTGTTGCAAGGATGGTCAAACTTTTGGAAGAATTATTGGTAATTTCTCTATTATTGTACTCATGTGCATAATTGTACTTGTAACTTTTTGCAACATTGAAAGTCACATCAAATTTTAATAAATTGCATAAAACGGTAAGGTACACTAGTTTGATTGCTATTTACCATTTGGGGTCACAAACTTTGTCTATTCCCAAAAAGGTTAACATAAGTTCAAAATTTGATCCAATGTACCCAACTTTAAAGAGCTCTGATATAGTATTATTATTTGACCCAGTTACTCTATAAAGTGATGACGTCACAGTTTTTTTAATTAACTTATTAGCATCTTTTCTAATTTGAGACAGAGATGTCATTAAAAGCGGTTAGCTTGCAAGATCTCCATTAATAGAACTTTTGAATCTTTAGCCCTATGAAAGATGGTCATCCCAAATTGAAATCAGACTAAAGTACAATACCATGTTATTACATTGACAAGCACAGCATTAATGTTCAAAATTGCCGTTTTTTATTCGCTTCTATTATTTTTTGTCTTTGAATAACGTGATACCTATAACATGATTACTAGGACTTTATTGCGTACTCCATATCTTAGATATAATTAACACATAAAACAGTCTTATTCTTATAAGTCGATAGCGGCTATACATTGTTCTTACTATCTGAAATGTATATGCCTCTTGCAAACAATTTTGGGCGGGCCATGGCCTACCCCACATACATACTAGCTAGCTACAGCCTGGCTTGCATATTCTATACTTCTATATCAGCCGAGCCTGAGACCTTATTGAACGCCAAACATCTTTTGAAACTGTATTTTTTGTTGTCAAATGTTGTTGCGTTGACCATCTTATGTTAAATCAACTTATTATTGATCTGATTCAATGAAAGTTATCGATTTCAGATGCATCAGTTCTGGGTGGATTATCGCGGTCATTTGCTCCATTGTACTTCAAAGTGAAAGAAGTGAATGAAGTTATGTCAACAGAGCAGCCTTGTGATGTAGCGTACGAATTTGGAACCGGACTTTTGGATCTCCAAGAGTACCCTAAAGGATTTCCAAAACCAGGTAAAACTTCTATCCATAACATGCATATAATAGATATCGTTTTTTGTCATGGTTAAATTGTTGTGCATTTCCAGGGAAACATCCGTCACCGTTTGATGATGAGGTTGTAATATATGTACGGCATGTAGGCCCTGGTGTTGTGGTGGGACAAGCATGGCAAGAAGGAGTAGACCTAAAGCAAGTACCTAAGAAGCTATGTAGTGAAATATTGATGGTTAAAGATTACGCCCATTTAGATACAAGTTGGTGAAGCACATTCCAGTTTTGTTTAGGTAGAATGTTAGTTTTCATCTTTAATCATTATTGCGCAAATATTATCTTGTTGCTTGCTTGTAAATCCCGTTTTAAAAGTGATTATACGATAATTGTGTTTTCATGTCCATGAGTCTGCCTGTTTAGGGTTAAACAATCTGTTTAGGTGTAGTTGCATCAGAACTGATTTTGAGTATCGCATTTTCTGATTAACACTTAAATATCTTTTTATCACTCGGAAACAACTTCAAATTATCTGTTTGCTGTTGCTGATTAAATCTTATTTTTCCGTATCAGAAAATTACTTTCAAGCCGCATGTCTTAACATTTTTTAGTAGGTGGTTTGGGAACTGCTAGCCGCAAAAAAAACGTTCCTCTCTACAACCCTACCTAACATGCAGATGCTTCTTCATTTCGACAAAACAAGGTTCAATGTTAGATTGTGTCAATGGATTGATCCTTGATTTTGGTCACGTCTCTTGTCTGTATGTGGAACAATAGATGGAAGTGACTACAACGTTGTTTTCTTGTTGATGTTCTTCATATTTTATATCATTTTTAAAGTTGAAAACAATGGAAATGAGTTGAAAATTATACACAAAATAGTTTTAGGAGTTGAGTGATGCTCAAAGTTGCTTGATTTGCGGCATGCTTTCCGTTATATAAAAGGTGTTAGTCGAATAAGATTTTTCTCTTTATTTTCTAATAAAGATGTTTGAGTGGACGAAAAAAGTTATAAGAATAAAAAAATGGATTTTTAATGACTTGGGTTTTTTCTTAAGATTTCAGAAAACCTGCCAATTTGTTTTTACATGGAGAAGTTGGAATTTAACAATTAATTTATCTTAAAAGTTGACTAAGCTAGTATATAAATTGACAATAGTTTATCTTAATTATTCAAAGGCGTGCTTTGTGTCTTCAAAGTCTATAGTAGAAGAAGTTAAGACAAAATATATGTCAAAACATCTATATACAAGAGGATTAATAGCATGACAATGTAATCGGTTTCACTTTTCCATAAATAATGTGAAAACTAAAACTTATAGATAAATGATTCATTTAATACCATTAAGTCAGTGCTTTAATAGTATCACTAATTTATCGTAAACGTTCAGTTGACCAGTCGATAAGAGCTTTTGGAAAAGAGGTCTTCGGTTCAATCCTGACTCATGGCTAAAAGTTACTGGAACATGTGCTCATTATCGAAGGTTAGATTTTTAAAGAAAGGTCACTCGACACTCAAAAGAGGTGCACAAAATCATGGTTTTCCAACCGATTTAAAATTTTTAAATAGATGATTAGCATTTGATAATAAAATTTGATGCCAATAGCTTGTTAATCTAGCGCGCATATCAAGGCGACAATGTTCCGCGGTAGCCATCGATCATATAAGTAAATCTAAAGATAAAGATAATTAAAACTTGTATCGGTATAAATTGTTTTATCTTTAAAAGCAAATTTTATAATATATCTACTCATTATGAGATGTAACAAAATATGGTTTAAATTAGAGAATAAGATCAAGGTTATCTAATTATTTATAGCAATTAACCTTTGTAAAAGTAATGGTTATCCTAATTAGAGGGACATTATTACATAATCAAAGGGTGACAAAAAAGATGTGAGACAAGTGGGGCCCACTAGTTTCCGATCGTTACGCCTTCTAGCTGCCTTGATTTCATAAATCACCCCACCACATATGCCAAAAATGCAACTATACAATACAATACTTGTAAATAATACGGAGTAATCAATTATGAAAGCATATTCTAAAGTTAAAACTAAAGTTAATAAAAATATTACTATTGAAAGATATTAGTCTCATTATCATTTATTTTTTATTATGTGTAGTAGAGTGAAGTAGATACTTTAGTTGTAGTAGTTGTATGGATGTGAAGAGTGTCGGTGACCTAACAAAATTTTCTTTAACCTTTGCTTATATCACAATTCACAAAAGATCCCCTTCAACTCAATAATAATTCAACTATCATTCTCATACATCTCATGCTTTCATTTTCCACTTAAATCCAACCAAGCATTTAACACACTTTCACAATTATATACACAACTCATGAAATGACTAACTCTCTAGGAAAACCTAGGCCACCGACATAGGGTGTAAGGTTTTATGACCTGTCTATAAATGTTTATATTATTGGAAAAATTGATTTATGCTTACATGACGATGTGATTTTATTTTTAAAACGGCAACTAACAATCTAAATGTATACAAACCACAAAAGATCTCACATATTCTAAGGACTTGAACCCACAACTATACCATTGGTACACAAGACTTTTGGTTATGACGATCTTATTATTCTATAATCTTATATGAGATATAAAAATATGCATTTACTATATCTGATTTGCATGGATTCATTATGTTTTGAAGTTTAATCGTTGTATTTTTTTTATGCGTTTGACATTATTAGTTTTTGGGTATCTTGCATTATACGATTTATTGAATTTGCCGTTTATGTTGTTTGTTCGACGCGTGTTCAATATTTGAGTCATTAAAAAGGTTTATGTTGTTGTGTTTATGTGTTACTTTTAAATTGCATTCCAAGAATACTAATAATAGTTAGTTAAACAAGTTTTCCTTTTATGATCAAACTTATTGCTAATAAATTGTAACATTTTGTACAGAAACTTATTAAATATTAAATGTGTCAAATCTGATTAAATACAATGTCAATTTAATTTTAAGAGAAACAAGCTGTTTGGCATTTTCAAATTAATTTAATATAACCAAACTATTAAATGACTGTGTTGAAATTAAGACATTGCTGAAAATATACTCATAATTTTAATTACTAGTAAAAGATAGCACTATGAAATTAGCTTAATACCAATGTACATTTATTTCTAACAACGTTGGCAGCAAACTATTATTTTTTCAATATGAAAATGAAATTAGCACAATAATATAATTCATTTGCATACCAATGTAATTTCAAAATGATTTTTTACTAGGTGCTAATATTGGCAATAGACAACAATATCGTTATAGATAATCTTCATAATTTGTTACCATAATCGACAAGACATAAAAATTTAATACACCCTCATGCTTTGCACCCAATCTTTAGATAAAACAAAAAGCATTTAGGACATTTAGAATCATTGAGCATTGAACGTTGTGATGTTGTGATTTTTTATGCTCGTTTAGCAAGCAACAACTTTATATATTTTTTCAGAATGTTTTTCTTACGCTTCATGAAGTAGCATTTAAGAACTGTTTTAATTTTTACATATTATGATTACACCTACAGATAAATTACAAATTGCTTAAAAAAATGTGACTGCTCACAGCTACCGCTACAATTGCCAAACACACCATAATCAATGAATCTACACATTATCACAAACAAAAATTCGCATATAGTAAAATCATAAACCTATAAACATACTATTACAATTTACACATATATAAGATAACATAACATATATAATAAATACAATTTAGAACCATAAATGTCACAACATTAAAGTTTATGGTAGGAGATATCTTTCTTGACAATAATATAAAGGGTGTATCATGTGCATTTGCCATTGACCCATGTGAACTTCTGCCATCTCATCATACATACATAAAACACAAACATTAACACATTACTTAAACACATACATAGATCTTGATTTATATCCAACACAACACATACAACCTTTGCATATCACCACTCTCATTCTTTCTTTCTTTCTTTCTTTCTTGGTTGTTTTCAAAACCAAAAAAAAAAAAAAACATTAATGTTGTATCATAATTAGTGGTATTAGTACTTTTTTGTTAGAACCAACCAAAAAGATTGCATTTTTATCATATATAGATATTTGGTGGGTTGGATCTGAACAAAATGGGTATTGATCCAAGACAAATTGTTGCTGGTATTCTTACTGTTACTATGTTTCTAATGCTTGGAAACATGATTAAAAGACAGCATTTTGATGCTCCAATTTCACACCATGTAAGAGTTTCATGTTTGGTTTTTTAGTACTTAATGTTTCAAGATTTTGTGTTTTGTATAATGGTTGACTTTGGTTGGTTATGTTTTGATTGTATTTTTATCCTCATTTGTAAAGATTGTGTTTTTTTACTTTGTTTGTTGTGTTAGTTAGTTTTAGATTGCTTTTTGAAGTGGATTTATGTGTTTGGAAATTTGGAATTGCTTATTTATAATGGTTATTTGTTTATTGCATTTTGATATAGAAGATGGTGTTTGGAAGTGCTTATCCAAATTCCAAATTGGTTATCTGATTATGTGTGACTGAAATCTACTAATTTCAAAAAGAAGAAAATAAAAAGCAAATAAGTAATTTTATCATGCAATCCAAACACCCCCTTAAACTTATTTTATTAAATCTGATTATTTTTTACCTTAAACATAACCCGGTAATCTGAATCAGATGGTCTTTGCCTAAATACTGTCTAAACGCTCAAAATTTAGTATTTGAAATAATCACGAAATCATTTTGCAAACTCGATCCAAAGTACCCGCTAATTGATCACAATTTACTATTTATATAGGTAAACCGTGCCGGATCCCAAAATTTTGATGATAACAAAGATTCAGGTGCCGCATTCGATAGCGACAGCTCTTGGAAGGAGGATGGCGCTACTGATCTCAAGCAGTGCTGGTCTAAGTCAAGTTTGGGTCAGTAGTACAAACTAGTACTAGTTCATTAAGTTATTGCATGTCATATATCTATCTAACTTCATTTTCAATATATTCGGTAAACAGAAGAGCCAGAAGAAACGAAGGGGTATGTCACTTTCTCATTAACCAACGGACCCGAATACCATGTTTCCCAGGTATAAATTTCATTATGTTTATCATGTTAAAATCACGTATTGTTGTGTTTTTGTCTGAATTTGACCCTGGTGATTGCCAAACATCAGATTGCGGATGCAGTAGTAGTAGCAAGATATCTAAAGGCGACACTTGTGATTCCAGACATAAGGGGAAGTCAACCTGGTGATTGGAGGTTAGTCGCGGCATTTAAACCATTTATACCCTTATGGTTCATTTATCATATGCGTGCGTTGCTTTTTTTGTTGGAAATATAAGTCTATTTTAGCAGTATATTTTTCATATACAATAACGTCAAATAGTTGTTATTTCATATGCTTTTTGGTGCTTATGTGTTCTCTGGATTGCATTACCTGAGGACGCACATCTATTTTTAGTTAAAATAAGAAAGCTAATCGTGAAAAGGGACATGCATGTTATATAAAAGGAAAATAACGTATAATATGTCATGCAAATATGCAATAAGGCTCCAACATTTACCATTACGTGTATTGTTGTTGCGTTAACAAGCAGTACATATTTTCGTGTTTTTTAAAGGGCGTTAAGACTTTTATTGTGGATTTTACGTGTTTGATGTTTCTTGACGAACATAGTAAGTTTTATGTATTTAATATCAACTAACATGTAATTAACATCTCGCTTGTCACATGGTCCAGGAACTTTGGAGATATTTATGACATCGAGAAGTTTGTAAGTAGTTTAGATGGAGTGGTGAAAGTAGTAAAAACTCAACCCGCCGAAATATCTACAAAAAATCTTGCGGTTTTAAGAATTCCTAATAGAGTAACCGAAGACTACATTGCCGAAAATATACTCCCCGTTTTTAAAACTAAAGGAAACATAAGACTAGCAACTTACTTCCCTTCTGTGAACATGAAAAAGGGTGCAACCGAACAAGAGGAAAAAGTTACAGTGGGATGTTTAGCCATGTTTGGAACTCTTGAGTTACAACCAGAGATCCGGGAAGTCGTTGACTCAATGGTTGACCGGCTGAAAACCTTGAGCCAGAAATCAGATGGTAAGTTTGTAGCCGTTGACTTAAGGCTCGATATGTTGGAACAAAAGGGTTGTCAAGGTTCAAAAAAATGTTATGGTCCACAAGAGATTGCATTGTTTTTGAGAAAGATCGGGTTTAACAAGAATAGCGCTATATATTTGACACAATCACGATGGGATAGCAGCCTTGATTCAGTTAAAGACCTCTTCCCCAAAACTTACACAAAGGTATGAAATATATTATTCACTCAGCTTGATAACAAACAACACTGCATTGAATGGCTAGTCTTTTTTTTTTTTTTTTTAATCTCATAAAATACCAATAACCTGTTTTTTCATCTAAAACAGGAAGGGATAATGCCGATGGAAAAGAAGCAAAAGTTCTTAGGGTCAGACACTTCAGAGTACGAGAAGGTGATAGACTTTTATGTAAGCGCAGAGAGTGATGTGTTTGTACCAGCGATATCAGGCTTGTTTTATGCAAATGTTGCGGGTAAAAGAATAGGTTCAGGAAAGACGCAAATACTGGTTCCTGACGATTCAGCTTCTACTTCCGCGGGAAATTATCTTTCTCGTTATGTATCAAAGAAGAACCATATGGCGTATTCATGTTTCTGCTAGATTCCGGGTCAAGCAGTATGGAATAAGTGTTTGTTACCATATTGTTTGATCAGACTGTTTTTTTAGATTGAATTTTGATATATTTATGAAATAGAGCAAGGAACAATGAATTGTGTGACGTAAAACGTTGTGTTCAAAAATTTATAGTTATATGGTCTTTATTTTTTGGTACACTGGTGAACTTGTTATATTATCTTCTTGTCATGATGGAATCCAACGAAACGTGTGAAAGTTGAACTTCTACTTACTAAAATGGAAACAAGATAAATCAGCAAGGGAAACTATTTGTGATGAGGTACAAGTTCTCTCATATCATTGGATCTCTAATAGAGCAAAGGAAACTATTTCATCGTGGATTGAGTGGTGTTCGGACCCGATCAAGGCTTGCAAATTCTAGTTTTTATAAAATGTTTTCCCATGGTTGTCATTTGGTGTTTGGCACACTGGATGGGTTGCATACTGATATGCAGGTTATGGATGTGTGCCTGAATAGTTCAGTAAAGTGTGGTCCTACTGGTTTGGCTCCTAGGATTAGTTTTTGTGTCTTGTATATGTCTGTTGTTTGTGTCTGCTATACCCTTAGCTTGTAATGTTTTGGTATCTTGGGTCCCTTTCTCTTTAAGTGGCTTATTTAAAGAGAGGGATGCCTTTTTTTTGTGTAATTGCGTTTTGAGTGTAATATATGTTGTTGCCTTTACAAAAAAAAAAGATAAATCAGCAAGGATTGTACTAAAGGTAACACAGCAAATTTGATTTAGATACACCGTTATTAAGATCATGGGATGATGAGATATCAAGCCTACTACTGATAAATCGTTGAAAGAAAGGAGATTGCGAGTACAACACTTGTGCATACATGTCAAAGACAACTTTCAACTTGATGTTTAACTTGATATTTTCTTTTGATATTTTTGCATTGCATCTCTAAGGCTTTTTGGGTGTCTTTTAACCTTGTATGCCGACACATTGAAGTGGAATGTTGCCGACTTGCTGGGGGAAATACAGCAAGAAAGTAACGGTTATTTACATAAAGTATCACAACACTTTTTTATTTGTCTCGTTTTAGTTCTTGGAAAGGATTTTAGATGTGAACCATTAATAGTGTTTTTTTGTCTCATTTAGGTCATCTTATAAGCAGAGAAAAACTAAGATTGCAATGTGAGATCTGGGTGTGAACCATCATAATATCAGGTTGCATGGGAAGGAGGATCGCACTTAAGTATTCGACAATCTTGGATCTATGGCAAACCTAGTTACATCTGTGTACACAAATATCTATGTACATGGTTTTAGATCCTTCTTAGAACTGGTTCATGGTTTGGTACTCGATAATATAGTATTGAATATGGCTTCCGTTTTTCTTTTAAATTTTGATCCGGTTCCAGATTTTCCAAACTTGAAATGGCGCTGTTTTAGATGTCAAGACAAGGGAGGAACCTTTTTTCTTACAAACTAGGTTGCAAATAGACTATATATCATTCTTATAATTTCAACTGGAGGCAATCAACTTTTCTTAACAAGCGAACATATTACCATGGAATGGAACAACTCTTCTTACCCAGTCATTTTCTATTTCTCTTGTGAAACTACCTATCAACATCTACCCAGTAATGATAACAAAAAACCATACTAAATAAAGTTTGTGGCGACAAAAAATGAAATTTGTCATCGTTCACATGGGAGGGATGATTGGATTATGGGCCTCGATAACAACATGTCTAATTTCAGGAACAATTTCTTGTATTTCCTTTTCAAGCCTATCAACTTCACATGGGAGGGATGATTGGATTATGGGCCTCGATATCAACATGTCTAATTCCAGGAACAATTTCTTGTATTTCCTTTTCAAGCCTATCAACTTCACTCCCTAGAGCTGTAACTACCTCTTCACCTATCAAAATCATATATGGATTAAATTTCAGATTCCTATTACGAAATGGAAACATGCTACTATATAATTGCACAAATTCATACATACCATAGAATGACATGATCTTGAGCATTTCGGCATCATCTTTCTCCTCTGCAGCATTCCGGAACTGTACACATAATAATTTGCAACCTTTTATTCCTAATCATATATTCATATCAGGGTTAAAAGAGTTTGGAATTTGCTTTAGTTTATTCTTCTTATTTGCTATTTTGCAGAAAGCAGTTTAAAGCCTTTGGATAAAACAACAGCTTCTGCTAATTTAAGAGTAAGATAAGCAGATTTTTATTAAGTGCTTATTTGAGATGAAACTAAAATTACTGTTTTATCCTCCATCTAACCTAAATGAAGAAGATAGAATCGATTGACTGTAAAACAAGGGTTACCACTACAAAGGGCAATGATCGTTTAATCACAGATTGCTCACTACAAGGTCAAAAATTCGATCAAACTCGGTCAAAACTCAGTCAATATTGGTGTAAACTTGGACAAAACTCGGTTTGAAGTATTTGATGTTTTGAATAACTGTGTTAATGTTTCTAAACATATTTCTATGGTCGTATGAAGAAAACTATGGAACTATCAACATGTAATCCATATAATTTCAAAACTTACTATATATAAACTCAATCCGGTTAACCCCTGATTACCCCCGTGCCTAGGCCGATTACAAGCTACAAAGTAGTCGACCGCCCGACTGGCGCCTAGCGTTTTTTACAACCATAACCAATTGCTCTGCGTCTAACAGCATTTTTAGTTCAGTATAAGCAAATCTAAACCCTATTTTTCTGAACTGCTTATCTTTAAGTTGTATAACAAGAAAAAGCAATCCAAACACCCTCTAAGAGACACAATAAGCCTCTTACCTTCTTAGCCCAATCTTCAGGCCCAGTTCTACTGAGATAGTTCTGCACCAATATCACCCCATTGAAATCTGCACCACAAAAGTAAAATGTTTCAATAGATAAAGATATTGCGATTTGAAGCATAAAAAATCATCTCTCTAAAAATACAAATGAGGTTACCTATTTCTGCTTTGAATCTGAAAAACCCGGGCCCAATCACCTCGCTTTTGCAATCATATACAGAATCTACAACCTACAGCAGGAACATAGTAGGTAAGTCATAAGTGTAACGTTGTCACAATAGTGTGTGTGTGTGTTTTTTTTTTTTTTTTTTTTTTTTTTTTTTTTTTTTTTTTTTTTTTTTTTTTTTAATATGAAATATCTACCGGGTCATTCTTCAAAAACTCAAGAACCCTTTTCATATCATTATCATCAATTGCTCTACCAATCAATGCATGTCGATTTCGTTGAATCAGAAATATAGCTACCTGCAAAATAAATACATATAATGATGTCTCAAGCGTATTAATAAAAGATTAAACGAAAAAGAAGGGAAGTGCCATGAGCGGTCTCATTATTAAAGAACATATCTAAAATGAAGAGACTTTAACATAAATGATTTAATGAGACGTGTAACAGGTTGCACGAATTTCAGTTATTGCAAATGACGTACCACTCCGAGAAGGTTTCCAACAATGATTGAACCGATGGGATCATAGATAGGATTCCCTGTCAATTTAACAGCAACCAATGATGCAGCGGCAATTGCAAGGCCAGTAACTGCAGCACCATCCTGCACGTTCACTTACTTTAGAGGCATGCCAAAAGACAATATAAGCTTTGATGAAGATCATTTATTAAATTCACTAGATACATGTCTCAATATACAGTAGTTATAATCAAGTTTTACTTCGAGCAGCAGTCGGATGATCAATCTCGTTTTGAGCATGTTATAATCATTATAAGCGGCTAGATTGATGATATTAAAAGTAACAAGCATTGACCTCTGTCATGACAGCAACAGCTGTCGGATCATGTCCACGCCAGACATAGTCTCTAATTGTCATGCCTTCTGCAGCTGCACCTTTTCGGACAGCATCTACCGCCACAGCAAGAGAAGCACCTACAGCAAAATACTTGTTTAGTATGCAAACATTTGCATCAAGTAGTTAAAATTGTATCTGTAGATTCAGTATCACCTTCGATAATGAAGGAGCCACCAATCACCAAAGCCGCATAGAATATGTTTCCGGGCGGCTGAAAAGGGCACATGTTGGATAAGAGACAAATAGTGCTCAATATCAACAAATAACAAATGCCACAAACCAATCAAATAGTAAGCTACCTGAGTAGTCCACAAATTCTGAACTCCATGTACAATTGTCGCACCAGAACCAAGACAAAAAATTCCAACCGCAGATATTAAAGACCAAACAAATCTTTCTTTGGAATAACCATACCTAATAACACAAGTGAAATCAATCAGCACATATAAAGATCAAACCAACAGATATACCTATTATGGTCAATGAACGAAACATGACAAATATTAACTAGAACAACTTTGCACTGATAATAACTAGTACTAATAAACACGATGAATATGTGAATGATAACCAAATACTCACGGATGAAGAGCATCTGGAGCACGCTTTGAACTGTTTAAACCATATAGAAGAAGCGCCTACAACAACATCAAAATTCATCACTATCTTTAAATCTACTAAACCAAACAAGATCAACTATATTGCATAACAGCCATTTTCACCTGATTTGCAAAATCAGCAACCGAATGCACAACTTCAGCCAGCATGACATGACTTGAGGTAGCAATCCATACCCCAAACTTGAGTGAAAATACTAGAAAGTTGCACCATAATGCTGTCGTAACCGCTCGCTGGCTATCACAAATGCAAAACAGAATATAACAACCGACAAATGAATGATATGAAACAATGCAATTGGTCAAATCAGATAAAAACTTCAACAAAACGTAACAAACTTTTCACCTAATTGTGAATGGCTGCAATGAAGAATTTGGCGAAAGTTTGTTACATTTTTGTGCAATAAACTATTATAGATACCTACCATATTCCACAAATGAACTATTATTTTTTTCGCCGTTTGATGTAACAAACTTTTATTCCGTTACCAATGTATGTAAGCAACCTTCTACCATATATATCACATAAAACTGCGATGTGGCGTGCCACATCACCCTTTTACCTAAAATGTATACTCATAGAAGGTTGCTTACATACATAAGGTCACGAAATGAAAGTTTCTTACATCAAACGGTGAAAAAAAAATGCTCATCACAGACAATGATATTTGGTGAAAATTTGTTACTACATTTTAGTGCAATAAACCGTAACGAATACCTGCGATAGCCAAGTAATGAACTATTATTTTTTCAACTTTAGATGTATCAAAATTTTATTTCGCTACCTAATGTACATAAGGTACCTTCTACCATACATACCAGATAAAAACCGTGACGTGGCGTGCCACGTCACCATTTTCACCTAAAATCTATACCTATAGAAGGTCATTTACATACATTAGGTAACGAAATAAAAATTTGTTACATCAAAAGGTGAAAAAAATAATACTTCATTAGTTGGCTACTATAGGTATTCGTTACGGTTCATTGCACAAAAATTTAACAAACTTTGCACCTAATTAACGTCATGTGTAATGAACTATTATTTTTTCAACTTTCGATATAACAAATTTCTATTCCGTTACCTAATGTAAGTAAGCGACCTTCTATCATACATATCAGATAAAAACCACATTTTTACCTACAATCTATACCTACGATAGCCAACTAATGAAGTATTATTTTTTCGCCTTTAGATGTAACAATCTTTTATTCCGCTACCTAATGCACGTAAGCGACCTTCTACCATATATATCAGATAAAAACCGTGACGTGCACGTCACCATTTTCACCTAAAATTTATACCTATAGAAGGTTGCTTACACACATTAGGTAACGGAATAAAAATTTGTTACATCAAAAGGCGAAAAAATAACAGTTTGTCACATTTCACAACCGTGAACAATAAACAAACACACATACCTATGATCATCCACTTCTATCTTCTTAATCTTCTTAGGCCTAGTAATAAAACCTACAAAACCCCAAAAAACACATCAGGTCATCAATTTTCATCTTATTTACACTAAAAAAAAAAAAAAAAAAAAAAAAACTAAACTTACTGCGGTGAATGGTGTAGCGATACTTGACGTCATCAGGAATGACGGTAACAGGTGGGGAGTCAGATTCTCGTAATGAGAAAGGAGTTAGGGAGTGAATTAGGGGGTGTTTGGATGAGTGGAAATGACGGTTGTGGTTGTGGTGGTTGGGGTTGGGGGGTGTTTGGGAATGGGGTTGGTGGGAGTTGAGGAGGGTGGTGAGGAAAGGGGTGACGTGGCGCAAGTGGTGACGGTGGAGGTGTGAGAGGAGGGAACGGTGGTGGGGGTAGATTGGCATTATTATTTTATTAGGGTTTTGTTGTTGTTGTTACTTTGTGTTGTGTTGTGTTCATCGTCTCCTAACTGACATGACCACCATTACTGACTTACTGTGTGTGTTTTTTTTGTTTTGAGTTATTATTCCAAACGTCCTAATTTGGGTTATTCGGATTTTTTTTTTTTTTTTTTTTTTTTTTTTTTTTCTTACAAAGAGTATCGACATCCGTGTTTTAGTGACAAATAACCATCATCAATAGAGAAAAGGGAATATCGACATCCATGTTTAAGTGACAAATAACCATCATCAGTAGATAAAGTGCATTTAGGGTCCGTTTGATATTGGGCAAATAATGCTGATATTTTTGTGTTAATTTCTCTTAGATTACTCATGTTGGAATCAGTGGCGAAGCTTGGATTTTGTAAGTGGGGGGTCGGGATCTAAATTTTTTTTTTCCTAAGGCTATATTTCAGGTATACCAAAATTTTTGGGGGGTCAAAACCGAATATACCGAAATTTTTCTACATGAAAACTATATACCCCCTACATCGCAAAAAAAATTTCGGGGGGTCGGGCGCCCCCCCCCCCCCCCCCCCCCCCCCGGCCCCTATGAAGCTTCGCCTCTGGTTGGAATATGTGAATAATATAAACACATAAACATCAAAGAGTACGCAGCGGAATAGATCAAATACAGATAATAAATTAACCGAATATAAATGGATGCGTACCTCTTTGTGATTTCTAGCAAGAACAAGAAACCAATGAAACAAGAACTATAAACCCTAATTGGGTTTAATGGTGGATCGACTAGGGTTAGTCGAATAGGGCAAATCACCTTGTTAGCAAAAGTATGCCAACACTTCGTTCTTGAACACACGTATTAGTAGCGTTTCAATAAGAAAAGCTAGGTTCTTAATTCACAAGCAATCCAAACACAATGTTTAGAAGATCGCGTAGGAACCCTAGAAGGGTGTAGTTGATCAACTAAACAAGAATGGTTTTGAGCTTAGAAATCTAGTAGGAACCCTATAAGGGTGTAGTTCGATTTCTAACTCAAGAGGAGAAAGAGAAGGAGATTTGGTTTGCAAGTGAACCAAGGGATGAGAAGAATGAATGAGAGGAGGTCTCATTATATACTAATCAAGTAGCTTGGAGCAAAAGCCATCCCAAACCCTAAGGGAGGGAGGGTGGCCGGCCTTGGGTACAAAAAGCCCAACCCGAACCGAACTTTCACTCTTTTCCAAATCTAGTCCTTCATCTTTCGTCTAACGGTCGTTAGGTACCGTTAAATGCTCATTTCGTGAATTTAATAATTATTCATCAGTAAAACAATAATTATTAATTAATTGAAACTCATACGTAAAGTGTGCAATCCCGAAGTCTCGAGTTCGAGTCCGGTCATGATATATTAATTTATTATCCGTCAAACTAACAGCTCCCACTCGGATATAGATTAATGTAACAATGACAATGGTTAGTCTAGCATAACACGCCAATGTCCCCAGAACGATCTCGAGTATGGTTTCCTGGAAAAAACCACCTTTGATGATTCATCATCATACTTATCCTTTTGATTCTAATACTATGTTAATTTGGATATGGATTGAAGTCATTCCATAATTAACTAGTGTTTCTCGTTATTTATGATTAAGCAAGATTGCCAACTCTTCTGAACGTATTCCAGATAGACCTTGGGCATGGCCATGCAAACATCTTGTTAATCCTACGAGTGGCCAAACAGTATTAAACTTCAAAACAAATTTGAAGGAACCAAATCCTGTATTGACTACAAGCATAACCTATGAACTTCGCATCACCTCTGAAAATAATCCTTATAACTACCAGTTACGGATAGCGTTAGATTATCTCACAGAAAATGAGCTACATCCACAGTAGTTACCTGGTATCTCAAGTCTGAGGATAAATATTCATGATTTACTCTAATGACAACATCCATAAGTACAATCATGTAATTGGGATTTTGTCCTATATCCAATTTATCCAGTATTGAATATCATGTGAATTTGGCTTGTCCACGCATCAATATATTTTAATATATTATACCAAATCTCACATTTGTCTTAGTTCAATAATACTCCCATATCATTAATTGACAACGGACTATTTAGAATAACTTAAGTTATTCATGGATTAAACATGCAAATATAGGATACAATCTATTATTAATGAAAACAAACGTACTCAGTACTTTAATTCATTATTAAATAATAATTGCTTAACATCCCTTATCCAAATACTAAATAGATCAATGCATGAAAAATTCTTGTTAATGAATTTTGTCTCAAGTAATAACAATCATACTTGTTGACAATTATGCCCAAGTAATGATAATCATACTTGTTGACAAGGCATTATTCAACTAACTTTGATCTTTCAGAATTTTGAGAATACTTATTTCAATAATGAAATTCTTGTATATGTGCATTCAAATAATTTGATATAACCACATAATACATCATAAAATGTGTATGACATCCTCAACATACAATTTATGATAATTAAACTTTCAAACCTTTAAAGTTTAAAGCATTCTTATTCTTTAACGTATAATGCAACTATGCTTTTCGTTAAGCATAACTAGTACACATGGCTATTAACAAGGATGAAATCCTTCCATGACTAGTATTGAGTGTCATCTCAATTTATATTAGCATCATTGTATGCAAACAACAATATGCTCTTTTTCGTAAACTTCAATGTGTAATGTTTTATTCCTTCCAAACTTTCAAGTTTGTTGGCTATGACAATTTTACAAATTGTTTATTTATAGAATCTAGAAATTGTTCCAGGCTGAGGATGTGATTCTATATCCAAATATATTCCTTTAGAATATTCATTACACAACTTATCTAATATCTTTCATTAGATATCAATGTTGTCAAATCATCTTTTATCAAAGCATGATATAACAACAACATGATGTACATGAAAAATTCTCGTGTCCAACTTAATTTCATTCATGTACTACATATCCATTTAAACTTTCTAAATGATATATCATGTTCTATTAGATTCATTTACCGCACATGTTTACATCAATAAACATATATTCAAGGTTGTATGTTTTACTTATTAAATCTTTCAAGTAAAGTATCATTCCAAGTTATGACTTACCATTTAACTTATATAGAATGTTACTTCCTATATGTTATACAACATATATGATTTAAATAAGTAAACATAATACTCCCACTAGCTTTCAGAATTACTTAGGAGTTATCTTATTTTAAATTATAAATCAAAACATAGATTTAATATTTAAACATAAGATTTATCTCCTTGATGCATGCATCTATCCATACTTGGATTCTTGCATTTTTGTATACTTTCCAAGATTAAATGAATTCATAAAACTCTTAATTACTCATCGTCCTCGCTTAAGTAATTATATAAGAAAGAGGTTTTAAAATCCATTGTCAAATTTCATATTCATAAAAATGAGTATGACAATTACCATCTTTGTATTTTTAATGTGCTTAGGAAAGAGTATTCAATCATATTTAATTACTTAAGTATGATTAATAATCTTGTCATAAAACATACATTAAAATATGTATACAATTTTGTCCATATGATTCTTTATGCAAAGATTTAAACCTCTAGGGTTTTTCTTCTCTTGCAGAAACTCATCTTCATTAAGATAAACCAAGTTTTCAAAGTTGACTTATCTTTATGGACAGCATCTTAACATTCATAGTATGAGCAATTTACCATAATTAGTAAATGCATCATTATGATTAACAGGCTTACTTAGATCCTGTAATTCATAATTCTCAGCATATTAATTAAATATCTGAGACATCCCTACGGATCTATGAATGAGAGTTTCATCATGTTGAGATTTAACCTTTACATTTCAAACCTCATCATGATTTTTACTAGTGTGGTTTTAGAAGATTATATATTTTGTAATTTTGATCTTTCAAGATCTAAACAAAACTCCCACTTGCCTTTTGTATTTTATAAATACTTTAGCAAGATGAGCAACACTAAATCGTTCTCATTTGGGATATTACAAAAATATTTTACAGTTCCCGACTCTTGTTTGTTAAAACTACTTATTAACAAAATCAGAACTTCATTTTAAGACTTTAATGTGATTCATCACATTCCATAATGTCTTATTTAATCTTCTAGGTTGGAGTCTTATTGAGTATATTCAATCCATACTCAATTTTCTAACCTTGATAACTTTTGGAAGAAAAGAAGTCATATTTATCTTTTAATCAAACAATATAACAAGAGTTTGATTTTTCCTAACTGAACACACCACCAACTTGTGATGTTTCATTAGAATTAATATTGTGAGACAAACTAACAATATGTAAGATAAACTTATTCCCTTTGGCTTACCTATTTACCAACTAAGTCAACTTAATGGTACAATAGAATTTCCAAGCCAATTGCATGCTATATAACATAAGTACCTTTTGAACAAGTTACTTCATGTTCATGTCTTAAGAAGACATGAACTGTTATATTCCCACTTTACGTTGTACATCATTGATCAACTCAATGATTTCTTGTTTGAAACATAACAAGTTTAACGTCTTACTTTATTATAAGTCTTGTAATAGTTAAAAGACTTCATGTTTATAAGAAGATATAAACATAAATAACTAAAGTATTTGTGAACACCTCCACTTGGTTTCAATAGTAATTTCAAGTTAATTTACTACTTCATTTGCTTATGTCATTTTATGAATTATCCAATTTAAGAAACTGCAAACTCACATAATTCCATTACATCAGTTGATCTGCTAGTAATGAAATCATGTAGTTTACCTTTCTATTGCAATCTAGGCAGGTTACACCTTGACGTAAATTGTAAATTCAAGTGTTTCTTTTAATTTGAATATCATAAGACATAAAAGTAGTCTTATAATCATGACACATGTTCTACATAAGATAATCTTACACATTAAATGTATAAGTCTTATTAGAACATTGATCTCTTACCTTGCAATTAAGAGAATCCTATCATCATATTTCTCTATGTATTGTTCCTTTGCACACAATAGACAATTCTCCCACTTGTGCATTGAACAATATCATGTAGTATATAAACAACACAACATAAGTTTGTTTATGTGATTCAATATGATTTGTGTCATAAGTAGATGTAGGACTACTTTGTCTTATCAGGAAACGCATATGGCTATCCTAAGAACATGAGTGTCTACAATTTGAAAGTAATCATCTTGAAGATAATTTTGGGCTACTACACAGAAATTAATTCTTGTAGCTCCCACTGAATTAGAGAACATAACAATAACTCTATATTCAGTAAACAACACAAAGCTCCCATTGGATTTGACAACATTGTGCGTGTTTCATAACCAGTGAAAACAATTTGCTTGTTTTTATTTTCCTACACATTTAGAAAAACCCATACGTAATAATTACTCAGGTTCTAAAATGTGTATTCTACTATGTTTATGATGGATTATCCATCAATGATATTAACTTGAAGAATTTGAGCATGCAGCTTCTTCCTTAATAGGCCTACCATCCCCATAATGGTATGTAGCACCTTTAAAGCACAACAACTAGATAAAATACTAGCTTTGCCTTTTACCAATTTTGCGGTAATCTGTCCAGCTTCTAATAACTCATATTTTCCATTTAACCAAATGCATTGTTTGTTATAGAAGAATTCATTCACCAAATAAGAGTAATGAAATTTCTATGGAAAATAAGATGTGCTATATCCTTAAATATTAAAGATAGCTATGAGTTATATATTAGAATGTAGACAATTCTAATGTTCCTATTATACCTTTCTCAATCATGAAAAGGAATAGGATTGAGTCTTATTCTTTTCTCATGGAAAATAGACTTAGGATTGAGTCTTATTCTTATGTTCCTATCATACCTTTCTCAATCATGAAAAGGAATAGGATTGAGTCTTATTCTTCTCTCATGGAAAATAGACTTTCTTTCATTTCGGTAAATTTTTCTCAATCAAACATTATGTTTGAAAGCAGAATTATATCAATTTACCAATTTAAGACCAAACCACGTTTACGGCTTTAATGTTGCATTAATACGTTAAAAAGAAATACAAAATTCAATTTTAGTATTTTCGATAATTAAATTTTCAAGAAAATTAAATACCCATAGTTCATAATCATATAACCATTTAATTTTCACTTGAAAAACTAGGATCCAAATTGACATAAGTTCATCACATCAGTTGATCTGCTAGTGATGACGTTATTCAATAAGGTACGAGACGTGTCCCAATTGCCAATATTCAATTGCAATTCCTAGAATCGATGGGATTTACATCAATTGCCAACCGCAGTTGCAATGTAAGCATGTTTTATCCCCATCTTCTTATGCCTTGAGTGATCAGTTCCCACTATCAACTCAATTAAGTTAACCAATTTAAGAAACAACAAACTTACATAATTCCACCACACCAGTTGATCTGCTAGTGATGAAATCATGTAATTTTCCCTTCCATTGCAATCTAGCCAGGTTACGCCCTGACGTAGACCCAATTTTAGGTGTTTCCGTTTCATTGGATGGCATATAACTTAAATTTAAGGGTAGTAAATTTGATGTGTGTAATCAAATATATGTACAAAGATGTCATGCATTCATCTTGTAGCATATGTTTCATGTAAAAAAACTTTTACTCATTAGTTTCTTTACGAGCTTAAATCTCCAAACTTTTGATTGAGGCGTTGAGAAACTTACAACTTTGCCTTAAGTGCTTCGTAGTTATCATGGATGTTAGGTAAAGACTAGAATATGACTCACAGGCGAGCGGTAAGCCAGAATGGAGGCTCACTAAGGCCGCAATTTAATGCGTAGCCATCCTTATACCCACTTTAATAGTTTGTCATAATTAGTTCCACCTTTCAACCACTTAATACAGTCGCGATCAATCAACCAAAAGTCCAAGATTTATTAAGTAAGCTCAAAACAAGATTTCACCATTATTAAGTCCGTTTAATATTTTATTTATAGAAATTACCCTTTGTTACTATCATGTTAAAAACATATAAAACAAAAGTAATAAAATAAAATAAACAAACAACAACAATAATGGTCATGCTAAATTAAAATCAATATTAAAACACACTATTGATTTAATACACGATTAATAGGGTCTTCCCTAATATTATAATTAATCAAATTTTAGTAATCTTTATACATAATATTTACTAAACAATTTATCAATTATAAAAGAATCGCATAATAAGCATGAAATCTTAAAACCAAATCATCATAATCCAAGACAACACATGCATAGTTTGTCATGGATGCCCATATTGCATATATTATAACAAATAATCATGTCAATCAAGGAACGCAACCAAACGGCATATCACCAATATCCATTTATATACACATAAATTACATGCAACCTAGGGTTTCTACAAGTTTTTATCACATAATTCATCAAACCCTAATTTCCTTTAAATGAAAAAATTCGACATTTATAAAAAAAAAATCTAGGGTTTATGAAAAATATAAAAACATAAGAACACCAAGCATGTGATTAATCAAACGATTCAATTTTTATGTGTCTCGGTAATTCATTATAATGTATTAACGGCTCTTGATGCCACTGTTGGAATATGTGAATAATATAAACACATAAACATCAAAGAGTACGCAGCGGAATAGATCAAATACAGATAATAAATTAACCGAATATAAATGGATGCGTACCTCTTTGTGATTTCTAGCAAGAACAAGAAACCAATGAAACAAGAACTATAAACCCTAATTGGGTTTAATGGTGGATCGACTAGGGTTAGTCGAATAGGGCAAATCACCTTGTTAGCAAAAGTATGCCAACACTTCGTTCTTGAACACACGTATTAGTAGCGTTTCAATAAGAAAAGCTAGGTTCTTAATTCACAAGCAATCCAAACACAATGTTTAGAAGATCGCGTAGGAACCCTAGAAGGGTGTAGTTGATCAACTAAACAAGAATGGTTTTGAGCTTAGAAATCTAGTAGGAACCCTATAAGGGTGTAGTTCGATTTCTAACTCAAGAGGAGAAAGAGAAGGAGATTTGGTTTGCAAGTGAACCAAGGGATGAGAAGAATGAATGAGAGGAGGTCTCATTATATACTAATCAAATAGCTTGGAGCAAAAGCCATCCCAAACCCTAAGGGAGGGAGGGTGGCCGGCCTTGGGTACAAAAAGCCCAACCCGAACCGAACTTTCACTCTTTTCCAAATCTAGTCCTTCATCTTTCGTCTAACGGTCGTTAGGTACCGTTAAATGCTCATTTCGTGAATTTAATAATTATTCATCAGTAAAACAATAATTATTAATTAATTGAAACTCATACGTAAAGTGTGCAATCCCGAAGTCTCGAGTTCGAGTCCGGTCATGATATATTAATTTATTATCCGTCAAACTAACAACTCATCTTTTGCGTTAATATGTTAGGATATATACTCTTATTTGTTTATATTCTGTTTTCAAGACAAAGATGAGCATATGAACAAAAAGACGCATATTTGGAAGGATTAATGTGAAAATTATTGAAGTATGTGGATTCTGCACTAACTACGGCATAGAAGTACATCTACCTACGTAGTAGCACTCATTTACGAAGACTACGGCGTAGTCCACAAACAAAACTACGGCGTAGTGAACCATTAAAGGATTCTATGGTGTAGCAAACACTCCACCTACGCCGTAGGTCTCAATTTCAGGCAGTAAAGAACTTTCGAGGCCAAAGATGAAGTTACGGCGTAGTTTCCAACAAAACTACGTTGTAGAAGTGATAAATGAAGGACTACGACCGTAGCACATGATCAAGCTACGGCGTAGATACTATTTACGAAGGCTACGACGTAGCTAAATCTAGAGCTACACCGTAGTAAAGTCGGGCCTATAAATACCAGCCATAATTCTGAGTTTATTCATTCACTTTTCACTACACAGAAGTCAGGAGGAATTCAGGGAGCAAGGGGAACGAAGTTGTACCAACATACAAGTCATTTTCAAGGGAGAATTCACGCCATAATCATAAGTTTATTCATTCATTCAATTTGTATTAATTCAATGTTTACATTTGTTATGTTAAATACTTGTTTTTCTGCATTTATTAACATGAGTGGCTAAACACCTTTTGGTGTTAGCCTAATTATGAAATTGTTATTAATATGATTTAGTTTTCTCGCATCTATTGTCATTTTATTTGTATACTTTCTTAGCATGTTTTAGGACACTTTAGTTTCGGCAGTGATGATGTTTGGTAGTTCTATTGAGGCTAGGAGAATTGATCATAGGACCCATAGCGGATAAGAGTGTGTCTTGGTGGTAGAAATATCACCATCTATGTGGAAATTTAAACAAACGACCACCTACCAAACAGACTTGCTTAAGGAATTAGAGGGGATGTAAGTTCCTACCGGCCGCATCCCGTTAGACTGTCTAAGTTAGTAGAGGCACTTAATGACTCTTACATTTCGTACCAGCGAACTCTTTCAATCACAAGTTTGGAGAATAAGGCGAGGTGTAACATAGGATTAGGCGATTTGTCCATCTAAGCCTATTGACTTGAACCCCCTGATGAAATGATAGGATGCACGTTTAGAAAACTTGTCATGTTAATAACAAGAGTAGTAATTAGGTTAACACTATTCTCTCTATCTGATTTCTCTTTACTCATTTGCTTGCTTTATTTATTTGCTTTGTTATTTCATTTCATTTTCTTTAGTTTAATAAATCTACAATCAAAACCCCCTTTTAATTAGTGACATTAAACTTAGATAATATCCGCACCTTAGCTCTTGGGACGACCTCGGCTTTATCATTTAGCTATACCTCAAACGACCGGGTACACTGCCCGATAGTGCATTATGTAGACCTTAGATAGACGAGTAATTATGAATATAAAACCTGGTCGGTAAATCTTGCATCAGGTATAAGCAGGTTTAGAATCAAAGATACTTCAAATCACATGTTTTGTAGATAAAATGTATTTCTGACACAAGGCATAGAATTAAAGATTCATTCCACATAATATTGGTGGTATTAGAGCACTAGCAACCCTAAAGCCACTTTTGCGTTAATGGTCCTTTAACGCGCGTTAAGGGTGCGTTAGCCACACCGTTCGTCCAAGTGATTGTCGCGTTAACGTGCGACGTTAGGGATTTAACCCGGCGTGAAGATGCATAGCAAGTAAAAAAAATCATTTAACCCTCATTTAACGTTTTAACTAGCCGTTAGATTCAAAAATAATAATAAATAAATAAATAATCAAAAGCATTTTCCAACCAATATAAATACCTATTTAACACACCACTTTTTTTCACACTTTCACTACTCAATATATTATATACTACACTTCTCAAAAAAAAAAAAAAAAAAAAAAAAAAAAAAAAAAAAAAAAAAGTCACAAGGCAACAACAACAACGATCGTCAAATCCAAATTGGAATAACCCAAACTAATTCGGTATGTTGAGTCAAGAACTTTTCCAACAACATCAAGCATTAAAGTATTGGCAAGAAAGCCAACAATAAAACACTCTAAATAGTAAATACCGATTTCCAAAATCTCCAATTCACACAACCATCACAACATTCTCAAACGGAAACAAACGAAGTTCCCGAAACACCTACCTTTCCACCAAAGAAATTCAAACGTGGTGGTAAACGCAAGTCCAAAAAAAACAAAGTCCCCGAACCAATCGATGATGATGAAGAAAACGAAGAATGCGTCATTACACGTTGGCAAGCAAGTGAGGAAAAATTACTTGCAAAGTGTTATGTGGCCGCTAGCGAGGATTCACAAGTCGGGCGTCCCCAAGCGAAAGATACGTTTTGGCAACGGGTACAAAATGAGTTCAATAAAGTCAATTTTCAGAAACGTGGCAAGGATATGATACAAGGCAAATGGAGAACCGTGATTGCACAAAGTTCAACGCGTTTTTCAAACGTGCGCAACGCGATCAAAAAATGGGGAAAATGATATGGATATCCTCACACGGGCGAAAAAAACGTATCGTGCCGAGCACAAATCGGCGCCGTTTAATAATGAGGAGACTTGGTGTGTTTTGCGTCGTCATAAAAATGAGACGTGCGATGTCCCAAGCCAAGCAAACGAGGCGTTGTTTAGACATGATGCACAACTACGTCCGATGGGAAAAAAGCGGGCTTCAAAGAAAAAAACGTATCGTGCCGAGCACAAATCGGCGCCGTTTAATAATGAGGAGACTTGGTGTGTTTTGCGTCGTCATAAAAAATGAGACGTGTGATGTCTCAAGCCAAGCAAACGAGGCGTTGTTTGGACATGATGCACAACTACGTCCGATGGGAAAAAAGCGGGCTTCGAAGAAACAAAAATCCAAGACAACGCAAGCACCGGGAGCACGGGAACGAGTACCGGAGGATCCGTTTCGTCGTTCCAATTTGGCCCGGCTATGCACGAAGAGTTTCGTTTAAAACGTGAAGATGTGGCAAAGGCGTATCGGGCGGCCGTAGAAAGAGAAGAAACTATGACGAGGTTGAAGGAGTTTGAATTTTTGTTGCTCGAAACGAAAGACAAATATCCACACTATGTGGCGTTGATCAATATGAAAAAGGACCGAATCATCAAGAAATATAGGTTCGCTCCTCGTCAAGAATGAATAATTGTATTATGTTGTGGCTTTTTTTGTTTTGTTTTTTTTTTCGTACTGTTTTTTTTTTCGTAATGTATTTTTTTTCGTTGTAACCTTTCTTTTAGTGCGTATTGTAATATATTTTAAGAATGAATGTTATGGTTTTAATAAATGAAGTATTAGTTTTAGTTTAGGGTTGAATTTGAAAATATTTGATTTAAAGTTGAGTTAATGTGAGTTAAGGTTGAGTTATGATTATGGGTGTGTTTTTTTTTGTTAAGATGAAAATGTTAAAGCTGATGTGGTACTGACGTGGCAGTGTGTTAAAATTTAACTCATGTTACCATTGCAAATGCTCTTAGAGTTTAAATGACAAGTAATTTTATATGATGTGGTTTTAAAATAGTGCAAAACTCCACTTGAGGCACCTTAGGTGACGCGACACATGACTTCCAGACTTTACAAACCGTCTTACAAGATACGTAAAGTATGATAAATAATAGAGAAAAGTACAAAATACATCCCTATGGTTTGCCAAATGCCCGCTTTACATCCTTTTTCTTTTTTTTTGGAACAAAATCATCCACCGTTAGTAAAGTTGGCACAAATACATCCATCAGTTAGTAATATCAGTTACTATGGACTAACGATGCAAATGATTTTCCATTATCTCCTAACAAGAGTTAAAATAGTTGCATCGTTAGTCCTCATTGAGTTAAAATATTTGCATCGTTAGTCCTCATTAACTATAGAGTTAAAATATTTGCATCGTTAGTCCTCATTGAGTTAAAATATTTGCATCGTTAGTCCTCAGTGACTATCGAGTTAAAATATTTGCATCGTTAGTCCTCATTGAGTTAAAATATTTGCATAGTTAGTCCTTATTGAGTTAAAATATTTGCATCGTTACTATCGCCACAACCCACCACCGCCACCACCACCCACCGCCACCCACCAACACCCACCGCCACCACCAACACCACCACCGCCACCCACCACCACCCACTCATCGCCACCACCACCCACCTCAACCACCTCCACCCATAACCACCCACCACTGGCGCCAACACCCACCGCCTCCACCACAGCCGCTGCCGCCACCACCCATCGCCACCACCACCATCGCCACCACCACCACTACCACCTCCACCACCCACCACTCCACCCACCACCACCACCAACACCCACCGCCGATACCGCCACCACCACCACAGCTACCAACACCATCACCGCCGCCGTCGCCACCACCACCACTACCACTGCCGCCGCCGCCACTGCCAGCCACCACCACCATGGTTTACACATGTTTTTATACATGATTTTATATGCGTTTTACACAAGTTTTTATATGCAGTTTTACATGTGTTTTTATACACGTTTTATACGCGGTTAAACACGCGGTTTTATATATGTTTTTATACATGATTTTATACGCGGTTTTACACGTTTTATACACGTTTTTATATGTAGTTTTACATGTGGTTTTATACACGTTTTTATTACGCACATTTTTATACATGCTTTTATACGCGTGATGGTGCTGGCGGTGACGGTGGTGGTGGTGGTGGCGATGGAGGCGGTGGGTGGTGGTGGTGGTGGTGGTGGCGGCGGTGGCAGTAGTGGTGGTGGTGGTGGTGGTGGCGGTGGGTGTTGGTGGCAGTGGTGGGTGGAGGTGGTGGGTGGAGGTGGCGGTGATGGTGGTGGCGACGGTGGTGGTAGCGATGGGTGGTGGTGGTGGTGTTGGTGGTAGCGGTGGGTGTTGGTGGCGGTGGTGGGTGGAGGTGGTGGGTGGTGGTGGTGGTGGTGGCGACGGTGGTAGTGGCGATGGGTAGAAGCGGCGGTGGTGGGTGGTGATGGGAGGAGGATGGTGGGTGGTAGTGGTGGAGATGGGTGATGGTGGCGATGGGTGGTGGGTGGTGGTGGCGATGGGTGGTGGTGGCGGCGGCGGGTGGTGGTGGGCGGTGGTGGTGGTGGTGGGTGTTGGTGGGTGGTGGTGGTGGTGGGTGGTGGCGATGGTAACGATGTAAATATTTTAACTCAATGAGGACTAATGATGCAAATATTTTAACTCAATGAGGACTAACGATGCATATATTTTAACTCTATAGTCAATGAGGACTAACGATGTAAATATTTTAACTTAATGAGGACTAACGATGCAAGTATTTTAACGCTATAGTCAATGAGGACTAACGATGCAAATATTTTAACTCAATGATGACTAACGATGCAATTATTTTAACTCTTGTTAGGAGATAACGGAAAATCATTTGCATCGTTAGTCCATAGTAATTGATATTACTAATTGAGGGATGTATTTGTGCCAACTTTGCTAACGATGGATGATTTTGTTCCAAAAAATAGAAAAAGGATGTAAAGCTGGCATTTGGCAAAACACAGGGATGTATTTTGGACTTTTCTCTAAATAATAACTCTTTTACGAATACTGATTATTTGAGTAGGATATACAAACGGTCAAAACAATGATCTCAAACATGCTTTTTAGGAGAAAAGGAAATGTAAACGTATAAGTTTAATCACAAATATTTTAGGGTTGCCCTAACTGGACGGGGTCTACCCCATGATTTGGCAAACCCTCCCTAGATTTAGGGTGCCTTTTTGTAGCTTTTGTCCCCCCCCCCCCCCCACCCCCCTTTTTTTTTTTTTTTTTTTTTTTTTTTTTTGGTGTTTAGTTTTTGTATAATCAGTCCAGGTCCAAGTCACATGTTTAAGTCTTTTTTTTTGTCCAAATTATCTCACATGTTTAAGTCTTTTTTTTTTCCGAGTCTTTTTTTTTTTTTTTTTTTTTTTCACAAGCAGTTTTTGCACACAATCAGTCCAGGTAAGTAATTTTTCTTTCCCAAGTGCACACAAGCAGATTGCACACACGCAGATTGCAAAGGCTCAGATTTATATCATCATTGCCGATTTAGAAAACCATTTGCACAAGTGATAAAAAAAGTGTTAGGCTCGGATATGAAGGTTGCAAAGTGATAAAAATATCACTTTGCCATCCTTTCGGTTTTTAGAAAACCATTCGTCATCGCCTTTTTTTTTTCCAAGTGCACACAGGCAGTTTTTGCACACAACCATGTCCAGGTCCTTGTCATTTTTCTTTCCCAAGTGCACACAATCATGCACAAAGGCTCAGATTTATATCATCATTGCCGATTCAGAAAACCATTTGCACAAGTGAAAAAAATATCAGATTGCACACAAGTGAAACAGATTGCACCCAAGTGCACAGATTTGCCCCCAAGTGCACAAATTGCACACAAGTTGTCCAAGTCATTTTTCTTTCCCAAGTGCACACAAGTGAAACAGATTGCACCCAAACCAGGTGAAACACAAGTTTCACATTCCACACATGTTACACAATGCAAGTACTAAGATTCACTGCAAGTACTCACAAGAAAGCAAGTCTCACCACAAGGCTCACAAGAAAGCAAGTCTCACCACAAGTACAAACTGCAGAAACTCACAAGAAAGCAAGTCTCACCACAAGGCTCCATTATAAACAAGCCTCGCTGATGAGTGCTCAAACACTCATCATTTTTGGTCAAATCTGAACTGCAAAACATACAAAAACACTCAGAAATGCATCAAAATACTAAAAATGTTTCAAAATTGTGTTTTATATGTTTTAGATGCAAAATGAGTAAAAACAGATAAAAAAACGTACAAAGTTTGCAAAATTGATAGTTTCAGTCCCCCAACTTTCATAAAATGACAAAACTAGTCCCTGGTCATTCAAAATATGGAAAATTATCACCAAAGGTCCTTTTACAATCATAAGTTGTCATATTTTGTCCTTTGGTGAAAAATTGGAAAAGTTTTTGAAATTTTGCAATTTAGTCCCTGAAGTTTCAGATTTTGGCAGATTTGGTCCCTGGTAGGATATTTTTGGATGAAAAACCATTTTTAGTCCTTGGAAATTTAAAAATATTCAATATTGATCCTTGGATAAAAGTTTTCAATAAATTGCAATTTAACCCCTCAAGTTTCAACATTTGGCAATTTTAGTCCGTGAAGGACCAAAAGTGAAAAATTGGATTTGATGACCTTGGACTATGAAGACTTGGCATGTTTCATCATTTGAACAAATTTTGGAAGTTTACATATTCAGCCCCTGGATTTTCAGTTTGTGCACTTTGGTCCTTGTGATATTTCATTAGCTAAAAACCAAATGGACCCTTATTATAATCCACCCCAGCCTGATCCACACCATTCCCCAAGCCCAACACCTTTAGGCCCATTTCTATTTTAATAAAAACACCCCGGTCAAACAAACAGTCAACACCACCCCCCATCTCCTTCCCCGTTTTTCCTGCTTCCTGCTCCCCCCTCCTCCATGATACTTCCACCAAACTCTCACCAAATCCCATTAATACTTCCCTCCAACCCTAACCAATCCCCCTCCTCATTTATTGCTCACCAAACCCCACTCAAAACTATCCTTACCCGTTTTCCCGCCAAAATGCCATTCAATGGCTGAGATCAAATGAAGCCATCCAAGGGCTGTGATTGAAGTGGGATAGTCAAAGGATGCACCAGGGACTATAAAAGAAAAGAAAAAAAAAAAAAAAAAAGAGATGGAGGCAGTAGTTAACATAGAATAGAGTAGAATAGTTTAGGAAAAATCGTTCTAATGTAAAGTCCAATTTCCAGTGTAGTTTCTAGTTTTTAAACATTGAATTAAGCATTTGCAGTGTATTTTAAAGTACTTTCAATTATTAATTCAAGCTTATCAAGTTCTAATTCAGTTAATGTATATTTTTATTTACTTAAAAATCACATTTTAGTTTAATATGTTGAAAGGTGTTTGAATTAGGTTCTGTTAGTTTCATTGAGCTGCCAATATCTTTGTATAAGCTTATTAAGCTTTAACTTCAGCTCTCATCCATATTACTCAAAAAATGCTCAAAAATATAAATTAAATAAAAAAAAATAGAAAAATCAGTAGAAAGGGAGATTGAATCAAAGATTATGGTGAGTTATGGAAGGTTAATGATAATGAAGTCTTGTGGAAGGCTGTAGTTTAGCTTTTGGGTCCTTGTTCTTTGATCTCAGTGGAGTTTTTGTAAGCACTTTCCTATATTTTAGTACTTATTGTTCATACTCTTCATTTCCTGTTTATCTTGGTTTATTTATAGTTATTTAATATTAGTATAAGTTTATAAGTTAGTTTCATGGTTTAGGTTATAGGTTTGTCTCACAAATAGTCATAATTAGGTTTTATAGGGGTGTTTGGATTTGTAAGTTCCACTGTGTTGTTGTTGTTGTTTTGTTGTTTTCTTGGTTTGGATATACTACATCTGGTAACACTAGGTTGAATTAGGCTTTAAAACAACACCCCTGAGCACAGAAGTCAAAATTCACCATTCATTCCCAAAATTAGTTATCTGTTAGGACTAGGTGATGCCATAAGCTTCAATCTAGCTTAGAAAGTGTTTAGGATACCTCATTTAGGTTTATCTAAGATTAATATAACACATTTCATCAGTAGTGATCACCCAAAGTTCACAAAAGTCAAAATGCTAAGTTTTTCATAAAAGTCAAAGTTTTCATAAGCAGAAAATCTCAAAAGTTCTAGTAATTGTTTTGAATTTTGTGTTTGCTTTCATGGCTTGAAACTTGTTTCTACTCATAGTCTCCCAGCCCAACTCCATTGTCCTTCCCTCACTTTATTTTTGTGATTTTTTTCTGAGGGTTCCACACACCCTTAAACACACCTGCAGGGGGAGTAGGTTCCCCTGCATCAGCAGATACCATCACACAACCACTACCTTTGGTGGTGGCTGCAGCCCGCCACAGTGGCCCCACATGTCCCATCTTTGTTCCTTTCAACCCCCCCTAGTACTCTTCTAGGATTGACAAAAGTTTTGACCTCATACCCTCTGGGACCCACCTGAATCAGCACCTCAATCTTGTCCCATTTTCAGGTTTGAATCAAGGAAGCCAAGTGCTTATTTTGATCCAATTGCTTATTCTGTGGTCACCTTTGGGTTTTTCCAGCTTAATCATGTCCAAATAAGTTATTTGGACCAGAATCACCCATAGTGGGTCCCACTTAAGCCCATTTTAGCTTATTTCCCTCCTTGGTCAACTAAAGTCAACTGTGGAGCTAATAAGCTTCCACAGTGCTTAATTTTAAGTTACAAAATTTTTTTTTTACAAAAGTTAGTTGTTTTTAGTATTAAAATAGTTTTGTAAAAGAAAAATCCAGAAAAAACAATTTAATTTTAAGTGATAGTTTCTATTTAATGTGATTTAAATTTTAATTTTAATTTTTAAATTTTTGTTAAGCACTTAGCATTTTTATATTTTTCTTAAATTCCTTTCATATTAAAGTAATTTTAGTAATTTTCTTAAATTTTTATATTATCAGTTGGTATTTATTAGATTTAATATTAGTTTTATTAATAATTAATTAATATTAAGTATTAAATAGCATAATTAATTTTTATAAAGTAACACCTAGTTTTTATATTTTTCCTAGCTTTTATATGTTGTAAAATAATTTTAGGAATTTTCTTATACTTTTTTACTGTTCATTTTCTATTTTTTTTAATTTAAAATAGTTTAATTAGGTAATTAATATTTAATTAGTAATAATAGAAAAATCATAAAAAGACAAAAATACATATTTTTAGTTTTAAAACTTATTTTTAGTTATTTTATAATTTTAGAAATTTTATTTTCATTTTTCTAGTATTTAAATAATATTATATGGTATTTAAGTTATTTAAATATTAATAATTAGAATTAATTAGTATTTAATTAATATTAAATAATTAATTAGTGTAAAAGTTAATTTTCTTTTTCTAGAAATTTTCTTTTGTCCTTTAGTTTGTAAAAAAGTCATTTTCACCCCCTGGGGGTTTTTAGATTTCAGTTTTCACTTTTTATTTTGTACGTTTACGTTAATTTAAATGTAAACGTACGCGTTTTAGGTTTTAAACGTTTCTGGGTTTTCTAACTTTCCAGTCTTGTTCATACAGCTAATTTAAGCTATTTCTTCATATATTCCTTAGTTTAATCACTCACAAACCTTTTCCTGTCCAAATTCACCCGATCACAAATCCGTTTGATAACCATCACACCTCGTCGGGACATAACGACCCGGGGAAACACTATACTTCCACGGAGCATTGACTCTAAGCTGTTTGACCTTGTTGACCATTCCTTGGTCAATTTAGGTTGACCGTGTGGAGCCAATCACCTCACAAAGAAGCAGATTGCACAAGTGAAAGCACAAACAATTATTTGCTCTCAATCAATATCACAACAATAACAAACACCACAAAGAAGCAGATTGCACAAGTGAAAGCACAAACAATTATTTGCTCTTAATCAATATCACAACAATAACAAACACCACAAAGAAGCAGATTGCACAAGTGAAAGCAACAGGGTGGGGTTATAAAGACGGAGGCTATTTAGTTAGATTAACGGGGTCTATTTGGTTAGATTAACGGGGTGGGGTTATATATGCATCGGCTACCAAATTAATAAATAATATATACATACAAAACATTGTAAATGATTAATGTTGTAAATGATTCATGTTGTAAATAATTATAAACATAGTGAATGATTCATGTTGTAAATAATTGATTAATGATTTATGTTGTAAACATAGTGATTGATTACTGATTTATGTTGTAAACATAGTGATTGATTACTGATTTATGTTGTAAATGATTGATTACTGTTTATATTTAAATTAATAATAACATTGTAAATGATACGTGTTTTATGTTGTAAATGATTGATTACTGATTTATGCAAATTCTTTTGTCACGTGGGCCAAGGAAATCCTTTCTGGTGTCGATGTAATAGAGGATTTATTATAGAACGAAAATCCACGAAAGAAGGTAGTCGGGGCAGACTGTATTATGCATGTCCTCTTTCAGTGGTAAATAATTATACGTTTGCTTAGGGGTTTTATGTAAATAATTTGTGTGTTAAAAATACATTTCTTATTATTTTCTTAACATGTAACAGCCAGGTACAACTGACTATGGGTGTCGATACTTCAGTTGAAAAGATGAATTTGAAAGACGGTACTTTAGTCGAGCCTCATCTTCAACGCAGTGCTCAAACTGCGTTGCTAAAGATAATGAGTGCGTTGCTAAAGATAATGAGATCAAGCTGTTGAAGACAAGAATAAAGACACTGGAGATGGAGTTAGAATTGGCAAGGAATCCTGAGGATCACGCTTGTCAGTCGGGTGCAAGGCTACATGATCTTTTAAATGATATGAATAATCTTCATATGTCGTAAATGTTGTTGTTTTTAAATAATATGTTAACGTTGTTGTTCGTAGATGTTGTTTTTAAATAATGTGTTAACGTTGTTTGTTCGTGATGTTGTTGTTTTTTTAAATAATGTGTTAACGTTGTTGTTTAATTGAATGATAACATTTGTTGTTATAGTCGTTTAATGTGGTAACA
The DNA here is from genome assembly GCA_030686995.1 of Artemisia argyi. Classification (NCBI taxonomy): domain Eukaryota; kingdom Viridiplantae; phylum Streptophyta; class Magnoliopsida; order Asterales; family Asteraceae; genus Artemisia; species Artemisia argyi. The sequence goes on from CM060709.1 coordinate 306,839,961, forward strand.
TTTAACGTGAAACATAACAAATAAATACAAAAAAAACATTACACAAACAAAATACAAACACAAAATATTACACAAACAAAATAAAAACACAAAAAACATTAAAAAAAAAAAAAAAAAAAAAAAAGCACAAAACGACAAAAACGGGAAAAAACAAAAAAAAAACACAAAATGACCACTGCCACCCTACCCATAAACCCGGTTCAACTAACCAACCTCCCCCGTCTTTATAACCCCTCCCATATTTTAACATGATGTAGCTTTTAACTTTTCATTGATAAGTTAATCATAAATATTTTTAAGAGTAAATTACATAAATCGTCCATGTCATTTAGTGAAAATTACACAAATCATTCATCGTTGATAGTAACTACATCATTTGTCAAGATTAGAATATTAATAGTAATATCACAAATTTGAGGCAGAAATTGAAATGTCAATTCTATTAATGATAAAATTGAAATGTCAATTCTATTACATACACTTTACCATTTATCAAAGCACTATTATAGAATTCGCGTAAAGTGGCAGCGACAAGCAATTCTTTTCATTTTTGGCGGGGCCTTGGGAGGTGAGCGAAGAAGATGATGTGAAGATGGGGAATATGATGGGATGATTATTGTCTGAATACGTTAAAATTGAATCGTCCCATGGATCCAAGCCTCTACCCTAAAGCTCGAAGGGCCCGCATGTGAAATTATTTCATATATCACGGGTTTCAAAAGGAAGAATTGTCCTAATGTTTAAAAGTTTTCAAATATCTTTATCATGTGTCGAAAGTGTCAAAAGTAGCTATCTTTTGTCAAAAGTAGCTATTTTAATTGTCAAATGTTTCGGCCATCTGTATTAAACTTAAATAATGGCCTATAACTATCGTCATTGCTTGTGTTTTTATTTTTGTACGATAGTTTGTAAGCCCATCTATATAAGGGCATAAGTTTCTAAGTTTAAAATCATCATTCACCTACAACCACCACCATTGTAATAAAGCTTCTGCAGTATTTTAATAAAAAAAGTGTGTTTTAAGTAATACTTGTACTTTAAAGTTTTAGTTTTTAAGCTTTAGTACAAGATAAAAATTCCTGGCAACGTAATTTTTATCTTATCTTTAGTGGACAATCCAAAGCAGACTTGGGCTTTGTACTGTATGATTGCCTGTAGGTTCCGCATTGCTTTGACTGCTTCTTTTGCTGCTGATAACTCGATATCTTGGGCGACTGATCTCCATGCATCAGATTTATCCATTCTGATTGGTGTTTGGTTGGCTTTGAGCTGGTAATGCTTGTACATTGCTCCTGGTTCTTCATTTGTAAAAATGGTTTTGGTAAAGATTCTTGGTAGAGGTTGGAAATCTTCATGAGTTCTTCGCAAATGGTCTTCATATTCTTCTGAGAGACATGGGACTGTAGAACTTCCTCTGCTGAGTAGAGAGCTTCTACTGCTAACTGCTTCATTTCTCCTGTGCATTCTGCAAAACAAAGGTTAACAAGTGAAGAGAGTAATGTATCACAATTGGTGGAAGAAAAAAGCAAGATGTTTGAATAATTTGAATGTTAAGAGATTTCCAAATATATATATATATATATGTTTTATCATAGTGTGTAGATAAAATTGACCTTTGAAATAAAGTAATCATGGCTTACATGAGCTGACTAAAAGGTTAAAGTCCAACCCATATAGAGTGAAGTTGCATCATATTCAACAATCATCTGATATGAATTTATATTAAGCAGCAGCGAAAGGGCCAAAGCAATATGGTTATGATACAAAAATAGTAACCACCATAAACACACAAAGCATTATGGTTATGAACTTATGATACAAAAATAGTCAACTCAAATCACAGATAAATAGTACACAACAAAATCCTTTCAATTCATTTACTAGTATGTATAAGATAAAATTAGACAAAAAGGAATACAGGTAAAATAACTAAAATTGTATCCCTCTCTAAACACGCTCACTACGCTATCTGGTATATAATTATGAAAACAAGTACAATGGTATTCTCCACCAAGTTTAGCTTATTTCACATGGCCAATATATGAGAGCCGAATTAATCCTTCTACACTTGTTGGGCTCTGCCAAAATACACGATCCTAGACACCTCCAAAACGGCCTTCTTTCCTAGCACGTACTCTAAAATTAGGTTTCTGTTGTCCTGGAGCATAACGAGGAACAATTTTTAGAGGATGGGCTTCCGTATTGAATACCCACTCGTCCAATGATATAACTGATGGTGGCGAGAATAAAAGATATAGATATTTCAGTGTTTCTGCTAGAAAGAAGCTTTGCATCATATTGTCTTTAACACCTGTATTAACCTGTAAATAACATGAAAGAAACAAATTATTATTTGAAAACATCCCATGAGGGGGGCGTTCGGTATTGCGTATTATAAGTAATTAACACAGTAAGTGTGGAACCAAATCAGTACTTACATCCTTCAGTCCAACATATCCCCCCTCCACACGTGAGTTCTCTTCAAATGCTTGAAATATGTTCCATCCCCATTCTTGATACGTCTTATTACCGGTCAAACGCCACAAATAAAAGAGCGACTCAACAGTCTCTGGCCTCAAAATATTCCATGATGTACCGACAGTCATGTCCTACAGTTTTCGTAGCACTAGCATATAAGAAAACCAGGAAATCGTAATTTAAAGTTATTAATAATGTACTCCGTAGAAGATAACTAACCTGTCCTGAATGAAAAAAATAATTCTCTCCAGCCAACTTCGTTGGTGTGGACTGATAGAAGTTATAGCAAGTCCAAGCAAGCTACATTTAAAACCCAAAGTTTTCAGTCAAAATCCCGAGGAAGTGTGTGTTTTATCTTTAGCCAAAGTTATATAGTCTGTCCCTCCCATTATAACCATAAAATCTTATACTAGAATCAGTGTAACATTGTATAACAGTTACTAACAACTAAAGTCGTTAATGTGAATAATAATTTACTCAAAAGGACAACATTGCCATTGATTTTTGGAGAACCCAGAAAAGATCGCTGTCTGTATTTTGGATTTAATATTAGCACGATACCTCTTCTGCCAGATTTAAGAATTTTGCGGATTCAGCAGGACCATAACCAGATGACCCTAATGCTATCATTCCTGGTGCAAAGCATGCTAGCTCATCCATCTGTGCACACATCAGAAACAATTATAATCCCTATATTTATCATACATGAAATTTTCAATGGCGTTCTTTACTAAAAACTTGGTACGTTGACATTACCTTGTCAATCAAAGAATTTCCTATCTTCTCGGAAATATATGTAAAAGATGAGGGTGCAGTCTTGCGGACCAAACTCAATAGACCTTTCATTGATTTCTCCCACATTTCTCTGTAAGTTCCATAAAAAAATTAAAACCATTAAGCCAGAAGGCTATAGCATGAAACATGCTTAATATTCATAAAACCACCTTAAATAATTCTAATAGAAGAATCTCTCACCTATAATGCTTCACCTCTGCAGTTTTGTTTCCTTGTATCCAAACTTTAAGTAAATACTCATAGAAACTGCATCCAGAATTTAAATTATTGATTGGAAACGAACCATCGGTTAGGAAAAGTAAGATAGTTTAAAGGAACAACTAGTACCTGTCACCCATGGCTCCAAAAGTAATGGTAGAATGAGATGTTGTTCCTCTGTGGGGATTTAGATAAATAGGGAGTAATCCATCAGCAGGAAAAGTCTTATTTAGCTCTAGAATAACATTCTCTACCTGAAACATCAATTTACAATATTATATTCTGTTACAGGTTGTGCATCCAACTTGTATCGCAATATTGACAATACAATACATTATGGGGCATGGGCATTACCTTTTGTTGATACTTTGGATTTCCAGTCCTTTGGGAAAGTGCGATGAACTCCAATTGTTCTGTCCCAGAATCTGCCAGGATACTATCACCCTGGAAAAACAAAGGAGGATATATGATTAGCTGAGAAATAGAAAAATACTTTTGAAGCTTCAAAGCTGCAAGCTACAAGCTACAAAGATTGGAACATACATAATCATTGATAAAGTTTAGAACTTACCCCAGTCCACCCAGGATTGTGTGCATTACCATGAGCCAAGTTAATAATGTTGTACGGGATACCAGAAGGAGTATCCCATGCAGGCAGCAACCTATCCGCTATATCTTTTGCCTTTTCAAGGAAGACTTTCTCCCCAGATAGATCATAGGCACTGAGAAGCCCACCCACAACTCTGTTGGAAAAAAATAAAGTGAACAGTTCAAAGGGTTAGGTGTCTCATCATATGATAATATTTACTACAGAAGACCAACATACAGAGGAAAAATAAACAACTAATACATTAAACCTTCAAAGCAACCTTATGGTCGTCTCAAACACGCTGGCATCATAATTTTTATTGAAGTCCAAAGAGTTTGTGACCCACCTGCCAGGCAGAGCTTGTTAAGATGCAAACAAGAAAACTAGGTGCACGCGTATATTAAAAGTTTCAACCCCATAAAGATGAACTCTATGGAGTATAAGAAGTCAATATATGATAATAGATATTGGATCATACTCTTTAGCCCTTTGAAACTCCTCGTCCAGGCCCATTATATACAGTGTATCAAGAGAGTCAACTAAAGTTGCACCAAGACCACCAAAGCTATCCACGCCATTCTTTGATTGGGGCTAACAAAAAGAAACATTTAAAAGACACTTAGGAACTTTGGGGAAAATTAATAGACGGAGCAAACTCAACACACTAAATAAATTTATTGAAAAGGATGTTCATATAAATTTGACTAAAATCAAGTTTCGGTGTATACATATATAGAGATAACTAGTAGCGCAGTGAATAAGACTACAAAACTAGCATGGCCATGCACAACTAATTTAGAGATTGCTACAGGCATGCTGAATTGCTGATACTATAAAATGTATACGTATGTTTTCTACAACATTAAACAATGATACTAATTTATCAGAAACAATCATATACCTGAAGCTCATCATGGCCCCACGCATACTTTTCATACGATGACCATGCATGAATCATGGCATCTTTTACTTTTTCTCTTCGCTCAGCCTCAACAGGATCCACAGCGACACCATCCTTCTTAGTTACATCAAGTCTTTTGGTTGACATATTCACAGTTTTAACTGAAACACCATCTCCCTGCTTTAACTCTCCTAACTGCAAGGAGGTAACAAGTTTGCCGTCAGCCAATGAATAAACAAAATTGGAAGACAATTTACTAAGCACTACTTGGGTTCTAAAAAACAGAAATATCAATCATCATTTTATGCAGGTTGTTTGGATCTCAAGTTATATGAAGATGCCATACCTCAATCTGCAAGCGTTCCAGTTCTTCTTTCAGCGTCGAGAGCTCTTCCTGTCAATCAATAGAAGTTTATAAATATAGGAAACAAAGCAACTAGGTTTATTTTCTAACTCTTTCATGTAGGTCTCAAGCCCTAAATTTTCAGAAAGTATTATACTCGGGTATTGCATAATAAATGTGGTGATAGTTCTTATATACCAAGTCACTTAACTTCAACTCCTCAACTGATCTTAACAACAATACAACAAATAAAAGGAACTTTTGAGCAATTTCACCATCGTCGCCTATTTCAACAATAAGGGTCTGAATACATTTAAATGTGGATAAAAAGTAGGGAAATTAGAGCAATTTCACCACTACCAGAACCTTACCATATACCATTTAACTGAATCTGATAATCTGTTATTATCTCAACGACTATCCTAACTATGTATCCTGATATACTTAAATAACAAGCATGAATAATACTTTTACATTTCAACATAACTAAATGCATTAAAATTGCTATACCAATTCACTCTTCACCTACTGACTGATCTGACCAATGATACAATAAAAAAATCATACTGATTTCACCATCATTTCCAGTATTAGATGACCATGTCCTCCTATTCCAACAATACTAACCAGAAAATCGGATAAAGAGCAACACGAATAACCAAACCAGTAACCAAGTAGTACTAACATACAGGATCCATAACATGTAATGTACTCAACAAATTACACTTGCTACACCAATTCAACAAATTTCAACAACTCAGTCAATCTCACATGATCACTCAAAAGTAGACAACTTTATACTAATAGTATACTAACAAATTCTTTACTCATAACAAGAATCTCAAATCTAGTCAAGTAACATATGAAATCTAATCAGCAACTAATTATTACTAGCATATAGGTAATAGGATCCTAAAATAAGAATCCAACTGTCCTAACTACCCCCTCTCTGTCCCCTATAACTTAACTAATGCATTACAATTGCAATAACAATTCAGCTAATTTCAACAACTCACCTGATCTCACCAATATTAACTAACAATAGATTGATACTAATTTCACCATCATTCACAATCTATAATCACCATTGCCTATTCCAACAATAGTAAACCAAAATTGAATGCTCTTAACACAACTAACCTAATCAATAACTAACTATTGCTGACGTACAGGATCTAAAACATGTAATAGAAAACCAACACATTACAATTGCTAGACTAATTCAACTATTTTCAACAACTCAATTCATCTTACCAATAATACAATTGAAAGTAGACAACTTTATACTAACACAACATTAACAAATCAGATACTCATAACAAGAATCTTAAATCTAGTCATGTAACATACTAACATATGAAATCTAATCAGGATCCGAAAATAAGAATTCAACTGTCCTTACTACCCCCTCTGTACTTATAACATATACATCTGTCCTGAGTAACATAACTAATGCATTTTGCTATAACAATTCACATAATTTCAACAACTCAACTGATCTCACCAATAATATCAACAAAAGTTATAAACTTTATACTAATTTCAGCATAATTCCCAACCTATAATCAGCTAATCACCATATCCTTTTTTCTTTTTCTTTTTCTTTTTTTTTTTGGTATACCTGGGTTTCCGACTCGACATTGCGAGCCGACTAATCCCAGGGCGACTACCCTTTTTAGATAGCCCGGAGTCGTGGCAGGTGAACCTCCGTGGCCAATGGGGAATTAATTTTCTCCCTAGGGTTCGAACCCAAGACCTCTTGGCACTTTCGTACCATATCCTAATTCAACAATACTAAACCAACAAATCGAATAATTATACTATTGCTAACATACAGGATCTAAAACACGTAACTAAATTCAGCACAGTGCAATTGCTATACCTTTTTTTTTTTTTTTTTTTTTTTTTTTTGGGTAAAGAATTCAACTAAATTTACAATAAAAATTAAGAACTTTGGACTAATACTAAACTAGTAAACCCCAAATACGCGTAACAACATTCTCAAATCTACTCAAAATAACAGACCAAAACCAGTCAATAACTAACTCTAACCAACACTTTAAGATCTAACAAAATGTAATCAAATTCAATAAATCACAACATACATACATACACAATACCTCATGTCAAACAAGCGTATGCCGATCATATCCAACTGTTCGTATATAATCAGTAACTAACTAAACAACAACACAATACCAAAAATAGCAACTTTATACAAATTTCACCATCACTCGTAAAACATCAATAACGCTAAGCAAACAAACGAAATCTAATCAGTAACTAACTATAACTAACATTACAGGATCTAAAACATATAACAAAATTCAAAAACAATGAAAATTATCATAATATATATACCTCATGTTCGCGGAGAATCGTGTGGCGATCGTAAACGAAAAACGAGACGAAAACGAAGACAAAAAAAAGTAAAGCAAGCTGTTTAGGCCTTTTTAAATAATAAGCCGGATTCAAGTATCTCCACCGGATCGACGGTGCTGATCTACTTCTCACCATCACTATCTGTTCTTTTTTTAATTATACAATACAATAGAGATGATTTAATTAGGGTTACACATGTGATGATAACAGTATGATGAATTTGGATCTGGTGTGATGGTGAGAAGTGGTGGCTCCACGTTGCCGGAATGTGGTGGTTGGGGTGGTGGTCCGGTGAACGGGAGTTGACGACGGAGAGAGAGGTTGACGATGACTGAGATAATGTGACGGAGATTTTTTGTTGATATTATTTGCACTTTGCTTGCTTGTTTTTATACCCTTTTATTGGCCCTTGTACTTGAGGGAATTTTCTTTAATGTCCTTGATCGACACGAACTCGAGTTAGTCAAACTACTTAACCCGATACTTGACTCTATTTAGTATTCGGTTACTCGAGTTGACTCGGATAGCCCGAATAAAATTATTGACCCAAGTAACATGACCCGAATAAGCTTTGTCCAATTTGAGTTCGGGTCTGGGTCGAGTCGGGTTATCTAACGCCCCTACTTACAGGATTAGATATTGTTGATAGGGATGGCAAAAAAATCCGTACCCGATGGAGACCCGATCCTCAAACCCGATTTGACTGGGGAATCCCCGAGTTGATCGGGGATGAGGACGGGATGGGGAATCCCCTGAAATATTAAACCGGGGATGGGGATAACATAAATCCTCGAACCCGGCCCCGACCCCGATCTTTCTAGTGTATGATTATTTAAAATTTATATGTTTTATCCATACTCGATTAACTTGTATATGTACATGCACATATGTTTATGAGTATGGACATGTATGTTTATATGCATATGTGATATTTATAGGATCAAAACATTTAGATTTAGAAGTAGAAGTAACAATTACACATTACTTAACTTTTTTGTCCTAATACGCAGATATGATACATATTGTTTTTATATTATCTTTGATGTTACAATGTTTACGATGTTTTAAAGTTAAATTGAAATTCGAATTAATATAACTGTGTGCAATGTACGTTTGTAGAGGTACTTTATGAGTCAAAATTCTTTATATTTTCGATGAGTTAGTGGTTTTTTTTTAATGTTATTTCATAAGGGTGGAGAATCCCCGAATCCTGGCGGGGATCCCCGATCCCCATTGGGGAATGGGGATGGGGATGTAAAGCAATTCCCCAATGGAGATAGGGATGGGGACGGGGATGGGGATAGAGAGTGTAAAACAGGGATAGGGATAGAGAGTGTAAAACGGGGATGGGGATGGTAAGTACAATCCCCGACATTCCCCGCCCCGTTGCCATCATTTGTTGGTTTAAACTAAATTTAGGCTAATAAGTTCCGTGTCATTAGTCCGTTCAAAAAAAAAAAAAAATAGAGTTCAGTGTCATTAGAAATGTCAAAGTTTGATCAAGATTGAAAGATCTTACACAATAGCACAACAATTACGATCTTTTGTATGTGTAGCTATTCCATTATCCATATAAAAGACTGAATAATCTAAAAAAATAAAAAATAATAATAATAAAGAAAATAATAATAAATAATAAAAAAAACAATTAATACTACTTATTTTTTGTCAGCCTAATAATGTGGTTGCAATTCTTTTCAGTGATGCCAGAAGTTGTTTTAATATACTATTCAGTAATAGAATCGCTTACTGAAAAAGCGAAAGGGATTGCCTATTAGTCAATTGTGACAAAACGGACCCTATCAAATATTTCACATGAACGTACTTGCTACTGAACAATATAATAGAGAAGTAAAGATTGTAAATAGTAGTACCGTATGGGTATTTATTTATGGCATTTACTCTTATTTGAATTGATTTTGTAAATATTTAATTTATGAAGGACAAAAATAAAATTGAGTCGAACTGGTTGAATTCTGTGTAACATCTTAAGCAACAAATATTATGAAAGACCGGTATGTTTTCGTTTATTGTGTTGTCGTGAAGTCTTAAAACTTTCAGATCGAAAATATTATCTTAACAACTATGTTATTAAGTTATTTGACGTATAAAAGTATTACGTAGTTTGTTTAAATTGATTTTTTGTCCTTAATAGAGGACATAAGTTTGTAACAATCAAATTCAAGTGGAGCATATATCAAAATAAGAGAGGATATTACTTCAAAAGAAGTTTAGTGCTCTGTTGTTCTTTTTGTTTAAATGACTATAAATATTTAGTTTGGTGGTTTCTTGCTTTCAAAGGTTAGTATATGCAATTGATGGTACTAGTTAGTTAAGCAAGGTAATAGTCAGACAAATTTATGGTTTGTTGTCCTACAAAATTAGATTTTTAAGCTTTAAGGTTCAAGAGCGTTTATGTAATATGATTGATTTTGATTTTGATTTAGATTGATTTTGATTTGTTATGTGTAACTTAGATCCACATAAATAAATTTTCCTATTTTGCAAGAGATAAATAAATAATAACAAGCAACTGAAATTTTAATACAAGGGTATGATGATAAGATAAAAGGTCAAAAGAAAAAGAGCAAGATTTATCAAATAAAACAATTGGCAAATACTTTGGAAATTGCTAATCTTTTTTATATAATAAAACAAAACCTCAAGTGGAGATTTTCGTATTTAAAAAAAATATTATTTCTTTATTAGGTAATATTTTAATTATTATTTTTTAATTTATAAATTTATAAAGTCGTTTTGTTGATATACTACACAAGTAGAATATATAAAAAAATATAAATAAGATGCAACTAACAATAGAAGTAAACTTTTTAAATAACTATCTTTAATAATAAAAAAACTATAATTAAAAGTCATAAATAAAAAAAACAAAGATTAAATTATTTGTTTTTAATAAATAAAAATATATCATTCAAAAAAAAAAAAAAAAAAAAAAAAAAAAAAAAAAAAAAACCGTGTGTGCGCGTGCATTATAACTAGTTATGACTAACATAAAATATAACGTCACTAATTTTTGAGATTTTAAGAACATGGATAATTATCAAGCTTTGGTTTTCTATTGAAGTTCTTATCTAAAACATAATTCATCTTGAGTTGCAAAAAACTTAAAAACAACAATGTCTAAACCGTTTGAAGTTTGAACTACATACTTTTACTTTGATCTTTGTGTGACATTTCATAAAAGAATATTGTATGTGAATTAAATATAATTTCATTTTTATTTTTTATTAATTAAGTATTACTCCGTACTAAATTAAGAACTGTTTACAACTTTACACCAAACACCACATCAAAATTTTCTGCCAAGCAAGACTCATCAAAGAAAAGAATCCACAAAAGCCACAATCCAGAAGCAAAAAACAAATCATATTGATTAAATAATTACTTTTCACTTAAATACTTCCAATTTTTTTATGGTTAATTTTTAAATCTCAAAAACTAAAATTTGAACCTACATAAATACTTAATTTTGCCAGAAAACTAACAGATTTTATAAGAATTAACAATTGCATAGCACAAGGCATGAGAATATTTAGTTTACAAGAAACTTAACATTCAAAAAGTACAAAAGTTATTGTTGCCATGACTTTATTCTCTCTAGTTAATTATGTATCCACCTTTTAACTTTACTTTAGGTGCTGTTCTGCAAGGAAGAAGGCATGTAGAAGGAGCTGTGCATGAGTTTCATCTGCTGTACCCAACAATTCTACTCGCCCATCCTCTAACAGGCCACCTTTTAACTTTACTTTAGGTGCTGTTCCGCAAGGATGAAGGCATGTAGAAGAAGCTGTGCAGTATGATCTGCTGTACCCGACTATATTACTCCCCCTTCCTCTGACAGCGCCTTTTAACTTTACTTTAGGTGCTTTTCAGCAAGGATGAAGGCATGTAGCAGGAGTTGTGCAGTATGAGTTTCATCTGCTGTACCCGACAATTCTACTCGCCCTTCCTCTGACAGCGCCACCTTTGCACCAGATATCTGTTTTAACCATAAAACCACAACACTTGATCTATTTCTGTTTTAAAGCATTATAACAAGGGCAAACTGCAAACAAACGCAAAGTATTTTCACAAATTACATTTATATGCAACATACTTCTTTTTATTGTTTTCGTAATAAAATACCTTCATACTTTTTCATTTGTTCCGTTTTAGCCATTGTAGAAATTTCGTACTATTTTAGTCATCCAAGATGGCTTTGTGTCCCATTTGGGTCATTTATAAGTAAAATAACCATAGTAACAACTTTCATAAATGACAACTTTTTATAACCAAGTTGTATTATTGTATAAAACTGTTATATTTATAAATGATGTGAGAACTTATATAAAAATACCAAAATTACGGAAAGTAAAAAAACAGTCTAATGACGAAATCGGGTTAAATGAAAAATATACAGGTATTTTATGCAATCTGTAATGATTTAATGCAACAAAGTCACCATTTGTTTTCTCACTATTCAATTCAGAAAACTGTAGATTTTAGTGAGAAATGACAAGTATGTTGCATTAAATGGTTGAATATGTTGCAGACATCAGTAAAAACTAAAAGGCGAACAGAACATTTCATTATCTTGCAGTTTGTCCTCAAAACTATGCATGCGGACTCTTACCTCTTTTATATGACCCAAGTTGCTCTTGTTCTCTCCCAATGCATACCCTAACAAGTTCTCAGGTACCGCAACCTCAACTTTAACAGGCGTTTCATTCCTGATACACCACAATTTTAAATACTTAATATTTCTGATTCCCTGTCTACTTTTACAGCTAAAAAACTAGCAAAATAATTGAAGCATAAAATTATAATAAAATTATATTTTGATGAAAAAAGGTATGTTTAATGAGTATACCTTCGAGCTTGATCATTAACATTTGATGAGCCTCCTTCGAACTCACTGAATTCACCTTGATGCCTGTTGCTACCTGGCTGAACAAAAAAACAAACATACGAAAAAAGAAGAGAGTAAATATCGAATAACAAGAAAAAATTGGTGCTATATTTACAAAATTACCAACCTGAGTCCACCTCCCAGGTGGTGGTCGTTCATTGCCATAAGGATATGAAGGGCGGTCAAAATAAGATGGATGATGATCTACACCATGCATAAAAGGAGGTCGTGGAGGTGGCATTTCTACATTTGGAGGATATGGTCTCACAGGAAATAAGGTTTCACGAAGTCTGCCTGTGATTTGAAACAAAGCATCCTGAACACACTGTAAGCTGCCAATTACCTTCAAGCAAACAAACAAATTAATAAGAATAATAGTTAACTTATAGTTGCACCCAAGATTAACAAGTATCAGCATGTTATATTAACATGTAGGTTTTTTTGGCATATATTACGATGTAGGTTTTTCAATGTCCAGATTTAGCCATTGTACTTCTTTTTGTATATCTGAGTCATTTTAATATGGTGTGTCCCATTTCGGACATTTATACCCCTCATTCTTTACATGTTTATATAGAACTTAACACTTGGCTGGTTTTTAAGGGTTTATTGGCTACATAATGACTGACAAAAAGCCATAAAATGAAGAGAAAAAAGAGCTAAGAGGTACCTGCACAACTTCATCACTGGGCATACCATATTTTGCAACATGTTCTCTAGGAAATATGTGTATGCTAGCACCAGTAACTCTTCTCATCTCAGCAATAATCATGCCACCTTTACCCCATAGACACCCAATCTGCCTCGAGTGTACCAAAAGTCTAGCAATAATGGGTGCACCAGGTTCAACTCCAACCTCAGCCATTCTACCAAGGACTCGCATAACCGCATCTTGAGCAGGCGAATGCCTTTGCTCTAAACTCTGAATCAGGTTCGAACATATTAGATGCAACTAGGATTAAAAAATAAATAATGCAAAGGAGATAGCAAGCCCACATGCCTCTCGTGCAGATATTACAACCACCCTTTCATCTGATTCAGGGGTTGCATCCGCTATTTTTATAGATGCACCCGTCTCTGTCTGCAATGCTCTTTTATAGGAACCACCTTTACCGATCAAACTTCCAACTTTGTCAGCTTGACACAACAATCTAAATACAACTTCCTCTTCCATGCCCATCCGGTGGTCTGGACCTGGACCTGGACCTGGACCTGAAACAGATAATTTCATCATCTATAAGATGGTCATAGACTCATAGTGATGTATATAGACTATAGACTTGTCAAGAAAAAAGTTATACCATATCCATGAGGCACCATTCCCAACGGCCTGTTGTTACTGCCAGAGTTGCCTGCTTCCTGAAGACAACTTGATACAGATAATAGAGCTTTTTTTACAGCAGAATACTTTCCAGCCATCTGCATATATAAGCAACATATAAATATGAGAATACAGGACGAAGTGTCGAAAGTAATTTAAGGTTTCACTGACAATTTTTAGGTTCTATAAATTGCAGAGAAGCAAACTGAGAATAACAATATTTACCAAGTATGATAACATGATAAAAACAAGAATCGCTTTACGTATGATATAGATTCAGAATGTGCATATTTGTGGTAATTGCATCGGCTATTGCCCATAAAATTGTTTATGAACTACGGAAAAATATGAAATTTCAAATTATAATCATCATGAATTGAATTTAAATTATAATTGAATTGCTTTCGGCCGTCCAGAAAAATGATGACCGTACCGTCTTGTTTTATATTCCAATCTGTAATTTGCTTGACAACAATTGGTCTGATTTAAGCAAAAATAAAGAGAACTAAATGAAAAAGACAAAGTTCAGCCAAAGGCGATGGACAATTGGTAGAATAGAATCTATTTCTCAAATGAAGCATAATCCTTGTACGAACTCCCAAAGCCTATGTATGTAGAGTTTCCTAGCAACAATCTATATCCTTTTTAAACTAATAATCCTTCATTTGAGAACTAAAATTTAAAATACACAGTATGGGCACGTTTGGCAGAGAGAAGATCGGTGAAATGAAATGATGGAAAGCCATGGCACCAAATGTTATTATGTATCATCTAATATCTATTCAAAGTAATTAATAAACTTCAACCGATGACAGAAACTAATGCACCATAAAAACAGCTAGCTAGAGATATAAAAACAGCTAGCTAGAGATACAAGTAGCTTCATACAAAAAGACAGTTAAGACAACCATGAAATTAAGTTCATCTAGCAAACACATTCTACTTTTCAGGATGCATATGACTAATGTAAGATCACCTATCTCACTAGTCTTATTTGCATCCATGTTCATTTCATTTCCAATGACAATCATGGTGTTATTAATTGTATTGCACAAGTCAGAATAACAACCGAAACTTCAAACAATCAAAAAACAAACAAGTACCATCATCAAAGCTTAATAACAAAACTATAGGAGGTTGAGCGAATATATTAAAAATAGGCAAGGCAATAGACAACTTATCAAACTTTTTATTTTTTTTGAGTAACCATGGTTCCGACCTTTTGGCCGACTAATCCACGGGGTTTGAACCCACCGCCACACATATTCAAACCGGGTACAGCTTATCAAATTGAAATACACTGAATTTGTATTACACAACCATCATGAAACTGCCTCATAATGACATAACAAGATGAGACCACTTACGAAATCTGAACATATAAACGTGCATTCGATATGGTATCCGTCTCATAACAAAACAACAAATTCACACAAAACATGCAACTATAGAACCCAATCAAGAAAGCCCATACGGGTAACGGATGTATATATGATATAATGTGTATGAGACCCAAAAAAATCTATAACAAGTGAATTTGTAATATGTATGAATTGGGTATGTATACCAACAAAACAAAACACCTTTAAATAAGCAATCAAATTACCACTAGTAGGAATTTGATTAAGATATGTCATTTCACATATCTAAAAGGTTAAAAGAATTCCAAAATAGGGAAATTGATATTTCAATCAACAATCAGAACAGCTTTAAGCAATGAATTTCAGTTTTAATTTAAGATAGACGAACAAGAGGATTCAGCAATACAAGATACACTACTTAGCCTCATAAGGTTTAGTCAACACAGATCACCAGTTAATCAATTACCAAAACAGTTACCATCGGATGTAAAAGAAGTAAATGGGAGGGACCTGTTAAAATCAACAACAAACGACCGGCTTAGGATCGTAGGATCTGTCGGAGAGCAACTGATTAGAGAGCGACGGCAGGTTTGCCCAATCGCTAAGGCGAAAAAGTGGGCTAGGGTTTGAGGTGTTTTCAATGTTTTATGCCCTTCTAATTTTATACCCTTTTTTAGAAACAACAAATGGCTGAGAAAAATAATTTCCCCGTGTTTTTTTTGGGCTAAAAAATCCGGAGAAAAGATTTCAAACCCAAAGTGGAGAAATTAGGTAAAGTATGGTTAATTTTTTAAGGGGAAAAAAAGCAAATTCTCCGTGTTTCTACTTCTCAGACTTGACCAAACAACGGAAATACAACCATTTGCACCTATCATATCTCATCTCCCCCTACCAAACATTCCCAAAGGATTATAGTAGATAAATAAATAAATTTTCTAAACCTTTACTAACATGCATGGGTCTAACACAGTAACATGATGATTACAACAATTCTAATTCATAATTTCCTGAAATTATAACTTAAGAGGTCATAGATATAATGCATGATTTCATACAGAGTATACTCTCATGAATATAATGCACAATTATGTCTATATATTTCTTTCTGGCAGAGTTTAGGTAAGTGAAAACTGTCACAGGTCAAAAAGTTGTGTATCTAAGATCCTATATATATGGGTGTGTGTGGTTATGAGTTCTTCGTTTTGAAAGTATTGGTTTGATATTGTTGGAATGTGTTTGTTGCAATGCCATGGGTTTGATAGCCATAAAAATAGGCATACTCACCCACCTATAGGGTTGGGTATAGACATCCACACCCATTCCCACTTCCCTCCCCTCTCAAACTCATACTTATAGTGATTTCTTATTGCAAACAAACGCCACCTAAATGTTCTTATAGCTAAAACTTAACCCACACAAGCAGTTCTCATTATATTTACTTTGTATACCATCTTGGGTTATAATTAGTAACAAATAAATCCTTGAGTTAAAGGATTTGTTTTAAGCGTTTCCAAACCTATGCTTCAACACCCAAAAACCAACAACAAAGCCTTTTAGAAAACCAAAATTTTTATTCGGATAAAGCAATAAACTACTATTTGAGGTCCAAACAAAAGACCGAAGACATATTTCAATCAAATTTTATTTAGCAAGTATACCAAACTTAAGTGATCAATTATTTTTTTACTATTGGGAAATCAATTGTAAATACTTACAGAAACGTTTTCAAAATCAAATCTAGCATTCAGAGCATTGCTCGGAAATTTACTGGAAAGCGACAAAATCTATCTAATAGTATATATTATCACAGTTAAGATCCGCAAGAAATGGTGGATAGCTGCATTTTCTTTTACGAATTGATACTCAAAATGCAAAACATTTTTGAAAATCGCTTTAGCGGGCATCCGCCAAATTCCATGCATATCCCGGCTTCTTAATGAATAACTCTTCCTCATTTACTACAAATACCAAATTTTCTCTCCTCATTGGATACTCATCCAAACCTTTAAATATTTAATCACTTCTTCTCAAGTTATAAAATACGATATGTGATATTGTTAAATGATCACCGATCACCTAGATAGTGTATCGTGCTTGAAAGAACAACTTTTAAGAATCACTCAACGAGTCAACGTTTAAAGATTTTCATTCTACCAGAAAAAGCAAGTTTGCTAGTGGCTTTGGCTCACAAATTAGGCTCAACAAAGTAGAACAAAAAAGTCTCAACCACTACACTGTATTCGTTTTTTCTTCTCCCAATCACTTGACATATTACTTGATTAGACGCCTTTTGCATGATAGCTTCAAACAACCTATTCACCCCCACGCCCCCTTCTCTCTCCTATTTGTTCAACGTATATGTATAGCATAGAAGCAAAATGTTTGAGTACCCGGGCAAAACCTATATCCTACAACACCCAATCTACATATAGCCATAAATAACTCATATTCTACGTATAGCGATAAGTAAAAGGATGGAATGCACACGCATAACCTAGATCAAACATGCAATACTACATCAAAACATATCTCATAACAAACAGTCGACACCGAAACAAACAACTTCTAATCAATAACACCAAAACACGACAACGATATAAACTACATTGTCAATACCTGAATCAACTCATCACCCGGACTCGCACACTCAGGCACCTGCTCCTTGGGCATAACCCTCACCTGCGCCCCACTCTCCACCCTAATCTTCTCAATAATCTTCCCACCCCGTCCCAACACGCACCCAATCTGATTCCCACCCGCCAACAACCTACACACCACAGTCCCTTCCCCCTCCCCCTCCCCACCCTCCTCCACTTTCATTATCTTCTCAAAAACCTTAACCAACGCGCTTTGCGCAGGCGAAACCTCACCATTCTCACTCCCATCATTCTCACACCCCTTATCAACATCAACATTACTGTTAGGATCATCCCCCTTAGGGTTTGAGTCAGCTGCTACTATGAAAATGACACGCTCGTCTGAGCCCGGGATAGTATCGTCTATGCGAATCTTGGCGTTGGTTTGTTCGCGGAACTGGCGAATGATTGAGCCCCCCTTGCCGATGAGTCCGCCGGTTTTGGAGTTGGGGCAGAGGAGACGGAAGAGGGTTTCGCCGGTGGAGAGCTTGATTGGGGGTTTGGGTGTGGCGGGGGATGGTGGTGGTGGGTGGCGGCGTTTGGTGGTGGTGGAGTTGTGACGTTGGTTTTGAAAAGATGGGTCCATGGTGGTTTGTGGTGGTTCAACACCGTTGTATGGGTTTATGTGACTAACTAAACTAAACCTTTTTTAACTTTGAAATAATTTAACTGTGGTTGACTAGTAAAGATTGGTAGTAAACTCTTGTACCTAAAAAGAAACTTGCGAGTCTTCCATCACATGTAGAAATATGAACCTAAGTGGGGCATAGCACAAAACCCAAAAACCGAGCCAAAAGTGATTGAACCGAACCGACTAACCATATTAGGTTCGGTTTCGGTTTTATATATTAACGGTTTTTGTTTCGGTTCGGTTCGACTCAAACCCGACATAAAACACACCTAAACCATATAAACCAAACAGAACCGACCGAACCGACACAAAACCGAACCTAACTGACCATATTCGGTTCGATTTCGGTTCTATATATCAGTAGTTTTCGGTTTCGGGTCGGTTCAGTTTTCGTCGGTTCGGTTTCGGACCGATGCTCTGCCCTAAACCTAAGTGAAAATGAAGTTTCTTAAAATAATCGCATGTTTGCCGAAACTAGTTGAAGTTGTAAGAATCGGTGTTATGGTGGTGGCCTTCATTACGCGTCATCACCATAACAGTTGTTCCAAACTACGCGCCAAGGTCAAGCTTTTGCAATGGTTCGGTGGTCTGCACCACCGAACTGTTTCCATCTTTTGTGTGTGTGTTAGTGTGATATGTTTGTATAAAGTATGGTTTTTTTATATGTTTGGTTGGGTGTTTATACTTGTTTGGTGTGATTTTGGTAGTCTGTTGAATGAAGATGTAACACTAAAGTGGAGTTTGGTAGTGTATTGAAATAAGAAAAACGAGCATACCTTTAGATGTTGTGTTAAATCACTACTCGAGGTGTGTTTGTATGGTTGTGTCGACTGATTTTGTGAAAACGGAAGGTATATTGAAATAACAACTTCAATTTTAATTTTTTGAAAAAAGTTTACCCGCATTAACTGAGTTGGCCGATTTAGCTGATTTTTGTCCGATTTGACCAAATTTTACCCGATTAATTGATACGTTCACCGATTTTTTACTAATCCGATTAAAAGGGCCGATTAATATAAATCCGGGCGGTTAATCCCTGCCTAGTGCCTAGGCGCCGATTAATCGGCCACCTAGACCAATTTTTACAACATTGTACTTTCGGCATTCCCGTAAGCTGCTCGAGTCTCAATGCCTAAGCAACCAAAATTGATAGTCCTTCACAAATAATTCTTGTGTAGCAACAACCCTTGATTACAACACTGTGATGGCAGGAAGAAAATAACGGAAGCATACAACAGCTAAGGAGGCGTTTGGTTGGGCTCTTTTGACTTCAAATTAGGATTCAAAAAAAAAGAAATATTGTTTGGTGTGAGATTTCACTGTTGACTTTTGGGGTTAAATCAAAATATTCAGGCATGTAGAATTCCCTAGTGGATGTGGATGTGATGGTTTTCTCTCTCTTTATCATATTTTGTGGGCCCTTTTAAATCTTCACCCTCTATTTTTTCTTTTTATTATTTCTCATATAATATGTGTTTATTTTTATTCATATTTTAATATATAATATCTCTTTAATTATTATTTTCTCTCTCTTACCTCAAATCCTAAACCAAATCCTAAACCAAATTCAAATTCAAATCTAAATCTTAATCCTAAACTCACCTACAAAAACGGGCCCTAAGTTGTAGAGTTTTTATTGTGTATTTTTGTATAGTATATTTCACGACACTTTCTCATGCCTTATCTACACTACTATATAATGCATCTAATTCTAAACGTAACTCCTAACCAAAAATTAAGATAAGGAGCTCCAATTATGAGGTGACATGTGTCACTTCTCAACTAACTCCAAGCCTAACTCCTAACCAAAAATTAAGATAAAAAGCTCCAATCATGAAATGATATGTGTCACTTCCTAACTTAAAATTCACCTTTATTTTCAAATTGAAATATATTTTTATCTTTTTATCTATTTTTTTTCTTCTTTTTTTATGATCTAATTTCACCAAAAGAAAGTTCAATACGAAACAACATTTATCTAAAGAATAAATAACAAGATCTCAACCATCCATCTATTTTAAATCTAAAAGTCTAGATTAATCCTCATTTTAATATAATTATACAATATTACATTTCCCGTGGTGTACTATTCCCTTGCTATAGGAACTTTGTGAGGGGATGTACAGTAACCGTAATAAAAAAATTCATACCCTAGACACACATATATCTTCCTGAAGCTTCCCCCATACATCACACATAAACACATACTCACACTCAAATCATATAATCAAAACACAATAGTTAGGGTTTCGATTTTGGAGGTTTTCTTTGCCGGAAGATTATACTAAAATCATATAATCAAAATGCAATGGTTAGGGTTTCGATTTTAGGGGTTTTCTTTGCCGGAAGATTATCTTTCTTTATGCTCGATTTACCTTAAGTGGGAGAATCAAAAAGGTTTGTACTGAATTAATTATTTTTTATGTTTGTGTTTAGTTATGATCATTGGGGATTAAGGAAAAATTTGGGTTATGATTGGATTGGCTTATTATCCTACCTTATGATGTTTACTGCAAATAGTTTGATTCTTTGTTTTTTTAGGTTTTTGTTTGTACAGTTTCATTTAATTTGGTATGTAGATATGGATTTTAAAAAAAACATTAAAAACTTTTTTTGGTTAAACAGAGGCTGATAGTTGAGTCATGGAGTTTTTGAGATGAAGGACAAGGGTGGAATTAGTATAAAACAGTGGTCTTATTGGGCTGTTTATTTGTTAAGGAAATGATGACGGATGTCTTCGTTTATATGTTTTCTAGGCATAATATGGGTATTTGGTATACGGTCTGTTCACTACTAAAGTTTCTAACTTGATGAGTTTTCATTAAATATATGACATGGGATTGGTTTTTGATGCAGTGAGTTGAAGGATCAGAAACCCTCGGGTTTCCTGATAATTTGCAGCATAGCATGTTTAATGGTAAGGTGGTTCCCAAATCAACATATCTGATTTCGTCTTCAGTTGGACACATTTGAGGCGACGAAGCGTTTCATGCAACCGTATTGTTTTATTTTTAGCTATAAATAGTCGCGTTGTGGGAGATACATAGTTGTCTGTTTATCACAAATTGTGGCTGCTAAAAAATTATGTGTTTTTTTTATAATATGTAGTCACTGCTGTCATACAGATCGTAAACAGTTTAAGAGGGTTCTTTCTAAAAACATTAGCAAGTGGAGAAAATGTAAATAATGGTTACCCCTTTGGTCCATCGATAGTTGTAAATGTTTGGTTTCCATTGGTGCCAAGTTTTAAATGTTTTGTAGCGAATATGAAAAATAAAATGATAACTAAATGTGTTGAATAATATTTTGTATTCTTGGAGCGAGATTACTTTGAATTGGTTTGGTAAAGCTGGTAGTACTATATTTTATGTGATTATGTTAGTGCATAAAATTTTTTCATTTCATGATATTTGATCCGAGTTGCTTGCCATTAAGAGGGTTTTAGACCTGAACGGATCCGTTGCAGAAGTTGCTGCTATTGATAGAAATTTTGATGTCGGCGACACAGCAATATAAGTGTTTCAAGAAGCCATAGGTATGTTGACAGGTGTATTTTACAACCTTAGGTAATACATTATGTCATGAGCACAAACTTTCCATAAACTTTTAGTGCACATTCAGCTTTTAAAGCTTAGGTGAGATTGTCACGGCTGATTTCTCAACGCCTGATGTTTCACTCTCACGCCAGGTAATCTTCATTCTCTACATCTTAGAATGCTATGATAAACGAATAGTAATGTTATTAATTTATTGTGGTGCTTCGGATATGCAATTGGAAGCAACTCTGATTGGAAATGTATAATGCACAGGATTGATGATGATAATATTGTCAACGGGTCATATCTTAAGAACCCACGCGTGAATAGCTGCTGAGAAAGCAGATAATGTAGCCCAAGGCTGTAAATGGTTATGGATCGTACGATGTCTCTTCTGGCCGGTTGAAAATTGCTTATCAGGTATCGTATTAGCAATTCATGCTATTGAATCTGTTGTTGTAGGTGAAAGCACATTAATAACTTTACTTTTGCATACATGTAAGTATGTAACATATACTAGTCAACTAAACACTAGACAATAACCATTCACACTAAAGCAAAATGATTGGGTTGGCTAATAGGTTAAAAGAATTAGGGTTGGGTTAACCCATAAAACTTTTATGTTGTCCTTTTCTGTATTTAGTAACATCAGAAAAACTTTATTGTTATATAATCTAAATCTCTGCATTTGTATTCAGATTGGAAAATGTAAAGCGGGTTTTGAGGGCGACACTGCATGCTGAGTCTAGAAAAGAAAGCAATCTTACACACATGGCGGCGTAAGTTTCATTAGACCTATAATTTTCATAGAATTATGTACTAAATGAATTCAGATTTCCCATTAACGCATAATGATATACTTCTTTTTTATACCGATTTTCACAATTTCCACTTTCAACTAATGATATACTTTTTATTTAGTTGATCTTTAATAATTTAGCAACTTCTAAAATGATTTTTCTGATTTTCTTGAGCTGTAGCAACTTCTAACCTGATTTTTATGAGTTTCTTGCGCTTTTGCAGTTGTAACTGCTGCTGAAACTGCAACAATTGCTGCTGTTGTCGTTGATCTAGGGTGCGCGATCAGTTAAGCTAAAACGGAAGTTTCTGTTCACTACTACTGTCACCAGGTTGCATGAAGCTGTTTGCTAACCTGACCAGGTATTGGATCAGATCGGGTTGACATGCTTTTTGGCCATTTGCATTAAATTTTAGATATAGTTGCGATTTAAGTTTGATTGCTCTTGATCTAGGAAAATCTTCAAGCTTTATATATTTGCACAATATACTCTCCCATCTGACATTTGCTGTGAGTTTCGCTCCTAATTTGCAGAAGTTATTATGTACTATTCTAGAAAACATCTTCATGATCTTTCCATTCTATTTTATGTTCTTTTTTTGGTAGAATATTTACATAACATTCATTTGTTTGGCTATTCATGTAGGAGACATACAACCGTTATCAGCCACTTCAGTTGTTTTATCAAATATGATGCCGTACAAGATTTTCATTCAAAGGAAATAGGTGCTATATAGACTCATCTCACAGCTGCTGATAATTTTTGCGAGATTTTGAAGCGCAAACAATTCACACGAGGAAACTCCATTTTCTTCCCGTCGTCACCTGTTGGTTTGGTAATGGTTGGTACAATCTATTTGGGCAGCTAATGATTTGAGATTCTAAGTAGTTTTAGAAGATAATGAGTTTATGAGTTTTATGTTGAAGTGAGTGCGCTAATAAGCTTTTCTAAAAAACAATAAGTAGTTAATGAGTTTATAGAAGTTATCCTAAACACCTCCTTTGGTCTTGCATCAAAGCGTAACATTTCTTTGATCATAACTAATTAGATTATGGGGTTTAAATGTTTTTATTAGCTAAAAAGCTAATACAACCTGCACTATTACATTCACTATAATCATTAGAGAGTGTTTGGGTCAGCCTATATGAAACTCTTAATGGCTTATTGTATACTCGAAAACCTATTAACCACTTTGAAGGTGTTGGTTTAAGCTAATGGTAAAAGGAATGTATCATTTTTGGAATGGAAGTTTGCAACCAAGTAAAATCATCCGGATTAGGAATTTTTGAAAACTGTAACTTGATAAGCATAAGGTTACCTAAACACCCTTTTTAATCAATTAGTATATGTGCCACCTGATAAAATCAAGTACTGTGTGCAATATGTTTGTTGATATTCATATAGTTTTTTAGAATTTATTTTCTCGGTCAACAAAAGAATGAAAGAAGACAAAAGAAATAACGAGTCAAATAGATCAAATAGGTCCTTAGTCACTGCATTCAGCCTGCTAAATTGTTGTATTTTATCATGAATAGGCTTTTGTTGAGATTTTTGAAAAGGTGTTAATATTCCAATATGCTTTTCGTTTAACTCCAAAGATAGTGTAAATGTGTTCAGTGGCAATTCATTAGCCAAATGTGCTGAATTTGCTGAGTCTGCAGGTAGCTGTTGCTGCAGGAATCGATTGCCAGTCTCCTAGATTTATTAGAGGTCTGATTACAACGATAATGAAGGTAATATTCACAATCCAGTGTTCTTCATTAGCGAAGATTGCATTGGTAAATTTGTTTATCTATTGCCAATCTGATATAAAGAAAAAAAAATTCAACTTATGAAATGAGGGATGTATTTGTCAACTGTTTAAAATGAGCTTTCACAACAGACCATCTTCCGAGAACTAATAAAGAATAATAAAACTGGACGTCGGTGCTAATAAAAAATGTTTTAATGACCCTCAAGCCCTGATGGTCTCTTGGTTTGTACGTGTCTTTTGCATATGATATGTGGCATTTGCATACAAAATCTTCGAGAACTCATCTGACAACTCTCTCTCTCTCTCTCAAATAAAACAATTCCAGCGATACCTATCCTAAAAAATCAACGCACAATCAAGATAACGATAGCTTTTTCGGTCGCTCATGTGCAACCATCTTTTACATGTGATTTAATTTATAACAAGTGTTGTTCTAGATTTTTTTTCTGTCCCTTTTTTCGTAAGACAATACTATGTATCTGATTATCATTGTTATTTGTATCAGGGAGTTAAGGCTTTTGTTGGGACGATTTTCATTATTTTTTATGGAAGGTATGTCATTCTCGAAGGATGTTCTTTTCCTTGGATGTGATAGTTCAGCATGGTAAGTTTGTTAGCATTTTATTTTTTAGTTTTTTTTTTTATTTGGTTTACTTTATATAGTTAAATATTAAGCCGTAAGACAGTCTCACACAGATCTCGCATTTGGTATTTGTCAGATCATGTGCTTGCATCTCAACCTATTACTAGCGGTTTATCTTTTAGTAGTGATGATGGGTTGTTGAGGAATCACGCTCTCACAGGTAAAGTTCCATTAATTTTTGCCCAGCATTTTTTCCACACTCTCTTTTTTTTTGTTTCCTTTTTATTTATTTATTTATTTTATTATTTTTTTTATTGACTGTTAGAAATGAAGCTGAGCGATATTTACGTGAATTGGGGTAGACAACTAGTATGCATACAGTGCAGGGACTACTAATGTAATATTGTAATAGTTGTCTTATGTAAGGGACAAATAGTATGCATACAGTGCAGGGACTACTAATGTAATATTGTAATAGTTGTCTTATGTAAGGCCTATAAATACCCCTCAAGGCTTCACTTGAGGGGTGTGGGTGTGTAAGCTTATCTTTCTTAATAATAATATCTTTGTTTCACCTCACCTTCTCTCTACTTTCTCTCTCTAAAATAATGATGTATTTCGATCAACCTCGACCTCCAGAAGGTGATTATTGGTTATAACAAGTGGTATCAGAGCTAACCAGGGGCGAATCATGGTGTTTTGTGGTGAAAAATCGTGTTTTTGGTGCGTTTTTCTTGGAAAAATACGTGTTTTATCGAGTTAGTTTGAAGATTATCGAGTAAGGGTTGTGGATTATCGAGTAAGAAAGCTTGTTTATCGAGTAAGACTTAGGTTTTATCGAGTAAGCAATTTGTTTTATCGAGTTTGCTTAGGTTTCTATCGAGTTACAAGTTTTTTATCGAGCAAGCTTAAGTGTTATCGTGTAAGGCAGTATCGAGTAAGAACCTTTTTGCCGAGTAAGGCATTTCCCTTATCGTATATCGAGTAAGGTATTCTTGCATCTTTCGAGTAAGGGAAAACTCTACTTCATTGAACCCTAGTTATCGAGTAAGGAGTAAGGTTTGACATTGCTTATCGAGTAAGGGTTGAGATTTGAGTTTATCGAGTAACACTTGCTTATCGAGTAAGGGTTTTTTACCGAGTTAGGAGTGATGTTTTCAAAATACAAGGGTATTCACTACGCTTTAAGGAATGAAATTATTTTGAGTTTCTCAATGTTTCGTTGCAAACCTAACATACAACGTATAACTTAAAAGATCCTAATCAAGATTCACCAAAGATCAATGGCTAAATTTTGAAGGTGACTACGGGGATAATTTGTTTATTACTTATTTGAGCTTGAAGTGACATTTCACGGGTTCGTGCACTTAGTATCTCAAAGTCTAGGGGTTGGTTGGATGCAACACTTTTGAAGATCCTTGTTTGAGCATTCATGGGATAGTGATTAAGACTTGGATTATCTAGTTATACTCTATGTAAGGGGTTACATTGTAGTACTCACGAGTTATAGCTATCACTTTAAGGAATTACATTGTGGTACTCAGTGTCACACGAAGTTGTGGATAGTCCAAGAGGTGGATATTTCATATACTGTTTGATTGGTTTAGGTATATGCCACTTCCTATATTGTAAGGAGTGACGTTGTTGTGCTCAGTATAGGTTCTTAATCAAGGATAGTACAAGTATAAGTAACAAGTCTGGGGAATTTTACTTCACTCTCAAGTTTGTCATATCGGGTTGTCTCCATACCTGGTCACTTACTATTAGCCAGTGGAAGTGAAAAGAGGTTCGATAGGAGGTTGATCTGAGATGAATTGTAGAGAGAATAGTTATTGCCATTTCACTCACGGGGTATTGATTTGTATGTTGCTTCCAGTTGATATGTTTATGTACACATATTTATGATGATTTCGAGAGATCGTCATCATCCTGGAGGGAGAAATGTGTACATCGGGGCTTTTATTGATTAACTGAAAGCATTCTAAGTGAGTTGAAGATGTCGATATGATGCTCCCCAAACAAACCTGTGAAGAAGTTACATATTATCAGTCTAAGATTCACTTTCCGCTGTGCATGACAAGATACAAGACTGAAGACAATTTGGCTAGAATTCAGAGATACTTCTTCAACAAGCGTCAAGGTTATATCAAACGGGTTGTCTATTTGGGAGGGAGCATGTAAAAGAAAAGGGCCTACTAATTGGGAGGGAGTAATAACCCAATTAGATTAGCAAGTGATTCGTCTACAAGTAAAGAAAGATTGCTGGAGATATTTATGAAGATAAAGAGCTATGAAGTCTTCCTCAACATTGTTGCGCTTACTTTGATTGTTTTTATTTTACTTGTTAGGAATCATTGTAACCAATTCACGTATATCTCCAGCTGGAGGGAGGTTGTTAGAAATGAAGTTGAGCGATATTTACGTGAATTGGAGTAAATAACTAGTATGCATACAGTGCAGGGACTACTAATGTAATATTGTAATAGTTGTCTTATGTAAGGCCTATAAATACTCCTCAAGGCTTCACTTGAGGGGTGTGGGTGTGTAAGCTTATCTTTCTTAATAATACTACGTAATATCTTTGTTTCACCTCACCTTCTCTCTACTTTCTCTCTCTAGAATAATGATGTATTTCGATCAACGTCGACCTCCAGAAGGTGATTCTTGGTGATACCAATTATTGGGTCCTAAGTTTTACATCATTCCACACATCTTTAAGATCTAGAGAGAGAAAGATATATTTTAGAAAGAGAGAACTAGGGAGTAAAATAAGAGAAAGTTTCTTATTCCATATGAACCAACACCCTCTAAGGAGGGTTACATAACTATTTATACTACTAGTCTAGGGCTTCACATGACTTTCTACTTGTTACATAACTAGCCCTTAGACTTTAACAAAACATGTAAGCTTTAATAAATTAACATAAAACATATTACTTAATAAAACTTAACATAAATAATAAACTAATGCAACCTATTACAAGACTCATTGACTCGATAATGATCGTCACTTCAAGCGTTCCCAACAATCTCCCCCTAAGGGACGATCATTGAGATCTCGAACAATCTCCCCTTAAGGGACGATCATTGAGATCTCTCTTTGATTGCATTTATGATCATCACTTTTGCGTTTCCAACAATCTCCCCCTAAAGGGGTGATCATTGAGATCTCTTTTGCAACCTGTGGGTTATGGGTCTACCAATAGAAATGACTGATCTTTTGACTTCTTTGATGCTTGTTGTTTTGATCTTTGAGTCTTTGTGTAATAGCTTTGCTAGATTCTTTGTTCCAATCATGCTTTGTGATCTTCGTTCTTCGTTCTTGTTGTTGTGATAAAATGATGGTGTAATCTGCCTTTCGTCACTTTTGCGTCTGTGGTGGTTGTCCACCATTCCAACATGCTCATACATCTTTGGACTTTGACTTTCATACACATGTAGTTTCCTTTCTTTGAAAATGATCTTTAGTCTATTTACTTTGCAGAATCTTTTGGTGAACTTTGCGTTGATTAGATCTTTGGGGGAGCTATCTTTGACTTCAAGATGTATGTATAAGCATTTTGAATCTATCGCCATGGAGGTGATGTGTAGCTGCATGATGCGTGGGGATTACACCAGGCTTTACCTCTCGAGGGATCTCGAGAAGCTTACAACCCCCACAGGCAGTGTACCTGATCGATGTAGTATAGTATAATGACAAGTACCGGGGGATTGATCGTTCAACTAGGAATAGTGTCGCTAGGATTAGAAAACCTAAAGACTAGGTCTAGAGATGAGGGATGATTCTTTTGTATTTTTATATTTTTAGGAAATCAAGTTAAAATCTCAGGTTTTAAGGATTTTAGCGGAATTAGTTGCTAGTCAACTAACCCAATACTAAGATGTAATCAAAATAAAATACTAAAAATAAAAATAAACTATATTAAACTAAAGTTGTGAGCAATATGTGAGAGAAATGTGTTTACTTAGATTTCACTACTCCCTAGATATCTTTTACACGTTAATTACTTGTTATAGTTGCGTGGATGACGGATTGTATTCTTTAATATCATTCATGGGGTGGCGTACTTACTTCCCCAATCCTATGAGTGCCTACTTCACTCCTATGTCGAGCCGGCTAAGAAGCTCCTAACATGGGATCATTAGAATTTACTCATGCATTAAATACAACCAATAAAACCTAGTACACATCGGTTCATGTTTCCTAAGACGTTCAAGCATGTTACACAATGGAGATCTGCCAGTTTTCTTAAGCCTAACATTGAAATCATTCATCCAATACAACCATAAACAAGTAATCAATACATAATCAACATCTAGGTTTCATTAGATCTAAGCAAACACAAGATAAATCTAGCCTAACATGGTGAAATCAAGACAAGCACAAGATATAGACAACCAACACATAGACATATTGATTGAATTAAAGAGAAGACTTATCTTAATTGAACATGAAAGGATTCAAGGGTTGAAAACCCTTGAATAAGCTGTAAAATACCAGTTAGGGTTTACAAAGTTCGGCCCTAATTATCTCCACACAAGTTCCTCCTTAATGAATGAAAATTAGAAAACTATATATAGATTTTAGAAGGTGACGGCGTCAAGAACAAATGTCTGACGCCGTCATCTCGCCGCCAAATAGTTCCTCGGACTGCCTAGATCTGGGTCTGACGCCGTCATGTGTACACCTTATGCAGGCCGTCATGATTTTAACTCTTGACGCTTTGTTGTGACGCCTTCAGGTTTCTTCTGGGTCGTCATGGATTTTACTCTTGACGCCGTCAGGATTTCCTTCTTGGCGCCGTTATACACTGTTTCCAGCATGGAAAATTAAGTCTTTGGCGTTTTCTTTACTTTTATGCTCCAAAAACGTCCAAATTGCTTCCTTTTCCAGATTTCACTCCCAAAGTACCTAAAATCACAAAAGGAACGATTTAGGGCAATATTTGATCAAATAAATTCAATTCCGGGCTTAAATGACCCCCTAAAAGTGGTTCATTTTTCGCCTCATCATATACCCTTACACTTGAGATTTGCTTGTCCTCAAGCAAATGCGCTATTATTCTAGTCAAAATACAAGTTAGGGGTCATTTAACACTAATATAAAAGTAATTACAACAAATAATCATTCCACTAAAGACCAAAGACAAGCATGGAGGTCATACACTAGCACCTCACAAATAGTGTTTAGATACTCACATCTCTCGGGTGTAATAAAGTATAAATTACAATATGGAAACGGAAGATATCTATCACTACCTGTCATAGCAAAATAGATTACCATAGGCTTGGGAAAGGATCAAACCTCCACCACATGGCGTAAGCACCTAGGATAAACTATCAAAGAGGTCTTTTAAAGGGTTGTAACGTTAGGTGTAGGGATATGAAATACACGGTTTTGTTGGATATAGGCAGTCTTTACTGGTGGCGAGTTAACAATCTTGGTTAATTACATGTACAATATGGCGTTGCTAAGCCAAGACTAGACTCGACTTAAGCTAATAAATGAAAAATAACAAAAATATAAAATAAACATAGAATGAAAAGGGATGGTAGTCCGTATGTTTTTTTCTCTTTTTCTTTTTCTATTTTTTTTTCTTTCTCTTGATTTTTTAGATTTTTTTTTTATTTTTTTTTAGACATACACTCTTACCCTACCATCCAAAATAATACATCATAGGGGTTGAAAATTCCCCTTACACTTGAATTTTTACATACTTTACAATAAACTAATCTAATGACTCGAATTAAGATAATCAAAATACTTGGAGTACTTTTAAGATTAACGCATATTCGGGGGGTAATATATGATGTTCTTCCCCATTATTCCATAAAATAAGTACTTTACCCATGAGTCCCAATCGTCTCAAAACAATATGTACAAGGATATGACTCGACTTAGCAACCATGTAATCAATTAGATAATTAACTTAGGGTTTAACAAATAACAATAATGCACTAAAGATGAGTGCATACACGGAAGGCTAAGGCGATTTGGGTGTACATTTAAGTGGGGTGTAACAAATTCTTCCTTTAAGTAAGATGCTTAAAGTTAGAAACGAAAAGATAGGCTCAGAGGGGTGTACTAGGGGTTTCGTGTACTAAAAATGAGTACAACGCTAAAGGTGTAGGAAAAATTAGTTGACTTAACTAGCCAAGTAATATGACTTAAATGGTCAAGTAATTATAATACGGGTTTAACACAAGGGTGATCCTAATGCCTCTTATCATGTAGTAAATCCTACTACACGAATGTAGTCTCACTAGCGGTCTCGGGATGCATCACTAACGCAAGTTCTAGAATCTAAATGCTACAGGTACACTCATAAGCACTAATAGTAAATACTTTTCTGTCACACCCCCAAAATCGGGTCCAGCGGAAGCATACATGTAGTTGGGGTGTAATTCAATTGGTATTACAATACAAGTTCAAAAATGTTTTCACTTCAATCGTTTAGAATAAAATAGTTAAATCAAAAATGTTGAATTTACATTGTTAAAAGTAGTGCGGAAGTAGGCCCTTAAAATAGTTTAAAACGGTCCCCAAATAAATAATCAGAGTCTTCTATGATCATGCCATGCCCTGCCAAAACCTCCTGTAGCGTGCCATTGCTTAATACCTGAAAATACATGCTAAAGTGTCAACACGAGGTTGGTGAGTTCATAGAGTCTTGTGAAAAAGAATGTAATGCATATGAATGAAGATTTCCCAGCAAAGGCATCGTAAATCCACTCAGTTCCAAGTCCCGCCATAAGAGACTTGTAACCTGTGTGTTTACGACCCACTGCCAAATATGATTTAGTTTGTGTAAACAAATGTAATATGTGGACCAAGATTCAAAGGTAAGTGTAGCAATGTTGCTATATAAAGGTAAGAGTGATAATATAGCCATGGCTATGTTGCCATATAAATAAATCTGACCATAAGCAAAACGCATAAATAGTTTATCGAACAAAGTTTCATAGCATCAATTTAGAAAAGAATATTGATTGCACTAAGTTCAAGGCACCGAAAAGGTTTTCTAGCTATATGTAGGAGGTTACGCTCCCAAGTAATGTAGGTAATCACATACCTATGAAATGTAGGTAATCACACATACCTATGAAATGTAGGTAATCACACACCTATGAAATGTAGGTAATCACATACCTATGAAATGTAGCTACCGGTTCTTAACTTAGGCAATCTGTAAATAGTTTAAATTTATGCACTCATGTCCATGAGTAAATAGCAAGTAGGTAACAAGTGAATAGTATTGTACTCGGATAATCAAACAAGTATTTAGATAAAGCTGAAAATATTTGAGTAATCAACCATGTATAGCCAGTAATGCGTTTAAGTAAAACGAGCATGTATTCTCCCCCAAAGAGTTTACAAAACAATTAAAAGAGTAGGGGCTATGACTCACCTGGTGCGATTGCTACGATGACAAAAGTGGATACACGAAATGAGGTTCGATCTCTAACCGCAACCTAATATGAATGATATGATCTAATGTAAGAAATGAAATGATGCTACACATGCAAATACGTATGTTATCGATACCACTCGTTAGTTTTGAAAATAACGTTTATCGTCGAAAAATACATTTTTGACGTCTCGTTAAGTTAATAACCACTTTCCATGTAAATACGTTGAAACGGTACTCCACGATCCTCGTTTGGTGTTTTATCGGTAAATATAGTATTTTCGTCGTAAAATGACACTTTTCATAACTTGAAAATATGACCAAAGTGGTCTCGCAAAACTAGTCGCGAAACAGTGAATATTAAGAGTTAGGAAAGAAGCTCAGTAGTTTTGAGAAGATTTTCACCATATCTAAAAGTCACAGAACTGAAGTTTGTCCATACGAGTCTTGATCATAAAGTTAAATACCCGCAAAGTGAGGTGTTTGGGCTGTTTTGGCAGATTCTGGGCAGTTTTCGGAAAAGTTTGGAAGACCATAAATTATTCGTTATAAATCCTTTTGACAAACGGTTGGATGTTTTGGAAACTAGGCTAGGTGAACTAACTTTTTGTCAATGATGTAAAGTTTCCAGAAATGGGTTTATCAATAAGATAAACGGCTCTCAACATGTTGTATTACAAAAGTAGTTTTTTATATACTTAGGATTATTTTGCTAAAAAGCTGATGGAAATAAATAGAGTTTCGTCGATTTTGAAACGTGTATATCTTGGTCGTTATAAGCTTGTTTTCTACGTTCTTTATATCCCCGGAATCGTCGGACAACATACTAATATATTTTTGATAAGTCGGGATGGCTTGATCAAGTTTTACACCTCAGATTGGCCCTTGAAAATCGTGGGACAGCAAGTACAATTTTCAGAAAATAGTTTTCGTCGTTAAACTTGCAAAAATCATATCTCCTTCGTTATAAACTCGTTTTAATCCGTTCTTTCTCCCACGGCTTCGTTTTTGAAATTATTTTCTAAATCTCTAGCCCAAAGTTACCCGAAAACCCCTGAGTTTTCTATATTTGGCATTTTGGGACAGTAGCTTAAATATTGTTTCAAAAATTGATTTTCCTAGTTTGTAACTTGTTCAAATCTTTACCAAACTACTCCAAATCAACTCCACAAGTACCCAATCCTACCATACACCTTCTTAGGGTGTCATGGGTTCCTAGTCTTCACCAAAAATGATGGATCTCATGAGATTGCTAATAAAAATTATAGATCTATGTTTATAAAGAAAAATGAGTAATAAGTGGTATGACAACCTATGTATACTTGCATAAATTTATATGACAATTGTAATGGATCAAAAATACATGTATGAAAGTGATGAAAAATAATATGTAAGCTTACTTGAAGTGTTATGTGAAAAAGATGATGAAATCCTTGTAATAACTTCAAGATTATTAACCAAAACCCCTTTGTAACACACTAGGATCGAGCTAGGATCATAAGGTTTACTTCTAATGGATGAAATGGCCAAGAATCAAGATCCAAATGGTGTATTTTTTCTGTTTTGGGTCGCGGCTAGGGATGAGAAGAAGAGAAGAAAACCTTGTTTTATGATTTGTAAAAATAATAATAAGTGTTAAAGTTTTGGAGTAGAAATAAATATCTAGTTACTTGGATGGCATTTTGGTAATTAAGTGGTCAATTAGAAGTAAAACTCTTGCACATGGAAGGATAAGATGAGTGTGCGGGAAGCTTGGCTAATTATCTAGTTCACGGAGTCGGTTTTGGTTCCGTTAATCGCTAAACGTAAATGGTTAAGCCGCGAAACGTAAATCCGGGTATCGTAAAAATATGAAACTTGAAAGAATGAATAAACTTGTCAAAATACTCCATAATAAAATATAAAATGAATGGTAAGTTCCATCGGGTTGCTTAAACGCTGTTAAAACTGTAAACGCGGGTCTAAAACGCGTAATTCGCGTAAAACGCTGAACTGGAAAACGTAAAATTCCAAAACTTTTAGAATTGTCGTAAAATGAGAGAAAATCATATTTCTATTGTTTATAGTGTTTTATGGACATATCGGGATGCTGGAACGACGTTTAAATCCAAAAGTAAATCTCGGACACGGCTTTGTGATTTTTGTAGAAATGATCCGACGAGCGTCAAACTTTCGGATTATCGTTAAAATAGTTTATCTTACGAGAATATGAAATAAAAATTTCGGAAATGAATAGTGAAAATGAATAGTAATAGTGAATAGTAGAAATGAATAGTAACTTCTGAAATAAATATGAAATTTCGACGTTTGAAAAAGGACATGAAATTACGAGTTGTGACATTTTCCTACCAAATTTAAAGGCGAACCTCACATATTTGGCTGGAAAATTTTTCTGAATGATACGGTTATGTGCTAGTCATACAATCTCCTATCCATGAGACGCTTGCTATGGCTAAAGTTTCACTCCTAAATGTTGTAAAAAATTTTAAATTTGTCGATAAAATTGCACTAACAAGTGTTTCTCATAGTTTTATTACACATCAACCATCAAACAAACAAACTCAAGCGAAAGTGTATCTGTAAGGTATCATCATTTTACCCTCCCCTTACACTTAAGATGAACATTGTCCCTAATGTTCAAGTAAAGAATGTAAAAGTGAAATAAGTAAAAATAATGAAATCAAATACTCCCCTGATTCGCTCGGTATGGATAATAAGGTGGCCAGGTTAGATCTTCCTCCAAGAAAATGAACAATCAAAGCTTCCCTTCCAGAAAAATAAATCATCTTCTTGTCAAACATAACCTGTAAATCCTGAGAAAACAGACAAGGCAACCTCGCATAAAATCGGCGGCAATCTACATATGTTACTAAATCCTAGAAAACAAAATAAGATATAATGCTTGTGGAATGATGTTTGCAGATTTCCTGGAGATTATAAAACTAATAATTCAACAAAAACTTTAAGACTCCGTTAGAAAAACAAAACCGGTAAAATTTCCAGATTTTTATACGTGACGCCGTCAAGAGTAAACTCATGACGCCGTCAGAAGTGACCTGCAGAAATTCTTATGTTAAGTTTCCGGAAAATTTCTGGAAAAACTTCGTCCTACATCTGGAAAATCCTGCAAAACTTCATTATGACTCGATACAAGCATTTGACTCTAACAAATACGAATATACATGTTCATTTAATATTGTGGAGAATCATGATCGGTTTTGTTTCTTAAAAACATATTTGGGGTTTCCCCTTACACTTATCTTTTGCAAAAATACCTTTGGGTGAAGTTAAGACTAGGCCAAACAACAAAGTAAAGTATTTCCACAATTTAGTTTTGAAACATGATCTACCAACAATAAAAATAAAGCATGCATACGGAAGCAAATAATACACAAACAAAATATAAAAAAATCACACAAAATGAAGAATGACACCATAAGCACATTCTATTATTACTAATAAATGTAAACATAGAAAATTAAAATTATCCAAGGCCAACAGAGGCCACTTCCTAAACTATTACAGTACCAATTGTTTCAAATACATAATCATCAATAAATTGTTCAGACATAACAGACATCAAGAAAGATCACTGGGGAGGAGGACCAAAACGGTAGTCATAGCCAGGAGGGAGGTGTCCTGTGTACCCGTATGGAGGGTAGTCTACCTCACGACCGGGGAATGGGTCAATCTGCAGGTGGGGCTCGAGCTGGTCACGGGTGGAGAGGTGCTGCATTTGGCGGATGGTGTGATCATACATCCAATCAAAGCGTTGGTCAGTGGTCCGCCATGCGTCCACCTGACCCATCCAGGCCCCCTGGTGTGCCTGCCAGTCTCCCCGACTCATGTGTCGGTAGTAGTCAGCTGTCCCCACCTCATAACCCTCAAACTGATGCTGCTGGGGCGCTCCCTCATCATCATCATCATCATCCTCATCATCAGGTCCCCATGCCTCATACCAATCATAGGCCCCATTCCCCCGCAGCATCACGATGCTCATCTGCCTGAGGGATTTAGCCCTTACTACCCTACAAGCCCCGCAGTCGCTCAAGTATCCCATGATCCGGGGAGTAAGAAGATCATAGGAACGAGCCAACCGGGTCACGAACAACCCCCCATACACCTTATCAATATCCCTCTTACCCACACTGGTCCTCAAATAGCTAGCTACCCAAAATGGGATGTTACAGTAAACATCCACTGAAAAGATGGTATACAGGTAGAAAAGATCTGAAGCAGTGACACGGTGAGTGGTGCCTGACGTCCCGACAAGCTGTATGTGATGCATCTGTGGACCAACCTAACCACGGGGTCCCTGATTGATGCTGCCCCAGTAGTCGAGGTGTACACCCCGTCCCCGATGGTCGGCCAAAAAGTGGCGCACCTCATATCGCTCCTCAAAGTCTCCCCATGTAACAACCTCTGCATAAAACCTCCCTCAATAGCCTCCTCCTAGTATACAAACCTATCCTCCACCCAAACTCAGTAACCAAACAAGATCGAACCTCCCCTCCTAACCTAAAATAGATAGTGGTACCCCCCATGTCCGTCCTAGCCTCTACCTGATCAAAGTGGAATGTCGCAAAGAACTCCCTCACCAACTCACTATACACAGTCTCCCTCATCCTAAACAACCTCTCCCATTGAGGACCCGTGAACCCATCAGTGTGGATCCTCCCCAACAACGCAGCCTCTAACCCTTGGGACCTAAGAAACTCCCAATCAATCACAGCACCAGCATCAATGTGGTGATTACAAAGCTCCGCATACTTAGTTGTAGCGGCAACATTGTCGAATTCGCCCCAACTATGGACCAATTCCCCGTAGTTAACTCGTTGGGACCTAGAGGAGCTGCCACGATGTTGTCGAGATCGCTTGCTCATTTTCCTGGAAAAAGATAGAGTGGGCAGAAACAATTAGAACAAAAATTTAATTGATTCATGCTGTCAGACACATCTGACGCTGTCAGGAAGGAGGTCCTGACGCTGTCAGATCAAGCAGAAGTCGAACCATGCATTTACGAGGGAAAAATCAATTTTCAAACTCTTAACCCATTACCCAAACACTCCTTTAATCAGAAAACATGGGTGGGGGGTCAAAAAATCCGTGGCATGAAGGACTTTTCCTAAATTAACGCATGATTCAAGTGGGTCAACATCATCAATGGGTAACCCCATGATTACAAATCACCAAATGGATGGCATTACGATTTGTCAATGATGGGTAAAAAAAATGGGGTTTCGGATGAAAGGGGTTTTCAAAATTGATTGATCCTAAGGACAATTGAACGAAAAAGAGTGAGGAAAAACTACTTACCGAGTGGAGATTAGTCACGGAAGATGTCGAATTGGAGGATGGAGATTCAGAGGTGGAGCAGCAATTTGGGTGAGATTTGTGGGGTATGAGTTGAAAGTGATGGATTTTGGGTTATTATTGCTGAGATAGCGAGGTGACGGCGTCAAGAGTTACCATCTGACGCCGTCAGATGCCCGTATGAGGTGTAAAAAGAAGTAATTCCACATTTAGTCCCTGCACTTAGTGTGAATAGCTAAACACGAGTAGGAACTATGAGTAGCTATCCCATTAATGAAGTACACCAGAGTCGAACATTTCATTACTGTCACGGAAAGAGGTGTGGTTGTAGAAAGGGGTGGGTGAGGTTTTAGTTAAGTTGTAACCTTCGCACGGGTCACTGGTGGGTGCAAAGAGGTGTTGTTCCATAGAGGGTCTCAAAACTGTGGTGTTTTTGAGGTGCAACCTCTTCACACCGGGTTTAAAACCAAAAGAACGTCTCTTGCACAAATTTGGGAGCGTGGTATGCAAGCATCCAACGAAAATGTTGTGAAATTGCGAATTCTTCTCTTCCTGAGGATGCTCGCAAAAGTAGGAGGTGATTGACAGTGAAGCACTTGGGGAAGATTTCTCGTTATCCTCTTGGTCAAACACCAAAGGAGTTGAAACCTCAAAGACTTTTTTGATTTTTCTTGGTGCGGATTTTTCCTTAATCTTCTCTTTGATCCTTGATATGAATTTGTCTGCTAAATCCATAAAAGCATTGCGAGTACTTTCCATGCGTGCTTCTAGGTGCTGGATTTGTTTTTCCTGATTATTCATGAAGGTTACCATTATCCCTTCGAACTCCTCTTGTCGTGAACGTTCAGGAAGATTATGGTTGATAACCGCATTCCTACGTAAATTAGGATTCCACACGGTTTCAGCAGCAGGTTTCTCAACTCTCATTAATTCTTTTACCTGCTTCTCGATACTTCCTAATAACTGCTCTTGGGTGGCGTGTGCGTAATCAAGTTTTCCCTTGCTTAAAAACATCGGGTCCTCCCATCCTTCTTCTTCGTATTGTGCCAACCCCTCAAGAACTTTCCAGCATTCGTCAATGCTAAGTCTGTTTAGCCTGCCCTTGGCTGCGTAATCTATAGCTCTCCTTGTTTGATAGTTAACTTTAACGTAAAAGATTTGAATCTGGAGCCATGGTTCAATGCCATGATGAGGGACTTTTCGGAGCAGGTCTTTATATCGAGTCCATGCTTCGTAAAAGGTTTCACCTTGACGTTGTTGGAACATCGAGATGTCATTTCTAAGCTTAGTAGTTCTCCCCGGTGGGAAAAATTGAGCAAGGAAACGAGTGGTGAGATCATCCCATGTGGTGATGGATCCCGCGGGTAAACGCTCAAGTCATTGACTAGCTTGATCACGTAGAGAGAATTGGAATAGGCGTAATCGGGTTGTCTCTCTAGTTGCAACATCTAGGTCTATGGAATCTACGATTTTAAGGAAGTCCTTGAGATGTTGATTTGGATCTTCAGAACGAAGTCCATGTAATGCACATCCGCTTTGCACCAACCGGATGGTGTGGGATCGCAAGGGGGTTACATTGGCTCTGGTGAGCTCAATGGTGTTTCGATAGCCTTGGTGGCTAGGTCGGGAATACTCTCCTAAGGTTCGGGGCCTAAGAGGTTCTAGTGGTGGGTTTTGTTGTGGTGGGATGACGGGTTCAAAGATGTTCCCATCGTCCATGATGTCGGGTGGTAAAAAGTTACGAACAAAAACACAAAGAAATAAGATAGACTAAAGAGAACCTAAAAAAATAAAAATAAAATCTTACTAGAAAGGAATCTAGCAAGTAGACCTAATAAAAAGAGATTCTAACCTAGACAATAACTATTCCCCGGGCTGCGGCGCCAAAAACTTGATGCGTGGGGATTGCACCAGGCTTTACCTCTCGAGGGATCTCGAGAAGCTTACAACCCCCACCAGGCAGTGTACCTGATCGATGTAGTATAGTATAATGACAAGTACCGGGGGATTGATCATTCAGCTAGGAATAGTGTCGCTAGGATTAGAAAACCTAAAGACTAGGTCTAGAGATGAGGGATGATTCTTTTTGTATTTTTATATTTTTAGGAAAGCAAGTTAAAATCTCAGGTTTTAAGGATTTGGGCGGAATTAGTTGCTAGTCAACTAACCCAATACTAAGATGCAATCAAAATAAAATACTAAAAATAAAAATAAACTATATTAAACTAAAGTTGTGAGCAATATGTGGGTGAAGTGTGTTTACTTAGATTTCACTACTCCCTAGATATCTTTTACACGTTAATTACTTGTTATAGTTGCGTGGATGACGGATTGTATTCCTTAATATCATTCATGGGGTGGCGTACTTACTTCCCCAATCCTATGAGTGCCTACTTCACTCCTATGTCGAGCCGGCTAAGAAGCTCCTAATATGGGATCATTAGAATTTATTCATGCATTAAATACAACCAATAAAACCTAGTACACATCGGTTCATGTTTCCTAAGACGTTCAAGCATGTTACACAATGGAGATCTGCCAGTTTTCTTAAGCCTAACATTGAAATCATTCATCCAATACAACCATAAACAAGTAATCAACACATAATCAACATCTAGGTTTCATTAGATCTAAGCAAACACAAGATAAATCTAGCCTAACATGGTGAAATCAAGACAAGCACAAGATATAGACAACCAACACATAGACATATTGATTGAATTAAAGAGAAGACTTATCTTAATTGAACATGAAAGGATTCAAGGGTTGAGAACCCTTGAATAAGCTGTAAAATACCAGTTAGGGTTTACAAAGTTCGGCCCTAATTATCTCCACACAAGTTCCTCCTTAATGAATGAAAATTAGAAAACTATATATAGATTTTAGAAGGTGACAGCGTAAAGAACAAATGTCTGACGTCGTCATCTCGCCGCCAAATAGTTCCTCGGACTGCCTAGATCAGGGTCTGACGCCGTCATGTGTACACCTTATGCAGGTGATGAGTGCTCAAACACTCATCATTTTTGGTCTAATATGAACTGCAAAACATACAAAAACACTCAGTAATGCATCAAAATACTGAAAATATTTCATAATTGTGTTTTATATGTTTTAGATGCAAAATGAGCAAAAACAAATGAAAAACGCACAAAGTTTGCAAAATTGGCAGTTTCAGTCCCCCAACTTTCATAAAATTACAAATCTAGTCCCTGGATATTCAAAATATAGAAAATTATCACCAAAGGTCATTTTGAAATCATAAAATGTCATATTTAGTCCTTTGGTGAAAAATTGAAAAGTTTTGGAAATTTACAGTTTAGTCCCTGGAGTTTCAGATTTTGGCAGAATTGATCCCTGGTGGGGTATTTTTGAGAGAAAAATCATTTTTGGTCCTTGTAAATTCAAATTGTTCAATATTGGTCCTTGGATAAAATATTTTCACAATTTGGCAATTTTAGTCCCCGAGGTTTGGAAATTTACAATTTCGGTCCTCGGGATTTCAAATTTTGGAAAATTGTAACTTGGGTCCTTATATTATTCACATGTGATGAAAATGATCCATATGGTGATACTTTGGGATAATTACACAAACAACCCTTGAATTTTGGTTTATTACATAATTGGTCCTTGTGATTACATTTCATACAAACCAAACAAACCCAAAACAAAACCTGATCAAACAAACACCCCAATCCAGTCCATACCCTCAGCCCACTACCCAAGCCCACTTCCCATTTTAAAATAAAAATGCCAGTTACTGTTCACCCATCCCCAACCCCTCAAAACCCGCTTCCATGTTTTCTCCCCCTCCTCCAAAGTCCTCACCAACTACACCTTTTCATTTATATCTATCACCTACACCCTCACCATCCCCCCTCCTCATTTATTATTACACCAAACACCACCAACTGCCAAACTAGCTTTTTCCCGCCAAAATGATTTTAAGGGCCAAGATTGCTCCAAGCTATCCTACGGCTCAGATGATGGTCGGAAAGTCAAGGAATGCCTCAGGGACTATAAAAGGAAAAGAAAACAGAAGAATAGACTAGTAGTTAGTGTAGTTTAGTTTTAGTATAATTTAGTTTTTATGTTTTAAATTAATTTCCAAATTCTGTTGTAATTTTAGCTAAACTCAACTGTGTTCAAGTTGTTTTGTATAATTTTAATCTCATTTGAAGTTAATGTCATATCTTGTCATTTAAATTCCAAATTTGCATTTCTTTTAATTCCCAAAATTATTGTTAAATCATTAACAGTTGTTGATTAGTGTTTGTGTAAGCTCATCTAAGCTTAATCTTAAGCTTTTCAAAGTTTTTAAAGCCTTATAAACAAACTTGTTTCAAAATCTGAAAATAAAAGAAAAAATAATAATAATAAAGAAAAATAGTGCAAAAATAAAAAAGGGAGCAATAAGCTGAGGTCATAAGCTTGTAAAAGCTCAAACTTCCTCTGGATAAGCTCATTAAGCTGTCTTATAGCTTTGGTGAGCTTATCTCATCAGCTCAGAACCATTTCCACTTTCATTTTGCCCTTCAAGTAAGTTTATATTTTAGTTTTATACATTTTCCTTTATTCTAGTTGATGTACTGTAGCTTGTAGCTTATTTGTATTTAGTATTGCTTATTAAAGTTGTTTAGATGTTTAGGAATAGCTTTTATGTACTCTAGCTCAACATTACACATCACAACTCAAGTTGGTTTAAGTTAAAGGGGTGTTTGGCACAGGGGATTACCCTGTGCATTTAGGATGTCTAGTGGTTAAAACTTATGTAAACATGTCATATTAGTTTGGGTTAGTATAGCATAAGCTTTAAATCCTAGTTCTAACTGCCCAAAGTCAAAATCACAACCCTATACCCCTAACAGTCAACTGTTGGGTCAGTTGGGTTCAAAACCCACCCATTTTGATTAGGAAATTGTTTTTCAAGCTTAGTTCACTCTCTAAATACTTTATTACAACATAATCAATCAGAAGATTAAGACCAAAGTTCATATTAGTCAAAGTATTAGGTTTTCAGAAAAAGTCAAAGGTGCACAAACTCAGATTTTTGCAAAAGTTCAAACAATTATTGTGATTTTTGTGAGTTGATTTGGAATGTGAAACTTGTTTCCATTGATAGCATACCACCTCTCCTTCACCATTCCATCTTGGGTAGATTTTTGTGATTTTATCCCTGGGCCCCACATTGCCCAAAAGACACTTGCAGGGGGCATAACTCCCCTGCATCAGCAGCACCCCCACCACCACCACCACTTGGTGGTGGTTTTCTGATCACCCAGTGGGTCCCACAGCCCCCACCTTGCACCATTCAACCCTCC
Organism: Artemisia argyi; assembly: GCA_030686995.1. NCBI lineage: Eukaryota > Viridiplantae > Streptophyta > Magnoliopsida > Asterales > Asteraceae > Artemisia > Artemisia argyi. Next base: position 306,883,217 of record CM060709.1, read on the forward strand.
CCATGGTAGGCTTTCATTATTGACCATTGGGTTGACCTCAATAGCCCTGGGACCCACCTGAATTTAGCCACTAAATTTGTCCCATTTTCAGTTGTGAAACAAGTTCCAAGTGCTTATTTTATAGCTTATTTGCTTATTCAGTGAACTATTATTGCATTTTCTTGCTTAAACAAGTTCCCTCAACTTATTTGGATCAGTTTTACCCAGAGTGGGTCCCACTTGTGGTCATTTTAGCTTATTTTGCCATTTGGTCAAACAAAGTCAACTGTTGGACTTTTGGCTTTCATTTCAGCTTATTTTAAGTTTACAAAAATTTTGTTTTTACAAAAAGTGTTTGTTTTTAAGTATTTAATAGGTTTGTAAAAGAAAAATCAAGAAAAACAAATTTAAAATTAAGTGATAGTTTCTATTTAATGTAATTTAATTTTAATTTTCATTTTCAAATTTTTATTAAGTACTTAGCTTTTTTATATTTTTATTAAATTCCTCATATATTAAAGTAGCTATAATAATTTTTTCAGATTTTTATCTTTTCATTTAGTATTTATTAGAATTAACTTTAGTTTTATTAATTATTAATTAATATTAAGTTTAAAATAGCATAACTAGTTTTTATTAAGCAAAATCAAGTTTTTATATTTTTTATAGCTTTTATATGTTATAAAGTAATTTTATAAATTTTATTAGAATTTTTACTGTTCATTTAGTAATTTTCTTAATTTAAAATAGTTAATTAGATAATTTGTAATTAATTAGTAATTAATTAATAGAAAAATCACAAAAAGACAAAAACACTTATTTTTATTTTTAAAACTTATTTTTAGTTATTTTATAATTTTAGAAATTTTATTTTAATTTTTCTAGTATTTAATCAGTATTAAATTATATTTAAGTGTTTTAAATATTAATAATTAGTAATAATTAGTAATTAATTAATAATAAATAATTAATTAGGGTTAAAATTAATTTTAATTTTCTAAAAATTTTCTTTTACCTTTTAGTTTGTAAAAAAGTCATTTTCACCCCCTGGGTGTTTTCAGATTTCAGTTTTCATTTTTAATTTCGTACGTTTACGTTTTATTTAAACGTTACGTACGCGTTTTTAGGTTTGAATCGTTTCTGGTTTTTCTTAGCTTCCCGTCTTATTCACATAGCTTGTTTAAGCTATTTCATTGTAGATTCCTTAGTTCAAATCAATCTCAAACCCTTTTTCCATCCAGATTCACCCGATCACGAAACCGTTTCAATTACCATTCACACCTCGTCGGGACATAACGACCCGGGGAAACACTATATTCCGCGGAGCATTGACTCTAGGCTGTTTGACTTTGCTGACCATTATTTGGTCAATATAAGTTAGGTGGTTTGGCATCAATCAATTTTTGGCGCCGCTGCCGGGGAGGTTGTGTGCGTATCTAAACGGTTTTTCTGATTAGTGTCTTTGGAATTCGTTCCATTGTACATTTATCCATCCTTTGTTCATATTTTCCTATTTTCAAAGCAAAACCGTTCATGAAAACTTTTTAAATCAAGTTTTCAACGAACACAAAAAACCCAAAAAGATTTTCTTTATCCTTTGTACAAAATGTTTACCCAAAAACCCAAAAATACTCACCTTTACCCTCTTACGCCTTTGATTCTCATTTCCTCACCCTCTATACACATTTGATTCTGTCTATGTCTCATCCACACTTTCTGGTTTGCCAGTGGTGTGGTAGTTCTCATAATGGTGGTAATTGCCCCGGTTGTGGCATGGTAGAGTCAGGAAACGGGTTTGTCTATAACCAAGATCCCTATTCTTACCATGACACCACTGATTCATTCCACCAGCTACCACACCATCAGTCTCAACAGTTTTATTGTTGTGAGTACTGTGGTGGTTCGCACTACAGTTCTGATTGTCAATCAGGAAGCACGCTTGTCTATGAGCAGTTTCCTGATAACAATTATGACACAAGCACATACGACTCACAGCCACATCAGTTTTACTGTTGTGAGTATTGTGGAGGTCCACACACTAGCTCTGATTGTCAAACAGGGAATCCGTTTCCTTGTAACAATTACGACTATTCGTTTTCAGACCCACTTCCACAGTACCAAATAACCCAAGCAACTCCTCTTGTTACTGAGCAAGACATTTTACTAGAGGTTCTTGAGATATTGAAAGATCTTAAGGAGGAGTTGGCTACTTCATCGTTTCAAAGCTCTCGTGAGAAATCTATGGCAGAATTACTTGCTGAAGAACGAGAGGCCAGAAACGAAAAGAGCATGGAAGAATTACTTGCTGAGCAAAGAGCGGCTAAAACACGTGCCATATTTCGCAATGCTGCTCTTCTTGACGATGATGATGATGATGTTACCCTTGATTTTTCTCAATTCTGTACGGGGTCATCAAGTTCATCTGTTGTGATTCCTTCCTCGGAAAATCAGGGAGAAAAGACTATGTTAGAATTACTAGCAGAAGAACAAATGAAATTTATAAAACCCCTGTCTGCTAGTCCTTTTCAACTCCCTCGGTCTATTATCACACCCGAAGTTCACACTCACCCTCCGATCATGGGGGATGAGCATCTTAGCACTGTTCCTGATAAGGAATCGGACGAATTAATAAAGTCTAGTGTTGAGATCCTTGTCCCAATCCCAGGAGAGTCACAGGGAACTTTGGATGATATGTGTGATATTCCTTCCCCTATTGAGTGTCCTAAAGATCAATTTGAGACTTTCTCAGATTATAGCGATGATTGTATATCTTATGGAGACATCGAGTATGTTGAGGCATCAGTTCCACAAACTGATGCTGATCATCTTCTTGAGGAGTTCGCTGATGAACTTGCTCACATCGATCCACTTTCATTGGAAAGTAATGATGGTCTCCTCGATTTCCAAGCCGATCTGGGAGAAATTGAAAGTCTCCTATATCATGATCCGTCACTCACTTCTGATCCCAGCAGTCCAACAGAGAATAATATTCACTTTGTTCCCGAAACATTCAATACTACTCTCACCAATCCTCTATTTGAATTCAAATCTGAATTCACTTTGATTTCTGATAATCCACTCTTTGATATTCAGAATGAGGATTGTGATGAGTCCACAATGGAACATGAGTTCACAAATTCACATCTTGTGAATAATTCTCTTTATGAGGAGTTCTCCGGTGAACTCGCTCATCATGTCATGACTCCTCCGGAGTTTGATAGCCCGGGGGGAGATGCTCTCAATTATGAGAATTTGCAAATTCCCACCCACCCTCCCGGGTTATTTACGAGCTTACCCTTTGAAATCCAAACTCAGGCTATTGAGCCTCCTCTCGAGGAAGAAGATCAAATCATGCTTTTTATCATGATTTTCTTCCTTTTCTTCACCTATAAGGTGACTTCTTCCCTTCTTCACTCCTTCGGGAGTGAGGACACTATATTTGATCCCGGCATTTTCATGTATCATTATCTTGAGCCGGATACTTATCTCATCGGTGTGGAACTTTCACGTGCTTCAAATGTTTGTCCAAACATCTTGAATGAAAGTCCGATTGAGATTGTTTCTTCCACATCATGCTTCCCCAAGGACAAATGAATTCGGGGTCGAGTCAAGCTAGCGACTCGGTAAACAAAAACAGAGCATGCTTATAGGGTTTTCACCCTAAGTGTGGGGGCGTCCCCCATGCTATGATTACAGAAGTGAAAATACAAAATGGTGTTTTCCACGCTTAGCTTGTAATGTTGCCCTTTTACGTTCAAAATGTCGGCATAATAGCCGGGATTTTGAATATTGAGGACAATATTCATGCTAAGTGTTGGGGGGTATTCGCTATTCTAGCGAATTTTATCACATTTTACTATATAATACCCCCGTTTTTGCCAAAATTTCAAAAATTTTCAAAAAATTTTCACTGGTGCTTCAAAATTTTTGTGGTAATCAGTCTGCCTTGTCTAACCGACAAAAGGGATTGGCTAGTCCAGGAGCAAACGGCTCTTGGTAAAGACATATCAAATCCGTTGACGGCTGGCAATTTGCCCAAAATTGTATGGTTCCTCAACTCCCCGAAAACAAATGAGTTGGCTAGCCCGCAAGATTATGGCTTGTGGTAAAGGCCGTGGAAAATCCATAATTGGTAATCAGCTCACCAAGATGTTGACGTTGTCCATCAAGATGCTGGCTAGTCCAGGAGCAAACGGCTCTTGGTAAAGACTTAACAAATCCGTTGAAAGCTGGTGGTTTGCTCAAAATCACACGGTTATCAGGTGTGCCACAGTTCTTACACCTGGCTACTCCAGAAGTGATGGCTTTTGGTAAAGAGTTTTTCAAATCCATCAAGTTTTCAAAACAGTATTGCTAGGGACTAGCAATAGTTTAGTGTGGGGGATTGATGAGTGCTCAAACACTCATCATTTTTGGTCTAATATGAACTGCAAAACATACAAAAACACTCAGTAATGCATCAAAATACTGAAAATATTTCATAATTGTGTTTTATATGTTTTAGATGCAAAATGAGCAAAAACAAATGAAAAACGCACAAAGTTTGCAAAATTGGCAGTTTCAGTCCCCCAACTTTCATAAAATTACAAATCTAGTCCCTGGATATTCAAAATATAGAAAATTATCACCAAAGGTCATTTTGAAATCATAAGATGTCATATTTAGTCCTTTGGTGAAAAATTGGAAAGTTTTGGAAATTTACAGTTTAGTCCCTGGAGTTTCAGATTTTGGCAGAATTGATCCCTGGTGGGGTATTTTTGAGAGAAAAATCATTTTTGGTCCTTGTAAATTCAAATTGTTCAATATTGGTCCTTGGATAAAATATTTTCACAATTTGGCAATTTTAGTCCCCGAGGTTTGGAAATTTACAATTTCAGTCCTCGGGATTTCAAATTTTGGAAAATTGTAACTTGGGTCCTTATATTATTCACATGTGATGAAAATGATCCATATGGTGATACTTTGGGATAATTACACAAACAGCCCTTGAATTTTGGTTTATTACATAATTGGTCCTTGTGATTACATTTCATACAAACCAAACAAACCCAAAACAAAACCTGATCAAACAAACACCCAAATCCAGTCCATACCCTCAGCCCACTACCCAAGCCCACTTCCCATTTTAAAATAAAAACGCCAGTTACTGTTCACCCATCCCCAACCCCTCAAAACCCGCTTCCATGTTTTCTCCCCCTCCTCCAAAGTCCTCACCAACCACACCTTTTCATTTATATCTATCACCTACACCCTCACCATCCCCCCTCCTCATTTATTATTACACCAAACACCACCAACTGCCAAACTAGCTTTTTCCCGCCAAAATGATTTTAAGGGCCAAGATTGCTCCAAGCTATCCTACGGCTCAGATGATGGTGGGAAAGTCAAGGAATGCCTCAGGGACTATAAAAGGAAAAGAAAACAGAAGAATAGACTAGTAGTTAGTGTAGTTTAGTTTTAGTATAATTTAGTTTTTATGTTTTAAATTAATTTCCAAATTCTGTTGTAATTTTAGCTAAACTCAACTGTGTTCAAGTTGTTTTGTATAATTTTAATCTCATTTGAAGTTAATGTCATATCTTGTCATTTAAATTCCAAATTTGCATTTCTTTTAATTCCCAAAATTATTGTTAAATCATTAACAGTTGTTGATTAGTGTTTGTGTAAGCTCATCTAAGCTTAATCTTAAGCTTTTCAAAGTTTTTAAAGCCTTATAAACAAACTTGTTTCAAAATCTGAAAATAAAAGAAAAAATAATAATAATAAAGAAAAATAGTGCAAAAATAAAAAAGGGAGCAATAAGCTGAGGTCATAAGCTTGTAAAAGCTCAAACTTCCTCTGGATAAGCTCATTAAGCTGTCTTATAGCTTTGGTGAGCTTATCTCATCAGCTCAGAACCATTTCCACTTTCATTTTGCCCTTCAAGTAAGTTTATATTTTAGTTTTATACATTTTCCTTTATTCTAGTTGATGTACTGTAGCTTGTAGCTTATTTGTATTTAGTATTGCTTATTAAAGTTGTTTAGATGTTTAGGAATAGCTTTTATGTACTCTAGCTCAACATTACACATCACAACTCAAGTTGGTTTAAGTTAAAGAGGTGTTTGGCACAGGGGATTACCCTGTGCATTTAGGATGTCTAGTGGTTAAAACTTATGTAAACATGTCATATTAGGTTGTGTTAGTATAGCATAAGCTTTAAATCCTAGTTCTAACTGCCCAAAGTCAAAATCACAACCCTATACCCCTAACAGTCAACTGTTGGGTCAGTTGGGTTCAAAACCCACCCATTTTGATTAGGAAATTGTTTTTCAAGCTTAGTTCACTCTCTAAATACTTTATTACAACATAATCAATCAGAAGATTAAGACCAAAGTTCATATTAGTCAAAGTATTAGGTTTTCAGAAAAAGTCAAAGGTGCACAAACTCAGATTTTTGCAAAAGTTCAAACAATTATTGTGATTTTTGTGAGTTGATTTGGAATGTGAAACTTGTTTCCATTGATAGCATACCACCTCTCCTTCACCATTCCATCTTGGGTAGATTTTTGTGATTTTATCCCTGGGCCCCACATTGCCCAAAAGACACTTGCAGGGGGCATAACTCCCCTGCATCAGCAGCACCCCCACCACCACCACCACTTGGTGGTGGTTTTCTGATCACCCAGTGGGTCCCACAGCCCCCACCTTGCACCATTTAACCCTCCCCATGGTAGGCTTTCATTATTGACCATTGGGTTGACCTCAATAGCCCTGGGACCCACCTGAATTTAGCCACTAAATTTGTCCCATTTTCAGTTGTGAAACAAGTTCCAAGTGCTTATTTTATAGCTTATTTGCTTATTCAGTGAACTATTATTGCATTTTCTTGCTTAAACAAGTTCCCTCAACTTATTTGGATCAGTTTTACCCAGAGTGGGTCCCACTTGTGGTCATTTTAGCTTATTTTGCCATTTGGTCAAACAAAGTCAACTGTTGGACTTTTGGCTTTCATTTCAGCTTATTTTAAGTTTACAAAAATTTTGTTTTTACAAAAAGTGTTTGTTTTTAAGTATTTAATAGGTTTGTAAAAGAAAAATCAAGAAAAACAAATTTAAAATTAAGTGATAGTTTCTATTTAATGTAATTTAATTTTAATTTTCATTTTCAAATTTTTATTAAGTACTTAGCTTTTTTATATTTTTATTAAATTCCTCATATATTAAAGTAGCTATAATAATTTTTTCAGATTTTTATCTTTTCATTTAGTATTTATTAGAATTAACTTTAGTTTTATTAATTATTAATTAATATTAAGTTTAAAATAGCATAACTAGTTTTTATTAAGCAAAATCAAGTTTTTATATTTTTTATAGCTTTTATATGTTATAAAGTAATTTTATAAATTTTATTAGAATTTTTACTGTTCATTTAGTAATTTTCTTAATTTAAAATAGTTAATTAGATAATTTGTAATTAATTAGTAATTAATTAATAGAAAAATCACAAAAAGACAAAAACACTTATTTTTATTTTTAAAACTTATTTTTAGTTATTTTATAATTTTAGAAATTTTATTTTAATTTTTCTAGTATTTAATCAGTATTAAATTATATTTAAGTGTTTTAAATATTAATAATTAGTAATAATTAGTAATTAATTAATAATAAATAATTAATTAGGGTTAAAATTAATTTTAATTTTCTAAAAATTTTCTTTTACCTTTTAGTTTGTAAAAAAGTCATTTTCACCCCCTGGGTGTTTTCAAATTTCAGTTTTCATTTTTAATTTCGTACGTTTACGTTTTATTTAAACGTTACGTACGCGTTTTTAGGTTTGAATCGTTTCTGGTTTTTCTTAGCTTCCCGTCTTATTCACATAGCTTGTTTAAGCTATTTCATTGTAGATTCCTTAGTTCAAATCAATCTCAAACCCTTTTTCCATCCAGATTCACCCGATCACGAAACCGTTTCAATTACCATTCACACCTCGTCGGGACATAACGACCCGGGGAAACACTATATTCCGCGGAGCATTGACTCTAGGCTGTTTGACTTTGCTGACCATTATTTGGTCAATATAAGTTAGGTGGTTTGGCATCAATCAATTTTTGGCGCCGCTGCCGGGGAGGTTGTGTGCGTATCTAAACGGTTTTTCTGATTAGTGTCTTTGGAATTCGTTCCATTGTACATTTATCCATCCTTTGTTCATATTTTCCTATTTTCAAAGCAAAACCGTTCACGAAAACTTTTTAAATCAAGTTTTCAACGAACACAAAAAACCCAAAAAGATTTTCTTTATCCTTTGTACAAAATGTTTACCCAAAAACCCAAAAATACTCACCTTTACCCTCTTACGCCTTTGATTCTCATTTCCTCACCCTCTATACACATTTGATTCTGTCTATGTCTCATCCACACTTTCTGGTTTGCCAGTGGTGTGGTAGTTCTCATAATGGTGGTAATTGCCCCGGTTGTGGCATGGTAGAGTCAGGAAACGGGTCTGTCTATAACCAAGATCCCTATTCTTACCATGACACCACTGATTCATTCCACCAGCTACCACACCATCAGTCTCAGCAGTTTTATTGTTGTGAGTACTGTGGTGGTTCGCACTACAGTTCTGATTGTCAATCAGGAAGCACGCTTGTCTATGAGCAGTTTCCTGATAACAATTATGACACAAGCACATACGACTCACAGCCACATCAGTTTTACTGTTGTGAGTATTGTGGAGGTCCACACACTAGCTCTGATTGTCAAACAGGGAATCCGTTTCCTTGTAACAATTACGACTATTCGTTTTCAGACCCACTTCCACAGTACCAAATAACCCAAGCAACTCCTCTTGTTACTGAGCAAGACATTTTACTAGAGGTTCTTGAGATATTGAAAGATCTTAAGGAGGAGTTGGCTACTTCATCGTTTCAAAGCTCTCGTGAGAAATCTATGGCAGAATTACTTGCTGAAGAACGAGAGGCCAGAAACGAAAAGAGCATGGAAGAATTACTTGCTGAGCAAAGAGCGGCTAAAACACGTGCCATATTTCGCAATGCTGCTCTTCTTGACGATGATGATGATGATGTTACCCTTGATTTTTCTCAATTCTGTACGGGGTCATCAAGTTCATCTGTTGTGATTCCTTCCTCGGAAAATCAGGGAGAAAAGACTATGTTAGAATTACTAGCAGAAGAACAAATGAAATTTATAAAACCCCTGTCTGCTAGTCCTTTTCAACTCCCTCGGTCTATTATCACACCCGAAGTTCACACTCACCCTCCGATCATGGGGGATGAGCATCTTAGCACTGTTCCTGATAAGGAATCGGACGAATTAATAAAGTCTAGTGTTGAGATCCTTGTCCCAATCCCAGGAGAGTCACAGGGAACTTTGGATGATATGTGTTATATTCCTTCCCCTATTGAGTGTCCTAAAGATCAATTTGAGACTTTCTCAGATTATAGCGATGATTGTATATCTTATGGAGACATCGAGTATGTTGAGGCATCAGTTCCACAAACTGATGCTGATCATCTTCTTGAGGAGTTCGCTGATGAACTTGCTCACATCGATCCACTTTCATTGGAAAGTAATGATGGTCTCCTCGATTTCCAAGCCGATCTGGGAGAAATTGAAAGTCTCCTATATCATGATCCGTCACTCACTTCTGATCCCAGCAGTCCAACAGAGAATAATATTTACTTTGTTCCCGAAACATTCAATACTACTCTCACCAATCCTCTATTTGAATTCAAATCTGAATTCACTTTGATTTCTGATAATCCACTCTTTGATATTCAGAATGAGGATTGTGATGAGTCCACAATGGAACATGAGTTCACAAATTCACATCTTGTGAATAATTCTCTTCATGAGGAGTTCTCCGGTGAACTCGCTCATCATGTCATGACTCCTCCGGAGTTTGATAGCCCGGGGGGAGATGCTCTCAATTATGAGAATTTGCAAATTCCCACCCACCCTCCCGGGTTATTTACGAGCTTACCCTTTGAAATCCAAACTCAGGCTATTGAGCCTCCTCTCGAGGAAGAAGATCAAATCATGCTTTTTATCATGATTTTCTTCCTTTTCTTCACCTATAAGGTGACTTCTTCCCTTCTTCACTCCTTCGGGAGTGAGGACACTATATTTGATCCCGGCATTTTCATGTATCATTATCTTGAGCCGGATACTTATCTCATCGGTGTGGAACTTTCACGTGCTTCAAATGTTTGTCCAAACATCTTGAATGAAAGTCCGATTGAGATTGTTTCTTCCACATCATGCTTCCCCAAGGACAAATGAATTCGGGGTCGAGTCAAGCTAGCGACTCGGTAAACAAAAACAGAGCATGCTTATAGGGTTTTCACCCTAAGTGTGGGGGAGTCCCCCATGCTATGATTACAGAAGTGAAAATACAAAATGGTGTTTTCCACGCTTAGCTTGTAATGTTGCCCTTTTAAGTTTAAAATGTCGGCATAATAGCCGGGATTTTGAATATTGAGGACAATATTCATGCTAAGTGTGGGGGGGGGGGGGGGGGGGGGGTATTCGCTATTCTAGCGAATTTTATCACATTTTACTATATAATACCCCCGTTTTTGCCAAAATTTCAAAAATTTTCAAAAAATTTTCACTGGTGCTTCAAAATTTTTGTGGTAATCAGTCCGCCTTGTCTAACCGACAAAAGGGATTGGCTAGTCCAGGAGCAAACGGCTCTTGGTAAAGACATATCAAATCCGTTGACGGCTGGCAATTTGCCCAAAATTGTATGGTTCCTCAACTCCCCGAAAACAAATGAGTTGGCTAGCCCGCAAGATTATGGCTTGTGGTAAAGGCCGTGGAAAATCCATAATTGGTAATCAGCTCACCAAGATGTTGACGTTGTCCATCAAGATGCTGGCTAGTCCAGGAGCAAACGGCTCTTGGTAAAGACTTAACAAATCCGTTGAAAGCTGGTGGTTTGCTCAAAATCACACGGTTATCAGGTGTGCCACAGTTCTTACACCTGGCTACTCCAGAAGTGATGGCTTTTGGTAAAGAGTTTTTCAAATCCATCAAGTTTTCAAAACAGTATTGCTAGGGACTAGCAATAGTTTAGTGTGGGGGATTGATGAGTGCTCAAACACTCATCATTTTTGGTCTAATATGAACTGCAAAACATAAAAAAACACTCAGTAATGCATCAAAATACTGAAAATATTTCATAATTGTGTTTTATATGTTTTAGATGCAAAATGAGCAAAAACAAATGAAAAACGCACAAAGTTTGCAAAATTGGCAGTTTCAGTCCCCCAACTTTCATAAAATTACAAATCTAGTCCCTGGATATTCAAAATATAGAAAATTATCACCAAAGGTCATTTTGAAATCATAAGATGTCATATTTAGTCCTTTGGTGAAAAATTGGAAAGTTTTGGAAATTTACAGTTTAGTCCCTGGAGTTTCAGATTTTGGCAGAATTGATCCCTGGTGGGGTATTTTTGAGAGAAAAATCATTTTTGGTCCTTGTAAATTCAAATTGTTCAATATTGGTCCTTGGATAAAATATTTTCACAATTTGGCAATTTTAGTCCCCGAGGTTTGGAAATTTACAATTTCAGTCCTCGGGATTTCAAATTTTGGAAAATTGTAACTTGGGTCCTTATATTATTCACATGTGATGAAAATGATCCATATGGTGATACTTTGGGATAATTACACAAACAGCCCTTGAATTTTGGTTTATTACATAATTGGTCCTTGTGATTACATTTCATACAAACCAAACAAACCCAAAACAAAACCTGATCAAACAAACACCCAAATCCAGTCCATACCCTCAGCCCACTACCCAAGCCCACTTCCCATTTTAAAATAAAAACGCCAGTTACTGTTCACCCATCCCCAACCCCTCAAAACCCGCTTCCATGTTTTCTCCTCCCTCCTCCAAAGTCCTCACCAACCACACCTTTTCATTTATATCTATCACCTACACCCTCACCATCCCCCCTCCTCATTTATTATTACACCAAACACCACCAACTGCCAAACTAGCTTTTTCCCGCCAAAAGGATTTTAAGGGCCAAGATTGCTCCAAGCTATCCTACGGCTCAGATGATGGTGGGAAAGTCAAGGAATGCCTCAGGGACTATAAAAGGAAAAGAAAACAGAAGAATAGACTAGTAGTTAGTGTAGTTTAGTTTTAGTATAATTTAGTTTTTATGTTTTAAATTAATTTCCAAATTCTGTTGTAATTTTAGCTAAACTCAACTGTGTTCAAGTTGTTTTGTATAATTTTAATCTCATTTGAAGTTAATGTCATATCTTGTCATTTAAATTCCAAATTTGCATTTCTTTTAATTCCCAAAATTATTGTTAAATCATTAACAGTTGTTGATTAGTGTTTGTGTAAGCTCATCTAAGATTAATCTTAAGCTTTTCAAAGTTTTTAAAGCCTTATAAACAAACTTGTTTCAAAATCTGAAAATAAAAGAAAAAATAATAATAATAAAGAAAAATAGTGCAAAAATAAAAAAGGGAGCAATAAGCTGAGGTCATAAGCTTGTAAAAGCTCAAACTTCCTCTGGATAAGCTCATTAAGCTGTCTTATAGCTTTGGTGAGCTTATCTCATCAGCTCAGAACCATTTCCACTTTCATTTTGCCCTTCAAGTAAGTTTATATTTTAGTTTTATACATTTTCCTTTATTCTAGTTGATGTACTGTAGCTTGTAGCTTATTTGTATTTAGTATTGCTTATTAAATTTGTTTAGATGTTTAGGAATAGCTTTTATGTACTCTAGCTCAACATTACACATCACAACTCAAGTTGGTTTAAGTTAAAGGGGTGTTTGGCACAGGGGATTACCCTGTGCATTTAGGATGTCTAGTGGTTAAAACTTATGTAAACATGTCATATTAGGTTGTGTTAGTATAGCATAAGCTTTAAATCCTAGTTCTAACTGCCCAACGTCAAAATCACAACCCTATACCCCTAACAGTCAATTGTTGGGTCAGTTGGGTTCAAAACCCACCCATTTTGATTAGGAAATTGTTTTTCAAGCTTAGTTCACTCTCTAAATACCTTATTACAACATAATCAATCAGAAGATTAAGACCAAAGTTCATATTAGTCAAAGTATTAGGTTTTCAGAAAAAGTCAAAAGTGCACAAACTCAGATTTTTGCAAAAGTTCAAACAATTATTGTGATTTTTGTGAGTTGATTTGGAATGTGAAACTTGTTTCCATTGATAGCATACCACCTCTCCTTCACCATTCCATCTTGGGTAGATTTTTGTGATTTTATCCCTGGGCCCCACATTGCCCAAAAGACACTTGCAGGGGGCATAACTCCCCTGCATCAGTAGCACCCCCACCACCACCACCACTTGGTGGTGGTTTTCTGATCACCCAGTGGGTCCCACAGCCCCCACCTTGCACCATTCAACCCTCCCCATGGTAGGCTTTCATTATTGACCATTGGGTTGACCTCAATAGCCCTGGGACCCACCTGAATTTAGCCACTAAATTTGTCCCATTTTCAGTTGTGAAACAAGTTCCAAGTGCTTATTTTATAGCTTATTTGCTTATTCAGTGAACCATTATTGCATTTTCTTGCTTAAACAAGTTCCCTCAACTTATTTGGATCAGTTTTACCCAGAGTGGGTCCCACTTGTGGTCATTTTAGCTTATTTTGCCATTTGGTCAAACAAAGTCAACTGTTGGACTTTTGGCTTTCATTTCAGCTTATTTTAAGTTTACAAAAATTTTGTTTTTACAAAAAGTGTTTGTTTTTAAGTATTTAATAGGTTTGTAAAAGAAAAATCAAGAAAAACAAATTTAAAATTAAGTGATAGTTTCTATTTAATGTAATTTAATTTTAATTTTCATTTTTAAATTTTTATTAAGTACTTAGCTTTTTATATTTTTATTAAATTCCTCATATATTAAAGTAGCTATAATAATTTTTTCAGATTTTTATCTTTTCATTTAGTATTGATTAGAATTAACTTTAGTTTTATTAATTATTAATTAATATTAAGTTTAAAATAGCATAACTAGTTTTTATTAAGCAAAATCAAGTTTTTATATTTTTTATAGATTTTATATGTTATAAAGTAATTTTATAAATTTTATTAGAATTTTTACTATTCATTTAGTAATTTTCTTAATTTAAAATAGTTAATTAGATAATTTGTAATTAATTAGTAATTAATTAATAGAAAAATCACAAAAAGACAAAAACACTTATTTTTATTTTTAAAACTTATTTTTAGTTATTTTATAATTTTAGAAATTTTATTTTAATTTTTCTAGTATTTAATCAGTATTAAATTATATTTAAGTGTTTTAAATATTAATAATTAGTAATAATTAGTAATTAATTAATAATAAATAATTAATTAGGGTTAAAATTAATTTTAATTTTCTAAAAATTTTCTTTTACCTTTTAGTTTGTAAAAAAGTCATTTTCACCCCCTGGGTGTTTTCAGATTTCAGTTTTCACTTTTAATTTCGTACGTTTACGTTTTATTTAAACGTTACGTACGCGTTTTTAGGTTTGAATCGTTTCTGGTTTTTCTTAGCTTCCCGTCTTATTCACATAGCTTGTTTAAGCTATTTCATTGTAGATTCCTTAGTTCAAATCAATCTCAAACCCTTTTTCCATCCAGATTCACCCGATCACGAAACCGTTTCAATTACCATTCACACCTCGTCGGGACATAACGACCCGGGGAAACACTATATTCCGCGGAGCATTGACTCTAGGCTGTTTGACTTTGCTGACCATTATTTGGTCAATATAAGTTAGGTGGTTTGGCATCAATCAGCAGGCCGTCATGATTTTAACTCTTGACGCTCTTGTTGTGACGCCTTCAGGTTTCTTATGGGTCGTCATGGATTTTACTCTTGACGCCGTCAGGATTTCTTTCTTGACGCCGTCATACACTGTTTCCAGCATGGAAAATTAAGTCTTTGACGTTTTCTTTACTTTTATGCTCCAAAAACATCCGAATTGCTTCCTTTTCTAGATTTCACTCCCAAAGTACCTAAAATCACAAAAGGAATGATTTAGGGCAATATTTGATCAAATAAATTCAATTTCGGGCTTAAATGACCCCCTAAAAGTGGTTCATTTTTCGCCTCATCACTGCAGGTAAACAGTTAGCGATAAACAACAGGTACTTACAGGTAAGGAATTAGAGATTGTCAACAACATAGTGTGAAGACTCCTTCTAACCCTTACCAAGGCCGTTCCCATTTCGGATACTCCCGAGGGAGCTTACGAGACCTACTAAGTAGCTCAACGAATGGGTGAGTCGCTGGGGATCACTCCACGACTGTAGACCATTTTGGAACCACCGCGAACACTAAGTGTAACCCACAAGGAGTTACCGAAGTGACATGCTGTCAAGGCTATTTGATGTTGACCTTGGCAGGAGTTTCCGTTCAATCATTGAGAAATACATAAGTAAATCCTCTCATAAATGTTCTCGGCAGATTGCTAGGATCTGCGAAGGACTCGATAATTTACAGCTGGTGTCCATTGATGTAGAACACTAGTTGTAGAAATACTAAGTGTTCCTAGAAGATCTTTGGTGTATCTCATGGCTCTAGACTCGATAAGTGCACACTTAGGTTTCTTATGCGGAGACTAGGGAGGGGTCTCCTGCTTCAATATCAACCATCTCTAATAGACAATTTGATAGATTACACCGGTTCCCCGTGAGAATGAAACAAGCTCTTTTAAGAGAACTTGAGTGGATTAGAAGGTTAAGTGCAGTGCGTCACTGGGTCCATGACGTCTTTATCTTCATTACCGGTGTCGCCTTAGCAACAACCAGTAGCATATGAATTGAACCCGGTGTCTACCCTAAGGTTGAACATATGGAGGGCTATTTCTTTTCACTATTTTCTTTACTTTTCTTTTTAATTCTTCAACCCCTTCTTTCTCCTTTCATTCTTTTCTCCTTTTTTCATATCATACCTAAGGACTTCTAATTCTAACTATTGGTGATGTCCTTGGGTAGATCCCTCCGGCTCTGGCGGATCATAGGACGGTTTTCCCTAACCTTAGTCACCTTATAACTCCATGACTATCCTATAATTGCCATTGAAACCATTTATAGAAAATCTCTCAAAGTGTTTGTGATTATCAAACATTTTGTCTAACACTTTGAGAGTTTAGTGTTTATCATTTGAAGGGCTCCCCCTTCACATGTGCTCATGAGTATTTAATAAATTTGCACATACGGGAGGAGCAGGCACTTTTTTTTTGAATTGATCCACTTTCAGTGAACAAGACCGATTTGAGACACGCTTACATCACTAGTTAGGCTAGCTTGAAGTTATTACCCAGCCTGGTCAAGTCCACAGAAAGTTTCTCGAAATGGTACATTTCTACTAAGACAAATCCTTTTCGAGACACGCTTACATGGCTAGTTAAAGAGTTCCATTGTCAACTTTTAGGTGACAACTAGCTCTAGTAACTAACTTGATGTTATTACCCGTCGAGGATAAGACTTTTTGATTATTAACTTTTATGTTTCGTCAATTCCTGGGTCAATTTTGAGTCTAGCTCGCATGAGATTCAACTTTAAGCAACTTTGAACATTCATATTTTAATCACTTTCACTCTTCTCCCCCTCAAAAATAGCTGTTGTTTTTGTTAAACTTTTGATTAAAATATGCTTTTGGAGTCTTATGGGGAGATATCAACAAGAACTTTTGATTTCAAGAAAAGATGAGTTATGAAGTGCTCCCCCTCAACAAGTGAGTACTTATTGAGGTGAAATACTTATCTTTTGAGCAGAATTATGAAAATCGGAAAATGTTTGATTAATTCTACTCAAAAGTAAGAAGCCTTCGTTCCTTATATTAGGATTGAGGCACTGAAGCGTACCTCAGGGTCCTTTAATTTCAAAGAACAGGCTGTACACTGTTATATGTGCACAAGCAATTAAGCATGATTTTGACGGAACATTTTGTTTTCGAAATACTCCCCCTCAAAACTCGCATATATTTTGAGGATTTTAAACTTTTTAAAGTTTGAGGGAAGGAGTCTTCTTGAAGCAAAATTCTGAAAGATTTAGAAATTTCAGTTTGAAAATTTTTTGAATAAATTTTGCTTCAAGGAAACTAAAACATTATACACTGAAATACTTCCCCTCAAAACTAGCATATGTTTTGACAGTTTTTAAACTTTGGAGCGAATTGGGGAGTAAAGATTAGAAATATCTTGAGCAAAATTTTGAAAAGTTTTGAAAAACTTTTAGAAAAATTTTGAATAAATTTTGCTCAAGATTAAGAAGTTTTGGATAAGCTTTGCATGAGAACTTCTTCTTGTTTTTAAGGATAAGTGCACGTTTGGTTTTAAAGAATGGTTTAGCAAGGCACTTTCCTTTCTTTGAAACCCGAGTTGTACACTGAAATATGTGCACAAGTCGTAATGTTTAAGCCCGGGTTGTAAGCTGAAATACTTACAAGCCATTAGGAAATGATAGATTAGACAACAACCTTGGGAACCCATTTAAGCACGGTGCCAACGGGTTTACCAAATTTTGAAAACTATTTGTAAGTTATGTCAATCTGATTTAAAGATGTTGAATTCCAACGAGGACTGAAAACCGGTGTTTTATTTTGAAATAACACTCGTGGAATCAATAGAGATTTGAAACTCTTTTTCCGTTGAAAATTGTTTGAGAAACCCGGTGTTTCTCTTGGAGTTTTAAAATCCGAAGAAGAAGATTTCCTTCTAGAGTTGAACCTCATGGGGGGTTCTCTTTGAAGATTTGTTTTGGTGATAAATGGAAATATTCCGGTATTTGGAATGTTCAGAGCAGAGTCGTTCTTATGTTACAGCGAAAGCAATTCTGATATTTAATATTTGAAAGGTTTTGAACGATTTTGCTTTGGTTTCCACACTTGCTTTACCGGTGAAAAACGAGAGTGTGGAGTTTGATAAACATGATTCTTTTCTTTTGAAGCATTTGGGGGTTTTGAAAAACCTTGTTTTGGTCTCCACGCTTGCTTTACCGATGTAAAACGAGAGTGTGGAGTTTGAAGAACTTGTTTCATTTTACTTGAAGTATTTGGATTAGAAAACCTTTTAGAAGTAAATGTTTCAGAAAAACTTGGTCTCTTTGAAAACTTCCTTCCTTTTAGCAAGGAATAGGTTGTAAACTGAGAAACCCTTTTCGAAAATGGTTTTGAAGATTCACCCGTGTAAACCTTCTTCGAAACACTCACTTCTGGTGTTGAAACATTTGAAATTGGAGCTTTTCTCTTTGATCGGTTAAGAGTATAAAACTTCACTTTTAAAGCATTGTATGAAGTTCTCAAATTATTTTATTCTTTTTGAAGAGAAAGATGATCTTGGGATGCCAATTTTGATTCTAAAGAAGCAATATGTTTCAAAAGTTGATCCTTTTCGGCTTTAGAATCATCCGTTTTACGAGCTAATTTCCGTTTGAACTCAACATTTTCTTTTTCAAGTCTTTCAAAATAATTTTCAAATTTGGTTACTTTGTTGAAAAAGTCGGTTTTGGAATCCTCAAAATCGTTTGTTTGTTGAGCTAAAAGCGTTTCAAGCTTAACCACTTTTGTTTGAAGCACATGATTTTCATTTTCAAAAAGATACATTTTCTCCCCTGTTTCCTTTTCAAAATCTGGAGTATTAGAATCGAACAGGGGTTTTGGGAAGGAAACTCTTGTGATTTGAAAATCAACATTTTTCTTTTTCATTGATTCAATCTTTTGCAAAGCATTTTCAAAATTTTTATCAGCGAATTCGTACAATTGAGACTTCAAATCTTCAGTAGTTTGAGTTTTGTGTCTGAACTCGTGAAGTTTGATTGAATCAAACAGGTTTTTGTAAATCTGTTTCAAATGCTCAATCTCTTTTTCGTATTTTGAAATTTGACATTTCATTGACACGTTTTCATCTTCAACATGTTCAAGCTTTGACATCCAGGGGTTTTCAAAAGACTGCTTTTCAAGTTTGTGTTATAAAGCTAGCTCAAAGTTAATGCTTTGTGCTTGACATCTTTGAAAATTTTGTTCAAGAGAAAATATTTGACGTTTAAGTTTCTCTTGGATGTCGCTTGACTCTTTAAAAATCTTCTCATTTTCGTGTCTCAACATCCCATTTTCCACTCTTAAGTTTTCAAACTCAACAATCAATGATTTATCACAAGCATTTTTTTCAAAAACTTTCAATTTAGCTTCTAAATCAACAATGTCGTTAAGATACGAATCTTCCCTTTTCCTTTTGCTCACTTTATGTTCATAAAATTTCTTTTTGCAAGTTGACAACTCTTTTTGTGTTTTTGAAAGCTCTTTTTGAAGTTGTTCAACTTGTTGTTTGAGTTCACATTGTTCATTTTCTAGTTTTGAAACCAATTTTCCGTTCGACTCAATTAATTCACGCATTTTGTGCTGAAGATCATGTTCTTTATTGTAATATTCTTGAAACGTCACTTCAAAACTTTTTCACGTTTGAATTTGTTTTCAAGATTTGAAAGTTGTATTTTATAGCACTCAATGTCCCTTGTTAATGACACATTTTTTTCTTTTAGTTCACAATTGAGCTTGTTACATTGAGCAACCTCGTTTTGCATATTCTTAATTATCAAAGCAGTTGAAGCACATTCTTGATCATGATTCACATTGTTATGCACTACCGTACCTCCATTAGGATCCATATGTGGAGTCTCAGGAGTAATATTTCTATCATCCTGATTCACCACATATGTGTCGTTAATGTACTCAGGTTGTACATGACTTTGTGTCTCATAAGCAAACACATTATCAAATATATTGACATCATCAGTAGGTTGATGCACCTTAACCAATATGTCTGAACAATGTGAAGGTCCGACATCAGTAGCAGCAATCTTCAAATCATCCTTAGGGTTGAGTTTCCCGTTAGCATCCGAATCATTCCCTGGAGTGTTTTTTCCATTTTGCTGTTCTGATAATGCATTATGACCCGTAAAAACCAAATCATCATCTGATGTCCCTTCCTTATTGACCATTCCTGCTTTTATCTGCATCTCCATTGCAATAATTTCCCGTTCTTTTTCTTTTAACTCTCTTTCTTGCAATCTCTATCCTTTTCCAGCATCTCTCTTAGATGAAGTGATCTTGCATTAAGCACCATTTCCAGTACGTTCATATGTGTAAGCAACTGATATCTAAAAAATTCAACTTCCATGCTAGTAATGCATTCTTTCCATATTCTGCATGCAGTTGCATAATTCCGAGAATTCTTAAACGCACTAAAATCCATGGTCATGAACCCTTTTAACTGTGTCTTCAGCTCTCTAAAACCTACCATGCAATCACTTCCCTGTTCAATTTGCATTTCAAGTTGAACTATGTTGTCTCGGAGTTTCCATTTGAAGGTTACAAAGTCCATTTCAGATCCGAAGAATGTCTCAAACGTTCTAAGAAATGCTGAACCCTATAATGGTTGACTTGCTTTTGAGAGAGCCACACATTGAAGTTTAACCTCTTCAAAATGTGATAAACAATTTTCCTTAGAATGGATGGCTTTTTTCTCAACTTTAGACATCTTTCTCTCTTGTGAACTTGATTGATACATTAGCGACCTTGATTCATACGTTTTCTCTCCCCCGTGATTGTTGCGATGTAATTGGAATAATCAACCTAAAAATGTATGGTTGGTATATGACACATAAGGTCGAAATAGTGATTTCTGATTTTCCCTCCAAAATATAATTTGAAAAATTTCTCTCACAAAATTTGAAAATCACTATGAAATGTAATTTTAAGGTTGCAAGAAAAATTTGAGTTTCAAAAATTTTGCCGCCAAATTTTATCGAAAAAATTTGAATTTTGGCCTAAAAATTTGAATTTTGGGCCAAAATTTTCACCGTTAAACCAAATTTTGAATTTCACGTAAAAATTGAACGTTTAGTCTCCTGTAAAAATAAAATTTTACTCAAATTTTCCCGCCAAAGGATAAGCAAAGGTTGTTTGTTCTAGGTTTACTGATTACCTTACTCGATGAAATAGTCAAAAAAAATTTCTTACTCGGTACTATGCTTACTCGGTAATAAGTTGCTGCTGATAGGATACTCGATAACTCGATAAGGAATCTGGTTAGTCGATAAAAATGCTTACTCGATAAACAGAAACCAACCGAGTATAGTTTGGCCTAGATATAGAACTTTGCAAGACCTTACTCGATAAATAATAAGGTGATATAGCTTACTCGCTAATCTTGAATAACTCGCCAAACGTTACTCGATAACTGAAATCTTACTCGGTAAGAATACGTACTAACTCGGTAAATAATTCAGCTTACTCGATAAGCCTAAAAATACGCAACTCCTTACTCGATAAATACCACTGCTTACTCGATAACCACTTCACTAACTCGATAAAAAATAACCATACTCGATAGAAGCAGTCCCTTACTCGATACCTCCTAGAAAAGCGCTAACCCTTACTCGATATGTCCCTTTCTAACTCGATAAATGGACGTATGAACAGTACCCAGATTCGTGAAAACCGCCTCTAAACCTAGTTTTTCGACCAAATCTAACCTAAAACAACCTATATTATCCCTTGGCTCTGATACCAATTGTTGGGTCTGTAGAACCGTAGAGGGGGGTGAATACGGTTTCTTCGGCTTTTTAGATGTTTAAAAACTTTAAGCTAAAGAGAACACCAAGTGGTTGTATAATAAATCAACAACCACTATCACAACCAAAGTATATAAAGCAAGTAAAAGACACCACGATATATACTGGTTCGGGATGGGGGATTTATACCATCCGTACGTCCAGTTGCGAATCCGCGACTCCGATACTATTCACTAGTATAATCCTTTCGGTGGACTACAAACTGTTACAATTCACTCCACCAATATTCACCAATATCGATGCTCACAAAGAAGGAGTTACTCCCTAACGGTATTCCGCCCTCGGAAACCACCCAAAAGAATCTCGCGATTCGACTTCACCTAAGGATCACAAAGATCTCTACCAAGACTTCCACCCGGAAGTATCAAACCCCAACTAGATCCCCAATGATCTAGGCTTGGTCACCAAGACACAAGACTTCCCTTATAAACAATTGAATGAATGAATGTTTGTTTTATCAACCAAGTCCTAACCTAACCTAGAGACTCGATTGTAAAAGAAAGGGTATAAGAAAGAAGACCCTCGACACAATCACAAGAGTGGATTAGGTTCTTGTGATTCTTCCCTTGCAAAGATATGTGTTCTTCCAAAGATGTTAATGTGAAAATCAAGAACACAAGATTGGAGATTGAGATAGAGATAGAAATTTGAGAGTGTTTAGAGAGAAAGAATCTAGAGAGAAAGAATAATGGCAAGGGGTGAGGAATACAAGAGGCAAAGGTGGTATTTATAGGCCAAGAACCCAAACTTAGGAAATTTTACCAAGGCCAGCGTGTCACCCGCGCGTTAACGCGCGGGCAGCGCGCCAGGCGTCTGTAAGATTTTCCCAAGTGTTGGGTATTTGGATCTTACAAATACCTATCCTTGCTAAACCCCCAATTGTACTTCACACTAAACTTTAACATTAATCATTCTAAGGTATACCAACTCAAATAGCCAATTTGGAAAATGTTTTGTGAAGTGTTTAAAGAGAAACCAAATTACTAAGGGTATAAAGTGTAGATGGGGTAATTTGGAAGGGGTAGAAGTGTATCTCCTCTCATGGCATAGAAAAGAGAGAAAGAATATGCCAAGGAATATTCCAATGCTTGGGGGGAAGAATGTGATAGAGGGTTGAGATGAAATGGTTTGAATTGGATGGCTAGGATCAAAGGGAGCCTCCCTTGGTTTTCAAACAATTTGGCATGTAGTGAATGTGGATGGATGAGATGATCTCATTTGAAATGGATGGCTAGGATCAAACATGCCTAGGTTAGGGTTGAAAAGGATATTCCAAAGAAATATGTGTTGCTTGGGGGGAAAGGAGAAATGGAGGGTTGAGATGGTTTCATTTGAAATAGATGGTGGAGATCAAAGAGAGCCTCCTTTGCTTGGGGAAGAAGTGTGGATCAATGGTTGACATGGTTTTGGTTTGAATTGGATGGTGAGGATCAAAACCATGTGGTGGTATAGGAAAAGGGATTGGATAGATGGTTGAGATGTGTTTGATTTGAATTCAATGGCTAGGATGAGAGGAGCCTTATTAGGGTTTCAAACAATTCCCCATGTGTTAGAAATGAAGGGATGAGATGTGTTGTAAGGGAATGGATGGTTTAGATGTAGTGTGTAAGGGAATATGTAAGGGTGTAAGAGATTGTGTAAGAGAATATTTAATTTGGATATGATTGGTTTTTGTCTTTTGTATAAGTGGGATTAAGAGAAGATTAAGACATAATCTAATTTTCATTAAGAAGAAAAGGTTTACACAATTAAGATTATAAGTTGAGAAAATCATAGGTTACTTATAAGTTCAAGTAATACAACGTCGAGAATCCATAGTTTCATATCTCGTGACTTTCCACGACTCGACGTTCTCAACTAATACCTTGGTTCAAACAAGTTAACTGCTTTGACTTGATGTAAAGCATAACCTAAGTGGGAAAGGATGCGTTTACGCAAAGTGACCTTTGACTTAGTTTGACCAATAAGGGAGTAAACCCGTTACGTAATTAAAGAAGACGTAAGCACGGGATATGAGCATATGGATGCTTCAACACGATGTCACGTGAAATATATAAGCTCTCTAAGTTTAGAAAAGCCTTGGCTAGAGGCGATAGTTAGAAAACATGAGTTGGCGTTTTCCCGTAAATGGGTGTTCTAAAAGTGGGATCTCTCAAGTCTCAAAACTCGTTTCGAGTGTTCTCAATTAAGCACATAACATATTCATACCTGTATTGAAATATCCATATTTGTCGGGTAAGGGTAAAGCCGACTTTCAAAATTCGCCCGGAACCATACAGACTCATGGCGTGTCACCCGCGCGCTGACGCGCGGGCAGCGCGTCAGGAGCAGACATTGGCTCCGGCGATTTTGAGCTAACGTTTGTTATTTTATGTGTTTCGATGGTTTGTTTGTCATCATTAAAATATAAAAGAGATCTTGATCATGTTGCCTCAACAGGGTCCTAAGTTTTACATCATTCCACACATGTTTAAGATCTAGAGAGAGAGAGAGAGAGAGAGAGAGAGAGAGAGAGAGAGAGAGAGAGAGAGAGAGAGAGAGAGAGAGAGAGAGAGAGAGAGAGAGAGAACTAAGGAGGAAAATAAGAGAAAGTTTCTTATTCCATATGAACCAACACCCTCCTTGGAGGGTTACATGACTATTTATACTACTAGTCTAGGGCTTCACATGACTTTCTACTTGTTACATAACTAGCCCTCAGACTTTAACAAAACATGTAAGCTTTAATAAACTAACATAAAACATATTACTTAATAAAACTTAACATAAATAATAAACTAATGCAACCTATTACAAGACTCATTGACTCGATAATGATCGTCATTTCAAGCGTTCCCAACATTGACTATGGTTGTTATTCCCAGGTATGAACTAGACGAAGGGCAATACGTGTCTGGCATACTAACCGGGTGAGCTTCGCATTCTCCTATCCTTTTAAAAGGTTATCAGAATTTATGAAAGGTGATCAGAATTTAGTAACGTTTGTGATTGTCCGTACATGTTGCTGGACCTTATTGGCATGTCTTGATAGGAAGAAAAGGTTCGATAACAGTCTACTTTCCCCACCTGGAAACTGATGTGGTGTGTCCAACTACTCATGTATGTACTGAAAGACCGAACAGAGATCGGTTGACAGTCTGTTTGGATTTAGGTGCTGCACCAGTTCACACGCTGTTTGGGTGAGTAATAGAGATCAGCCGTTTAAGATGTCCGATGGGTTTGAAACTACCTTGAGAACTGACCAGGGTGCGAAAATGTTGCTTTCTGTGATTAACGATTTCGGCCAACTGATACAATCTAAGGCATTGTTCATCTAACCTAATTTTAAATGGGACTGAAATGGGTGCGGTTGAGGCCTTCAATTGGTGGGTTTTAGATGTTGAAACGGGAGCTGAGATAGGTGCGTTTGGGCGCTGAAATGAGGCCTAATACGTGTCCGTTTACGGGCTAAAATGGTGGGTTTTGACTCTGAAATGGGTCACTTAGGGGTCAAATGGGTGTGTGTTTGGGGGCTGAAATCTGGGTCTTTAAGTGCTAAAACAAGGGCTGATACACAACGCTTGGTGTCTGATGTCAACAAGCAGGCAGATGCTGTGAAGGAGTAGGTATACTGTATGCCTTTTGTTAAGTCAGTTGTTACAAATATGAATACTTAGCTTATTGTAATTATACTCAACTACCAACCCGTGTCAAACAATACTATGATGAGTTTGACAAAGTGACATAATTGGTTCTTTTTAATCATCATGATATTGTTGAATTATAAACATTTTCTATTAGAATCAAACAGGACTGTTGGTGTATACATTGGTATTCATTTATATCATATATAGCATTGTTGGTGATGATTTTAGTTTTTGTCATATAGAGTTTACAAGCAGTAGTAAATAAAACTGCTTTGTAACACGGACTTTCCTTAACAGCTTATGATATGAAGATACTGTGCAATGCCATCATATACAAACTCCCCGCGGCAATGCGCGGGTGAACATCCTCGTTAATTATTAAAGGGCACTTTGGTAATATCATCCGAACACTCCCCAATAACAAATTGGCTGTTAACCAATTCCTTTCATTCCACTTCCCTTAAATTAACCACTACCACCAATAGATCCGGCGGCGACAATAATAGATCCGGTGGCTAGATTTAAAGCACTAAAATGATTTTTAAGATTTTTATCAAGAAACTGGGGGTTTAAGTTTTAGTGAGTATTTTTAACAATTGATTGAGGGGATTTGTTCGGAAGCCCCTACTAATCACTCGACCATGTTCAATCTCATCATAACAATAACCTAAAAGTGTTAATCGAATGAGTAAGGTTTGGTATAAGAGGTGGTTTGTGAATGTGAATTTGAGGGTGTTTAATGTTGTGTAACGATGGAGGGTGAGGAGGCGGGTTATAAGGTTGATTTATTCGGGGTCGGGGTTGAATTGGATTGGTGTAATGAGTGATGTTGATGATGATGGAAGTGAGAATACAATCGAGTGGTGATAGGTGTACGGAGAGTTTGTTTGAACATTGGATTTTGTTGTTGTCAGGTTTGAAACTTTGAATGGAAGTGAAGTTTGGCAAGTATTTGACTTCCTTTATTTATACGTAAGAGTTTAAGTTACAAAAGGTCCTTTGTCTTTAGAATTTATTCAATACTTAAATGTTTAACTATCACCACTTTGAATTAAAAATTATATTAGGTGATGTAGTAGTGGTGAATTTTAGAGTGAGATGAAAAAGATGGTAAATGATATGAGTTGTTGATTTTTGGTTTTAAAAGTTATAGTGGTGAATTTTTTGAGACGTGTTTGTTGTATCTAGTCTAGTGATTCTTTTGACGAATCCTTTGTGATTCATACAAAATCACATGGGATTTATACAGAATCCCATGTGATTCTCTCTGATCCCTTGTGATTCATATAGAATCTCAAGGGATTCATTGTGAATCCATTGAGATTCATACAACATCTCATATGATTTATACAGAATCCCATGGGATTTATACAGATTACCCATGTGATCAAACAAAATATAAGTAACAAACATTATATATTCAAAGTGAACAAGAATTTTTCTCGTAACATTACACAACAAATATAGAATCTCAAGTGACATTCTTTGATGAATCACTTGTAATTCATAAAGATTACCCATGTGATTCATACAGAATCACATAAAAATACTCTTCAAGTATCTTTATTAAATCCCATGAGATTCTGTATGAATCTCAAGGGATCAGAGAGAATCACATTGGATTTTGTATAACAACATACAACTTTTTAATAAAGAGATTCCAAGAGCTCATTTCAACAATCATATAAAAAAACATCTACCCTTAAAAAGATGTGACATAAAAGTATAAAACTCCAAAACAGTGATTTACTCATTTGTACAAATCATATAAAAAACATCTATCCATGGGATTTTTTTACGAACACCGTGAGATTTTTTTGGACGGAAATTTTGGAAAAAAAATCGTCTTTTTACGAATCCCGTGGGATTTTTCTGGACGGAAATTTTGAAGAAAAAAAATCGTCTTTTTACGAATCCCATGGGATTTTTTACGAATCCTGTGGGATTTTTTTAGACGGAAATTTTGAAAAAAAAGTTTGTCGAAAGTATATAACAATGCATATATATATAAAGATGATTTAATTTCTCGTCACGATGGTGTATTTTTGGTAGCTTGAAGATTTACTGTTTGCAAGATATGTTGTTTTTTTTTTAAAGGTGGAAAGTGGGTTTTTATATTAAATGAGCTAAAATGCTAATTTTGCTCTCCCTTTGTTATTTTTTGGTTTGATCTTAGCCATTAAATGAAAAGTGGATAGATAGTTGAGATTGACTTATTTGTTTTTTAAATGATACAGTACATGTTTTGCAAGTATGTCACCTCATTTCACCATATTTTTTAAAATTTTGTGTATTTTAATTCAACATTCATTTTAATATATTCTTATTAGTTTTTAGTTTTTATATTTTTAGTAGGTTTATTTTTATCTATACTACTATATAATGCATCTAATTTCAAACCTAACTTCTAACTAAAAATTAAGATAAAGAGCTCCAATTATGAGGTGACATGTGTCACTTCTCAACTAACTCCAAGCCTAACTCTTAACCAAAAATTAAGATAAAGAGCTTCAATCATAAGATGACATGTGTCCCTCTAACTTAATATTCACCTTTATTTTCAAATTGAAATATCTTTTTATCTATTTTTTTTATGATATACTTTCACCATATTTTTAAAAATTTTTGTTCCTTTTAATTCAACATTCATTTTTTTAGTGGGTTTATTTATTTTTAATTCAAAATTTTATCATTTTAACATTTATTTCAATTAATACAATCTTGATTTGACAAAATCATATACTTTTGGGGGGAGTGTTTGACGGGTAAGAGATTACGAGGGTATTTCTATATGTGGGAATAATAATGTCACGGGAAAGCAACGGGAAACTCAAACAAATAAATACAACTAACATATACATTCGGAGTGTTGTGAAACGAATTCATTAAATGTGTAGGGAATTGCGGGAAAAGTTGGGCTATCAATTCGTTTACTATATTATAATACAACTATGTTTATCGCCGATGTGCGCGGGTATCAACTATATATAACAAACAACCTGAGTAAGAGAAGTTGAGATCATAAAATCACGATCCCATATTCCAAAACTAAATGAGCTACTGCGAGATTTTTTAACTGGATACTAGATTACCAAGTCATGCTTTTGAAAGAGAAGGGAGAGTAAATGGGGGTTTGGGACATCTTATATGATTTGTTTATAGGCACTTCAGAATAAGTATCCAAAAGCAGCCCTGCAAGTGAAGCTGGATCCTTCACCAAAGTATCCACAAATCCTTTTACAATTCTAACATCTTTTTCACTTGCGCTCAAGATATACCAGGTGAGAAATCTCTTCCTAAAACCGGTATCTATATATCCTTCACATTCTAACCATCTGATCACCTTCACGTAACACGCAAAGTCCAGATCATTTGATACCTTCTCGGATCCATTATCAACATTCTTATTTGACGGCTTTGTTGGGGGTTTTCTTGTCAAATTTGCATCTTTTACACTTTCTTTCTTGCAAGGGGTGATGGATAAACTGGCAGAAGTAGTGGGAGCAAAAGGGTCAGAACCTTTGTCATTGCTTACATCATTTCTGGAAGATTTCTTGATGATATCTAATGCATCATTTTTTATGGCAACCTCCTTATCCTTTTGCTTATTAACAATACTTTTGTTGTCATCTTCAACTGGTGAGTGATTTGAGAAGCTGCTAGAATTGGTTGGTGGGCTTTTCTCATCATCATTGCTTGTTTGAAATGAGATTTCTTCGCTTCCCAATTCGCGGGTACTTTCAAATTGGACAATTTTTAGAATGTATTGTGTTGATGGAGTTAAACCCGTTACTAAGAACTTGATACTACTTGGTGCAAACAATGTAAGTGTTGGTTTTGTAGGATAATCTGTATCTTCCGCTTTTCGATGCCACACTATATATCTATATGTCGTTGTGTTTGTATCCATGACATATTGATCTCCAGAACCCAGAACCACAAATGCTGATGTGGAAAATATGTTTGTGAATCTCACATTTGATATCGAGATGCCGGGATCTACATAGTTTTTGACAAATAAAATGTCAACCTACAGAGCTTTAAGGTCAAACAAACTAAATTCTAACTTCAAAATTAACTTTTAAAAAAGCTGAAATTTGGTATTCTAGAATTCAAGATAGGAAACCAATAACATATTTACAATAAACTTTTAGTCAAATCCAAACAAAAACCATACTAGTTTTGACCCATAATCAGTTGACCTCAAAATTCAAATACTTTCAAAACAACAAGTGAATCAAAATGCCTAAAAGCAAGAAAGAGGGAAAGAAGAAAATATACCGTTGAACGTGGAGTTGGATAAGACAGAATCTAAGGATTCAAGTGCAAGGGCGCATAGCTTTTGAACTTCTTGTTGCGAAGAAAGTTCATAGTCTAAATATTTGCATTTCTCCATTGCTTCATTTACAAGATTCTGAAGCTTTTGATACCGTAGGGTCCCGGCCAAGAGCTTTTGGCATACAGAAACACGATAAAGCACAATGTCAGCCCGTCCAGTGTCCCTTGCTATTGTCATTTGTTTTCTCCAATATCTGTATATCGCTTGAGTTTTTGGTCCATTACAAAAAGACTTGATGGTAAATTTGTTATGACAACTTTAACCCGTTTGAGATTATCTAGAATAACTAACAGTCCAGCTACTTATATATAGAAAAAGAAAAAATATTCGAACCAAAAGGTGTTTTGCAGGTTGACCCAGCTCAAACAAAAATACAAAACATTTTGACCCATTTCAAACCGAACCAGTTTGGACCCATCAATCAACCCGCATCACATATCCAGCTTTCCATCTTAAAATGTATTATTTCAATGCTGAATCTGGTAAAAATTGTGAAAAATTGGATTTATTATTGAGCTATAATAAGAGAAACATGGAACGAAACTTACCCAAGTAAATCATTCAATTCACCGCAAGATACACACAAAAAGCTCCCATCAGGTCCTTTATTTTTCCCGTCGTTTGGAAGGCCTGATTTTTCATGTTTTAACGCGCATTCTAGGTGACATGACATGCCACAGGAACTACAAACCAACCACAAACTTGGATCCCTATTAAAATCATACAGATAACAAATACAACAAGAACATCTTTTACAAAATGCCACATCTTGACTCAACTTATCTCTACAAGCAGAATTCTTGCAAAATACATCATTTTTGTCAACTACACCAACATCAACAATGTCGGCTAATGAATGACGATCCAGAACAACATTTAAACGATCAGGGTTATCAGATATCCTATGTCTTTTTGCAGTTCTTTGATGACCATCGGTTTGAGACTGAATATGCAACTCCATTTGCATGTCCCTTAGGGCGTTGGCTAAATCACTGTGCGATGGAGCATTTGTGTCAACGAACCCATCGATTTGAGACTGGATATGTGAGTCGCTAGCGCCATGGCCCACATCACCGTACGATGGAGCACTTGTATTAACGCACTCATCGGTTTGAGAGTACGCCTGTACGTCCCATGGGATGTGGCCCACATCACTGTAGGACGGAGCATTTGCGTCAATAAGCCCATCAGTTGATTCGGATCGAGACTGAATATACGAGTGTCCTGTGATGTGGGCGTGGCCCACATCGCTATATGATGGAGCATTTGTGTTAACAAAACTATCGGTTTGAGACTGGATATGCGAGTCTCTTGCGCTGTGGGCCATCTCACTGTACGATGGAGGTTTATTGTATACATCGTCTGCAGCCAGCTGCATTTGAAGGTCGGACCATTTTGGGTTGTACACTTGTTCTTCAGCGGATGTGTTCATTTTACCCAATGAGAAAGACATAGGTGTATCACTGGAATAAATATTTTAAATCGAACAAGCACACAATTAAACTAAGACTCGATGGTACTATGGAAGCAACAAAGAAGATGCAATGCAAGTGCCTATACAATGTTAACAAGTCATGAAAAGAAAAGTTTGACTTATGTTTTTAATATGTTTAGGTTGGTAACCTTTGAGATGTTAAATAAACCAAACAGTATTAAATTATTGTTTCTTGAGTTTTCAACTCTACATTGTCGTAATTACATGTTATTACAAGGAAATTACGTGTGATAACGTATCGTTTTTAAGTGGGAAGAATGAAGCTGATTGCATCAACTTTGAGGGTGGTCAAAATGGGTTGTGATGAATGGTAACCCACGTTAAATGATGAACTTCTCAATTAAATAGTTATGGCTTCAATTCAGACGTCACCAGCTTTGTTACCACCAGTTCAAACCAACCTTTTTAACTCTGAAAGGATTTGATTGTCACTGACTGCTATATTGTTGTTATTTTGTGTCGTATGTATAAGATTATTAAGAGTTTATGTTTATTTTTGAGTTAATTGCATTTTTGTTCTTTGTGGTATGGCCAAATTGCAGTTCTCAAAACTTTAAAAGTGCAGTGATAGTTCTCATTTTAAAGTTTGGGTTGTATTTTTGGTCTTTAAATAAAGTTAAATAACTAAAATACCCTTTAGCTTCTTCAGATAAGGCAAGGGTAATTTGGTCATTTCACACCAGTTAAGACCAAAAATGCAAACCAAATTTCAAAATGGGGACTATCGCTACATTTTCAAAGTTTCGGGGATCAAAATTGCAATTTGGCCATATCATAGGGACCAAAATTGCAATTAACTCTTTATTTTTTAAAACTAAACTATTAAAAATACAAGTTTTTTATTTTTAACAAAGCGTCGTACAAGCTCTTAAATTCAAAAAGTCACTCCGGCTAGCTTATGAATATAAGCTCTATCTTATAATTTGTACTTCAACTTCAATTGCAATTCCTACATCTAGTTTTGCCAAATTAGTAAACTACAATATATTGCAACCAGACGAACGGAGACGAAAACTTGCAGCAACAAGCTTTGTGTTAACTTTGTTATGTTGTATACTTTGCAGAATTGCATGTCTTTGACAACTAAAAGAAAAATGAACCAAGTCAAAAAGTTTAATAACATTTGTGTTATGGAGTCGATGTCAGAGGCGGAGCCAGGATTTGAAATTAAGAGGGGCCGAAATTAACGTAAAAATTGTAGCTATAAAAATATTACTCTAAAAATGAATTTACGGTACTTTTAACCTATGATTCAACTTAACACCACAATAATTAGGAACTAAGCTAAATTTGAGAAGAATATTTTAACAAGTAAATCCATTTGATGTTGTATACTTGCATCTAATTGATTAAATTATTCGAAATTTCAATAGGAATAAGGAGGGCTTGTTGCAAATATTATTAACAAACTAGCTTATGAGCTATATCAATAATGAATAAAGTGGGTTGATTAGGGGTGACCCAGCACCCACTAGTCACCCTACTAGCTCCGCCCCTGGTCGATGTTTTATTTGGGTAATACATTGCATCCATGAACCCCATAGAGCATTGATATGCATGGCTAAAAACATGCGTAATTCATCTATTACTTGCATATGTTTTTTTGCCAAATTTTCTTTTCAAACATTCACTTTTAATCTTGTCATGTGTCCAAAACTTGTGATTAAACATAATTTTGACATATTTGTTAAGTATTAGAATCATTTCTATGCACAACCTTTATTGACTATTATTAGTTTTTACGGTATTATTTCTATGTTTTTATCTTAGCCTACTTTCTCTAACTTGTCACCCAGGAGATGCATAAACTGATCATAAGATATGTGTTTTAGTTTTTCTTATGAAGCTAATATGCATTTAATATTAATCAGTCAAAAAATCACAAGAAAAACAACTTTTTACATTACAGATGTTTTCTGAAAAGTATGCACGTGCATACCCTCTGCCTCAAGTATGTCTATCTCTATGAGTTTTTGGAAATTCGCATGAAAACAACATCCGCTTCCCCCAAGCTATTTAGAAACCATATGTCAGGAACAATTTTTTTTCTCAAGCTTTTGTTGGTATTTTAGTGTAAAATAGATTGAGTTTAATATGCATATAAAAAGTTCTAGTGTAATATATAGAAAAACACAAGGATACATAAATGATTCTGATTGCAAACATAACAACATACACAAACTTGAATCAATTAGATTTTATCCGGTTGTTAATTGGTATCCACTCTAATTTAATCGATCTGAAAGCGTTCATACTCGTGACTTCTAATTGCTATCAGGATACCCTATCACCCCACATACGACACATAAACAACAGCTTTTACATGATGTGGCGACGCCTTACTTTCAAAATCATGGCCGAATCTAAAGTCTCACATAAACAGATAGAAATTAAACTCAACTTTCAAGTTGAGCATTCTCTTTACTTTTAGATAAGGGTATTACTGTCTACATCTTATGTCTACATACCTCGCTACGACGGATTGAGTATTGTTGTTGTTTTCAAAATTCTTTCATAGTCTAAAGCCCAACATATAAACATATAGTTTCAGCCTTAGCCCAAATTCCAAAAGCCCAAAATTCAACATCATTTCCCAAACCTTCCATAAACAAAAAAATCATTTTCAAACTTTTTTATAATTATTATTCCACCTCGCGTATTTTCTAAACCCCTTTTCTTTTCGTCATCACTTTTCAGCTATGGAAGCAGCTGCAGCAGCTTTTTCAAGCTCATCTTTCACCATTCCTTCATTCCAAGACACCACTAAAACACATTTCTCTAACCGCTTATCTGTTAGACCTAACTTATCGTTTCCCAAAACGACGCCGTTTGCCGCCGCTGGCAAACAACTTTCCGGTGACGTCACTGGTGACGCTAACAATGATGATGACGATAAGCTGAAGCTGCATAATGTGTTTGAGCCTGCTACTCAACAACCTGCATCATCTTCGGTACAACAGTTTATAATTTTTTTTACATTTTGATTTTTATTTATTTAATTATATCTGTTATAAATGTTAATAAAATGAGTAATTATGAAGTTGTTATTTGCGCGAGAAGTGATGAATTGTTGCATGCAAATATGGATTAACGAATTCGGCTTTATTAATTTAGCGAGATATTATTATATCGATAAATTAACAATTTATTAATTTAAAGAAGTTTTACATATGGCTTTTAAATTTCCAAGTCTAATATGCTGCTAGTTACAATTTATATACAGTACTAGTTAGAGATGAAAAATAAATTATAAAAACAAGTTTAAATTAACATTTTATAAATTCACATTCAAAAATTAATTGAATTTGCCAAGTTCATTATTTTTGAATAAGTAAAAAAGTTAGTTTCGTTGGGACAAGTTTCAATTACGTATGACCTTAATTGAACTAATTGAATTTGTACAAGTTTAAATTACGTAGCTTTTATATATATATGAAAATTGTTAGGAATTATTAATTTATAGTTTTGTTGGGACTAATATATATACACTGGGGTTTCAAAAAAATTATTATCTTATAATTTTATTGATTGGGGTCCAAATTTGTACTGGCTAGACAAATTATTAATTTTATCGAGGTTATTAATTTATCGAGTACTAATTTATAGAGGTTTTACTGTAGTTGAAGAAGATTGGAATTTGGAATTGATTTTTAATGGATATGGAATTTGGGAGTATGAGCTGGAGTAGAATGTAAAAATAGTAACGTATTCGTTGTAGGGAGAGGGTGTGGGAGTAGGATTTTTTTTTTTTTTTTTTTTTTTTTTTGTATCTATGTGGATGAATCATAGAATGATACGTATAATGTAGAAAAATTGATTAAGAATTTGAGGTTGCATGACCATTCGTGCGACCAAATCATAGTTAAGTATTTATAATCAGGCCATGTGTCAATTTGTGATTCGTCCGCAAGGAGGTTGTACGAGCGCGTTGCCATTTCGAGTGACCTGATGGACAAAATTGAGATTCAGTTGTTTCGGGATGTTTTTGAATAACCAATGGTGTATATGGTCTCTGCTCTGATTTTCTCTTTTAAAAAAACTAGGATATGTGGCTCGCTGTGTTTGGATGGAGGTTATCTTTAAGTGAAATAAATAATTTTTAATAAGCCAAATGAAATGAGCAATTTGGATGGAAAAAAGTATGTGCTTATTTTCGGGTGAAATAAGCAGTTTTCAATAATCATAGTGAATTAAGCAGTTTAGTTCCTACTTATGTTAAACTACTTATCTCATACACCAACTAAGAGATCTCCTTATTGGATGTGGACGACTGGATGTAGGTCAATCACATTGATTTACAGAACCACATAAATGGTTATGTTATGGTGATTTTTTTCTTCCCTTCATTTTGACAAACACAAGTGATGAGTTAAAATATTATTGCAAGCATAATGTGAATAAAATGGCATGGTTTGGATATATGGATTGACGCTCTAAGTAGATGCTTCAGCTGTAGTTTGATATTTTTTCTATATTATGAAGGGTGCTTCAGGTAAGGTTTATAGCAAAGAGGGCTTGAATACAGAAGCACCTGAATTAGGGCACAGAGGAGGCACTAGGGCTGGTCTATTCAGGACCCCAATATCAGGGGGAGTTCAGAGTGCAACCTCTGTTCATGGCTTACCTAAACCAGCTTTGGCAGTTCGCAATCTGATGGAACAGGTAAAAGCATGGTCGTCAGTTATTAGCATCTGGACGTATGGTCAGATGTGCTCACATAGTTCATTGACTTATTTTACACCTACTTTCAAATTAAGTCTTTATGACAATTACTCTTATATCTAATTTAAGGCTAGGTTTGCTCACCTGTGTACTGTAATGTCTCGGATGCACCAACGAAATGAAGGATACCCATTTGGTTCACTGGTAGATTTTGCACCAGATGCAATTGGACGTAAGTTTACATTTCATCGACCATACATAGATACTACTCATTGTATTTTTAGTGTATTCTAGTTTACATGGATTTTTTAATTTCTGACATGCCTTTTTCATATTCACCTTCCAGATCCAATATTTTCCTTTTCACAGCTGGGTATACACACACGTAACCTATTAGCTAATCCAGGGTGTACACTAGTCGTTCAGGTTAGTATATATTGATGCATCCACTAATACACTTTAGGCTCACGTTTTGTGCATATAACTATCCTTAGTGACGGCTCTCTTTGTAGATCCCTGGATGGAGTGGTTTGTCAAATGCCAGGGCTACAATCTTTGGTGATGTTTTCCCCCTTTCGGAAGATGAGCAGGTGCTTCATTGTTACATACAAACCTTGTTTTACTGTTGCTTAGGATCGTTGTTACATGGTAAGTAAATTGCTTCAGGATATGAATAATTGTTTGAACTTTGTAAATATTCAGGAATGGGCACATAAGCAGTACATAGCAAAACACCAGCAGGCACCATCACAGAAGTGGGGAAACTTCTACTACTTCAGGATGCAGAATATAAGGTTTGTTTTCTTTATGTAAAAGCTTAATACAGTGATATGCTTTTAGTTTGATATATTAGAAATGTTCATATATTTGTTTGATGCACAGAGACATATACTTTATTGGGGGTTTTGGCACTGTTGCTTGGGTTAATGTCAAGGAATACGAGGCTCTTCAACCTGATGAGATTGCTGTTAATGGCGGTGAGCATAACCTCAAGGTTAGCGTTTGAATTGGCAATTGTTGTTGGTTTTGCTTTTGAGATATTGGTCTTATATCCTAAAAATATATTGTTGCAGGAGCTGAATATTATGTTTTCCAAGCCTCTTAAAGAGCTGTTTTCATTGGAGAGTGAGGTGGATGATGTATCTCTGATATCAATAGATAGCAAGGGGACTGATATTCGTGTTCGTCAAGGTGCACAGGTATGAACTTGTTAATGGGATTGTTTGGCATTGGGTTTTGAGCGTTAATCTGATTATTGCATTTTCACTTTGAGTCGCATATCAATATCTATGCCTTGTGTAGGGTCAAATAATAAATTTTGCATAGAAGTAGTTGCAACGAATCTGTTTCTTAGGGGTCAACTTATCAGAAGTTTCGACACACTCCTAACAACAAAAACACATCCAAAAGAGTATCTTCAACACCACACACACGAACCCAGGATTTTTAAGAGGGTGTTGCACAAAAGAAATGTTGGGCTAACTAAAGTTACACTGTAAGAAACGAAAGTAGCAAAAAAAAAATTTTGAGGGTTGCACACACCACAAAAATGGCAGTTTTGAATTCTTTTTGAACTTCGTCACCTAAAATCGGGTGTAGCCCGTGCCACACCCGGCATACATGTGGGTCCGTCCATGCACACACACGGGTCCGTCCATGCACACACACATGCATATAAGTCTATTATGAGATCTTATATGACCTGAACCTCCATTTTCTGCAGTTTAACATACAAAGGTTGGTATTTGAAGACTGGAACGGGATTAAAACACTGGAAGAAGCCAAAGAAGCACTGTGGAAATTGGTAAATAAGGGAGGCGTCTACACTGTCCACAAGTAAAAAAGACATTACTTGGAGAAGGCTTGTGTATCACTAGAATATAACAGTAGCATAAACCCTGTTTTTGTTTTTGTTGGGTTTTGGATTAGTTGTCGATGTAGATGGTTAATAAAGTGAGATGGAGCAGTTCTGGATTAATAATCACTTCTTAGTTTGGTTAAATCTGCAACCATGGATTTAAAGAACTGTATAATTTTGATCGATGCGAGATGTTGACAGTCACAAAAATGTTAAATGTGAAATTGGTCTGTAAGCTTTGATCAGGAGCTTTGTAAACCTTGTGTTTATGAAATCAAATTAAAAATCTAACTTATGTTGATCTCATTTAGTTTCCACTGGGTTGAATAATGCTTAAGCTTTCTAGTAATATTTTCCATGGACGTTAACGCAACTGTTGACGGCCACCCTCATTCACATATAGTGCCACACCCACATCAACAGGTACACTTCTCTTTAAGTCTTGAATAGCAGATCTGTCCGTCACTCTCTTTTGTGTCAATGGCAAAATTATCTTGGGTCAAGTCTGAAAGACTGATATATGTCTTGGTTGTGATGGGCTATGTTCAAAAGTGAAGAAATTATCCTGGTTAAATGCGAAGGGGTAGATATTTTGCAAAAATCTTGTGGATTAACGATGTCTTTAATGTTAATTTCTCGCGTGACCTATTCACGAAAAAGAGAGTTCTAAGTTGGAAAAAGAGCACCCTCTTCTGCTCGACTTTGGCAAGTCAACTGGATCATTCATGTATGACACTCGTGATGGTTTTTTTAATCAACTCGAGTTGAAGCTTATGGTTTAGTAGGTTCATATAAAAAATAAAATAAAAATTAAGCTGAAATAGAGTATTTTTGTTCTCTTAAAAAGTTATTGAAATTCGGAAAAGAAACAGTTTAGTTGTAATTTTTGGAAACCTTGAGCTAAAGTCTGAACTTCGAACCAACGCTCTTTTATGGCTACATTTTGTCATTTACATTAACTTTGAACTAAGATTGGTTGAGCCCTTTGATAAAAAGGACTCTCCAAAAATTGGCGTATGCCACTTTATACAACGAGCACACGGTATTCTTTAGTAAAAGGCGAAAGAATAGTTTGCTTTGTGCTCATTGCATGGCTGCATGCCTTTAACCTATCAGACTCCTTGGCTTAAATAATCACTTGCACTCCCTTTGTTTTCTTCAACCAGCCGATGTGGGACAAACCCATTTTGGGTTGTCCAAAAGTTCTCTTTCATCAGTTACTGTGCATTCAAAATTTATTTACTGGAGTGGTATTCTGATGAGTAACATATAAAGTTATAAACCAACGCAACCAAAAGGTTTTCATCTTTAAAATTTCAGATGTGTTCCTATGATAATAACTAGTCACAAACGCTAACCCGTAACCAAAAGAAAAGATATACAAGTTTGTGGTATTCTTATTGGCGTCTCTAAGAAGATCGATATTTTGGATTGATTGGTGCCACTGAGTCATGACCTAGTCGAGGCCACCCAGAGTGTTTAACGAAAGGTATGTTTACAGCCATTTCTTGACACTGTAGTTCGTGATGATATTGATATATATGCATGCCTTTGATATATCATTGATCTCTGTCTTATCATGATGAGTACCTGCTCAGCCTGAAATCACCACATGATAATCGTTTAAAACGGTTCGAAAAAGCACTCCCGGAGTTGGAGATCGAGGTATTTGTTTATCACTTTTCTCACTTTCATATTTATAAAACAGTTCAAGTTTAAATAGTATCCAGATTATTGTTAACGTTTTATAGTGCCTCAAACTATTGAACGGGATATCCCTTAATGAAAATATTACATTATCCATGATTTCTCACAAATATTTTGAACAATGAGGTTTTTTTTTTTTAAAGGTAAATAAAGCATAATGAGTTATAATTAGGTTATCTTAAGTGTTTATCCAATTCCCAATTCAATATGCAGATACATCATGATCTGCACTACCTTGGAGCTCAACTGCCCAAGGATTCAAAATTTAGGACTAAGAATCATGGCATTCTGTCGTGCCTCATCGCAAAATAAATAAATAAATCCCCACACAAATAGCCTAATCAGATGTCCTGATTTTTCAATTTCGGGGGCAAAACATGAAAACTTCAACTTTGTTATGAAATCGAATCATACACTGCTTGAAACCATTATTGCTTCCAACCAAAAGAGGGCAAAGCCCTAAGCTTTCTTATTCAAAGATTCAAGAAAAGTCAAGTTCATGAAATTAAAAGTCAAAGAATAGGGACTATATTAGGGAGTTAATTAAGAAACCGAACAGTATGATCGAGACAAAATTGTTGCAAATCAAACTCAAGAAGAATTCGATTCCACAAACTGGATTCAGATAGAATTAAACCACACTTGCATAAAACATTTTTGACACATAAAATATGTCACCAGAAAACCACACATACAAACATGTTTTACAAAGTAACATTTTTTTAACTATGACACACCACTCCTTGTTGTTACAGTTCTTTCAACTTCACCATTCAAGCTTCATGTTAGACCTGAGAGAGTGTGTTCAAATAAAACCATGTTAGTGATGATCCAGTCTTAACCACATTTAAGATCAAACCAGTTATGCAAATAATCAACCAACATGAATATTTTCTAACATTGGTGAGTAATAGGACAGAAGAGGGTACCTCAAATATTTTGAAGCACGGCGAGAATGTGCTGCAACTCATTGACAACGTTTTCTATTTTCATCCGTTGTGGTGAGGAATCTACAGAGCATGATACTCCAATCTTCATAGTTGCAGTCAGACATTCTTCCATTTTCTTTGCATTCGCTTCGGTACTTTGCAACACAATTGCATCAGCATCAATAATATCGATTACATGATCTGGAAATGCCATGTAAGCATATTTATGAAGGCTAAGGCCTTCATTAAAGATGTCTTCAGTTGGCTTTTTTCCTGTCATGACCTCCAATAATAATATCCCATAACTATATACATCCCCACTACTTGTCATCTCACTGCCTAGACCATATTCTACACATTATAATAAGCAGTTACTTTACAAAATGTAATATTGTGAGTGGATATAAGCATCTTGGAATACAAGAATCATATATAACCTGGAGGTGCATAACCAATTGTTCCTTTAATGCCGGTTGAACTGTTTTGGTTTGCAGTTGTCCCAAGAAATCGAGCTAACCCAAAGTCTCCAACATGAGCCACCATATCATCATCAAGTAGAATGTTGCTAGGCTTCAAGTCCCCGTGAATGATGGTTGTTTCGCAGCGATTATGAAGATAATCAAGTGCACATGCAACATCCATGAGAATACTTATTCTTTGGAGAAGATTAAGTCTCGATGTAATTGCATTTGAATGCAACCAATCATGTAAACTTCCTTTCGGCATGAACTCGTACACCAAAGCTTTAAAATCATTACCTTGAAAGTCAACACTTGAACATGAGGTTATTATCTTCAACAAATTCTGGTGGCGAATGTTGCGCCATGCTTCACATTCTCTTACAAAACTTTTGTGAGCTCCTCTGCTTTGAAGATGTAGAACTTTGACCGCAACAAAGCTATCATCATTATCAAGGATTCCTTTATAAACAGAGCTAACCCCACCCGTGCCAATCAAATTGGCTTCCGAAAAGCCATCAGTAGCCTTGAGGAGTTGATTGTAAGAAACTTGCAAGAATCGTTCGCTCATTGATGTTGTAGTTGGTTGGCCCTTGTTTTTCTTCTTACAACAAACATACACAAGGCATGATATGGTGCAAAGTGTAGATGCAATCAAAATGATAATTACGAATAGAGGAAATCTTTTGTTATGTTTCTCTGTCCCCTTGCATTTGGGCAACCCAAGTTCAGTCAGACCACCGCAAAGTCTATCATTCTCAAAAACTGAGAATGCACTGGCATTGGCGAACACTCCTTTTACTGGTACTTCACCATCAAAATCATTATACGATAGGTCTAAATTTTCCAACTGGAACAATTCCAGGAATCGAGGAATTTTCCCAGACAAATTATTATGTGAAAGATTGAGCTCTATCAATCCTCTCAAGGGACTCAAGGATTGTGGTATCATGCCTTCAAATATATTGCTACCAAGGAATAACCGTGAAAGGCTAGTACAAGCACCAAGGCTACTAGGAATGTCACCCGATAAGTTATTATAAGATAAATCCAGATAAGTCAACATCTTGAGGTCTCCAACCTCATTTGGAACCGAACCATAAAGTTGGTTTCGAGAAAAATCTAACTTTATGGATAGAGATTGAAGTTGAACAATTTGTTTTGGTATTTCGCCAACAAGTTTATTGTCATTAAGGTCTAACAGATTAAGATTTTGACAATTACCAAGGCTTGACGGAATACGCCCTTCCAATCTATTGGAAGATAAAAGAAGTGAATTCAACAATGACAAGTTCCCAATGGAAAATGGGATTGGCCCTGAAAATTGATTATTCAATAGACTAACTATTTGAAGTTTTTGAAGCTTACCAATCTCAAATGGAATTCTTCCTGTGAATTGGTTAACTTCGAAATTCAACGTGGTCAAACCAACTAGATTACCAATACTTGAAGGGAGGTTTCCAGATAACTGATTTTCTCCTAAATTTAGATAACTCAGTTGATCAGAAAGATTACCTATTGATCTCGGTAGGTATCCATGAAAGTTGCAACCGAAAAGAGTCAACGACTCCAATTTGCTGCAATTTTTTAAAGAATCTATAAACTCCATTCCACCGTATTCTTTACTTCCCAAGGGATTTCTATCTAAGTGAATAATAACAATTTGCCTTAGATTTGAAAATTTGATTGTCAAATTTCCATTAAAAAAGTTGTTATTTAGTTCCAAAAGCTCTAATCTCGAACAATTAGATAAAGAGGTTGGGAGAAGTCCAGTCAGTTGATTATTCCTTAACTGAAGGAGATCTAGATTTGGGAGCATTGCACCAAATTCCCGAGGAAGACTACCTGTAAGCTCATTCCCTGCCAGGGACAAACCAGTTAGAAGAGAGCGGTTATAGAAGGAATGAGGAATGGTTCCAGATAAGTTGCAATCACCAGTGGAGAATATTTTTAATCCTTTCAAATGACCTAAGGTGTCCGGAATTCTCCCACCCAATGGATTGCCCGTAAGAGACAATCCTCGCAGTGATGTAAGATTCCCCAAGAAAGGTGGAATTCCGCCTGTTAAATCATTATCTTGAAGTACAACCCAAGTAAGTTTGGTGTTTAAACTAATCTCCTTAGGTATGCTTCCAGCTAGCATATTATTACTAAGAAAAATCTCTTCAAGGTTAGAGCAACCCGACAAATTAGTTGGGATGACTCCGTTGAACTTGTTTTGTGTTAACTCAAGGGACCGTAGTCTAGATAGACGACCAAGTTCATGAGGGATGCTTCCTTGAAAGCTGTTGCTGTCGAGCCTAAACTCACGAAGGAAGCTGAGGTTCCCAAGATGAGGAGACAAAGAGCCTTCTAAGCCCTGCGAAATTAGCTTTAAAGCAGTCACTCTAGTACGCCGCTTCCCACATGTAACACCATTCCAATAACAGAAATGGAATGAAGTGTTCCATGAGCTTAGAGCTCCATATGGATCATGGGTGATCATCGACTTGAACAACAACAAAGCCTCGCGATCAGTCTCATTTCTGCCATAGGAAACAGAGATGGCGGCGAAGGTAAGAAATATATTAACGAGAAAGTAAAAGAGGAATGATATACGAGAGGATATAGACTTCATTTTCTATAATAAAGTTGATCATAGATTTTTCATTTTTGCATGTTAACATTTGTGACATGCAAATAGCCATCCACAAATTTTTTATCAAAAGACAAATGCATTGCGGTTGCGGATACTAGTCAAATCTTTAATGGCAACAATTGACATGCAACCGTCACTTTGGAATGAGAATAATGCATTGAGAGTAACTATTTGCCTATTGCTATTTTAATCATAAATTAAACGTCTTTTCAGATGACTACTAGACGCGAAGCTAAATTACAAAGTACCTTAACCCTACTTTGGTTTAGAATTTTTTTGGATTTGAAGCAACCATTACCTTTGTTGGATTAAGATATCCAATAACCTCGTTCTTTTTTATTACGAGTAGATGGGTAAATGTTACACATTACCAACGTACTTTCAAGTTTGTGCCGACTTGAAACACATACTATTTTATTCAATGACTTCAACAACGTACTTTCAAATTTTGTTTCGACTTCACCAATACAACATGCTAAACTTGCATCGTTAGTCCTTTATACTAACGACCGTTAGTAAATAACTTAAAATTTGGTTTTCTTACGTTTTCGTCCGTTTTTACACTTTTTCGTCCGTTTTACCCGTTTTTATACATTTTCATCTGTTTATACATGTTTTGTCCATTTTTATACGTCTTCGTCCGTTTTTGCATGTTTTTGTCTGGTTTTATAAGTTTACGTATGTTTTTACATGTTTCGTCAATTTTTACATGTTTCGTCTGTTTTACACGTTTTCATCCGTTTTTACACGTTTTCCTTTGTTTTGCACGTTTCCGTCTGTTTTAGACGTTTTCGTTTGTTTTTGCACGTTTTCATCTATTTTTACACGTTTTCGTTCGTTTTTTTATTTTTCGTCCATTTTACACGTTTTCGTTCATTTTTGCATGTTTTCGTACACTTTTACACATTTTTATTCATTTTTGCACGTTTTCGTCTGTTTTTACACTTTTTTCGTTGTATTTGCACGTTTTCATCTGTTTTTACACGTGCAAAAATGGATGAAAACG
Source organism: Artemisia argyi (assembly GCA_030686995.1). Taxonomy (NCBI): domain Eukaryota; kingdom Viridiplantae; phylum Streptophyta; class Magnoliopsida; order Asterales; family Asteraceae; genus Artemisia; species Artemisia argyi. Next base: position 306,927,541 of record CM060709.1, read on the forward strand.
TGTAAAAATGGATGAAAATGTAAAAGAAAGACTAAAACGTGTTAAAATGAATGAAAACGTGCAAAAACGAATGAAAACGTGTAAAATGGATCAAAACATGTAAAGGTGGACGAAAACGTGTAAAAACAGACGAAAACTTAAGAAAACCACATTTTAAGTTATTTACTAACGGTCGTTAGTATAAAGGACTAACGATCAAGTTTAGCAAGTCATATTGGTGAAGTCGAAACAAAATTTGAAAGTACGTTGTTGAAGTCATTGAATAAAATAGTACGTGTTTCAAGTCGGCACAAATTTAAAAGTACGTTGGTAATGTGTATCATTTACCCTTTTTAGATACTCCGTATTATATTACGTTATGGCATCCCGCATCCATAATAAATAAAACTACCCGTCTAATACGTAAATTTTAATGTTAACTAGTTGTATGTGACGCTTATGTGACATTATATATATATATATATATATATATATATATATATATATATATATATATATATATATATATATATATATATATATATATATATATATATATATATATATTCAGGGCGGTCCCTGAATTTTGAAAATTTTAAAGGCCGTAGATGAAATTACATAATAAGCTCTTTCGAGAAGGAATGTTATATATAAAGTGTCATGATATAATGCAATTAGTTATATAAACATTCAACATATTACTTTTTTAAATATTTTCTTATCTAAATAATGTTTTTCTTCGTGAAAAATACGTGTACACACACAAATAATTGTTAACGGGACAAATTGTGAAGCCCCTAAAATTTTTTAGGCCCTGATTGGTTGCCCACCTTGCACACCCTCAAAGATGGCACTGTACATATTGTTCAAGCCATACGATAGACACTTACTACTTTCCAAATCTCGTGTTACATATACTAAAAAACTACTTGTCTTCACCATAACCACCGTGATCGCCACCTGCTACCACGTACCATGACCATCAACGCATCCATAACTGTTGTGACTATCAATTGTTGGTTATGCGCTCATAAGTCAATAGTTAATAAGATTAAAAGGGGTTAGGATATTAAAAGATTATTGTAATATGTTCTTTTCTTTTTCCAATCTTAAGACTTACGCGGTCATTATTATGACGTATGTGGTCCACTTGGTACCAAGCTCGAAAACCTTGTGGGAGCCTTAGATTCTCCAATTGGGGAAGACTCATTCTTGAGTTTTGGAGCACTACTTGTTTTACTGCTTTCCATTAGAGTCTGTCTTCACTTCTACCCCTTCTTCTGTCTGTTTTTTTTATTTGCTTATATGTTTTATTCCTTGTGACTTGTTTTACATACAAGCTAATGATTTTGGAAATAAAAACAGACTAATTACTTATATCAAAACTTGTTTTTAATTAAATCGTGGGTTCCATCAAGCTAATGAGGGTGTGGATCGATACTCGAAGCTACCAGGATATAGCTTGCTGGATATCGTGAGATTTAATTATTGTCTGTTAATATACACACTTAATTCCTTGTGACCAGTTATGTGTTATGTGTAAAACTTGTTTTTTTTTACACTTAAACGGACTATAAACTATTGAAATCTGATTTAATTAAATCGCGGGTTCCATCAAGCTATTGAGGGTGTGGATCATTACTCGAAGCTACCAGGATATAGCTTGCTGGATATCGTGTGATTTAATAAACTTTAACTATAAGATACCTAAACTTTTGTGCTTTTATTAATGATCTTTGATCATATCAAGATCTAGGGTTTGAGTGGCCTTTAATCTTTTTCCGCCCCACTACATGTTTCGGCATATGTGGGAATTATTGGAAAAACTTGGGTCTTTTGACTCATGCAAAGTACAATATAGGGTTTGATCATTCTTTAATTTTTTCCCGTGATAAAAGTACACCTAATAAGTTGAAAAATTGTTTTTATGCAAACTTGTGCTTCTTCGTACACTTTTTGATACACGTTTTTATCAAAAATTATGTGATACCCTATTTTAAAATTTAAGTTTATGCCATCCAAGTTTGAGAACACTTGCACTTGCCTTTTGCTCTTCGTTAGACGTGAGTGAATTGCAACCCAAGGTGTTTGTGGAAAACTAGAAGGGGGGTTGAATAGTTTACCGTTTAAAAACTTTTTAACTTGTTAAGTTAGCTTTGAAACTTTCCGTTTGATCAAAGATATATGCACAAACACAATATATAACATGCAAGTAAATGAAAGAAACGATCAAACCACAACACGAGTATTTATCGTGGTTCGGCTACAAGGACTCTTTTTCCTTGCCCTACGTCCATGCCCCGAGTATCCAACTCGAGAGTTTCTTTCACTAGTCAACAAGCTCCTTTCACCGGCGGAGAAAACCTTACACGTCGCTTATACTTTTACCGACACTAAGCTAGATGTCGAGTTCTTTACCAAGGGTCCAACCACTCCCGTTAGTTCTTTTACAAGGGTACAACTACTCCCGATACACTTTGTATTTTGAGGACTAAAATACTAACCGATCACTACTAAAAATACACAATCAAATGAAGTGTAAACTACACAACTCTACACAATGCTAAGCTAACAAGTCTTGCAACGTTGTGTTGAATACTTGTTACTTTTAATGAGCTCGTGAATCTCTTTGCTACAAAAAGAAACTTCACATATGAAATGTTAAAGAGTTAGATGAAAGAATGAATGTGTGTGTGTAAAATATGATATAGAGTGATAAGCCAAAATTCAACTTGTGGCTTGGTATTTATAGCAAAACCTTCTGCAGGTCTGGCGGATCAGGCGGACCCCTCAGAAGGGTTCCGCCCATGTAACCCCAGGGTACCGCCAGGCTTGCAGTTGGTTTTGCAAATAAATCTTGCAAACCAAACAAGGTCACATCTCATTACTCTTTGCAAACCAAACAATGTCACATCTCATAATATCAAGTCAAACACTAAACTTGCAAGAAACATCTTAGTAAGTCAAACACATTTCTTTCCATAAATGTATAATGACAAAACTTGCCATAAATGTGATGTGACAATTCTATTTTAAGAAATAAAAAGTGTTGTGTTTTATGAAATGTAAAATGTAGCAAAAGTCTAGTTTATGCAAGTCTTTAAAACTAAGATTATGTTTTACTTAGAAACTAAAGTTTACATTTGTCATTAACAAAACTTAGCGAAGATCGTAAAATATAAATAACGTTTTAGGCGATATTTGTATTAACAATCTCCCCCTTTTTGTTGATGACAAAACATAAACTTTGTTTTTAAGTAAGTCACAAAATCTTGGTTTTTAAGACTTAAAAAAAATTAATATTAAACTTGTTTTACTTAAGTTATGAAAATCATATTAAGTTTTGAAAATTTAATATATTTCTCCCCCTTTTTGTCGAAACAAAAAGTAGAGTAGCGAAGCGGAAAAATGTACTTGCTCCCCCTTGCTTGTTACTCCCCCTAAAAGGAGTGCAAAGATGGGAAACATGGATTTTGATCCTACAAAAAAATGGTTAGTTGGTGATATATATAGCTAAGCTTGTAGTTACCACACTCATTGCAACTACAATGACAACACAAAAATGATCAACCAACAATGCACGAAAGTAAATAGAAAGAAATAGCATTCCAAGTAAAATTTTGACTTTTAAAAGTAAAAGGACAAGAAATGGGAAATATTCTTCTACTTCTAAAAACTTAAAAAATAACAAAGAAAGAAAAATAAAAGCCTAGTTTCCTAAATTGGGGCAAACGGCCTCCAAAGGTTGTCTAGGATTTGTTTGGGTGAGAAAGAGCATCCAAACGTTCTATGACGTGTTGGAATGCAAACCGGGTTTCATCTTGGAGTTGGTGAAGCAACGTTTTGATGCTTGCACCCATTTGCTCACAATTTGAGCAAACATGGGGATGAGTGGGTGGAAATGGGTTGGTTTTGGTTTCTTGGTTTGAGGGTTGGCTGGTTTGTGGTTCTTGGGTGGATGATGGGTTTGGTATTGAGTCAAGCAAGGTGGTTTGAAATTCCATTGCTTGATGGAGGTGGTTCTCAACCATGCTTTGTATATCCTCATATGAGGGAAAGAAAGATTCAAAGGTTTGGGCTTGAGAATGTGGTGGAGTTGGGTGATCATGGTTTTCAAAGTTTGGTTCTCCATAAAGAGGACCATGGATGTCATTGTAGATGGGGTGAAAAAACAATGGTTTGGGTTGATGGTATACTTGTTGTGGGGGTTGGGTGTGGTTAAAAAGCTCATTTTGGTCAAGAATTGACCTTGATGAACAAGGTGGTGGTTGTGAAGGTCTTGGTGGAAGATCATTTAGATCTTGGACAAAAGGATGTGGTGATGTGGGAGGAGACCCAAATAACTCCATAGGTTCAATTTTGGGTAATGGTGAAGGTGATGAAGTTTCGGATGGTTGGGTTGGAGCACTTGGTGGAGTTGGGTCAATGGGTGATTTTGTAGGTGGTGGAGTGAGCTCATTTGGTTCATTGGGTGATGGAGATGGAGATGCAAGGTTCAAAAAGTGTTCATTTTTTATAGGTGAGGTGAATTCATCTAAAGATGAGGAGCTTAGGTTAATGGATTGGTTAGACCATAGTGGTTTTACACTTATCCGGGCGGTTCTCCGGATGGGTCGTGATGGTTGAGAGGTGATTGTTGACTTAGTCATGGTGAAAAATGGTTTAGAAGTTCAGAAATTGTAATGAAGAAGGTGTGATTTGATAGTGTTTAGAATGGCTTAATTTATAGTGTTGAGGGATTATGGAAAGGAGTGTTTGGATTTGATGTTAGTCCATACAAAAATGGAGGTTTCTAATGATTTGGAAAACTAATTGTGGGTTGTCATATCATGGAAGTCAATCCAATGAAAATGGTGAAGTGAGAAGACAAGTTTTGCACTAAATGCTTAGTGGTTTTGGTGGATTTGTTGGAGTATAAATCTCAGGGATTTCAAGGATCCTTTAAAAGGGTTCCTTCCTTTATGTGTGAAGGGTCCTTGAGGTTGTTATGTCTATTTTTGAATTTTGGCGGGAAATGGTTTTGGTTAAGTTTATGGAAGAAGAAGTACCCTATTATGCTAAACACATTGCAGGAAATGGGTTTCTATCTAAAAGGATTGGATTTTGGTGTTTGGATGTTGGAATGTTGAAAACAAAAACAAAAATTCTGCAGGATTCTGGCGGAACCCTCAGAATACACTGGCGAACCCATTTTAGGGTACCGCATGGTCCGTTGGGCCATTTCTGGGATTCCAAAAAAATGCACTGGCGGAACCCAATTTTGGGTACCGCCAGATCCGCCAGAGCTCCAGAAATAGACAGTCCGCGTTTTTGACCCGCGAGACGTTTTTCAAAATTTTCGAAAACTCCTAAAATCAAAAAGATAAGGCATTTCTGGTTAGGCAATGCAAAAATTAGACACGTAAACACACATTTCATAGGACTTTGACCTTGAGGTCGAGAATTTCAATATACTTAGTGAAAATATCATAAACTTGAAAATTTGACAACTTGCCAAGAGTTGTCTACCTGCATCAAAGTTAGATACTACATGTTTCAAATTGTATCAAACATTGTACTAACACACGAATACATCAGAAATATTGTTTAAATGACCAAATTTGTTCAACTATCACCTAATGCCAAACACTCCTACACACCCGCACTCATTGACGGTCAATCTTGTTCTTGAGCTTTCCAAGGAATCTTCCAAGATTCTTAAACATCCCCTTTGTTTGCTTGAACTCCTCTGACTCACTAGGAATATCCGGAAGTTGGGATAGGTATTCGAGAGGTGGGAGCCTAGAGTTTGGCAAATTGTCATCTTCACTCATTGAGGAAGACGAAGATGAGGTAGGAGGATGTGGACGTTTTCTTTGGGCTTTGTACACTCTCTTATCACTTAGTGGGACAAAGGTGCGTGGAATGAGAGAGTAGTTAAGGCGAAGACCGTTTGGAGTTGGTGGAATGGGTGAGATGAACCTAAAGAGACGGGTCAAGAGCATTCCATACGGCATAGCCGTTGTGCCATGCACGGGAATGTCGGCCATTCTCTTGGCCATATAGTAGGCAAGGTTGAAAGGTTGCCTAACGGACAAGGAGTAGAGCATGTAGCAAAGGCAGAGGTTGATATGATCTCGGTTTCCTATTGTGCTAATGACATTGGCTCTAAGGAATTTCTCCCATTTCTTGAATTGGGGCTTAAGTTCATTCATTTCCATTCCATATGGGTCCTTATCGACCTCATTTCCCGAACAGGTTCTCCTAGTGTTGGTGGTCCTAACAAAGAGGTGGTCACGGAGTACATCTTTTGAGATAAGGGGTGTGTCATAAGGATGGATACGGTCTTGGAGGTTGTCAAGAGTTGAGAGGGAGTGCAAGTCGGAATAGAGGCAAGTACCACGGTTTGGGACACCTAGGATTTGAGCAAACTCCTCAAGAGTGAAGGAGTATTGATGACCATTAACTCTAAAGTTGATAGACATTTGACCATAGTCATCCGTGGAGAGGACGGAGGATGCATAGAACTCTAGAATGAATCTAGGACAAATAGGCTCGTCAATATTCAAAAGACACTCAAAGTTGATTGTGGCAAATTCGGCGTAAAGGTTTGTGCCTTCTAGGAAAGACGGGTCAATGGTTCTACCCTCATGGACATAGTGTTTTTCTAAGGCTTTGAAAACGTTGACTTGGTTTGGGGTAAGGCCTTTGGTTTTGTGGTGTTTTGGTAGGTACTTAATGGTGTCCTTGTGGTCGTAGTGGGTTAGAGGAGGCATGATGATTCCTAGAACAACAAAATTTCACATTTTAGTTTACGTAAACTACTATTATAATGTGGATGTTCTAGTGTGTGCCTATATGAAAACAATGTGGAGGTGCGGTTATCTTGACTCATTTTGATGCTTCAAAATCGTTTTATGCAAGTTTTGTTATAAAACAAAAGATAACCCAAACGCTCCTAGTTCAATGTAGCTTAGTTTGAATGTACCCGAAAATACATATTGGTTATGTATTCCCTTTAGCATTCAAGAGACATTATGCAAGTGAGGTTTTAAACATAACGTTTTGATTTTGTATTCTCAATGTGAGACGAAAAAATATTTGTCCTACTTGTGAGAAATTTTTGGAAAGATTTGACATGGGGTGTTTTAGCAAACATGTTTATACTAATTAAGAATGCAATTCCTAACTATAGGGAACATGATTAGTTTTGTTAAACACCTAAATTTATGCATGAGTTTCTCAAGTTAATGCATAACCCCAAGTTTTTGTTTTTGTGCAAAAATAGAATTCCTAGACTCAGATCAGGATTGTAATCAAGTTTAGAATACTTACAATGATGATTGATTTGCAATGTAAATGAATGGAAGACCAAGAATTCGTAGGTATGGAAGGATGGTAAAGTGAATAGTAGCTGTTTGGAAGTGGTGGTATGAGATAATGGGTGTTTGGTTTAATATAAGCAAAGATTTTGGTTCTGCAGGTCGGCGGATACGGCGGACCCCTGAAATGGGTTCCGCCCGTTGTGTCTGAGGGTTCCGCCGACCCTGCTGAGAAAAAGAGTTATGGATTTGTTTTGATTTTTTGTGATTTTTGTCTAATATCCAGAACTACAATGTAGGTTCCATGAGTCCTAAGCCTAGCCTAAGAAGGTTAAAAGGTTCACGTTTAAGGGGTTTTGTGAGAATGTCGGCTATGTTGTCTTCGGAAGAAACTTTCTCAATTGAGATATTTCCTTTTTGAACGTTGTCACGAAGGAAATGATGACGGATTTCAATATGTTTGGTACGAGCATGTTGAACCGGGTTTTTGCTAAGATCAATGGCACCTTTGTTGTCACAAAGAATTGTGATGTCGTTGAGTTGAATTCCGTAGTCGACAAGAGCTTGCTTCATCCAAAGAGCTATAAACGCACCGTAGTTTTTTCTGTCGAATGCCTTCTTGTTGGTTATATCCTTGTGCAACTAGCCTAGCTTTGTTTCTAGACACAATTCCATTTTCATCCATTTTATTACGAAATACCCATTTTGTTCCAATTATAGTTTGACTTTTTGGTTGAGGAACTAATGTCCATACATCATTCCTAACAAATTGGTTTAACTCTTCTTGCATTGCAATTACCCAAGACTCATCTTTAATGGCTTCATTAATATTTTTAGGTTCAATGGTTGACACGAAACAAAAGTAGTTGCTTTCATTTTGAACTTTTGACCTTAGTGTTCTTTCGTTAATGTTGCCAATGACACCATCTAATGGATGACTTTTAGATTCTTTGACATTGACAAGTTCTTTGTTTAATAGTTCATCTTCTTTGTCATCACTTAAAATTTCTTGATTTTCTATTGCTTGGCTTTCAACTAAGTCATCATCTACCAAAGGTGATGTCTTAGAGGGAGGTGGACTTTCGTCAAATGTTACGTTCAACGATTCCTCGACTCTTAAGGTTTCTTTGTTCAAAACAATGTATGCTTTACTATTTTGTGAATATCCAAGAAATACACCTTCATAAGACTTTGGGTCAAATTTGGTGAGATAATCCTTGGTGTTAAGAATGAAACATTTACTCCCAAACACTCTAAAGTATCCTAATGTAGGCTTTTTACCTTTATATAGTTCATAAGGAGTTTTATTAAAAAATGGTCTAATTAAGACTCGATTTAAAATGTACGTTGATGTGTCAACGGCATTACACCAAAACTTTTGTGGAATGTTTTCTTCATTAAGCATTGTTCTACTCATCTCTTGCAATATCCGGTTTTTACGTTCTACTACACCATTAGATTGAGGAGTACGTGGAGCCGAAAAGTTATGAGTTATACCATTATTATCACAAAAGTTTCCAAATTGAAATTCATTATCAAATTCACGACCATGATCCGTTCTAATAGACACAATATTAGACCCTACTTGATTTTGAATTTTCTTACTTAGAATTTCAAATTTATCAAAAGCTTCATTTTTACTTTTCAAAAATTTTGTCCAAGTATATCTTGAGTAATCATAAACTATGACCAAAGTGTAGAAGTTACCTCCATAACTTTGTATAGCGGATTGACCAAATAAATCCATATGCAAAAGTTCTAGACACCTAGATGTAGAAACCAAGTTTTTAGCCTTATGACTATTATGGACTTGTTTATCGACTTTGCGAGCATCACAAAAGTGTTGGTCGTATTTCAACTTAGGTAGGTTTCGAACTAAGTCTTTGGAGGAGAGGTTTTGGATTAGTCTCATGTTAGCGTATCCTAAACGTCTATGCCATAAACGTCTATGCCATAAAGTTGAAGATTCATCTAATATGGAAAACTAGAAGGGGGTTGAATAGTTTACCGTTTAAAAACTTTTTAACTTGTTAAGTTAGCTTTGAAACTTTCCGTTTGATCAAAGATATATGCACAAACACAATATATAACATGCAAGTAAATGAAAGAAACGATCAAACCACAACAGGAGTATTTATCGTGGTTCGGCTACAAGGACTCTTTTTCCTTGCCCTACGTCCACGCCCCGAGTATCCAACTCGAGAGTTTCTTTCACTAGTCAACAAGCTCCTTTCACCGGCGGAGAAAACCTTACACGTCGCTTATAATTTTACCGACACTAAGCTAGATGTCGAGTTCTTTACCAAGGGTCCAACCACTCCCGTTAGTTCTTTTACAAGGGTACAACTACTCCCGATACACTTTGTATTTTGAGGACTAAAATACTAACTGATCACTACTAAAAATACACAATCAAATGAAGTGTAAACTACACAACTCTACACAATGCTAAGCTAACAAGTCTTGCAACGTTGTGTTGAATACTTGTTACTTTTAATGAGCTCGTGAATCTCTTTGCTACAAAAAGAAACTTCACATATGAAATGTTAAAGAGTTAGATGAAAGAATGAATGTGTGTGTGTAAAATATGATATAGAGTGATAAGCCAAAATTCAACTTGTGGCTTGGTATTTATAGCAAAACCTTCTGCAGGTCTGGCGGATCAGGCGGACCCCTCAGAAGGGTTCCGCCCATGTAACCCCAGGGTACCGCCAGGCTTGCAGTTGGTTTTGCAAATAAATCTTGGCAAACCAAACAAGGTCACATCTCATTACTCTTTGCAAACCAAACAATGTCACATCTCATAATATCAAGTCAAACACTAAACTTGCAAGCAACATCTTAGTAAGTCAAACACATTTCTTTCCATAAATGTATAATGACAAAACTTGCCATAAATGTGAGGTGACAATTCTATTTTAAGAAATAAAAAGTGTTGTGTTTTATGAAATGTAAAATGTAGCAAAAGTCTAGTTTATGCAAGTCTTTAAAACTAAGATTATGTTTTACTTAGAAACTAAAGTTTACATTTGTCATTAACAAAACTTAGCGAAGATCGTAAAATATAAATAACGTTTTTAGGCGATATTTGTATTAACACTGTTTGTTCTCTGGCGTGAGACCTAGAGTTATTGATGAGTGTGTAAATACTCATCATTTTATAACATTCTGAACTGCCAAAACATCTAAAAATACTCAATATTGAATCAAAATAGTGAAAATATCCCAGGAATGTGTTTTACATGTTTCAAATGCAAAATAATCAAAAACAGATGAAAAACGTACAAAGTTTGCATAATTGGCAGTTTCAGTCCCTCAACTTTCAAAAGTTGTCAAATCTAGTCCCTGGTTGTTCTAAAAACTTGAAAAAGTCACCAAAGGTCCTTTTAAATCAAAAAGTTACATAATAAGTCCTTTGGTGCAAAGTTTCACAAAATGTCAAGTTTAGTCCCTGAAGTTTGGAAAATTGTCAAAAATGGTCCTTGGGATATGAAAACTTTGAGGAAAACAAATTTTGTCCTTGTACTTCTCATATATGTGATGAGGCGAAAAATGAACCACTTTTAGGGGGTCATTTAAGCCCGAATTCGAATTTATTTGATCAAATATTGCCCTAAATCGTTCCTTTTGTGATTTTAGGTCCTTTGGAAGTGAATTCTGGAAATGGAAGCATTTTGGACGTTTTTGGAGCATAAAAGTGAAGAAAACGCCAAAGACTTAATTTTCCATGCTGAGAACAGTACCTGACGGCGTCAAGAAGAAAATCTTGAAAGCGTCAAGAGTAAAAGTGGTGACGGCCCAGAGAGAATGTGAAGGCGTCACCCAAGGCCGTCACGTGTTAACTGGTCAAAACTTGCGCGCGCGGTAGCTGACACCGTTTTGGCCATAACTTTTGCATACGAACTCGGATTTTAGCGATTCAAAAAAGAAAATGATCGGGACGAAAAGATCTTCGATTTGGTGAAGAATGTTTGTTCATGACGCCGTCAGGGTTTGTCTGACGCCGTCAAGATCGGGCCGGGCAGATTTCAGCCTATAAATATAACATCAAAACTTTATTATTTTTAAGCCCTAAACCCTAAGGTCGATTCCTGGGTTTAGGTGGATGTTTTTCCAGCAACTTAGAGGGTTTCAATCACTCCATAAACATCATGTATTGGTTTGATGATTCTATCTTAATTATGTTTTCCATTATCATTGTTGTTTGCTCTTCTTTGATGATGATTTGCTAATTCACCTTGTGTCTACTTATGATTATGTGAAACTTGTATATAATTGATTAGATCTCATTGATTTCTTGTTGATGTTGTGTCTATCTCCATCAATGAGGGGCTTGTTGATGTGTGTGTCTATCTCCATCAATTAAGGCGTGACAACTTCAATAGATCTAGTTGGTTTAGTTTATAATTCTTGTTTCCTATTGATTCTTGTTTTGATTGAATGAATTCGATGTTAGGCTTAAGAAAACTGGCAGATCTCCATCATGTAATGTGCTTGAACGTCTTAAGAAACATGTAGCCAAGGCATACTAGGCTATTAAGGTAGTATTTAACGCATGAGCCACTGTTTACAATCCCTATGGTTGTGCCGGGCATGGCATAGGAGGAGATAAGAGCTCATAGAATTGGAGAGATATGTATGCCATTCCATGAGTTATTAGGAATACACCCGTAAATTAAAATAAGGTTTACAGTCAATAGGTAGAATTGGATAGCTAGCAAGGAGTAACATATCATGGGTAGACATGCTTCACTTATCTTGTAGAACCTTAGTTTAGTTTTCTTGCACATTAGTTTAATTAGTAGCTTTTGGGTTAGTTGATTAGCAACTAATTCCGCCCCTTCTTCCAAAACCCGAGATTTTCACTTGCTTTTTATAAAATATAAAAACACAAAAAGAATCATCCTTCACCTTTAGACCTAGTCAGATCAATTTCAATCCTAACGACACTATTCCTAGCTGAACGATCAATCCCCCGGTACTTGTCACTATACTATACTACAACGATCAGGTACACTGCCTGGTGGGGGTTGTAAGCTTCTCGAGATCCCTCGAGAGGTAAAGCCTGGTGCAATTCCCACGCATCAAGTTTTTGGCGCCGCAGCCCGGGGAATAGTTATTGTTTAGGTTGAATTTGATTTGTATTAGGTCTACTCATTAGATTCCTATCAAGTGATATTTTTTTTTCCTTTTACTTTGTGGCTTTCTCGTAGTCTATCTTTTCTTTGTGATTTTGTTTGTAATTTGCTTCAAATGGACTTTACACTTAGACTTCTAAGATTACAAGATAGGGTTGAGCGGCTAACACACCAAAGAGTTCAAAATACCTCATTTAGAGACACCTATGAATCATATGAGCCTTCACCTAGGATAGATTCTTATGAACAACCTCCATGTTTAAAATCTAGTTTTAGTGAGGCCAATAGGAAATGCGACCTAGTTTTCCAAGGAATTATGGAGAGAGCCATTGCAACAAATCATAAGTTGGATGAAGCACTAGGTTTGCTATTATCACTACCTAACACATGGAGTGATGAGGTAAATAACATAAGCCCACAAAATACTTAACCATCATTTGAGGCACACACACCGCCCGTGACTTACCCGGAAGAAGTAGAAGAAACTTTAGGAATTCCAATGGAGGTAGAACCCTTGGGCCAGGCACCACTTGAGGATATAGGTTTGAATACTTGTAGTGATAACCTTACTCCTAGTTCTAGGGAATTTCCTAGTGTTGATGAACCGGAACCTCAATCTTTACACACATTTCCATCCTTAGATATATTTCTAGGAGACAAAAGAAGAACCGACCCACCCATCAACCAATATTATCCGGGTAGTTTTAGGATGAAGGAAGCCATTCACTCACCCCCTTCACCTCACGTGGCATATTTCCACCCTAAGGGTGTGTATCGCTACTTCCACCCACACTTAATTCAAAGTGTAGGGAAAACCTTCCCTATTTCCGTTAAATAAGGGTAGAGTAAGGCTCGTGACTCGAACAAAAACAAGCGCTTCTTGGGAGGCAACCCATGTTTTGTGTGTTTTTATTTGTTTGATTGTTTGTTTGTTTGATTTTATTTGTTTTCGTATGCATGTTTTATTTTTGTTGTTTGTGGCTCATGTTTCAAAGTAAATTGTGAAAATGCTTTATTTTGTTTTTAACTTCGTCTTAATTACATATAAAGGTATTTTGCAAAAGATAAGTGTAAGGGAGATCCAAATTTGTTTATAAGAACGAAATTGAGCATGAACCACAACAATATTAAATGGACATGTGTATTAGTACTTGTTAGAGTCAAATGCTTGTATCGAGTCATAATGATGTTTTGCAGGATTTTCCAGGAAGTAGGACGAAGTTTTTCCAGAAATTTTCCGGAAACTTAACATAAGAATTTCTGCAGGTCACTTCTGACGGCGTCACGAGTTTACTCTTGACGGCGTCACGTGTAAAATTCTGGAAATTTTGCTAGTTTTGTTTATACCGGACTCTTAGAGTTTTTGTTAATTCTTTAGTTTTATAAACTCCAGGAAATCTGCAAACATTCATTCCACAAGCATTATATCTTTAATTGTTTTGTTTCTATTCCTAAGTCTGGAATTACATCTAGTTGTGAGTTATTTTTGTTCGGGTTGATGCTTTAGGTTTTTGTTTGTTTTCTCAGGATTTACAGCCTTACAGGTTATGTTTGACAAGAAGATGATTTATATTCTGGAAGGGAAGCTTTGATTGTTCATTTTCTTGGAGGAAGATTTAACCTGGCCACCTTATTATCCATACCGAGCGAATCAGGGGAGTATTTGATTTCATTCTTTTTACTTATTTCACTTTTACATTCTTTACTTGAACATTGGGGACAATGTTCATCCTAAGTGTAAGGGGAGGGTAAAATGATGATACCTTACATATGCACTTTCACTTGAGTTTGTTTTGTTTAATAGTAGATGTGTAATAAAACTATGAGAAACACTTGTTAGTGCAATTTTAGCGCCAAATTTAAATTTTTTTACAACATTTAGGAGTGAAACTTTAGCCATAGCAAGCGTCTCATGGATAGGAGATTGTATGACTAGCACAAAACCGTATATTCAGAAAAATTTTTCACCCAAATATGTGAGGTTCGCCTTTAGATTTGATAGGAAAAGCATTTACTATTAGTGCTTATGAGTGTACCGGTAGCATTTAGATTCTAGAACTTGCGTTAGTGATGCATCCCGAGACCGCTAGTGAGACTACATTCGTGTAGTAGGATTTACTACATGATAAGAGGCATTAGGATCACCCTTGTGTTAAACCCGTATCATAATTACTTGACCATTTAAGTCATATTACTTGGCTAGTTAAGTCAACTAATTTTTCCCACACCCTTAGCGTTGTACTCATTTTTAGTACACGAAACCCCTAGTACACCCCTCCGAGCCTATCTTTTCGTTTCTAACTTTAAGCATTTTACTTAAAGGAAGAATTTGTTACACCCCACTTAAATGTACAACCAAATCGCCTTAGCCTTCCGTGTATGTGCTCATTTTTAGTGCATTATTGTTATTTGTTAAACCCTAAGTTAACTATCTAATTGATTACATGGTTGCTAAGTCGAGTCATATCCTTGTACATATTGTTTTGGGACGATTGGGACTCATGGGTAAGTACTTATTTTATGGAGTAATGGGGAAGAACATCATATATTACCCCCATATGTACGTTAATCTTAAAAGTACTCCAAGTGTTTTGATTTTCTTAATTCGAGTCATTAGTTTAGTTTATTGTAAAGTATGTAAAGATTCAAGTGTAAGGGGAATGTTCATCCCCTATGATGTATTATTTTGGATGGTAGGGTAAAAGTGTATGAAAAAAAAAAATCGAAAAATCAAGAAAAAGAAAGAAAAAAATAGAAAAAGGAAAAGAGAAAAAAAAACATACGGACTACCATCCCGTTTCATTCTATGTTTATTTTATGTTTTTTGTTATTTTTTCATTTATTAGCTTAAGTCGAGTCTAGTCTTGGCTTAGCAACGCCATATTGTACATGTAATTAACCAAGATTGTTAACTCGCCACCAGAAAAAAAAAAAAAACTTCCTTTATCCAACAAAACCGTGTATTTCATATCCCTACACCTAACGTTAAAACCCTTTAAAAGACCTCTTTGATAGTTTATCCTAGGTGCTTACGCCATGTGGTGGAGGTTTGATCCTTTCCCAAGCCTATGGTAATCTATTTTGCTATGACAGGTAGTGAGAGATATCTTCCGTTTTCATATTGTAATTTATACTTTATTACACCGGAGAGATGTGAGTATCTAAACACTATTTGTGAGGTGCTAGTGTATGACCTCCGTGCTTGTCTATTGGTCTTTAGTGGAACGATTATTTGTTGTAATTACTTTTATATTAGTGTTAAATGACCCCTAACTTGTATTTTGAGTAGAATAAAAGCGCATTTGCTTGAGGACAAGCAAATCTCAAGTGTAAGGGTATATGATGAGGCGAAAAATGAACCACTTTTAGGGGGTCATTTAAGCCCGAATTCGAATTTATTTGATCAAATATTGCCCTAAATCGTTCCTTTTGTGATTTTAGGTCCTTTGGAAGTGAATTCTGGAAATGGAAGCATTTTGGACGTTTTTGGAGCATAAAAGTGAAGAAAATGCCAAAGACTTAATTTTCCATGCTGAGAACAGTACCTGACGGCGTCAAGAAGAAAATCTTGACGGCGTCAAGAGTAAAAGTGGTGACGGCCCAGAGAGAATGTGAAGGCGTCACCCAAGGCCGTCACGTGTTAACTGGTCAAAACTTGCGCGCGCGGTAGTTGACACCGTTTTGGCCATAACTTTTGCATACGAACTCGGATTTGAGCGATTCAAAAAAGAAAACGATCGGGACGAAAAGATCTTCGATTTGGTGAAGAAAGTTTGTTCTTGACGCCGTCAACCCTAAGGTCGATTCCTGGGTTTAGGTGGGTGTTTTTCCAGCAACTTAGAGGGTTTCAATCACTCCATAAACATCATGTATTGGTTTGATGATTCTATCTTAATTATGTTTTCCATTATCATTGTTGTTTGCTCTTCTTTGATGATGATTTGCTAATTCACCTTGTGTCTACTTATGATTATGTGAAACTTGTATATAATTGATTAGATCTCATTGATTTCTTGTTGATGTTGTGTCTATCTCCATCAATGAGGGGCTTGTTGATGTGTGTGTCTATCTCCATCAATTAAGGCGTGACAACTTCAATAGATCTAGTTGGTTTAGTTTATAATTCTTGTTTCCTATTGATTCTTGTTTTGATTGAATGAATTCGATGTTAGGCTTAAGAAAACTGGCAGATCTCCATCGTGTAATGTGCTTGAACGTCTTAAGAAACATGTAGCCAAGGCATACTAGGCTATTAAGGTAGTATTTAACGCATGAGCCACTGTTTACAATCCCTATGGTTGTACCGGGCATGGCATAGGAGGAGATAAGAGCTCATAGAATTGGAGAGATATGTATGCCACTCCATGAGTTATTAGGAATACACCCGTAAATTAAAATAAAGTTTACAGTCAATAGGTAGAATTGGATAGCTAGCAAGGAGTAACATATCATGGGTAGACATGCTTCACTTATCTTGTAGAACCTTACTTTAGTTTTCTTGCACATTAGTTTAATTAGTAGCTTTTGGGTTAGTTGATTAGCAACTAATTCCGCCCCTTCTTCCAAAACCCGAGATTTTCACTTGCTTTTCATAAAATATAAAAACACAAAAAGAATCATCCTTCACCTTTAGACCTAGTTAGATCAATTTCAATCCTAACGACACTATTCCTAGCTGAACGATCAATCCCCCGGTACTTGTCACTATACTATACTACAACGATCAGGTACACTGCCTGGTGGGGGTTGTAAGCTTCTCGAGATCCCTCGAAAGGTAAAGCCTGGTGCAATTCCCACGCATCAATATGGCAGGATTGGTCCTTGGTGGAAAAGTTTGGTGAAATTACATAACAGGTCCCTGAAGTTTCAAAGTTTGGCAGTTTTAGTCCCTGGAAATTAAAAATGGAAAAATCATCTCAGGTCCTTGAACTATTCATCATATGGCATAAAATACCCTTGGAAAGACTTTGGAAGAATGCCAAATTATATCCCCAAACTTTCGAATAATTACAAACTTGGTCCTTGTAAACATTAAACCAAAACCGGACCCTTAAATATTATTACCCAAACCAAAGATAATTCCAATCCACAAACCCCCAAGCCCACCTTTGTCTTTTGGCCCACTCCACAACCAGCCCAACTCCCTTATAATCAAACCGGGTCAAAGGTTTGACCTCAGTCAAATACCGGTCAAACACACCCTTTTCCCTCTCCCTCACTCACCACAGCCAAACCACCAATACCACCCTGGTTACACCCCACCACCACCACTTGCAACAAACTCATCATCACCTTCCCACACCCTTTGCACCTCAAATCACCTCACATTAAATGCCACCACCCCTTGCTACAATAGTCCAATTGGACTTATCCATTTTTGGCGCCAAACCTTTTTAAACGGCCAAGATTGATCACAGGCCATCCAATGGCCCAAATGGAGTTGGGATTTGCTCAGAGGCTCAAAGGGAACCCTAATCCACAGCTATATAATGAAGAGAAGCAAGAAGAAGAAAGAGGTCCCAATTTTTAGTGTAAAAGTAATCGTAGAAGTGTAATAGGCAATCTTAGTTTAATTAAAAGCTTTTAAGCATTGTTTTAAGTTAATTCAATTGTACCTTTAACCTTTTCAAGTAATATAATCAAGTTTCCCTAATCCTTATTGTTTATGCAATTTTCCTTTTTATATCAAAATCTTAAATCCTATTCTGTTATTGTTTATGTTTGTATTATGGACTCTTAAGCTCATTTAGGTTCCAAGAAAGCTTAAGAAAGCTTTTAGAAACCCTTAAAATACTGCTTAGACAAAGAAAATCAAAAAGTCAAACAAAGTCAACATATCAGGTTCTTGGTGATAAGCAATGGAGCAGGGTAAATCTTGGATGGCCTTGGGTTAGAAGCTTCATGGGAAGCTATTATGAGTGTTACATTGGTCCTTGGTTCATTGGTTCAAGCAAGAAAGCATATTGTAAGCATTGAAATCTCATTTCTGTCTTATTACTGTAGCTCAGCTTATATCTTTGCTTATTCAGTTTGTGTGTGCTTATTTATTGTTGTTTAGGTATTTTATAGCTTAATTTAGATAACTTGTTCATTAGAATTTGTAGTTACTATAAATAATAGTTTCACAGTCAAAATTGAATAAGTGGTATGCTTGTGTATTTGTGGTTACTCACTGTTTCTAAATACTCATTTAGGTCTAATACATCATAAAAAGTTGCCTTGGAAAAGTTTCATAAGCTCTCATACCCTTTTGTTTCTTAAAACCTAAAACAGTCATTGCAAAAGGGGTGTTTGGATATGCATGCTTAGCTATGTTATTGTGGATTCCAGAGGTTAACAATAATCTAGACATCACACTTTAGGTCATAGTTGAAGGTTGGAAGCATAAAATCTATAGGTATTAAGTAAAATAGTCAAAAAATCCATTCTAATGCCTCTAGTAGTTAACTGTTAGGCAGTTAGGTTTTACTTTTCATCAAATCACTACATTAGTTGTTAAAGTAACTAAATTCAGTCATTTAGTAGATTATTACATCATATTAAGTTAGCTAGAATAGATCAAAACTCAGAAAAGTCAAATTTCAAGTTCATCTTAAAAAAGTCAAAACTTTCCTTTGTGCAGAAAACCCAAAATTCCAGGAATTGTAGGGAATTGTGTGTTGTGAATTAGACCTTGAGCATGTTAGGATTTGTTGTCTATCACCTCAACTCTTGATTCCAACTTTTGTTTAATTTTTGTGAATTTTATTGTGGACCCCACAAGCCTAGAAACACACCTGCAGGGCAATACTTTGCCCTGTGCATCAGCAAAACACCACAACACCACCACCTTTAGTGGTTGTTGTAGGCCACCTCAGTGGGTCCTAGTGATCCACCTTGGGTTTTCCCAACCCCCCTCCTACCAGGCTTCATAGTTTGACCATTTGTTTGACCTTAGGCCTAGTGGACCCCACCTGGAATCACTGCTAAAGTTTGTCCCATTTCTGTATGTAGCTTAAAGTATCAAAGTGCTTATTTGGATCTAATTAGCTTAACAGTGCTTATAGCTTGTTGTTTTTAGCTTATTTAAGTCCCTTGTGCTTAATTGAATCAAGTTTTATCATTGTGGATCCCACATATAATCATTTGAGCTCATTTTCCTACTTGGTCAAAGAAAGTCAAACTGTCTTGGTCAAGGGGGTGCACACAGCTTATTTTTAAGCTATATAAAAAGTTGTTTCACAAAAGTTTCTTATTTTCATCATATTTTTAGCTGTCAAAAAGAAAAACACCAAAAAAGCAAACAAAAAATTAGTGATAGCTTCTATTTAATAGATTCTATCTTTTTCAATTTTCTTTTCAGCTTATTAATAAGCACTTTTCCATTTTTATAATTTTCTAAATTTCCTAGTACCTTTAAGTATTTAAAATAATTTTTTTAGATTTTTCCTAAACAGTTTACTATTTATTAGATTTAAAAATAATTTAATTAATTAAATAGGTAATATTAGTAATTAATTAGTTTTCTTTAATTTTAATTAACAACAGTAGGTTTTTATATTTTTTCTAGGTTTTATAAATTAGTTAAGACTTTTTGAAAATATATTTTTAGTTTCTACTGTTCATTTTCCAATTTTCTTATTTAAATTAGATTTAAATTAATTAAAAGGTAATTAATTAGTAAAATAGCCTAAATATAATTTTTAGAAGTTTTTTTATAATTTTGTAGGATTCTTGTGATGGTTAATTAGTTTTATAAATTTTTCCATAAATTTCTAAGTTATTTAGGTATTATTAGTAATTTAAAATAATTTAATTAGTTTAATTAAGATAATTAGTTTTTAATTAATAGAAAATTCATAAAAAGACAAAAATATTTATTTTTAATTTTTATACTTTCTTCAAGTTTTTCTTAAGGTTTAGAAATTATTTTTGAAAGTTTTTAGTTTAATTTGTAATCCTTGTAATTTTTAATTAATTTAATCTAGGTTTAATTTACATTTTAAATAGTTTTATTAATTAAGTAATATTTAAGTATTAAAATAATCATTTTTATAATTTCATTTTCATTTTAAATTTTCTTTTAATTTTAAGTTTTCAAAAGTTTCACTTGCACACCCTGTAGTTTGTAATTTGTTAAAACTCATTTTTCTCTGTCTGTTATCTGATTTTCCAAGTTGTGCTTTTTGTGATTATATCTGTTATTGTTTATATCATTCCGTAATTATCCAAATACCAAGCAATCAGTAGTATAAATCATTCCCCAATCATCTTGGTTACTGTCCTCAGTACCACTTATTCCACAAACGTTCAAAATACAATTTCAATCTCGTTGGGACTTAACGACCCGGGGATTTCCCTGTACTTCCACGGATTATAAACACTTGACTCTCCTCTCCCAGGTGGGCCTATCAACTGCACCCGGTTGACTGGTTGGTTTGGGAGGAGTCAAAACGTTTTAGGTTTAGTGGTTTTCAAAACCCCTCCTTTACAAATATCACCACTTTGTAAATTTTTGAGAAAATCAAAATCATATCTGAAAAAAAAAAAGTTCATTAACACTTCTCCTGAAGTGTTAGAAACACCAAAAAAATCATAAACAACAAAACAAACTGTGAAGTTAAATTACTTCGTTATCTTTAAGATTGCAACCTATACAGTTGGTTTAAGGTAAGTTCTGATATTAAATTGCGAACTGAAGAGGGATCCATTTATTTCTTCCCGCCAGCCTGCGAGTAATCTTAAAGGAACGATTTCGGTTAACGAATCAGTTCCAAAAATATTGTCCAAGTTTTTTCACCCATACACGAAAAACCAAAAACATTTTACTGTGAATATAATTATGATTTGTCATGAAAATCAATTATATATAATAGTAGTATAGTATCGAAGTGATCCGCAAGAAATACGAATCACCCGAGTCGTTTCCAAGTGAAGGTGTGAATGGAATCAAGAATATCGATTCATGTAAATCGTGTAGTGAGAAGTGGTGAAAAAGCAAATAGTGATCAAATAATTCAAATATCAACTAACAACTAATAAATATGCAAAGAGTACAAGCTAGTAATGCACCAAAGTCTAAAACGTAAAAACGGAAATACAAACGCGATTTTTAAAACGTATCGTACGAAATAAAACGCGAGTTTTAAGCTGTACTAATCCTACGAACTTGTAAATAATTTTAAAAAGTAAAAAATGATAAAAGAAAATTTTGAGAAAAAGAAAAATATTTTTTTGACTTTTTAATAATTTTTTATGAATTAAAAACTAATTAAACTATTTAATAATTAAAAGAAAATGTAAATAAAGTGAGAAAAATGCAAATTTAATTTCTAAAATTCTAAAATAACTAAAAATAATTTTCTAATATTTTTTTGGATTTTTCTGGGGTTTTTCTGATTTTTTTTGTATTTTTTAGTAATTAAAAAGTACTTAAAAATGATTAAAAATGAAAATTAAATAGGAAAAATAGCAAATTAACTCAGAAAAATATGAAAATTTCAGGGAAAATCTAAAATAATATTTTAAAGCTAGGAAAAATATAAAAATTTGAAAATAAGCACTGGAAGTGCTTAATGACCCAAAACAGCTTATTGAAAAATGCTTATTAATAAGCACTTAGACCAAATCTTGACCCAAACTTAACACAGATGTTTTCAAACTCAAATAAGCTTATATGAACAGTTTAGAAATCAAAATGAACTCAGAAGCAAGGTTGTGGCACAAATAGAGTCAAATAAGCTCAAGTGTAATAAGCAAATAAGCTAAACAGATTAAGCTAAGACTAAATATCAATTTAGACAACAACTTTGGGTACTAATAAACTAAAATGAACAAATAAACTCAGAGTATGATCAAAATAGAACACTTGCAGCCCTACTTTTAGAAAACAGCTACTAGTTCAACTGCCCAACTTGAGAAGCCAAATAAGCTGAGTAGATAAGCTCAGAGATAAAAACTTTTGGGGGAAATTTCTTTACTAGCAACCCAAGAACACAAATCAACCTCTAAATCATATCCTAGTATCAATTCACCAGCCTAAAATTGCCCAAGAATTTGGACCAAAACCTGTGGTGCAGGGCACCTTTTTCCCAATAAGCTGACTTCACAAGCCTTTTTCAATAAGCAAACAGATTTCAAATCCAAATTTTATTTTTGAAATATGAACTTTAGCTACTGAGCTTCTCAAAACAACAAACCACAACAATTTCCAATCAATTTTGAATGCTACAGAAGCTCATAAACTTTTGGCTAAAAACTGAGTATGAAACTCTTTTGACTTTTTATGAGACAGAATTATTTGACCAAAATAGATTTTGATTGTACTTAATTGACTACTGATGTATTAATAAGCTATTTTGTGATTAAGATAAACTACTACTAATACTATTGCAACTACTTAAAAGTTAATGCACCCTAAGATCCCTTAAACACTAACTGTATGAATAATGACAAGTGATTTTGACTTTTAAAATTATAACTACTAATTTATTACTTGACTAAGCCTAGATGCAACCAGAGTAAGTTACCTAAACTACCATTACCCTCTGGAATACCCCTGATAACAACAAACCACTCAATGCCAAACACCCTCTTATGTGACTGTCTCAACTATAAACCACCAATAAACTCAGCAAATGCATTCCAAACCAACACTTATAAACTCACTATGATTCAACAACATCAATGAACTCAGAAAAACATATTCATATTCAATAAAACTCAGAAATCAAAGATCACAGATGTATGAAGTATATAAATGAAACAGTTAAATTCAAACCACTATCAAATATGATGAAACAACAAGTATTATCCAAGAATAAACAATAATAAACAGATGTAAGCAGTATACAAGCCACTAAAAACAAATCTATACTATTATTATGAAGCTAATCAGATGAAACAGTAGAATGGTATGAAACTTACAAACTCAAACCCCCTCAGCTCAAACAGAGGGGGGTCACTAAGCTAGCCTGTCTTTTGACAGGCCAAGGCACCTCTTGGCTGCCTTAAATTCCCAATAAGCTCAGCTTATTTCAAATAAGCTGTTACAGTTGACTTTTCTTGACTTTTTGTAATTTTTTGAGTTTTTGAGAAATGAAAACAAACAAGGCTTACTACAAGCTATAGAAGCTTGAATAAGCTTGTGTAAACAACAAACAAACAACTGAAAATGATTTAGAGAACAAAACAGAATATATTTTTTTGGTTTTTATAAGATTCTTATTTTTTTTTTGTGTTTTTATAATTTTGATTACAGAAATAAGTAAGTAAACTTTTGTAAATCTAAAACAAGCTTCTGAAATGCTAAATGAAACAGGATTCAAGAAAAAGTAAGATCTTTTTTTGTATTTTTCAAGTTTTCTTATATTATTTTTTTTTAGTTTTAATGAAGATTTAAATAACAATAAAGTAACAAACTATTGAGAAGACTATGAAATTTAACAAAAGAGGTGATTAAAAAAGTAGAAAGCTAGGACAATAATTTTTAAGCTAACACAGAATTTAAAGTGATAATACTAAAAACAGGAAATGAAAACATGAAACAAAGAACTTTTATTTTAAAAAAAACTGAGGTTACATAGAAATTAAGCTAAGAATACATTACGAAATTTAAATTGACAGCATAACTTTACTAAAAACCTACACACTGAAATGGTGAAATGGAGGGGGGTATTTATCCTTGGAGCAGGGGAGAAGGCAGCTAGGGTTTAGAAGAGCCTAGAAGGGAATTTGCAGCCACATATCTTCATCTCTATCCAAAATGTCGACACTCTCACCATCCTTAGCCTCAAATCACAACCTTATCTTCATTCCACGTAGCTTTGTCCAATCAGGGGCTTGGAAATGGCCATGTAAGCTGGGATATGACCACATCTCTGACAACGTGTCAGGCTTCTAGATAGATGCTTAGTACGAGGTTAGGATTGTGATAGGTACGAGGTTTAATTTACCAAGGTAACTTGTGGGAGGGAAGAAGGCACAGTAAAAAGGCGCGTTTGGTTTTAATTGATTGATTGACTGGTGGGTTTGGGGGTTTGACTTCCGGGTAATACTAATAGGTTGGGTCGGGTTTGGATGGTGGGGTGGTGATGGGCTTAGGTGTTTTTGGGCCAGGATGTTGTTGGAGTAGTATTAGTTTGGGCTAGAGTGTTTGTTTAATTTGGATTAAAATAGGTTAGGATCCGGTTTGTAATAGAAATACCAAATCAAGGGACCAATTTTGTATTTTCTGAAAATCAAAGGACCATAGCTGCCAATCACTCAAATATTATTCCAAGGGCTATTTGTGATATTTCTTGAATGATGAGGGGCTTTAGTTGCCATATTTCCAAAATATACTTCAAAAGGATCAAAAGTGACAACTTTGAAAGTGGAAGGACCATATGTGTAAAATTGATCAAACTTCTTCAAAGGGCCACTTTGGTGATTTCTGAAACTTTGAGGACTCTATTTGACCATATGAGCTTTAACTTTGACCACTAAGCTTCCCCGGCTCCGGCTTTATTCAAACTTTTCCAAATCTCGTGCCCGTTTTGTCATTTTCTCGTGATTTTTCGTCCTTTTCTTAATATCCGTTCCTGCACATTCAAAAACACAAAAAAACACACATTCTTTGGCATTATTGGTTAGTTTTTGGTTTATTTGGTCCACTTTTGGCTTAGAAAAGGTGAGTGAATAAGCACTCACCAAAATCCCCCGGACTAAAGTATTGCCGTGTCCTCACGCAATGTGATTAATTCACGCTCACGAGATAAATAATTTCATAACTCTTTCTACTAACTTTGTAAAGTAGCAAGGAGGTTCAAAAGAGATTACAAAATCATTTATTCCCACAAACGCTCCATTTTCCAAAATTTATTTCTTTATTCCACTTTATTCTATTTTTGGACTTTTCACACTTCATACTTGTGACAGTTTGTTGAACTTTCATTATTTTTGCAATAATTTTTAGGGTCTACGAGTAGAAACACTTCTATTTAAGAAGTGACCATACGGATAAAAATCGTCATCCTTGATTTTTCACGAGCTCCCAAACTAAGCGTAAAAACGAGATCAAAGCTTATCTACAAATTTAATGCTAACACTACTCATAAAAGTTACTCGTGGAAACTTCTTACTCCCATGTCCTAAGTTTTTGTATCTCAATATTTTACTTTGTTGAGAAATGAATCGCTTCATATTTTCTCGTTTCGATACCTTTTTTTAGTCCGATAGTGATACCTAAGTTAAAACGATAAATAGTTATTCATTTTCTTTTAAGAACCACTGTAATAGAAATTCGGTCCACATCAAGGAATTTAGGGTACATACAATATCAAAGATATAAGTTGCGGAGTACAATCACGTGCACCTCATGTGACTGATTACTAATCACTTATCACATGCACCTCACGCGCCAACAACTTATTTATACATACAAACTCTTATTCATCATAACTATCAACTTTCATTTTTTTCTTTTTCACTTTTTTCACTTTTCTCATACTTTTTTCATACTTTTCACTTTTTTCTTTCTTGACTTTTCTCATAACATCAATGG
This sequence comes from Artemisia argyi, assembly GCA_030686995.1. Lineage (NCBI taxonomy): Eukaryota > Viridiplantae > Streptophyta > Magnoliopsida > Asterales > Asteraceae > Artemisia > Artemisia argyi. The sequence goes on from CM060709.1 coordinate 306,953,481, forward strand.
AAGCTTATTGGGTAGCTCCAAAACCACATAGATAATCAACTTTTGACTTTTGATTTTTTTTTTCACTTTTTGCTCTTATTTTTGATGTTCCTTGATATGTACCCAACTTCTAAAGCAAAAATTCTCTTAAGAAAACAAAGAACTAAATATTATTCAAACCGAAATACCACTAATTAACCTAGAACATCTATTATATATTGGTGACGTATCTGATGGGAGTAAAAAGCCACGAGTACCTCTTATGAGCTCTAAAGAGAACTACTACTCCACGTTTAGCATTAAACTTGTAAATAAACTCTATCATTTCTCGTTCTCTGCAAATTTAAGACCTCAAATAATGAGATTAGCAGATGCTTAGCCAATAATCAGCCACGCATATATAAAGTCAAATACAGGAGCTTGAGAACTCTTGGAAAGAATTCGCGTTTTGTAGCTCCTAGTGTAAGTGACTAGCGAAAGCTTTTCAAGCCGTGCATGTATAAAGTCGAGTACGGGAGCCGACAAAAGAGTAGCTCCTAGTGTACAAGGCTAGCACAAACTTTTATGATTATCATTGGTTAAGGGAACAAGCTAGAAAGTCAACAAGGTGTCAAATCACTTATTCAAACTTTTATTATATTTTTGCACAACTTTTTCAACTTTTTCTCATTTTTTTTTGTGCTTTTTCATGACTTTTTCATTCACTTTTGTTCAAAATTTTTGAAATTTTTCAATTTTTAAAATTTTTTTATTTTTGGTGGAAAAACGGAGTTGCAAGAGTACATGACATGGTGAAAAATGCAAGGTCAAATCGAATCGAAGATTCACCCCCCCCCCCCCCCCCCGGACTAGAATGAAACATTGTCCTCAATGTTTTAATGGGTAAAGGTAATCCTAACATAAATCTAGGCCGTTTATTAATTATGCCAAAGAAAACGTTAGTCGATAAGATTTACGGATATTGGATTTCCAAAAGCATCGATGAATGAGACTCGAGTGGAGAGAAAGACAAAACCACGAGCACGAGAGTCATCATAAATCGGGGACAATCCTGGAAAATCATACACAAACAACGACGAAACACAAGATTAGAAGAGGTACCCCCTCCTCACGTTATTTATTAGAAATAAGAAAAGTAAGAAGATGAAATTGGATAAGCATGGGTTGCCTCCCACGAAGCGCTTTGTTTTTGATTACCGAGTCACGTAGCTTGACTCGATCCCTGAATTCATTCGTCCTTGGGGAAAGTTTGGAGATCCGGGACTACCATGGTTGGTACGTCCCCTCCGAAATAGTGTTTCAAACGGTGACCATTCACCTTAAAGTTGGGACCATCAAGTTGAGCCAACTCAATAGTTCCATAAGGGAATACTTGTGTTATGGTGAATGGTCCAGACCAACGGGTTTTAAGCTTTCCCGAGAAAATCTTTAACCGAGAGTTAAAAAGAAGCACTTGATCACCAACGTTGAACACGCGGTCTTTGATCTTGGCATCATGAAGTCTTTTTGTTTTCTCTTTATAAATTAAAGAATTCTCGTAAGCTTGATCACGAAGTTCGACTAATTCGTTCAATTGAACTTTACGGTGATCACCCGCGGTTTTTAAGTCAAAATTTGCATGTTTTAAGGCCCAGTAGGCCTTGTGCTCAAGTTCGATGGGCAAATGACAAGCTTTCCCGTAAACCAGCTTATATGGAGTGCACCCAATGGGTGCTTTGTAAGTGGTCCGGAAAGCCCATAAAGCATCGTCTAATTTGTCGGCCCAAGAGGCACGGTGTTCTCCTACTGTCCTTTCTAGTATACGTTTTAAACCACGATTGGAGACCTCAACTTGACCACTCATTTGTGGATGATAAGCCGTGGAAAGACGATGTGTGACACCATATTTAAGCATAACTTTCGCAAATTGATCATTGCAAAAATGGGTCCCACGATCGCTTATGATGGCTCGAGGTGCACCAAATCGGGCAAAGAGACTTTTTAAGAATTTCACAACTACTCGGGCGTCATTGGTGGGGAGCGCCTTCGCTTCAACCCATTTTGATAAGTAATCGACGGCCACGAGAATGTATTTGTTACCCCTAGACGACAGGAATGGCCCCATGAAATCGATGCCCCAAACGTCAAAAATCTCACAAACTTGAATCGCATTTTGCGGCATTTCATCTTTTTGAGAAATTTTCCCTTGACGTTGGCAAGAATCACATGTTTTCACCAATTCATGGGCATCCCGATAAATCGTCAGCCAATAGGAGCCGGAATCGAACACTTTCTTTGCGGTGAAGTTGGCACCATGATGTCCCCCCGTGGGTCCACTATGACATGCCTTAAGTATTTCAACGGCATCTGTACCGTGAACACACCGCCGGATCACTTGATCCGCACAGACTTTGAACAAGTAGGGGTCGTCCCAAAAATAATGTTGGACATCTTTAAAGAATTTCTTCTTTTGTTGGGACGACATCCCTTTCCTAATGAAATTCCCCGCATGGTAATTCGCAAAATCGGCGAACCATGGGGTACTTTGGTCAATATTAGACACACTCCCAAGTGTCTCGAGAGGAAATGCATCGTTGATTTCCTTGTTCTCAAGAGCACTTTGATGGGGGTTCTCAAGTCGTGAAAGGTGATCAGCAGCAAGATTCTCAGCTCCTTTTTTGTCTCGTATTTCGACATTAAATTCTTGGAGCAAAAGAACCCACCGCATCAAGCGTGGCTTAGCATCTTGCTTTGCCATTAAGTATTTTAAGGCCGAATGATCCGTATACACTATGCACTTTTTAAGGAGCAAATAAGACCTAAATTTTTCAAAAGCATAGACAACCGCTAACATTTCCTTTTCGGTAGTTGTGTAATGATGTTGGGCCTCGGTCATAGTCTTACTTGCATAGTGTATCGGTTGAAAGTATTTATTCTTACGTTGCCCCAGAACTGCACCAATGGCATAATCACTTGCATCACACATTAGCTCAAATGGTAAGCTCCACTCGGGGGCAACTAAGATTGGTGCCTCCGTTAACTTCTTCTTTAAAACATTAAATGCATCGGCGCATTCATTTGTGAAGTTAAACGGAGCATCCTTTTCTAAAAGGTGGGTCAGAGGCCGGGCTATTTTGGAGAGGTCTTGTATAAAACGTCGGTAAAAGCCAGCATGACCAAGGAAACTTCGGATTCCTTTGACGGTCGTAGGATGAGGTAGCTTAGCAATGACATCAAATTTTGCACGATCTACCTCAATCCCAGATTTGGATATCTTATGGCCGAGGACTATGCCCTCTTTAACCATGAAGTGGCTCTTCTCCCAATTTAGAACCAAATTGGTGTTTTCACACCGTATCAGCATTTTCTCTAAATGGGAGAGGCAAGAGTCGAAAGAATTTCCGTAGACGGAGAAGTCGTCCATGAACACTTCCATGGTTTTTTCGATCATATCCGAGAAAATAGCCATCATACACCGTTGAAACGTGCCCGGAGCGTTACATAGGCCAAAGGGCATTCTCCGATAGGCAAACGTTCCATACGGGCAAGTAAAAGTGGTCTTTTCTTGATCCGGGGGATCAATGGGGATTTGAAGGTACCCAGAAAAGCCATTTAAGAAATAATAGAACTCATTTCCCGCTAACCGTTCAAGCATTTGGTCCATAAAAGGGAGCGGGAAATGGTCTTTACGTGTCGCATCATTTAACTTGCGGTAGTCGATACAAACTCTCCATCCGGTCACAAGTCTAGTCGGTATAAGCTCATTATCTTCGTTTTTTACAACAGTGATTCCGCCCTTCTTTGGAACACAATGAATCGGGCTAACCCATGAACTATCCGAGATCGGATAAATCATTCCAGCGTCAAGGAGTTTAATAACTTCCTTTTTGATCACTTCGTTGATTAGTGGGTTAACCCGTCGTTGTTGTTGGACGGAAGCTTTGTGATTATCGTCAAGCAGAATCTTATGAGTACAAAATCGAGGGTCGATTCCCTTAATGTCGGATATTTGCCAAGCAATAGCACTTTTATGCTTCCGAAGCACATCTAAGAGTCGTGTCTTCTCCTCATCTTTAAGGCCTTTTGATATTATAACCGGTAATTTATCATTTTTTTCCAAGTATGCGTATTCGAGATGAGGAGGCAAATCCTTGAGCTCGAGCTCCAGAGGATTCTCAATAGACGGCTTTACTTCTTTTACGTCTGCCATTTTTAAGTCCATCGGAGGGGGAGAAACAATCGGGTTTTCATTTAAAAGTTTTTCAATTAATGAAATGTCCCCCTCCGGATCAAAGTTATTATTATCAATTTCCGGTGAAAATGATTTATTTGAAAGACAAGCATTAATTTCTTCCCAAGCGAGATCACTTCCCTCAAATGGAGTGAGGGAAGGGGAAGAATCGGAGACGATCGGTTCAAAAGAAGGAGTGGGATTGCCACTCGAAGCATTTTCGGTAAAACCAAGAAGTTCTTGAGAATACTCCTCCGTAGCTTCGTCAATAACATCGATTCGGTTGACGGAAGCAACATCGTAGTCGGAGGAGTATCTCGCGGTTTGATCAAGGTTAAAAGTGACGGCTTCATTTCCAACACATAAAGTAATCTCCTCGTCGTAAACATCAATTAAGGCACGACCGATCTGTAGGAATCCTCTCCCGAGAATGAGAGGAACCCGTGGATCGGCATCGAAATCAACAACCACAAAATCGGAAGGGAAATGGAATTTCCCGACATTGACAAAAATATCATCGGCTATGCCAATTGGATGAGACGTAGATCGGTCGGCAAGCTCGAGGGTCATAAGCGTCGGTGTCAAGTTAGGGAGGGACAACTTTTTCCAAATTGACAATGGCATTAGGTTAATGCTAGCACCAAGATCGGCCAAGGCGAAGCATTGAACCATACCCGGAAAATTGCACGGTATAAGAAACTTGCCAGGGTCTTCAAGCTTTTTGGGTAGCTTTTTAAGAAGAACCGCTAAGCAATTCTTGTTAATTTGGGTTCTCGACATTTCAAAAAGCTTTTCCTTATTATTTAAAAGTCCTTTTAGCATCGAAGCAAATTTGGGCATCAAAAGTATAGCATCCGCGAGACTTATATCAAAGTGCAATTCTTGAAAAATCTGATAAAATTTTTCCATTTGTTTTTTATCTTTCTCGCGGTGCTTTTGTTCGTTTAAACGTGACGGATAAGGCAACTTTGTTTTAACGGGAATATCTTTTTCATAAACAACTTTTTCCTTTCCCTTGGACGTCGGGACCACCGGAGGTTGGATGTCTTCGGTCCTTCCATTATTAATAGGAATTTCCGTATCCGTTGTCGCCTCGGGTTCACGGGCGACTACCTTGGGAGGTAGAGAAGAAGAGGTAGTTGGAGCCGTTGGTCCATCATAAGAAACACCACTCCTTGTCGTGATCGCTTTAGCATCGCCCCTCGGGTTAGCGATCGTGTTGCTAGGCAAAGTTCCAGAGTCTGAGGGTCGATCATTTAAACGCTTGTTAAGATCATTGATTTGATTAGCTAACAACCTTGTTGTTTCCTCTTGTTTTGTCATAAAAGCTTGTTGGTTTTGAAGCAATTGCTTAATCAAATCTTCCGTGGGCGACGGATTTGGAATAACAGCTTGATTTTGATTATTGAAATTTTGCCCACGGTTTTGAAAGTTGCCATGATTCAGATTTGTATTATTAAAATTCCCTTGATTATTCTGAAAATTCCCATTATTTTGAAAATTGTTCCCTTGAGGCGGGGCTTGGTTTTGATTTCCCTGAAAATTCCAATTTTGGTTTACACCTTGGTTTTGAAAACCTTGATTTTGCCGGTTTTGATTTTTGATTAACTTGATGTGTACGGTTTTGCACATTGTTATTATGACTCTGATTTTGAAAACCGGGTGGTCCAAGATAATGACTTGAACGGTAGCTGAGGAGATTTCGATCTCCTTGAAGAGGTGGGTAACCGTTGCCACCCATGTTTGCAGCATACACGTTCTCATGAGCATAAGCTCCGGTTGACGGACACTCGTTATACGGATGTGGACCACCACAAGTAACACAACTTTGATTCACAACATTGACTTGATGACTTGGTTTTTCAATGGACATTGCATCAACTTTCTGAGTTAAAGCCACAATCATATTAACCAATTCATCATTATTTTTACCATTATTAGACACTTGTGGTTTATTTCTTGACATTCTAACACGAGCTTTATTCTCAATTATCATGAAAGCATCATTCGTATTTCTAGCCAACAAGTTCCCACCCGCAGCAGAGTTGAGTGAGTCTTGGTCAACATGACTCAACCCGTTATAGAAAGTGTCAATCTGCTGAAGGGGTGTGAACCCATGGTTCGGACATTTTTCCATCAAATCTTTGAATCGGTCCCAAGCTTCACTAAACGACTCATCAAAAGCTTGTTGGAACCGAAAGATTTGGGAACGTAGATTAGAAGTTTTAGAAGGATGATAGAAATAATTCACAAACTTGGAAGCAAGATCATTCCAAGTGTGAATCGAATTGGGCGGTTCCTTTTCCAGCCAAGTCCGGGCTGCTCCTTTTAATGAGAAAGGAAATAACTTCAATTTCACCACATCGTGAGGGACTTGATTCATTCTAATAGTCTCAGCGATGTCGGTGAAATTTCTGATGTGAGCATAGGGGTCTTCGTTATCAAACCCGTGAAAGGATATACCCGTGATTAAATTGAGTAATCCGTGATTGATTTCAAAGTTGGCATTGATGTCCGGAATCACAATAGCTCTCCTCACACCGTTAAATGGTGATTGGAGTTGTTCATCCATCGGACGCGGATCAAATACCGGTTGTGGTCCCACCGGAGGGATCACATTGTGCTGCGGACCACCCATCGGCGGGGGCCCGTTGTGTTGTTCGTTATGGTTCATCTCCTCGTCGTCGAGGAAATGAACACGACTCGTATGTCGTAAAACCCGCTCGGGGTTTGAGAGCGGAGAAGTAAGATTCTCAGAAGTAGAATGGGTGTGCATACACCAAAAACAAAATTAAAAAGAAAAAGAAAATAGAAAAGAAAATCTTTTTGTTTTTATTTATTTTTCAATTTTTTTTTTCTTTTTTCAAATTTTTCTCAAAAACTTTTTTTTTTCTTTTCTTAAAACGTAACGTTAATCGAAAACCGTTTCTTTCAAAACCACGCGCGACGGGATGGGAGAGAAGAATGGATCTCTCTTCAGCTAGCAATTTAATGTCTTAGCTATCCGTATTTCCCGCTTATTCGGTTGTAGTAATTGAAATAGTCCGATAAACAACTAAATTACGTTTTCGTTATATTGGGAGACTTATTTGGTTTACAACGCCCTTTCTTTCGATCGAGTCGAGGCTGTAACTTTTATTATTTTTTTGGTATTTTGTAAACACTTTAGTAAAAGTGTTTTGAATTTTTCAATTTTATATAAATATATATACAAAATAGAGGAAGGCTTAACAAAACACGATTTTTCAAAATATTCAAAAATTCACTTCAAGCCTTCCCCGGCAGCGGCGCCAAAAACTGATTCATCGTGAAAATCAATTATATATAATAGTAGTATAGTATCGAAGTGATCCGCAAGAAATACGAATCACCCGAGTCGTTTTCAAGTGAAGGTGTGAATGGAATCAAGAATATCGATTCGTGTAAATCGTGTAGTGAGAAGTGGTGAAAAAGCAAATAGTGATCAAATAATTCAAATATCAACTAACAACTAATAAATATGCAAAGAGTACAAGCTAGTAATGCACCAAAGTCTAAAACGTAAAAACGGAAATACAAACGCGATTTTTAAAACGTATCGTACGAAATAAAACGCGAGTTTTAAGCTATACTAATCCTACGAACTTGTAAATAATTTTAAAAAGTAAAAAATGATAAAAGAAAATTTTGAGAAAAAGAAAAATATTTTTTTGACTTTTTAATAATTTTTTATGAATTAAAAACTAATTAAACTATTTAATAATTAAAAGAAAATGTAAATAAAGTGTGAAAAATGCAAATTTAATTTCTAACATTCTAAAATAACTAAAAATAATTTTCTAATATTTTTTTGGATTTTTCTGGGGTTTTCTGATTTTTTTGTATTTTTTAGAAATTAAAAAGTAATTAAAAATGATTAAAAATGAAAATTAAATAGGAAAAATAGCAAATTAACTCAGAAAAATATGAAAATTTCAGGGAAAATCTAAAATAATATTTTAAAGCTAGGAAAAATATAAAAATTTGAAAATAAGCACTGGAAGTGCTTAATGACCCAAAACAGCTTATTGAAAAGTGCTTATTAATAAGCACTTAGACCAAATCTTGACCCAAACTTAACACAGATATTTTCAAACTCAAATAAGCTTATATGAACAGTTTAGAAATCAAAATGAACTCAGAAGCAAGGTTGTGGCACAAATAGAGTCAAATAAGCTCAAGTGTAATAAGCAAATAAGCTAAACAGATTAAGCTAAGACTAAATATCAATTTAGACAACAACTTTGGGTACTAATAAACTAAAATGAACAAATAAACTCAGAGTATGATCAAAATAGAACACTTGCATCCCTACTTTTTCAAAAGCATCTTTGGAATCAATTTTAGCAACCTGCTCTTCAGTCAATAATTCAGCCATGTATTTCTCATGTGAATTTAGAGTAAATGAAAATTGCGGGGGTGGGGATTTGTCAAAACCGGAAGGTTGACATTGATAATCATCATGAGGACCCCCACAATTTACACAAGAAACACTGGGTGCATTATGAAGTGTTGTGGTACCCAACTCCTTAACTTCTTTTAATAAATCTAGGATCTCTAGATAATTGTCTTGTTGGGTTTGCTGAGGAGTTGCTTGAATCATTTGGTACTGTGGAGGTGGTTCTTGAAACGAATAGTCGTAATTGTTACAAGGAAAGGGATTCCCTGTTTGACAATCCGAGCTAAAGTGAGGACCTCCACAGTACTCACAACAGTAAAACTGTTGAGTTTGGCTTGGTGTATTTTGATACGAAGCATCATTGCAATTTAGATAATATGATTCTTGCTCGTATGAATGTGATGGGTAATTGGAAAAATTTGAAGAGTCGTTGAATGAGTTCTGATTAGGATCATAAGCAAATAAATTACTCGACCCACAAAACAATCAACTCCCGTTTTGAATATCATTACCACATTGTACACATGTACACCAACGACATGGAAAACCGAAAAGCGGCTCACCACAACCGACACAAGGAACAAAATCTGGAGGTGGGACAAGTGGTGTGCTCTGAGAGCTAGGAATTTCCACTACTTCCGTTATGGTCTTGGGTTTTTGTTTTTGATAAATGTGAAGATTGGGTATGTCGTTCTTTTCAGTTACTGCCCTAAGCTCAGCATGTTTGCTTGACAAACTTTTAACCGTAAACCGTGAAAGGTTAGGATCAATTCTTGAAGGTTTGTCATTAATAGCACGTATCTCGGGCTGTGAAGGGTAGTTGGAAGAATTTGGTGAATCATTGAGAGAATTTGGACTTATGAACAGATTGCACACATTACAAAATCTGTTACTACAATTATTGCCACATTTCTCACAAATACACCGGAGACAACGAAAGCCGTTCTCAATCGGGCTTTTACAGTGAAAACACGTGTAGCCGAGAGACGTCATATGAATTATGCATGAGATGGGTGTAAGAAGGTAGAATCAAACGGATAGAGGGTAAGGAAAAATATTTTTAGGTTTTTATGGAAAAATATGAACAAAGATGGATAATATACAAGGAGATGAATTCCAAAATCACTAATCAGCAAACCGTTTTTAGAAAACGCGCACAACCTCCCCGGCAGCGGCGCCAAAATTTGATTGATGCTAAACCACCAACTTATATTGACCAAAGAATAGTCAACAAAGTCAAATAGCCTAGGTCAATGCTCCGCGGAAGTATAGTGTTTCCCCGGGTCGTTATGTCCCGACGAGGTGTGGATGGTTATAAAACGGTTTCGTGATCGGGTGAATTTGGATGGAAAAGGGGTTTGTGAATGGTTTAACTAAGGAATCTACAAAAGAATAGCTTAAATAAGTTATATGAATAAGACTGGAAGCTAGGAAAAACCAGAAACGATTTAAACCTAAAAGCGCGTACGTTACGTTTAAATAAAACATAAACGTACGAAATAAAAAGTGAAAACTGAGATCTGAAAACACCCAGGGGGTGAAAATGAATTTTTTACAAACTATAAGATGAAAGAAAATTTTAAGAAAAAGAAAATGTATTTTTACACTAATTAATTATTTATTATTAATTAAATACTAATTAATACTAATTATTAATTCTTAAATAACTTAAATACAATATTATATTAATTAAATACTAAAAAGGTGAAAATAAAATTTCTAAAATTATAAATTAACTAAAAACTAATTTTAAAATTAAAAATATATATTTTTGTCTTTTTGTGGATTTTATATTAATTAATTACTAATTAAACATTAATTACCTAATTAAACTATTTTAAATTATAAAAAATAGAAAATGAACAGTAAAAATTACAAGAAAATTTCTAAAATTATTTTACAACATATAAAAGCTAAAAAAAATATAAAAACTAGGTTTTGCTTTATAAAAACTAATTATGCTATTTATTACTTAATATTAATTAATTGTTAATAAAACTATGATTAATTTTAATAAATACTAAATAATAAAATAAAAATCTGAAAAAATTATTATAAATACTTTAATATAAGAGGAACTTAATAAAAATATAAAATAGCTAAGTACTTAATAAAAATTTAAAAATGAAAATTAAAATTAAATAGAAACTATCACTTAAAAATTACATTGACTTTTCTGGATTTTCTTTTTAGAAACTTGTTTTATACCTAAAAATAACAAACTTTTGTGAAAACAAGTTTTATGGAGCCTAAAAATAAGCTGAGTTCAAGCTTATATGTGTGACAGTTGACTTTGGTCAACTGTCAAGGGAAAAAGGGAATGTAAGCAACTAGGTGGGCCCACAATGGTGAAATAAGATGCAAATAAGTTAAAAGGACCAAAATAAGGTGGGAGGAACAAGTACAAGGCCTGAATAAGCCAAATAAGCTGATTAAGCTTATTTCACAAACCAAATAGTCATCAGGAATGGGACAAAGTTGAGGGCAGTCTAGGGGGCACACTAGGAGGATTGGGGGCACAAACTTGGTTGCAATGGAAAGCCCCCCCCACCTATGGAGTTCAAAGAACTAGGATGTGAGAACTGGGACCCACTAGGATAGGCTGCAGCCACCACCAAAGTGCTGGTGGTAGGCTGATGTGTTGTGCAGCAGGGGATGACAGTCCCCATGCATGTGTGTTTGGGGCAAAGTGGGGCCCAGTACAAAAATCATAAAAATGCAAACTAAGTGGGATAACAAAGATAAGCTGATAGACAATGATTAGGAACAAGTTTAAGATCCTAAATCATCACACACAAATCAAATTAAATCTTGTAAATATTGAAAAAAAACTGAGATATGCATATTTGACTTTTGAAGAAAACTTGGAGTGTTGACTAAATTAAACTTCTGATGATCTAAACTAACCTAATATGTTATAATGAGCTGTTATGAGACCAAATTAAGATTGATGCATCAGTTTTAAACCAAATGGGTGAAAATGGGGTACCAACAGATCCACAGTGAACTGTTATAGGCTTTACATTGAGATTTTGACTAAATTGAAACAAACCTACCAAATTTTGCTTGACTGAGTCTAGTTATACCTAAGATGACTGAAAGAAACAAAAAACAACACTTAAACAAGCATAGAGCACCCTGAGTGCCTTTGATCCAAACAGTCCCTTATGGGACTTGAATTTTTATTTATAAAACAAATTGATGATTTGACTTGTAAAACTGGATCATAAATACTTAATATGTTATGGTAAACAAAATGAAGCACAGATAATTATAAATAAGCAGATTCTAAGCTACTACACAGTATAAAGCAAAGAGTAGAACTTTGGACTCACAATTGACTTAGGCTAAGAACTGAGAACCAGAGATCATAAGCACATCCTATAGCTTACCATTAAGCTCTAAAACCCAAAGCAATCCATTAAATACCCTGTTTCATTCTTCTTCAGTCTTGCACACTTCTTTTTAATTTATTTTCTATTTTCATGGAATTTTTGAGAATTTTTAGCAAAACTGACTTAGACTAAGCTAAATTAATCAAGAAGCTTATAAAACTCCTTTTATACTTAAATTAACTTAAACAACAGTAAACAACAGCTTTTATTACAACAAAGCTAAAGTGAGAATTTCTTTTGAGCAAAATGAAGTGAAAAACCAAATTATGCTTGCAATACTTCAATTGATGATTGAGAACTGTTTATATTATACTTAAAACATCAACATTACAACTTGGAAGCTAAAAGGAACACTGATAAATTAAAAATTAACTAAATCGACATTGTTATACTAAACTACAACTACACTACTCTAATACTCCTTCTGCTGCTCTATTTCTTTTCTTTTATAGGTCCTGGAGGTCCACAAAAACTTCCCACCATGCTTGTGAGCCATTGGATGGCTATCTTTCATCTGAGCCATCTATTTAAATTTGGCGGGAAAATGGGTTTGGCAGGGTAGTGGAGTTGGTGTTGTTATTAATGAGGAGGGGGGTTGGTTTGGTGTAGGTAGAGGTATTAATGAAGGTTGGTGCATGTTTTGTGTAGGTTGAGAGGAGGGGGGAGACATTGAGCTAAAAAACGGGGGAAGTGGGGTTAGGGATGGTGAACATTGGTCGGTTTGACCACTGGGTGTTGACCGGTGGTTATATTAAAAGGGGTGGAAGGGTTTTGGGCCTAAGGGATTGGGCTTGGGGTGTTTGTTGGATCAGGTTTGTGTTTGGGTGGTGTTTGTTTATTTAGGGTCCATTTGGTTTAGGTATATAATCACAAGGACCATTTTTGTAATTTGGAAAATTGCAAGGACTGAAAATGCATTCTTTCCATAGATATCATAAGGACCAAACTTGCTAACTTTAATGACCCATGGATCCAAAATGTATTATTTATTTTATTTTTTTATTTTTAAAACACCGGGGACCAATTATGACAAATTACCAAACTTAAGGGACCAAACATGTAATTTCCTCAAAATTTCACCCAAGGACTATTTTTGACACATTTTGATTTTCCAAGGGCAAAAAATGATTTTCCTTTCAAAAATACCCCACCAGGGACCAAATCTGTCAATTACTGAAACTCCAGGGACTAAACTGCAATTTTCTAAAACTTTTGACATTTTTCACCAAAGGACTAAATATGACAACTTATGATTTCAAAAGGACCTTTGGTGATAATTTTCCATATTTTGAATATCCAGGGACTAGTTTTGTAATTTTATGAAAGTTGGGGGACTGAAACTGCCAATTTTGCAAACTTTATACGTTTTTCATCTGTTTTTGCTCATTTTGCATCTAAAACATATAAAACACAATTTTGAAATATTTTCAGTATTTTGATGCATTTCTGAGTGTTTTTGTATGTTTTGCAGTTCAGATTTGACCACAAATGATGAGTGTTTGAGCAATCATCAATCCCCCACGCTAAACTATTGCTAGTCCCTAGCAATAACTGTTTTGAAAACTTGATGGATTTGAAAAACTCTTTACCAAAAGCCATCACTTATGGAGTAGCCAGGTGTAAGAACTGTGGCACACCTGATAGCCGTGTGATTTTGAGCAAACCACCAGCTTTCAACGGATTTGTTTAGTCTTTACCAAGAGCCGTTTGCTCCTGGACTAGCCAACTCTTGATGGACCTAGTCAACATCTTGGTGAGCTGATTACCAATTATGGATTTTCCACTGCCTTTACCACAAGCCATAATCTTGCGGGCTAGCCAACTCATTCGCTTTATGGGATATGGGGAGTTGATGAACCATACAATTTTGGTCAAATTACAAGCCGTAAACGGATTTGAGATGTCTTTACCAAGAGCCGTTTGCTCCTGGACTAGCCAATCCTTTTTGTCGCTTAGACAAGGCGGACTGATTACCACAAAAATTTTGAAGCACCAGTGAAAAATTTTTGAAAATTTTTTGAATTTTGGCTAAAAACGGGGGTATTATATAGTAAAATGTGATAAAATTCGCTAGAATAGCGAATACCCCCCACACTTAGCATGAATATTGTCCTCAATATTCAAAGTCCCGGCTATTATGCTGACATTTTGAACGTAAAAGGGCAACATTACAAGCTAAGCGTGGAAAACACCATTTTGTATTTTCACTTCATAAGTAACCATAGCATGGGGGACTCCCCCACACTTAGGGTGAAAACCCTATATGCATGCTACTGTTTTTGTTTACTGAGTCGCTAGCTTGACTCGACCCCGAATTCATTTGTCCTTGGGGAAGCATGATGTGGAAGAAAGAATCTCAATCGGACTTTCATTCAAGATGTTTGGACAAACATTTGAAGCACGTGAAAGTTCCACACCGATGAGATATACAGACCCAGGCTTAAAATAGTATAAACTATAAGCGGTGATGCCGGGGTCAAAGATAATGTCTTCACTCCTAAAGGAATGAAGAACAGGAGAAGTCACCCTGTAGGTGAAGAAAGGTAGAAAGATCTTGATGACAATCAAGATTGATTCATCATCAGCAAAAAGAGAATCCATGATTGGTGTATCATGAATCTCATCGTTTAGGCTCGTATGATCTAGACATATGGGTGGGAGGGTTGGGATTTTGATATCAATCAAATTCTCAAGGTTGAGAATATTTCCCTCCGGAACACAAAGATCATCTTTGTCTAGATCAAAGTGAAAGTTATCATACTCCGGTGGAGATATGATATGAGTAAGTTCACCGGAGAACTCCTCAAAGGTGAATGAATCATACTCGGGGAGAGAAATTTGAGAATGAAAAGTGGTACTGTCACTAATCTTCTCTCCCATATGATCAAAGGTAAAGGCTTCAAACTCCGGAATAGGATCGTCGGAGACAATGTCACTATCCTTTATGGGGATAGGAGATGAAATAGGTTTCTCTTTGAAAGCCTCGATTTTAGAAATGAGGAGATCGACATTCAATAATGTTGCACGAAGTGCTTCATCCTTGATTTCAGTGTCAATCTCATCATTCTCTTCTTCTAAGCTGACTAGCTCAGAAGGTAATTCTTCCATATAAATGATGTCTCCACAAGATAACGAATTGTCATCAGTAGAATCGGAGAACATCTCATCATGATTAGATGGGAAGAACAGAGGAGGAGGAATATCACACATATGGTCAAAAGTAACCTGTGACTCTCTCGGGATTGGGACAAGGATCTCAACACTAGACTTTATTAATTCGTCCGATTCCTTATTAGGAACAGTGCTAAGATGCTCATCCCCCATGATCAGAAAGTGAGTGTGAACTTCGGGTGTGATAACAGCAGGTTGAGATGGAATCTCAACTGATGGGATTTCATCTGATGAACTGGATGAATCATCATCAAGGATATCTTCATCATCGCTGTCATCAGGAATGAAACGAAATTGAGAGCTGTATCTGGCTACGTTTTCTTTTGCAAATGATTCCCTAACAGCTTTTTCAAAAGCATCTTTGGAATCAATTTTAGCAACCTGCTCTTCAGTCAATAATTCAGCCATGTATTTCTCATGTGAATTTAGAGTAAATGAAAATTGCGGGGGTGGGGATTTGTCAAAACCGGAAGGTTGACATTGATAATCATCATGAGGACCCCCACAATTTACACAAGAAACACTAGGTGCATTATGAAGTGTTGTGGTACCCAACTCCTTAACTTCTTTTAATAAATCTAGGATCTCTAGATAATTGTCTTGTTGGGTTTGCTGAGGAGTTGCTTGAATCATTTGGTACTGTGGAGATGGTTCTTGAAACGAATAGCCGTAATTGTTACAAGGAAAGGGATTCCCTGTTTGACAATCCGAGCTAAAGTGAGGACCTCCACAGTACGCACAACAGTAAAACTGTTGAGTTTGGCTTGGTGTATTTTGATACGAAACATCATTGAAATTTGGATAATATGATTCTTGCTCGTATGAATGTGATGGGTAATTGGAAAAATTTGAAGAGTCGTTGAATGAGTTCTGATTAGGATCATAAGCAAATGAATTACTCGACCCATAAAACAAACAACGCCCATTTTGAATATCATTACCACATTGTACACATGTACACCAACGACATGAAAAACCAAAAAGCGGCTCACCACAACCGACACAAGGAACAAAATCTGGAGGTGGGACAAGTGGTGTGCTCTGAGAGCTAGGAATTTCCACCACTTCCGTTATGGTCTTGGGTTTTTGTTTTTGATAAATGTGAAGATTGGGTAAGTCGTTCTTTTCAGTTACTGCCCTAAGCTCAGCATGTTTGCTTGACAAACTTTTAACCGTAAACCGTGAAAGGTTAGGATCAATTCTTGAAAGTTTGTCATTAATAGCACGTATCTCGGGCTGTGAAGGGTAGTTGGAAGAATTTGGTGAATCATTGAGAGAATTTGGACTTATGAACAGATTGCACACATTACAAAATCTGTTACTACAATTATTGCCACATTTCTCACAAATACACCGGAGACAACGAAAGCCGTTCTCAATCGGGCTTTTACAGTGAAAACACGTGTAGCCGAGAGACGTCATATGAATTATGCATGAGATGGGTGTAAGAAGGTAGAATCAAACGGATAGAGGGTAAGGAAAAATATTTTTGGGTTTTTATGGAAAAATATGAACAAAGATGGATAATATACAAGGAGATGAATTCCAAAATCACTAATCAGCAAACCGTTTTTAGAAAACGCGCACAACTCCCCGCTAGCGGCGCCAAAATTTGATTGATGCAAAACCACCAATTTATATTGACCAAAGAATAGTCAACAAAGTCAAATATCCTAGGTCAATGCTCCGCGGAAGTATAGTGTTTCCCCGGGTCGTTATGTCCCGACGAGGTGTGGATGGTTATAAAACGGTTTCGTGATCGGGTGAATTTGGATGGAAAAGGGGTTTGTGAATGGTTTAACTAAGGAATCTACAAAAGAATAGCTTAAATAAGCTATATGAATAAGACTGGAAGCTAGGAAAAACCATAAACGATTTAAACCTAAAAACACGTACGTTACGTTTAAATAAAACGTAAACGTACGAAATAAAAAGTGAACTGAAATCTGAAAACACCCAGGGGGTGAAAATGACTTTTTTACAAACTATAAGATGAAAGAAAATTTTAAGAAAAAGAAAATGTATTTTTACACTAATTAATTATTTATTATTAATTAAATACTAATTATTAATTCTTAAATAACTTAAATACAATATTATATTAATTAAATACTAAAAAGGTGAAAATAAAATTTTTAAAATTATAAATTAACTAAAAACTAATTTTAAAATTAAAAATATATATTTTTGTCTTTTTGTGGATTTTATATTAATTAATTACTAATTAAACATTAATTACCTAATTAAACTATTTTAAATTATAAAAAATAGAAAATGAACAGTAAAAATTACAAGAAAATTTCTAAAATTATTTTACAACATATAAAAGCTAGAAAAAATATAAAAACTAGGTTTTGCTTTATTAAAACTAATTATGCTATTTATTACTTAATATTAATTAATTGTTAATAAAACTAAGATTAATTTTAATAAATACTAAATAATAAAATAAATATCTGAAAAAATTATTATAAATACTTTAATATAAGAGGAACTTAATAAAAATATAAAATAGCTAAGTACTTAATAAAAATTTAAAAATGAAAATTAAAATTAAATAAAATTAAATAGAAACTATCACTTAAAAATTACATTGACTTTTCTGGATTTTCTTTTTAGAAACTTGTTTTATACCTAAAAATAACAAACTTTTGTGAAAACAAGTTTTATGGAGCCTAAAAATAAGTTGAGTTCAAGCTTATATGTGTGACAGTTGACTTTGGTCAACTGTCAAGGGAAAAAGGGAATGTAGGCAACTAGGTGGGCCCACAATGGTGAAATAAGATGCAAATAAGTTAAAAGGACCAAAATAAGGTGGGAGGAACAAGTACAAGGCCTGAATAAGCCAAATAAGCTGATTAAGCTTATTTCACATACCAAACAGTCATCAGGAATGGGATAAAGTTGAGGGCAGTCTAGGGGGCACACTAGGAGGATTGGGGGCACAAACTTGGTTGCAATGGAAAGCCCCCCACCTATGGAGTTCAAAGAACTAGGATGTGAGAACGGGGACCCACTAGGATAGGCTGCAGCCACCACCAAAGTGGTGGTGGTAGGCAGATGTGTTGTGCAGCAGGGGATGCCAGTCCCCCTGCATGTGTGTTTGGGGCAAAGTGGGGCCCAGTACAAAAATCATAAAAATGCAAACTAAGTAGGATAACAAAGATAAGCTGATAGACAATGATTAGGAACAAGTTTAAGATCCTAAATCATCACACACAAATCAAATTAAATCTTGCAAATATTGAAAAAAAACTGAGATATGCATATTTGACTTTTGAAGAAAACTTGGAGTGTTGACTAAATTGAACTTCTGATGATCTAAACTAACCTAATATGTTATAATGAGCTGTTATGAGACCAAATTAAGATTGATGCATCAGTTTTAAACCAAATGGGTGAAAATGGGGGTACCAACAGATCCACAGTGAACTGTTATAGGCTTTACATTGAGATTTTGACTAAATTGAAACAAACCTACCAAATTTTGCTTGACTGAGTCTAGTTATACCTAAGATGACTGAAAGAAACAAAAAACAACACTTAAACAAGCATAGAGCACCCTGAGTGCCTTTGATCCAAACAGTCCCTTATGGGACTTGAATTTTTATTTATAAAACAAATTGATGATTTGACTTGTAAAACTGGATCATAAATACTTAATATGTTATGGTAAACAAAATGAAGCACAAATAATTATAAATAAGCAGACTCTAAGCTACTACACAGTATAAAGCAAAGAGTGGAACTTTGGACTCACAATTGACTTAGGCTAAGAACTGAGAACCAAAGATCATAAGCACATCCTATAGCTTACCATTAAGCTCTAAAACCCAAAGCAATCCATTAAATACCCTGCTTCATTCTTCTTCAGTCTTGCACACTTCTTTTTAATTTATTTTCTATTTTCATGGAATTTTTGAGAATTTTTAGCAAAACTGACTTAGACTAAGCTAAATTAATCAAGAAGCTTATAAAACTCCTTTTATACTTAAATTAACTTAAACAACAGTAAACAACAGCTTTTATTACAACAAAGCTAAAGTGAGAATTTCTTTTGAGCAAAATGAAGTGAAAAACCAAATTATGCTTGCAATACTTCAATTGATGATTGAGAACTGTTTATATTATACTTAAAACATCAACATTACAACTTGGAAGCTAAAAGGAACACTGATAAATTAAAAATTAACTAAATCGACATTGTTATACTAAACTACAACTACACTACTCTAATACTCCTTCTGCTGCTCTATTTCTTTTCTTTTATAGGTCCTGGAGGTCCACAAGAACTTCCCACCATGCTTGTGAGCCATTGGATGGCTATCTTTCATCTGAGCCATCTATTTAAATTTGGCGGGAAAATGGGTTTGGCAGGGTAGTGGAGTTGGTGTTGTTATTAATGAGGAGGGGGGTTGGTTTGGTGTAGGTAGAGGTATTAATGAAGGTTGGTGCATGTTTTGTGGAGGTTGAGAGGAGGGGGGAGACATTGAGCTGAAAAACGGGGGAAGTGGGGTTAGGGATGGTGAACAGTGGTCGGTTTGACCACTAGGTGTTGACCGGTGGTTATATTAAAAGGGGTGGAAGGGTTTTGGGCCTAAGGGATTGGGCTTGGGGTGTTTGTTGGATCAGGTTTGTGTTTGGGTGGTGTTTGTTTATTTAGGGTCCATTTGGTTTAGGTATATAATCACAAGGACCATTTTTGTAATTTGGAAAATTGCAAGGACTGAAAATGCATTCTTTCCATAGATATCATAAGGACCAAACTTGCTAACTTTAATGACCCATGGATCCAAAATGTATTATTTATTTTATTTTTAAAACACCGGGGACCAATTATGACAAATTATCAAACTTAAGGGACCAAACATGTAATTTCCTCAAAATTTCACCCAAGGACTATTTTTGACACATTTTGATTTTCCAAGGGCAAAAAATGATTTTCCTTTCAAAAATACCCCACCAGGGACCAAATCTGTAAATTACTGAAACTCCAGGGACTAAACTGCAATTTTCCAAAACTTTTGAGATTTTTCACCAAAGGACTAAATATGACAACTTATGATTTCAAAAGGACCTTTGGTGATAATTTTCCATATTTTGAATATCCAGGGACTAGTTTTGTAATTCTATGAAAGTTGGGGGACTGAAACTGCCAATTTTGCAAACTTTATACGTTTTTCATCTGTTTTTGCTCATTTTGCATCTAAAACATATAAAACACAATTTTGAAATATTTTCAGTATTTTGATGCATTTCTGAGTGTTTTTGTATGTTTTGCAGTTCAGATTTGACCAAAAATGATGAGTGTTTGAGCACTCATCAGAAACTCTTTTGACTTTTTATGAGACAGAATTATTTGAGCAAAATAGATTTTGATTGTACTTAATTGACTACTGATGTATTAATAAGCTATTTTGTGATTAAGATAAACTACTACTAATACTATTGCAACTACTTAAAAGTTAATGCACCCTAAGATCCCTTAAACACTAACTGTATGAATAATGACAAGTGATTTTGACTTTTAAAATTATAACTACTAATTTATTACTTGACTAAGCCTAGATGCAACCAGAGTAAGTTACCTAAACTACCATAACCCTCTGGAATACCCCTGATAACAACAAACCACTCAATGCCAAACACCCTCTTATGTGACTGTCTCAACTATAAACCACCAATAAACTCAGCAAATGCATTCCAAACCAACACTTATAAACTCACTATGATTCAACAACATCAATGAACTCAGAAAACAGATTCATATTCAATAAAACTCAGAAATCAAAGATCACATATGTATGAAGTATATAAATGAAACAGTTAAATTTAAACCACTATCAAATGTGATGAAACAACAAGTATTATCCAAGAATAAACAATAATAAACAGATGTAAGCAGTATACAAGCCACTAAAAACAGATCTATACTATTATTATGAAGCTAATCAGATGAAACAGTAGAATGGTATGAAACTTACAAACTCAAACCCCCTCAGCTCAAACAGAGGGGGGTCACTAAGCTAGCCTGTCTTTTGACAGGCCAAGGCACCTCTTGGCTGCCTTAAATTCCCAATAAGCTCAGCTTATTTCAAATAAGTTGTTACAGTTGACTTTTCTTGTCTTTTTGTAATTTTTTGAGTTTTTGAGAAATGAAAACAAACAAGGCTTACTACAAGCTATAGAAGCTTGAATAAGCTTGTATAAACAACAAACAAACAACTGAAAATGATTTAGAGAACAAAACAGAATATATTTTTTTTGTTTTTATAAGATTCTTATCTTTTTTGTGTTTTTATAATTTTGATTACAGAAATAAGTAAGTAAACTTTTGTAAATCTAAAACAAGCTTCTGAAATGCTAAATGAAACAAGATTCAAGAAAAAGTAAGATCTTTTTTTGTATTTTTCAAGTTTTCTTATATTATTTTTTTTAGTTTTAATGAAGATTTAAATAACAATAAAGTAACAAACTATTGAGAAGACTATGAAATTTAACAAAAGAAGTGATTAAAAAAGTAGAAAGCTAGGACAATAATTTTTAAGCTAACACAGAATTTAAAGTGATAATACTAAAAACAGGAAATGAAAACATGAAACAAAGAACTTTTATTTTAAAAAAAACTGAGGTTACATAGAAATTAAGCTAAGAATACATTACGAAATTTAAATTGACAGCATAACTTTACTAAAAACCTACACACTGAAATGGTGAAATGGAGGGGGGTATTTATCCTTGGAGCAGGGGAGAAGGCAGCTAGGGTTTAGAAGAGCCTAGAAGGGAATTTGCAGCCACATATCTTCATCTCTATCCAAAATGTCGACACTCTCACCATCCTTAGCCTCAAATCACAACCTTATCTTCATTCCACGTAGCTTTGTCCAATCAGGGGCTTGGAAATGGCCATGTAAGCTGGGATATGACCACATCTCTGACAACGTGTCAGGCTTCTAGATAGATGCTTAGTACGAGGTTAGGATTGTGATAGGTACGAGGTTTAATTTACCAAGGTAACTTGTGGGAGGGAAGAAGGCACAATAAAAAGGCGCGTTTGGTTTTAATTGATTGTTTGACTGGTGGGTTTGGGGGTTTGACTTCCGGGTAATACTAATAGGTTGGGTCAGGTTTGGATGGTGGGGTGGTGATGGGCTTAGGTGTTTTTGGGCCAGGATGTTGTTGGAGTAGTATTAGTTTGGGCTAGAGTGTTTGTTTAATTTGGATTAAAATAGGTTAGGATCCGGTTTGTAATAAAAATACCAAATCAAGGGACCAATTTTGTATTTTCTGAAAATCAAAGGACCATAGCTGCCAATCACTCAAATATTATTCCAAGGGCTATTTGTGATATTTCTTGAATGATGAGGGGCTTTAGTTGCCATATTTCCAAAATATACTTCAAAAGGATCAAAAGTGACAACTTTGAAAGTGGAAGGACCATATGTGTAAAATTGATCAAACTTCTTCAAAGGGCCACTTTGGTGATTTCTGAAACTTTGAGGACTCTATTTGACCATATGAGCTTTAACTTTGACCACTAAGCTTCCTCGGCTCCGGCTTTATTCAAACTTTTCCAAATCTCGTGCCCGTTTTGTCATTTTCTCGTGATTTTTCGTCCTTTTCTTAATATCCGTTCCTGCACATTCAAAAACACAAAAAAACACACATTCTTTGGCATTATTGGTTAGTTTTTAGTTTATTTGGTCCACTTTTGGCTTAGAAAAGGTGAGTGAATAAGCACTCACCAAATTACATAAAAGTTTACCACCACAAACCAAGGCAAAACACCTACCAACTGGGGGTGTGAACATAATAAGTTCCCAAACATAAGATAAAAACTTGCCATTGTATCCCTGTGGGTGGTGTACCTTTTTCAAAGAAGTCATTCACTTGCGATTATTGGATTTAAGTTCACTGTGGTTTTGCCTCGATCTTGTTTTGAAAATTGATTTTAGTGCATGCGCACTCGTTCACAAACAAAGAATAAAAAACAGAAAAACGTACCCAAGTTACGTTCTATTGACGAAGAACACTCACTAAAAATGAACGACGAGCCCCCTATCCCTCCCAAGGAGGATGTAGTTCCTGACACCCGAACTATGGAGGAACTATGTCAGCCTACCATGCAAGGGAGGGGTGGACCCATTGCACCACTCACAATTAGAGCCACGGATTTTGGACTGAAACACAACATGATACAACAAGTCCAGAATTCGTGTCAGTTCCACGGTTTGCCGGGTGACGATGCTAACAAGCATCTCGATAAATTTTTAACCATCACCCAGAGCATGAAACAAAATGGCGTCACCGAAGACGGCCTGCGTTTATACCTGTTCCCCTATTCTCTCACTCATCATGCTACTGCTTGGTTCGATCGACTTCCTAAGAATTCGATCCATACCTTTGATGAGATGGTTACTAAGTTCTTGGCTAAATATTTTCCACCATCTATGGTTACAAAGCTGAGAAACGATATTAGTAACTTCAGACAGCTTCCCGACGAGTCCTTATTTGAGGCATGGGAACGCTACAAACTTGCTATTGATCGGTGTCCTAATCATAACATGCTTCTTGTCACCATTATTGATACCTTCTATAATGGTTTGACACTTCGTCATCGTGACACCATCAATGCTGCTGCTGGGGGCACCTTTATGAAAAGGACCCCTGAAGATTGCTATGGCTTAATCGAAAACATGACTGCCCATCATAATTTTTGGGACTCCTCTGCAGAGAGGAATGACTCATGTAAGTCAGTCACTCCGGCAAGTAATGAAATAGCTGCTCTTACCAAAAAATTTGATGATTTGTCTGCTGCGGTTCTCCGAATTCACCAGACAAATCAAAATCAGCAGAATAGACCTATCAGTTGTGAAACATGTGGTGGTCCACACCCATATCATGAGTGCCCAGCCTCCGGTGGCTTCACTCAAGAGAACGTATTCGCAGCCCAAGGTTCCTACAATACGGGAGGTAATTCCTACCAACCGCAAGGGGACCGAAATCTGTTGAGCAATCGTTCCAATAACTACATTGTACCACCCGGGTTTAATCAACCCCAGAACCAAAATGGTCAAAACAGAAACCAGAACTATAACCAGAATCAGAACCAGAACCGAATGATCCAAGGTTTTAACAACCAATGGAATTTCAACTCTGGTCAACACCAGGTTCAAAATAATCCAAACCAAGGAAATTATAACCGTAATCAAGGTCAGAATAATTACCATCAGGGTAATTTTCAACAAAACCACTTCCAGGGTAATAACAACCAGCAACATGGGAATTTCCAGAACAATCGGGCTCAAAATTTTCCAAATCAAAATCAAGCCATTGTTCCAACCGGACCATCATCTGATGAGTTATTAAAACAGTTTATGAAATCCCAAGATGAATTAAACAAAGTGCAGGTTAGTCAAATCTCTGAATTGAAGAAGTCTTTAAATGATCGACCCTCGGGCTCAGGTACTACTTTACCTAGCAACACGATCGCTAATCCGAGGGGCGATGCAAAGGCGATCACCACAAGAAGTGGAGTTTCTTATAAAGGACCCACAGCTCCTTCTACCACTTCTCCTGTCCGGGTAGAGGAATGTGATACTGAGGATACTACGGATACGGTACTTCCTACTAATAACGGAGGTACCACTGACATCCCTCCTCCAGTAGTCCTGGTCCCGACTCCCCCTAAAAGGGTCATGTTTGAAACTCCCAAAGGTCCTGCTGAAATACCAAAAGCCAAACCAATGATTCCATATCCCTCACGATTGCAAGATCAGAAGCTCCGTGAAAAAGCTAATCATCAGATGGAAAATTTTTTCCAAATTTTCCAAGAACTACACTTTGATATTAGTTTCGCGGATGCTCTCATATTAATGCCCAAATTTGCATCGACAATCAAAAACTTACTGGGAAATAAAGAGAAACTCTTTGAAATGGCACGAACTCCACTCAACGAAAACTGCTATGCAGTTTTGTTGAAACAGCTTCCCGAGAAGCTAGGAGACCCCGGGAAATTTCTAATACCATGTATTTTCCCGGGGATTGTTGAATGCTTTGCCTTGGCCGATCTTGGCACAAGCATCAACCTAATGCCCTACTCAGTTTTGAAAAGCTTTCTCTTCAGGCACTTACTCCCACATGCATGACTCTCGAGCTTGCAGACCGTTCAATTTCACGTCCCCTCGGTATTGCCGAGGACGTATTTGTAAGAGTGGGAAAGTTCCATTTTCTGGCAGACTTTGTCATTGTTGATTTCGATGCAGATCCGAGAGTTCCTCTCATTCTTGGGAGGGGATTCTTAAGGACGGGTCGTGCATTAATCGATGTTTTCGATGAGGAAATCACGTTACGAGTTGGCAATGAAGCGATAACGTTCAACCTTGATCAAACCTCGAGATACTCCTCGAATTATGATGTTGAATCGGTCAACCGAATTGATGTCATTGACATTGCATCCGAGGAGTATGCTCAGGAAATCCTTGGCTTCGCTGATAGTTCTACGAGTGGAAATTCCACTCCCTCTTCTCACCCCATAATCGCTAATTCTTCTCCTTCCCTCACTCCGTTTGAGGGAAGTGATTTCGTCCTTGAGGAATTAGAGGCCTTTCTAAAAAATGATTCAGTTCCCGAAGGAATTGATAACCAAGAGATTGACCCGGAGAGGGATATATTTCTCCTTGAGAAATTATTGAACAAAGATCCCTCTCCCATTCCTGTTCTACCTCCACAACTTCATAACGAGTAAGTCAAATCTATTGATAAAAATGATGATTTCCCCGAGGTCGAACTTAAGGACCTGCCTCCTCATCTAGAATATGCGTTCTTGGAAGGTAACGATAAGTTACCGGTCATTATTGCAAAAGACTTAAAGGATGAGGAGAAAACCGCGCTGCTTAAGGTTTTGAAGTCCCACAAGCAAGCAATTGATTGGAAGCTCTCAGACATAAAGGGTATTAACCCGGATTTTTGTACACACAAAATCCTAATGGAAGAGGACTTCAAACCTGCTGTACAGCATCAAAGAAGGGTAAATCCAAAAATCCATGAAGTTATCAAAGAAGAAGTTAGCAAACTTCTCGATACGGGATTGATTTACCCTATATCAGACAATCCTTGGGTCAGTCCAATACATTGTGTTCCAAAAAAGGGTGGCATCACGGTTGTCACTAACGAGGATAACGAGTTGATACCAACTCGTTTGGTTACAGGGTGGCGAGTATGTATTGATTACAGAAAGCTTAACGAAGCTACCCGCAAGGACCATTTTCCGCTGCCCTTTATGGATCAAATGCTCGAAAGACTAGCGGGGAATGAGTATTATTGCTTCCTAGACGGCTTCTCGGGTTACTTCCAGATTCCCATTGATCCTAAGGATCAAGAGAAGACTACCTTCACATGCCCTTACGGGACGTTTGCCTATCGTCGCATGCCTTTCGGGTTATGCAATGCACCGGGCACTTTCCAGAGGTGCATGATGGCTATTTTCCACGACATGATCGGGAAAACCATGGAGGTATTCATGGATGACTTCTCAGTCATCAGGAATTCTTTCGACTCATGCCTCTCCCATTTAGAAAAGATGCTTCAACGTTGTGAAGACACTAATCTTTGTCTAAACTGGGAGAAGAGCCATTTTATGGTTAAGGAGGGCATTGTCCTCGGCCATAAAATTTCAAAAAGTGGGATTGAGGTCGATAAGGCCAAAATTGATGTTATTGCTAAACTGCCTCATCCCACCACTGTTAAAGGAATAAGGAGTTTCCTTGGCCATGCCTGGTTTTACCGAAGATTCATTCAGGATTTCTCCAAAATAGCCCGACCATTGACTCATCTTCTTGAAAAGGAAGCTCCTTTCATCTTTTCCCCCGAGTGCATCGAAGCTTTTTCTACTTTAAAGAAAAGGCTTACCGAGGCACCGATCCTTGTTGCCCCCGACTGGGACTTACCCTTCAAACTTATGTGCGATGCTAGCGACTTCGCTATTGGTGCAGTTCTGGGGAAACGCAAATCCAAACATTTTCAGCCAATACACTACGCAAGTAAGACCATGAGTGAAGCTCAAACGCACTATACCACCACAGAAAAAGAATTATTAGCTGTGGTATATGCCTCTGAGAAATTTAGATCTTACTTAATCCTAACCAAATGCGTGGTGCATACGGACCACTCGGCTTTGAAATACCTGTTCACTAAACAGGACGCAAAGCCAAGACTGCTCCGTTGGGTCCTGCTCCTTCAGGAATTCGATATACTCATACGAGACAAAAAAGGAGCAGAGGACCTTGCTGCTGATCACTTGTCTCGGTTAGAGAATCCTCATCAAGATATTCTCGAGAGAAAAGAAATTAATGAAACTTTTCTTCTGGAGACTCTTAATCTAATCTCTACCCGGGATGATGCTACTACCCCATGGTTTGCCGACTTTGCAAATTACCATGCGGGTAATTTCGTTGTGAAAGGGATGTCGTCCCAACAGAAAAGAAAATTCTTTAAAGATATAAAACATTACTTCTGGGACGACCCCTACTTGTTCAAAATATGTGCGGATCAAGTCATCCGACGGTGTGTCCATGGCCAAGAAGCCATGGAAATTCTTAAAGCCTGTCATGATGGACCCACGGGGGGACATCATAACCCAAACTACACCGCCAAAAAGGTGTTTGATTCGGGATTCTTTTGGCCCACAATCTACAAAGACGCCCATGAACTTATCAAAACCTGTGAAGCTTGCCAGCGTCACGGGAATATTTCCAAAAAGAATGAGATGCCACAAAACGCCATCCAAGTCTGTGAAATATTTGATATGTGGGGCATTGATTTTATGGGGCCGTTCCCGTCTTCACGAGGGAATAAGTATATACTCGTGGCAGTCGACTATTTGTCAAAATGGGTTGAGGCAAAAGCCTTACCCACCAATGATGCCCGAGTAGTCGTTAAATTTCTGAAGTCTCTCTTTGCCAGATTTGGAACTCCTCGTGCCATTATCACTGATCGTGGCACACACTTCTGCAATGAACAATTTACAAAAGTGATGTTGAAATATGGTGTAACTCACCGTCTTTCAATTGCATACCACCCACAAACAAGTGGGCAGGTGGAGGTCTCGAATCGTGGCATTAAGAGAATTCTGGAGAGGACGGTTGGAGAAAATCGTGCCTCTTGGTCGGATAAGCTGGATGATGCATTATGGGCTTTCTGCACTGCTTACAAAACACCCATCTGGTGTACTCCATATAAGCTAGTGTACGGGAAGGCATGTCATCTTCCGATCGAATTAGAGAATAAGGCCTACTGGGCCATGAAACATGCAAACTTCGACCTTCACACAGTGGGTGATCACCGCAAGGTTCAACTAAATGAATTAAATGAACTTCGTGATCAAGCTTATGAGAATTCTTTGATTTACAAGGAAAAAACCAAGAAGATACACGACTCTAAAATCAAAAACCGTGTTTTCAACATCGGTGACAGAGTCCTTCTCTTCAATTCACGTTTGAAGATATTCTCAGGAAAGCTTAAAACCCGTTGGTCTGGGCCATTCACTGTAACAAAAGTGTTTTCATACGGAACTGTTGAATTATCTCAACTTGACGGTTCCAACTTTAAAGTGAATGGCCATCGGTTAAAGCACTACTTTGGAGGGGATGTACCACAAATGGTTGTCCCAGATCTCCAAACTTTCCCCATGAACCAATGAATTCGGGGATCGAGTCAAGCTAGCGACTCGATGAACAAAAACAGTAGCAAAAACATGGGTTTTCACCCATGTCTCTGACTTCTTTCTACTTTCTAACACCCTAGTGTTGGGGAGTGGCCGTACCCTGCAGCTATTTAAAATGTATATATTCCAAAAAAAATGATGAATAAAGTATATGTAAATATGAATAAAGTGAAAAATAAAAAATGATATTTCCACAGTTAGCTTATAATATTATCTTTTTATGTTCAAAGAGTCGGCATAATAGCCGGGACTTTGAATATTGAGGACAATATTCAATTCTAAGTGTGGGGGGGGGGGATTTTAGCGAATTTTATCATATTATATCCTCTAGTACCCCCATTTTTGGCCCAAAATTTTCAAATTTTTTTCACTTTATTGCAAAATTTTTGTGGTAATCAGTCCGCCATGTCTAAACGACAAATGGATTGGCTAGTCCAGGAGCAAACGGCTCTTGGTAAAGACATCTCAAACCCGTTGATGTCTTGCAATTTGCCCAAAATTGTATGGTAAATCCACTCGCCATATCCCATAAAGCAAATGAGTTGGCTAGCCCGCAAGATTATGGCTTGTGGTAAAGGCCGTGGAAAATCCATAATTAGTAATCAGCTCACCAAGATGTTGACTTAGTCCATCAAAAGTTGGCTAGTCCAGAAGCAAACGGATTTTGGTAAAGACTAATCAAATCCGTTGACAGCTGGTGATTTGCTCAAAATCACACAGTTTTTCTTAAAAGATTGTTAGGGACTAGCAATGTTTTAGTGTGGGGGATTGATGAGTGTGTAAATACTCATTATTTTATACCATTCTGAACTGTCAAAACATCTAAAAACACTCAATATTGAATCAAAATAGTGAAAATATCCCAGGAATGTGTTTTACATGTTTCAAATGCAAAATAATCAAAAACAGATGAAAAACGTACAAAGTTTGCATAATTGGCAGTTTCAGTCCCTCAACTTTCAAAAGTTGTCAAATCTAGTCCCTGGTTGTTCTAAAAACTTGAAAAAGTCACCAAAGGTCCTTTTAAATCAAAAAGTTACATAATAAGTCCTTTGGTGCAAAGTTTCACAAAATGTCAAGTTTAGTCCCTGAAGTTTGGAAAATTGTCAAAAATGGTCCCTGGGATATGAAAACTTTGAGGAAAACAAATTTTGTCCTTGTACTTCTCATATATGGCAGGATTGGTCCTTGGTGGAAAAGTTTGGTGAAATTACACAACAGGTCCCTGAAGTTTCAAAGTTTAGCAGTTTTAGTCCTTGGAAATTAAAAATGGAAAAATCATCTCAGGTCCTTGAACTATTCATCATATGGCATAAAATACCCTTGGAAAGACTTTGGAAGAATGCCAAATTATATCCCCAAACTTCCGAATAATTACAAACTTGGTCCTTGTAAACATTAAACCAAAACCGGACCCTTAAATATTATTACCCAAACCAAAAATAAGTCCAATCCACAAACCCCCAAGCCCACCTTTGTCTTTTGGCCCACTCCACAACTAGCCCAACTCCCTTATAATAAAACCGGGTCAAAGGTTTGACCTCAGTCAAATACCAGTCAAACACACCCTTTTCCCTCTCCCTCACTCACCACAGCCAAACCACCAATACCACCCTGGTTTCACCCCACCACCACCACTTGCAACAAACTCATCATCACCTTCCCACACCCCTTGCACCTCAAATCACCTCACATTAAATGCCACCACCCCCTTGCTACAACAGTCCAATTGGACTTATCCATTTTTGGCGCCAAACCTTTTTAAACGGCCAAGATTGATCACAGGCCATCCAATGGCCCAAATGTAGTTGGGATTTGCTCAGAGGCTCAAAGGGAACCCTAATCCACAGCTATATAATGAAGAGAAGCAAGAAGAAGAAAGAGGTCCCAATTTTTAGTGTAAAAGTAATCGTAAAAGTGTAATAGGCAATCTTAGTTTAATTAAAAGCTTTTAAGCATTGTTTTAAGTTAATTCAATTGTACCTTTAACCTTTTCAAGTAATATAATCAAGTTTCCCTAATCCTTATTGTTTATGCAATTTTCCTTCTTATATCAAAATCTTAAATCCTATTATGTTATTGTTTATGTTTGTATTATGGACTCTTAAGCTCATTTAGGTTCCAAGAAAGCTTAAGAAAGCTTTTAGAAACCCTTAAAATACTGCTTAGACAAAGAAAATCAAAAAGTCAAACAAAGTCAACATATCAGGTTCTTGGTGATAAGCAATGGAGCAGGGTAAATCTTGGATGGCCTTGGGTTAGAAGCTTCATGGGAAGCTATTATGAGTGTTACATTGGTCCTTGGTTCATTGGTTCAAGCAGGAAAGCATATTGTAAGCATTGAAATCTCATTTCTGTCTTATTACTATAGCTCAGCTTATATCTTTGCTTATTCAGTTTGTGTGTGCTTATTTATTGTTGTTTAGGTATTTTATAGCTTAATTTAGATAACTTGTTCATTAGAATTTGTAGTTACTATAAATAATAGTTTCACAATCAAAATTGAATAAGTGGTATGCTTGTGTATTTGTGGTTACTCACTGTTTCTAAATACTCATTTAGGTCTAATACATCATAAAAAGTTGCCTTGGAAAAGTTTCATAAGCTCTCATAGCCTTTTGCTTCTTAAAACCTAAAACAGTCATTGCAAAAGGGGTGTTTGGATATGCATGCTTAGCTATGTTATTGTTGATTCCAGAGGTTAACAACAATCTAGACATCACACTTTAGGTCATAGTTGAAGGTTGGAAGCATAAAATCTATAGGTATTAAGTAAAAAAGTCAAAAAATCCATTCTAATGCCTCTAGTAGTTAACTGTTAGGCAGTTAGGTTTTAATTTTCATCAAATCACTACATTAGTTGTTAAAGTAACTAAATTCAGTCATTTAGTAGATTATTACATCATATTAAGTTAGCTAGAATAGATCAAAACTCAGAAAAGTCAAATTTCAAGTTCATCTTAAAAAAGTCAAAACTTTCCTTTGTGCAGAAAACCCAAAATTCCAGGAATTGTAGGGAATTGTGTGTTGTGAATTAGACCTTGAGCTTGTTAGGATTTGTTGTCTATCACCTCAACTCTTGATTCCAACTTTTGTTTAATTTTTGTGAATTTTATTGTGGACCCCACAAGCCTAGAAACACACCTGCAGGGCAATACTTTGCCCTGTGCATCAGCAAAACACCACAACACCACCACCTTTGGTGGTTGTTGTAGGCCACCTCAGTGGGTCCCAGTGATCCACCTTGGGTTTTCCCAACCCCCCTCCTACCAGGCTTCATAGTTTGACCATTTGTTTGACCTTAGGCCTAGTGGACCCCACCTGGAATCACTGCTAAAGTTTGTCCCATTTCTGTGTGTAGCTTAAAGTATCAAAGTGCTTATTTGGATCTAATTAGCTTAACAGTGCTTATAGCTTGTTGTTTTTAGCTTATTTAAGTCCCTTGTGCTTAATTGAATCAATTTTTATCATTGTGGATCCCACATATAATCATTTGAGCTCATTTTCCTACTTGGTCAAAGAAAGTCAAACTGTCTTGGTCAAGGGGGTGCACACAGCTTATTTTTAAGCTATATAAAAAGTTGTTTCACAAAAGTTTCTTATTTTCATCATATTTTTAGCTGTCAAAAAGAAAAACACCAAAAAAGCAAACATAAAATTAGTGATAGCTTCTATTTAATAGATTCTATCTTTTTCAATTTTCTTTTCAGCTTATTAATAAGCACTTTTCCATTTTTATAATTTTATAAATTTCCTAGTACCTTTAAGTATTTAAAATAATTTTCTTAGATTTTTCCTAAACAGTTTACTATTTATTAGATTTAAAAATAGTTTAATTAATTAAATAGGTAATATTAGTAATTAATTAGTTTTCTTAAATTTTAATTAACAACAGTAGGTTTTTATATTTTTCCTAGGTTTTATAAATTAGTTAATACTTTTAGAAAATATATTTTTAGTTTCTACTGTTCATTTTCCAATTTTCTTATTTTAATTATTTAAATTAGATTTAAATTAATTAAAAGGTAATTAATTAGTAAAATAGCCTAAATATAATTTTTAGAAGTTTTTTATAATTTTGTAGGATTCTTGTGATGGTTAATTAGTTTTATAAATTTTTCCATAAATTTCTAATTTATTTAGGTATTATTAGTAATTTAAAATAGTTTAATTAGTTTAATTAAGATAATTAGTTTTTAATTAATAGAAAATTCATAAAAAGACAAAAATATTTATTTTTAATTTTTATATTTTCTTCAAGTTCTTCTTAAGGTTTAGAAATTATTTTTGCAAGTTTTTAGTTTAATTTGTAATCCTTGTAATTTTTAATTAATTTAATTTAGGTTTAATTTATATTTTAAATAGTTTTATTAATTAATTAATATTTAAGTATTAAAATAATCATTTTTATAATTTCATTTTCATTTTAAATTTTCTTTTAATTTTAAGTTTTCAAAAGTTTCACTTGCACCCCCTGTAGTTTGTAATTTGTTAAAACCCATTTTTCTCTGTCTGTTATCTGATTTTTCAAGTTGTGCTTTTTGTGATTATATCTGTTATTGTTTATATCATTCCATAATTGTCCAAATACCAAGCAATCAGTAGTATAAATCATTCCCCAATCATCTTGGTTACTGTCCTCAGTACCACTTATTCCACAAACGTTCAAAATACAATTTCAATCTCGTTGGGACTTAACGACCCAGGGATTTCCCTGTACTTCCACGGATTATAAACACTTGACTCTCCTCTCCCAGGTGGGCCTATCAACTGCACCCGGTTGACTGGTTGGTTTGGGAGGAGTCAGTTATTTACACATGTTCTCTAATTGGACGACTTAATTGAGTCAAGCGGTGAGATCCTTGAACCCAAGGCATAGGATGGGACAAAACATGCATGACACTGGTAGCTTGTACTCTAGTGCCATAAGTCTCATAAATCTAAGAGTTGCACTTGTAATGCAATTGTCGCACGCCGCCTACCTCTTGTACCCACAAGACTTACCAGAGTAGTAAGCACTACCGTGATGAGTGGGAGTTCAAGAGGGTCTTAGTCTTTTAGTAAATTAATTGTTTTATTGATTAAAACATGGGCAGTTAATTTGTAAAAGAATTAATTATCGAAGATACTAAAATTTTGAACTTTGTTTTATTGTAGATGGCAGCGAATCAATCCATCAACAATTCGATCTTCAGGTCTTTCCTCGAAAAGGAAAAACTTACTGGATCAAACTTCCTCGACTGGTATCGAAATTTGAGGATCGTCCTCACAGCCGAGGATAAGTTAACCTATGTGGAGCATCCCATACCTGCTACTCCTGATCAGCAGGTTCCTGCTGATGTCCTTGCTACTCACGCCCAATGGGTTAAAGCATCCAAGGACATAGGATGTCTTATGATCATAAGCATGAATCCAGAACTTCAAAAGAATCTGGAGCACTTTGATGCATATATCATGCTTAAGGAATTGAAGACCATGTTTGCTCAGCAAGCAGAACAGGAACTCCTTGAGACTGTGCAGGCTTTTCATGCATGTAAGCATGAGGAGGGTCAATCTGTTAGCACCTATGTTCTGAAAATGAAGGGCTATCTAGATAGACTAGAACGCCTTGGTCACCCCATGTCATCTGGCCTTGCAGTGAGCATGATTCTTACCTCTCTGAACAAGGACTTTGCTAGATTCAGACAGAATTATAATATGCAATGCATGGGGAAGACAGTGAATGAAGTGCATGCAATGCTTAAGTTGCACGAACAAGGGCTTCCTAAGAAAGATGCTGCTACCCCTGCTCTACTTGCTATAAGAGCAGGAAGGATCCAGAAAAACAATAAGAACAATAAGCCGCTGAATGGTGCTAAGGGTAAGAATCGTGGTAACGGCAAGGCTAAGCTTGCTTATGCCCCCAAGGCCAAGATTCCACCTCCACCTAAAAAGGAGCATCCTGCTAAGGACACTGAATGTCATCACTGTCATCAGATTGGACATTGGAGGAGGAACTGTCCTTCTTATTTGGCCGAGTTGATGCAGAAGAAGTGCAATGTGGGTAGCAATGCTAGCACATCAGGTATCTTCGTCATAGAACTTTATACTTTTCCTCATAAATCTTGGGTATATGACACTGGTTGTGGTACTCACATCTGTAATACTACTCAGGGTCTTAGGGGAAGTAAGAGACTGAAGCCAGGAGCTTTAAGCCTGTACGTGGGAAATGGAAACCGTGCAGCCGTTGAAGCTATCAGAAGTTTTGATTTATACCTTCCTAGTGTTTTAATAATTGTATTGGACAATTGTCATTATGCTCCTAGTATTACTAAGGGTATTGTTTCAGTTTCACTTTTGAAAGACAAGGGTTTTACTCATTGTTTTACAGATATTGGTATTTCAGTTTCAATGAATAACGTGTTTTATTTTAATGATGTTCCTAGAAATGGTATATTTGAAATTGATATGCATGATTCTGTTTCGAATGATTGTTCTATGTATTCTGTTAATAGTAAAAGATCCAAGCGTAACTTGGACTCTAGATTCTTGTGGCATTGCCGACTTGGGCACATTAACAAGAAACGCACTGAGAAGTTGCAACGTGATGGGCTTCTTAAATCAACTGACCTTGAGTCTTTCGATAAGTGTGAATCTTGTGTGTCTGGGAAGGTGCAAGAAAGCCTTTTCCGCATAAAACGGAGAAAGCTACAGATCTGCTTGGACTCATACATTCTGATGTATGTGGCCCTTTTAGAACTGTGTCAAAACAAGGATACAACTATTTCTTAACTTTCACTGACGACTTTAGTCGATATGGTTATGTTTACCTGCTTAAACATAAACATGAAGTCTTTGAAACTTTCAAAGTATTTCAAAGTGAAGTTGAGAATCAACTTGGTAAGACCATAAAGGCTTTACGATCTGACCGTGGAGGCGAATATATGAGTCAAGAGTTTATAGATCATCTTAAGAAGTGTAGGATTGTCTCACAACTCTCTTCTCTAAGAACACCTCAACATAATGGTGTATCTAAAAGAAGAAATCGAACCCTGCTTGACATGGTAAGATCTATGATGAAACAAACAACTCTACCAATGTCCTTTTGGGATTATGCTCTTGAGTCTGCTGCACGCATTCTCAATATGGTTCCATCAAAGAAGGTTGAAAAGAAACCATATGAACTATGGCATGGGAAAGTCCCTAATCTGTCTTACTTAAAGGTCTGGGGTTGTGAGGCTTTTGTGAAACGTGACACGCCTGACAAACTTGAACCAAGATCTATTAAGTGTATCTTTGTAGGATACCTAAAGGAAAAAATGGGTTACTACTTCTACTATCCACCCGAGCACAAGGTATTTGTTGCTAGGTATGGTGAGTTTTTTGAGAATCGTCTCATCTCACAAGAAACAAGTAGGAGGATAATAGAACTTGATGAAATTCAAGAAGATACTCACCCTTCTGAAAATACTAGCCAACTTCCTGAGATGGTTGAACATGAAAGTGTTGAACCAGACAGTGAAGTTATTCCTGTTCGTAGGTCCTCAAGGACAATACGTGCACCTGAACGTATGTGTTTGTACATCGATTCAGAGGAGCATGAGTTAGGGGATCTCAATGAGCCCGCAAACTATAAAGCTGCATTAGCATATTCTGAATCTAAAAAATGACGTAATGCTATGAACGAGGAAATGAAATCCATGAAAGACAATGAAGTCTGGATTGAAGTTGACCTCCCTCCTAACGCTAAAACTGTTGGTAGCAAGTGGCTCTTCAAGAAAAAGACTGACATGGATGGAAAGGTACACACCTATAAAGCTCGTCTTGTGGCAAAAGGTTTTACTCAAACCTACGGTGTAGATTATGAGAAAACCTTCTCGCCTGTCGCAGACATAAAAGCTATTAGGATTCTTTTAGCCATAGCAGCGTACTATGACTATGAGATTTGGCAGATGGATGTCAAAACTGCCTTCTTGAATGGTCGCTTAACCGAAGAGGTTTATATGGACCAACCTGAAGGATTTGTCAATCCACAATATCCTAACCGCGTATGCAAGCTACAACGATCCATTTATGGATTAAAGCAAACATCTAGGCAATGGAATAAAAGGTTTGATGAGGAAATCAAGAAGTTTGGTTTCACTCAAAGCCTTGATGAGCCATGTATATACCGTAAGGCTAGTGGGAGTGATGTAGCATTCCTAATCTTATATGTTGATGACATATTGATCATGGGAAACAACATTCCAATGTTACAAGCTATTAAAGCCGATCTTGGAAATTGTTTTTCAATGAAGGATTTAGGTGAAGCTGCATATATTCTAGGAATCAAGATCTACATAGATAGATCTAAGCGGTTGATTGGACTTTTTCAAAGTGCATACATTGAGAAAATCTTGAAAAGATTTAATATGGCGAATTCCAAACGTGGAACTACCCCAATGCGAGAAAAACTTGAGTTGAAAAAATCTCAAGGACCCTCAACACCTGCGGAGGTAGAACGCATGAAGAGGATTCCTTATGCCTCGGCTGTAGGATCCATCTTGTATGCGGTGAGGTGCACTAGACCTAACGTTGCGTTCGCTCAGAACTTAACGAGTCGATTTTAAGTAGATCCAGGTGAAAGTCACTGGGCTGCTGTGAAGAACATACTGAAGTATCTCAGATATGCTAAAGATATGTTTCTTGTTTACGGTGGAGACCCAAACAGAGAGCTCAGAGTTACCTGTTATACTGATGCTGGGTGGAAGACCGACAAGGATGACACCAAATCGCAAACCGGATACGTTTTTGTTCTAAACGGAGGCGCTGTAGTATGGAAGAGTGCTAAGCAAAGCATTATAGCGATGTCTTCTACAAAAGTTGAATACACTGCTACTTCAGAAGCTGCAATGGAAGCTATTTGGATAAGGAAGTTTATTGACGAGCTTGGAGTAGCCCCTACCAATAAAGAACCTATGGAAATGCTATGTGACAACACTGGAGCATTAACTATCGCAAATGAGCCTGGAGCTCAGAGAGGCGCCAAGCATTACAAAAGGAAGGTTCACTATCTCCGTGAGGTTATCACAGATAATGAAGTAGTACTTAACAAAGTTCACACAAATGACAACTTAGCTGATCCGTTTACTAAGGCGTTGCCTTTGAACAAGCATGTTGAGCATGCTAGTGGTATTGGTCTTCGTTCAGTTAGTAGTTTCATGTAATTTGTTTTGATTTTAGTATTTGGATAATGGGATATGTAAAACATTTATTATTTTGATGATTAATATACGTGGTACTTGAGTTATTCATTCATATATTAATTGTGTCCTATATTTGCATGTTTAATCCATAAGTAATTTTATTACTTTAAATTGTCCATTGTCGATCAATGATGTGGGAGTATCATTGAATTAAGACAAATGTGAGAGATTGGTTATATTCTTTGAATACTAAGGATGTGTCTGCCAAACTCACAATCCACGTGCTATGGATATTGGACTTCCCCGAACCTACGAGTCATCACTTTATGGATCGGCGTCATTAAGTGATATCTCGCTAATGGTTATTTTATTTATCCTCTGACTTGAGATGCAAGCAGGTCTTGCATGTATGGATCTTTCTTCTTGACTATAGTCAAACGCTATCCTGAACAAGGTGGTTATAAAGGCTATTCTCAGAAGTTGGTTGAAGCATGTGAATGACACGTGTAGTCAAAAATAGAATTTGTTCCTCCACTTGTCTTCTGGAGTATGATACTACTGGGCCATTCGCTGAATTAATCAGATGTTTGCATGGCCGTGCCCAAAGTGTAAATCAAGATGATACTTGTTTTACGTTTGGTAATCTTGATTAATTTCTAAAACGAGAAACAGAATAGTTGAACAATATGAAATGACTTTGATCCATATCCATAGTTCAACAAGTATCTGAAACAAAAGGATAATTTAAAATTGTAAACCATTTACCTAGTTGTTTTATGAAACCACACTCAGGTATTTCTGGGAGCAATGTGGTGTTGCTAGACACTTAGCAATGTTAGTATATATTATTGATTGCTACGATCGCAAGTGGGAGCTGTTGGTTATGCGCTCATAAATCAATAGTTATACGGCGGGGAATACGTGAGCCTATCGGGGCACACACGTATATACTTAGGGAACGTTTTAGTTAATTTAATTAATATATTAGATGTATTAATTATATTAAGTAATGTTTACGAAATTATTTAATGGGAGAACATTAATCGTTAGACGCTTATTTGAACTAACGGGCTGAATTAATTATTTGTAATGTACTAATAAATAATGAAAGCCCACGTGAGCCAAGTGAACTTCCAACTGAACTCATGGTCAACCGAATATTCATAAAATGTGGAGATGATTTGTTTGTCAAAACTTGTACAAAAAAATATTCATAAATATAGAAATAATTTGTCAAATTTGTACAGAAAGTTGGTGACTATTTTGTCGAACTTGTACAAGAAATTATATTGATCAATATGGAAATGATTGTCAAGTTGAACAATAAGTTAAGACCTTATTATATATAATGATGGCTTAGCTCTTTTGTATTTTCAGTCATTGATAGCAATATATACAATGACACATTCTTAAATCACTCCACAAACCCAATCAGCGGTTCCCAATATTTTAAGTATTCGATCCTACTTAATCAAGAAACTAAACCAAGTGTTTTGGGTTTCATTCGTAAGCAAGCACTAGCATCCTAACGTTCTTACTAGACGTGTAGTGTGTGCATTTGATAGAGATCAACTTATTTTAGTTGATTTGGTGTTTCGTTGTGCAAGATCAAGATCCGGTGTTTATCTATTTTTCAATATATTCGAGGCTAGTATTTTATGTGTTTATTTAATTATGTGTTTTAATTCATAACATTAAATATAGATCCATCCGCTGCGTACTCGTGGTATTGATGGTTTAGTCAATATGAAATCCCTACATCAACACCTCCATAACTACCACATGCTACCATCATGGCCATTGCCATGTAACCTACAATCATTGTCTTTTCCATCCCCACCACCCTATAACCCATAAGCCTACAACCATTGTCGGAGATTATGCACAACCTATTAGAAAAAGGTAGTGGCAAGGGGGGTGTGGTGGTGGTTGGGGTGCGAGTAGGCTGGTGGCAGGGTGTGGGTTGGTGGGGGAGTGTGTGTAGGGTAATGACGGGGGTGGTGGTGTAGGGTGGTGGGTTGGTGGCACTAATCGAGTTTGAAAAAGATGCGTTTAGAATAGTTCATATATGTAAAATGGGTGTTTGGATTTAAGTTTAAATTATGTGAGAAAAAAATGTAAAATTTTGCCAGTTTAACCGGTAACTGGTAAAAGGTCATACTTGTACAACACTGAAAGTTTTTAGTACACGCACCATAATGGAAAATTTTGAAAAAGTAAACGTATATTACATGGCTTAAAACTTACTTTATTTTTTTTAGTGAATTGCATGTATAACCTTTCAAAGGTCCATAATTACATATATATCTGTCAGAGACTTAAATATGTCATATATATCTAAATTATTATTTTTATGGTTTGTATTTCTCCTCTCTTTTCAACGAGAGGAGTACCGAATGAAGCGGGGAAGGAGAGAACCCTTACCAACATTTGCTACTTGAGTGCTACTACTCGAGGATCAGCCAAGGAAAAGTGAAGGATGCATTACAGAAGATAGGGAAAAACAAGGCAGTAGTAGGTCCAGACCAAATACCCATAGAAGCTTGGAGGTGCGTAGGAGATTAGGGGGGGGGGGGGGATGGTTGACTTGCCTCTTCAACAAGATCTTCTCAAGCGCTAAGATGCCAGAAAAATAAAGACTCGGTGAAGTCATCCCATCTACAAGAACAAGGGCGACACACAAGTGTCTAGCAACTATAGTGGTATTAAGCTTGTTGGTCACACCATGACACTATGGGAGAGAGTTATAGAGAGAAGGCTCAAAAGGGAGACAATTCACCTTCTCAGAAGTCTTATGTAGAAGTATAGAGAAAGACAAAGAGACTTTCATATGGCTTTCATTGACCTAGAAAAAGCCCATGACAGTGTTCCACGTGAGTTGATATGGAGAACTCTGATAGATAAAGGAACCCCAAGGAGATACTTAAGGGTCACTAGGGATATGTACGAGGGGGCGAAGACTAGCGTACGATCCATTATGTGGGCCACTGAGTTTTTCCTTGTGAAAGTAGGACTTCACCAGGGATCAACCATTAGCCCTTACATCTTTGCCATTATTCTTGATGAGATATCATAAGGGATTCAAGAGTGTATCCCTTTGAGCATGATGTTAGCAGACGACATTGTGTTGGTTGCAGAATCAGCGGAAGGGTTAAACAACATAATTGAGCATTTGAGGGAAGCTCTAGAAGATAATGGCCTTCGAGGTAAGTAGATAGAAGACAAAATACCTAAGATGTGATTTCGGTAGGATAGAGATCGACCATAACAAAGGAATGGATATCCTTATCGGTGATCAGATCCTCCAAGCCAATGAGTCTTTTAGATATTTGGGTTTGGCGGTTCAAAAGGGAGGATAGACGATGACGTAACTCACCCTAGAGCAGGCTGGGCGAAATGGAGGGTGGCGACAGGAGTATTGTGCGATAAGAAAGTCCCCTTAAGTTAAAGGAAAAATTTATAAGGTGGCAATTAGACCAGCTATGTTGTACGAGTCAGAGTGTTGGCCAGTCACGAAAGCTCAAGCAAACATGGTTGAAGTGTCGGAACTCATAATGCTAAGGCAGAGTTGTGGTAAAACCATGCTTGACATGATTCCAAGCGAAGTTTTCAGAATAGAACTTGAAGTTGAATCTATAATCTCGAAGATGAAGGAACGTTGAGGTGGTTTGGTCATGTCAGGAGGAGGCCACAATTAGTGTCAGCAAGGAGAGTCGAAGTTCTTATAGTCGACGGTTTGAAAAGGAGGCGTAGACCTAACCTTAAGTGGGAGAATAGACTTAAGCAAGACATGAAGGAGCTTCTCTTGTTCAAGGACATGGCCTCAGATAGGAATGCGTGGAAAGATAAGATTAGAGCATGCATGTAGTTTGAGCTAGGTTGGTTTAGGCTTTATAGGCATCTCTTAGTGGACTTGTCATTTGCGGTGTTCGAGATTGAGCACCTTAGCTTGTTCCTTTAGTCTTTTTGTTGTTTTGTGGTCTCTACTGTCCCTTTTGTTTTGCCTTAGCTTTAGGCCCTTTTGCATTGCCCTTCTTTGTTCTTTGCTGCTTTCTTTGGTCTTGTTTTTTTAT
Organism: Artemisia argyi; assembly: GCA_030686995.1. Taxonomy (NCBI): domain Eukaryota; kingdom Viridiplantae; phylum Streptophyta; class Magnoliopsida; order Asterales; family Asteraceae; genus Artemisia; species Artemisia argyi. The sequence goes on from CM060709.1 coordinate 306,995,613, forward strand.
TTAAAATCATAAAATTAGTCATATTTAAAATATAAATATATGTGTCCGTTTTACCTTCTTTATCATAGTACAACACAAAATGGTTTTTTCGACGGTAAGATCCGTGGGAAGACCCATGGAAAAAGATCGTCTCACACGAATTTCACACGTCTGTTTGTATAAACCATGTGGTTTAATAATTTTCCACTGATTTTCTCATGGAACATAGACTATTTCCCATTGATATTACTATAGGAAATCTTTGGGTTTAATTACCCACAGATTTCTCACAATATTTTCCCACATGTTTGACAAATTTATTTGCCAAAGATATCCAACAATTTTGTTGTGACAAAATTCTCATGGTTTTCACGCAACTCTTTTCTGACGGTTTTCCCACGGTTCTTCCGGATTCCCCACAAATGTTTTTCCACGGGCTTCATACGTTTTGCCGACAAATTATGATATGGTTTTCCGGCATAAAATTATGGCCAACAAATTTCAAACAAAGTTTTCTTTGTGAAATACACGATTAATCTTTTGAGTAAATTTAACAATTCAAACAGTTTTTATCTTGCCATCTTATAATGCATTTTGCCCTTCTAAAAAAAGAAATTCTTAAAATTAAGCCTTACACATTTCAATGCTAAAAATACAAGTGATTCAACACAATTACACATTTAATACCATAAATGAAATATAATTAGACATTTACAACTTTAGTAGCTACATGTACACACCACTTTGTCTTTGCCATTAATAGCCTTAAAATATTACAATTATACATTAAATAACATTAAAAACACCCCTACACCTAATATTACAATTATTTAAACGTAATGTACAACCCTCTATATAATTCTCAGCTATAAATGCAAATTTTTCCCTCCAAAATCCACATTCAAATCCACATCCAAATCAAATCAGATACAACCATAACCACACAAATCCGAATCCTAGACAAACCCAATGCATATCTCTTCAGCTTGCCTCGCCGTGAGTCGCGGCTTGGCCCCACTCGGTTCCAACAGTCCGAGTCACATCCAAACAAACCCGAATCCAAAACCAATCACAAAAACAAGAAATAATAAGAAAAGAAAAGAAGAAATCAATCAACCTATAATCCACACCGAGTCACTGAGTCGACTCGGTGGTTCTTCCGAGTTGACCGAATCGGGACAGAAAAACAAGATCCACACGGTTTTTCATGTTTAAAAACATTTAGTTAAAGGTTTTATCAAAAGAAATTATTATAAATCGGATTTTATGAAAAAGTAAAAATTAGGGCTTGCTAAAAATGGTGTAAAGGGGAAAGAATAAGGCGCGTGGGTTACCAAAACGGAGAGAGAAGTGGCGAGGGGAGGTGCGGCGGTGGTGGTGTACGGACTGTAGTGGCGGTGGTGGCGCGTGGATAGTGTTACACGGTGCTTCGAGAGCTAATAAGCTCCAGAAATGCTAGAAATATATTGATCTATCGATTGGGAGGAAAAAAGGTCTCTCCGGAAAAATTATTCCGGCGACGGTGGTGCCGGATTGTGCTGGTGCTGGCCGGATATTATGAAGATCCGGTGAATGAGTTTAGAGAGAGATAGATAGAGTAGGTGGAATGTGTGTTTTATTATTAGTTGTAAAATGAATTAAAAAATGAAATAAAATGTTTTTATATTAAATGGGGAGGGGTGAATATGTAAATTGAAAAGTAAGGGTAGATTGTGTATGATAGGGGCGGAGGGGCCATATATGTTAATTCGGCTAAACTTTTCACAAAAACGATTCTGGGCTCATTCGACATAGCAAACGGACTCGAAAAATTACGAAACTTGCGCCATTATTAACAAAAACGTTGTGTATTGAGAAGTCCTGCGTGAAGAGTAGAATGCATATGTATATTTGATCGGTGACATTGTTTGGACACGCTACTAGATATTTTACGCCCATAAAATTTATTTTAGGGTACCCGCCGCCGCATCGCGCGGATACCCTACTAGTAATTTATAATTGTGGCAATAGCGAAGGGATCTAATAAGAAAAATAATTAAAATGAGAAGGGTAAGAAGTAATTCTAGCCACACATTTTAATTTGGGAAGGAAAATTTGAATGAAGATGCATAAATTTTTGTAGTTGCATCTAGAATGTGTTGTTGTGGTTTCTTCTTATTCTTCTCATTTTTATTTTTCTTCTTATTTGATCTTAAGCAAACAACATTCCGAACGAAAAAAATGGAATAATGGAATTACCGAATGCATATATCCATGGATTTTGAAGAACTAGAGAATTTTGATTGATGCGAGATGTTGACAAAGTCACAAAGATATAAAAATGTGAAATTGGTTTGTAAGGTTTGATTGGGAGTTTTGTTAACCTTGTGTTCATGAAATTGGATTAGAAATCTAACTTATGTTGATCTCATTTAGTTTCCACTGGGTTGAATAATGCTTAAGCTTTCTAGTGATATTCTCCATGGACATTAACGCATCTGTTGACGGCCACCCTCATTCACATATAGTGCCACACCAACATATATACTTCTCTTGAATAGCAGATTTGTCCGTCACTCTCATTTGTTCGTCACTCTCTTTTGTGTGCCAATGGCAAATTATCTTGGGTTAAGTCTAAAAGACTGATCAGGCTGGCCGTAATATTGTGACCGACTCAGGACTGTGGACACCAACTGCCACAGCTTTCTCTTTCTACAACAACTTCATGATCAACTTAGTATAATGGGGATGACCGAGGGCACTACCAAAACATACCCCACAAAAATCAATTTTAAATAAACACCGCACACACAAACATGCACACAAGTCGGTCGTTATCTCGACCAACTTCTTTTTTTGGGGGGTTTAGAAGCGTCCAAAAGAGGGGCCGTTGTGGGGAGAACGCGTCTCCAATGGGGATGAGTGAGTTGAGGACCGGCTTGAAGACCATGTGCATTACGCCTAGTCTGATATATGTTTTGGTTGTGATGGGCTATGTTCAAAAGTGAAGAAATTTTCCCGCCTAAAATCTTGTGGATTAGCGATGTCTTTAATGTTAATTTCTCACGTGACCTATTCACGAGAAAGAGAGTTCTAAGTTGGGAAAATAGCACCCTCTTCTGCTTGACTTTGCCAAGTCAACTGGATCATTCATGTATGACACTCATGATAGGTTTCTTTTTCGGCAGAATCAACTTGAGTTGAAACTTATTTTGATAGTTGCTTGAAATTGCTTATGGTTTAGTAGGCTCATTTACCCAAAAAAATTATAAGCTTTTCAACAAGAGCTCATTTGTTAACAAAAACTAACTTAGAGCTGATAAATTTCTATAACAAAAATTTTATAACCTTTGTCAAAAAATAATAATAATAATAATAATAATAATAATAATAATAATAATAATAAAATAAAAAATAAACGAAAAATAAGTTCCAGAATTGTCAAACAAATGGGATGAGGTTGTGATGCAAATTGTCCAAGGTTCGAGTAGAAGAATTGTTCGAGTTGTGGTTGCTACGTTGTTATTAGGGGCATGTGCATAATTTATTTGGCAAGAACGCAACAATTGGCTTTTCAAGAAAAAGGTACAAGACCAGTAGATCAAATTTTTTTATATTATCTTTTCAGGCGTATGTTTGAAGCTCCTATCAAATAAGTTCAAGCAGTCGGTTCAAGTAGGCCGGATGAATGGGGTATACCAAGGTTGAATTATCTAAGAGCTCATGTGTACATAGTATTTCAAAGATGTAGGTTTGGACATTTACCAGGCTTTACCCAGAAAAAAGCTTCTATAAATTTGTGAGTACTGCAATTTGGCTCATTCACGAAGGCAGTAGACAATTAAGCTGAAATAAAGCAATTTTATTTCTCTTAAAAAGTTTTACAAATTCAGAAAGAAAATGGTTTAGTTGTAATTTTTTTAAGTAAACAATCTTGAGCAAAAGTTTGAACCAGTGCTCTTTTATTAGTACATTTTGTCACTTTACATCAACTTTGAACTAAGATTGGTTGGAGCCCTTGATAGAATGGACTCTCCAAAAATTAGCGTATGCCACTTTATACAACTAGCATACGGTATTCTTTAGTAAAAGGCGAAAGAATAGCTCGCTTTGTGCTCATTGCATGGCTGCGTGCCTTTTACCTATCAGACTCCTTGGCTTAAATAATAACTTGCACTCCCTTTGTTTTTTTCAACCAGCCGATGTGGGACAAACCCATTTTGGGCTGTCCAAAAGTTCTCTTTCATTAGTTACTGTGCATTCAAAATTTATTTAGTGGTATTCTTATTGGTACCTTTGATATATCATTTATCTCTGTCTTATCATGATGAGTACCTGCTCAGCCTGAAATCACCACATGATAATCGTTTAAAATGGTTCCAAAAAGCACTCCCGGAGTTGGAGATCCAGGTATCTGTTTATCACTTTTCTCACTTTCATTTCATTTATAAAACAGTTCAAGTTTAACTAGTATCCATATTCTTGTTAACGTTTTATAGCTCAAAGTCTCAAACTATTGAACGGGATATCCCTTAATGAAAATATTATATAATCTATGATTTCTCACAAATATTGTGTACTATAATGTAATGTATTTTAGAAGATACACAGAAGAACACAAAATAGTAAGAGTGTTTCTGTATTACTTATATAGTTATATGATTGTTGTTAAAACATAAGAGCTTGGCTATTTTCGACATGAGTACATTATATATATATATTTTTTGGCAAAAACTAAGATAATAGATTGATGTTAGAGATTAAGAAAAAAAAACCAACTACCAAATTAAACCTCTTCCATACCCGATTTACGAGAATAAACTTTTTTTCAGCCTTTTACCAAAATGAACCAAGCGCGCTTCGAAAGAATGCGCCAGTCATTGGTATGCCGCACATGGTTTTTTGCATACTTCAATTTTGTATTCACTTTTGCAAGCACTTTTTGGATAAGCAGACACAAATTAAATGATGTCATTTTTCTTTGTCAATTAAATAAGTAAAATACTCATATAATTTTTTTTTATTTTTTTTTTCATTTGCAGCTTTTAATTCAATTCTACCTTACGTCCTTACATCCCACCGCTGTGTAAAATGATGATACATGAGGTATTCAAAATTGTGAATATTTAATAAAAGATGATGTATGTACTTTTTACAATGTCTTTATTGATGAATATTGACTGGAAACTTAAAAAAAAAAAAAAAAAAAAAAAAAAAAAAAAAAAAAAAAAAAAAAAAAAAAGCACCCTTGGTCAATAAAATATCCTAAGGTTTGGGCTCACTCATTAAGTGAAAAAGAAACACCTCATATATAAGATTTATACCAAAAACATATATAACTATATAGTAGAGTACTAAGCTATAGAATAAATCAATAAAATAGGTCACCATAGTGTTTTTTAACAAAAATACTTCGACCATAAGTGGCACTTATTAAGTCCACAATAAGAGGAAACTGCAAGGTCACAAAAGATGTAATCGGTAGGCCTGTCAATAAACCTATCGGAATAAGCATCCACAACTTCCTTTGTCCAAACACAAGGAACAATGTTGCACCAAAAGCAATGATCATGGTTGTCGTTGAGATGAACAACATGGTGAGACCAATTATCAACCTTTTAGGCAACTTGAATCGAAAGTCTTGTTCAGCAAATCGTGTGGTGAGGATCGATAAAAACATTAACAAGGATGTAACAGCTGTGAATAATGATATGGCATCTGCTACTGCAAATGTTATGAAGGCAACATCGTTAGTAAAAATTGGTATCCCTGAATCTTGATTGTTTCCACCAGGCACTGTAATAGCAGCTGCAAATACAACTGTTGTTATTAATGCAGCGGTTATTGTGTATGATTCAGCAGTCGTCTTCATCCATTTCTCACCCTCACTAACCAAATCCTTGTGCTCTCTTGTGAAAACCATTTCAGGTGTTTCATCAGCATAGTTCTTTTGCGTACGGTTTAGTGGACATACAAATTCTTCTATTTCCTACAAAATTACATGTTAACCATGGTAGGTAAATAATACTTGGTCTTACAATATTTTTTAGAGATTCTTACCTTAAACCATTGTAGTTCACGTTGAAGTTGCAAAGCTGCCCCAGAGATAAGATTCAATTTGTTGGCAGGCGCCAATCTTGCAGCCAAATGCAAGAGGTTGTTTCCAAACGAGTCTTTTATTGTTTTATAAATACTCCTGTGTTCACTCATTTTATATACTAGGCTGTAAACTTTTGCTGAGCGATTTATCACAGCATACTGAATGAAGTTGTGACCATCTTCGTTGATACACCAAATTGCGTCCGTGAATTTAGATACCACTGATTGAACAACATCATATGCATTTTCTCTTGTGGCTTCAAATATCGTATTGTTGTAATAGTGATGGAGAGTGTTGGGGTCAGTATGATAATTACTAATTTTCCTACATATCTTATAGAGTAACATATCAGCATCAGCACGATTCATATATCTCTTTCTCATAAATGACAATGCTGCAACACAGACCCAAATGAGCATCTCAAGAAAAGATTTGTAAATTTTTATCTCCTATTTCTGATCATACATGTTGTAAAACTGTATTCTGTCTTACCAACGTTCAGAAAGAGACAAACTGAAACCCCACGAATCAAAATGATACCTGGTTCAAAATAAGACTATTTTAGAATTGTGGGGTTATCGAACGTGCACCCAATAAGTTAAAGTTACAAATAACATAATGTTATGATTAACTGAATTTTCACAAAGTATAGTTAAAAGATAAAAAGATACAAATTTAAAGTAATGGTTTTACCGGTTATATACTTATGTTAATGTTAGTTTTTATCGACAAAAATAGCCGAAAAGGTAAAAGGATCTGTTAAAAAAAACAAGGTAAAAGGAAAAAAAACAAGGTAAAAGAAAAAAAAAAAAAAAAGAGAAATAAGTAATGTATTAAATGAATGTCCCACATCGACTTCTGGCCTAAAAAATATATTATTTTTATAAAAGCCCCCCGTTTGATGATACTTGTGTAAATTTGACAATCATGTACTCTCCAAAATGTCCACAAGTAAAATACTCAAAGAAGAGTTTAACCAATAAATTTTCATATCGATTAACTTAAAAAACAATTTAATTGATTGTAACTTGAACACTTATTTGAATAGCAGTATATTTTAACTTTATATACATTCTCGTTAACCTACCAAAAACGAAAAAGCTCCATAGTTTTGCAGCACATGTATGACGTGACCAAGCACCGCAGTAAAACAATTCTTCCCAAGTTTTCTCTAACTCTTCGCCTTTATATTCTAAATAGTCTACAACATTGAACATAGATCGAGAGTCGGTGTACATGAAATTGGTTAGGGGTTTAATCATCATAAAATGGAAAGGGCAACAAAATGGACCTGTTAAACCATCCCAAAAGTTGTATCTACGTGGGTAGTTTTGTGACATAGCCATCAGAACCGCTTCACTATCTATGGTTTTGTAACGCTTCAACAACTCCCTTGCAAACTCTACATATTTTCAAAATTGAGTTAGTCATGTCGCCAAATGCTGGAATTAGAATTAGCCAATATATATAGACCGACTTACCCCAATTCTTAGACGATATAGCATGAACGAGAAGTTCATCACCACTAGTGCCGGAAAAAACTTTACCGTTCTCTTCTTCCCTGATGTGTTCTAACAAACACTTAGACGTCTCAATATGCATATTAGAAAGAGATATGGCAAGTGGTGTGTGCCCCTCATTGTCTGTGGCAAATAACAAATCCCGTTTTTTTTCCAACAATATTTTAGCAGCATCAGTGTTGCCAACAATAGCGGCAACATGAAGTGGAGTGCTTCCATTTGAATTTTGCACATCCAATTCTTCGTCATCTACCATTTCCAACAGTTTCACTAAAAAGTTATGATTCTTGGTTGAAGAGCCTATTGCTACATGGAGAGCCGTGTTGCCATTATTAGTGATTTTGTGCACAGGTGTTATGACAGTTTCGGGATGCCATATTCCACGTAGACATCTTTTATACACAGTCGGAATATCTATTCCATAATTCTTATCTGATGGTCCATCTTGTGATTTTGCCTCTGTATTTGAAAGGTTTGGGGTTAGATGTTTAACAATTAAAGCATCAACAATTATAGTTTGCGAAAACAAAACCCAAAACAAGCTCTCATTCTGTCAGGTGTGGCTTTCTTTCCTTGCGGGAAGATTCACATGAGCCTTTCTTTCTTTCCTTTGCGGGAGAAACACCCCCACTCATGCAGTAAACACCAAACTTTTTTCTTTTGCGGGACTCAAGTCCTAAAGCATTTAAGGAGAAAAAAACTGATTTTGAGGAGAGAGGGTATATTTTATTGTAGTAGGCCATTAGTTATAATGTCTGCGCACGCGCGGGTTTTTAAAAAAAATTTTGAATCATATATTTTTATTTATTAAAAAACAAATAATTTAATCTTTGTTTTGTTTGATTTATGATGTTTAATTATTGTTTTTTTTATTATTAAAAATAATTATTTAAAAATTTTAATACTATTATTAATTGCAGCTTATCTATATTTTTTGTATTTATCTTCTACTTTTGTTATGGATAAATATAAAATATTACCTAATAAGAAAATAACATCTTTTTTAAATAAAATTATTACTAAATAAGGTATGAATGCATTTTTTTGAAATGGAAAATTCCCAATAGGGTTTTGTTGTATTATATTAAAGATGCGCAATGGAGTCTTATTAATCGATTAATAAGAGGGTGACTCGATGCATTGTAAAAATTCTTCACAAGCTTTTAACATTTGAGATAGTGCAACACATGTGATATTTTGTAATATATATATATATATATATATATATATATATATATATATATTTTTTTTTAATATTTTGTATTAACGAATTGGATGTAATAAACTGTGTAAGTTTAATGCATTGTGAATGTTTGTTGATATAAATTGATTAGATGATGATATAATAATGATGTAACAATATATTAAACGGAAAAAAGTGCAATGCATTATAGATATCCTTATTTTAAATGATAAAAAATAGAAAAAATTTATGAGAAAATAGAGAAGTTGGTGCAATGTTTAAGTAAAGTTGAAAGAAAAAAATAAGGAAGATGTTTTTTATGATATGGAGGGGGTGTTTGATTGCCACTTAATAGGATGGTTCAGCGCTGATTGCTGAAGCGGACAGTATACAACGTGTTTGACTGGAATAAAAAAGCACCTCTGAACTAGCGAAATGCCTCTGACCGATTCCACCAAATCCATCCCCTAAACCATTCAGCGAGTCACGTGTCTCCTACTCTCCTTTTATTAATCATTTTTTATCCACATGTCTCTATCGTCATTTATTTATTTATGTGTTGGTGTGTCCTTTAATCTAAGCATAGACGTATTATTCAAGATGGAGTAGCTAACAAATGTACTTTCAAATCTGGTCATTTTGGTTCTTGTGTTTTTCTTTTAAAAAATTTTTATTTTAATATTTTTCGTTCTTGCATTTTTTTTTTTAATATTTTGGTTCTTGTGCTGTTTTTAATATTTTAGTTCTTGTGTTGTTTTAGTGAAAAAATATATGCTATTATGCCTTTATAATAACTACAAATTTATTGCCATGAAAGATTAAAATCGTAATGTTAGACATTCAGAATGTTGAATCATACTAGCTATCAAACAGTCAAAACAAAATCATACAGAGCTTTTGAGTCATTCAGGGAACAAAATCATTCAGTGCTAAATCATTATTTTTTATCAAACAGCCCCTAATGTGGCGAATGAAAACCCTCAACCACACCTTCGACAATTGTGGAGGTGGTTCATGGTCTAGTTCTCTGTTAGTTCATTTTGTGGATTTGGATTGTTCCATATCTATACTACTTATAAAGGAAAAACAGTCAAAGTGAAAAGTTGAGTTTTCAACACTTGGTCATATGAGACAGAAAAATAATGTAATTAATACTCTTATTAAAACACCTTATTAATTAAAAGTACAATGATTTTATTCACATTGTACAACCAATTAAAAAGATATCTACCAAATTAAATACAACCAATTAAAACACAAACCGGGTTGACCCGGGACGCTTCAAACCCGGCTGGTTGACCCGGTTTAATTTGACCCGTTTTTGACCCAACCTAGCAAGTTGACCAGGTTTAAATCGACCCATTTTTCAGCCGGAACGGTTCAACCGGGTCGAACCAGGTTTCAAAACATTATGTATAATTCTCAAATCTTCAAACTTTTATTATTTTTCGTTTATAACCTATAAACTTTTTTTATCAATAAAGTATTTGGCGCTATAAAATCTCGTTGCTATGCACGGGTATTCGTCTAGTATTATTACAGCGACGCTAATAGCGGTACTCTATTCTAAGTTTTGACTTTCACGGAATGGCATGTTTATGAATGATTGGAGTTTACTACTATCATTTTTTTAACCAATCATACTAGTTTCTATAGTCACCAATACCACCATCTCTACATCATCATTCGGTACACCATCAAACCCGCTATTTTTACCTTCTATGGTACCATCAAACCAAAAGTATAAAAAATCTCACTTTATAGAAACATATCTCATAATATATCACACACATACTCACAAACTAAATAAATACATCAAAAATGGTTTTTTGAGGACCGCGTGCCACATGGTGAGGTGGCGGTGATGGACCATCCGTCATAAAACCTAGCCTTATATATAGTCAACTCAATTATGTGATTTTTCTTTTAAAATTTTGTGTGAGCACATCATATCTCTTAATTATTTTATTATTTTGTCTTTCAAATAATATATTAAAAAAAAGAGGAAACTGCAAAATACATCCCTGTGGTTTACACATTTTGGCATCTTAAATCCCTGTCAGAAACTTTTAGCAATATACATCCCCCGTTAGGCAAACGTTTGCCACAATACATCCCTCGTTAACAATGAGGACTAACGGTGCAATTTTTTTCTCCGTTAGCTCTTAATGAGACTGAAAATATTACACCGTTACCCTTCGTTAGCCAAACATTTGCACCGTTAGTCCTCTTTTTTAGTTTTTTTTTTTCGTTTTTTACGTTTTATCCATTTTTTGTCAGTTTTTTCCTGTTTTTTGTACGTTTTATCAGTTTTTTAACGTTTTAATCCGTTTTTTATACGTTTTATCCATTTTTTGTCAGTTGTTTTCCTTTTTTTGTACTTTTTATCTGTTTTTTTTACGTTTTTATCCATTTTTTGTCAGTTTTTTTTATGTTTTATTCATTTTTTAAACATTTTATCGGTTTTTTTTATATCTTAATCCGTTTTTTGTACGTTTTATCCATTTTTTGTCAGTTGTTTTTCGTTTTTTTGTACGTTATATCAGTTTTTTTTTACGTTTTTATCCATTTTTTGTACGTTTCATCCGTATTTTATCAGTTTTTTATATCTTAATCCATTTTTTTTTATGTTTTATCAGTTTATTTTACGTACAAAAAATGGATTAAAATGTTAAAAAATGATAAAACGTGCAAAAAATGGAATAAACTAACAAAAAATGGATAAAAACGTTAAAAAACTGATAAAACGTACAAACAACGGATTAAAACGTTAAAAACTGATAAAACGTACAAAAAACGGTATAAAACTGGCAAAAATGGATAAAACGTAAAAAAACGAAAACAAGTGACAAAAAATGGATAAAACGTACAAAAAACGGATTAAAACGTTAAAAAATGATAAAACGTACAAAAAACGGAAAAAACTGACAAAAACGGATATGAACGTTAAAAAACTGATAAAACGTACAAAAAACAGATAAAAACGCACAAAAAATGGATAAAAATGTAAAAAAGCTGATAAAACGTACAAAAAAGGGAAAACAACTAACAAAAAATAGATAAAACGTACAAAAAACGGATTAAAACATTAAAAAAATGATAAAACGTACAAAAAAGGGGAAAAACTGACAAAAATAGATAAAAACATTAAAAAACTGATAAAACGGATAAAAACGCACAAAAAACGGATGAAATAGTAAAAAAAACTGATAAAACTATAAAAAACGGAAAACAAATGATAAAAATGGATAAAACATACAAAAAACGGATAAAAACGTTAAAAACTGGTAAAACGTACAAAAAAAGGAAAAAACTGACAAAAAACGGATAAAACGTAAAAAAACAAAAAAAAAATTTAAAAAGAGGACTAACGGTGCAAATATTTGGCTAAGGAAGGGTAACGGTGTAATATTTTCAGTCTCGTTAAGAGATAATGGAGAAAAAATTTGCACCGTTAGTCCTCATTGTTAACGAGAGATGTATTGTGGCAAACGTTTACCTAACGGAGGATGTATATTACCAAAAGTTTCTGACAGGGATGTAAGATGCCAAAATATGTAAACCACAGAGATGATTTTGCAGTTTCCTCTAAAAAAAACATGAGTTGTATTCGGAGACCGAATCCTCACACTTGTATGATTACATAAAGTTTGACATCATTGACCTCCGAAAAAAACTGCATATTTTCACCGTAATGAAATAATTAAGGATCCATTTGTTTGCAAGGGTTAGGTACCATGGAGTGAGGCTCTTGCCTATACCAATTGTTTGGTTAAGGCTTTAGATATTTTCGCCACACATTTTCAATAAACTCATTGTTTCCTTTTTTTCATATAGGCTTCTTTCTCATTTTTCATTCACAACATCTTACTTTTTTAAGAGTTGTGATATTTAGACCTAAAAATAAGACCTACTAATAAACCTATACCATTTATTTTTTGACAAGTGTAATACACTTTTCTCTTTCTATCATTTCCCACCAATTAATTTTTCAAATACCAATCACATATTTAGGTCAAATTTTAGGTCTACGTCTTAGGCATACAAATCATTTTTACTTTTTTAATATCCATGAAACCAGCTTTTTGTTTCTTCAAGATTTCTGCTTATAATTTATTGCTATAGTTTTTCATTTTCACAGTTTTTCATCCTTTAAAATGAGTGATAACTAGATTTGATATTAGTTCAATTTGTCATCAATGAGTAGAAAATTATGTGAATTTTTTGTTGCAGTTTTATTTGTGTTCTTTTTTCTTTTCATTTAGTTTTATTCCTAAGTTTCATCTAGAATATGTGTTTTTATGCTGTAGTTTTGTTAAAGTATATGTTGCAAGGTTTCAGGAAGTGAAGTTAAGACCATGATGTTGTTTGACCATATTGATAACTTAATCCAAACCAAATATATAACCAAACAAACTTTTTTAATTAGTCATACCCATTTTGATTTCATTCCATTAATAAATGATACTGATAGTGATTCCTATGTGCAAACCAAACGCACCCTAAAGTCCTCAAAATATTTTGTATTTGATTCGGTCTTTACAGATTCTTTGTATGAAAAAAAAAAAAAAAAAAAAAAAAAAAAAAAAAAAAAAAAAAAATTGTTATTTTTCATGGCCTCGTTGGTAGGTAATCTTATAGCATTAGAGTGAGAGGTACGGTGGTGCCAAAGGGTAACACCAACCATCAGCCCAATTTTTTCAATGGCTCACTGTACCGTAGTTGGTGTCAAAGGAACTCGGCTGGTAAATACCAGCCATCGCTATTGATTTTTTTTCTTCTTTTTGTATTGTATTTGTGTATTTAGGGGGTATGTGTGGAGCCAACGACATCATTTTATGCCAACGGCACCACTCCCACGGCACCACTATACCCAACGCTCTTTGGGAAATCTGCATTTTTATGACTAGAGATGCTACTAACTTTTAAGCTGACTCACATTTGTGATATATTTGTTAAAATTATGATTTATTTTTTTAATACCAAAAATACCTTTTTGCCACCAATTTGCACACTCTTTTATTTCCAAATCTATTCATTTCAATCATTTCAATCGTATTCTTTTATTTGTGTTTAAATGCATCGTAACATGTCCAATTTGTACTATAGCCAATGGCGGAGCTAGAAAAAATTTCTTGGGAGGGCCGAAACACTTTTTTTTTCCCGGAAGAACATTAGATGGGAGGACCGAGATTGAAAAAATAAAATTTTAACACATGAAATCGCAAAAAAATCCACTATCGGGCTTAGGCCTAGGGGGCGGGACCCTTCCCGGTCCCTTAATAGCTACGCCCATGACTATAGCATAGATGAAAAGGATAAAATATCTGACAAATCCACTATTCTCATCTTCTTCATTTTATGTCGCATCCATATTTATTATCCATGTTAGATCGTCTTAACAAACATAACAATCACATGAACCACCAATGTTATCGTCATGTGAAAAAATGATTACAGTCACTCAAATTAAAATATAGTAATATTAATTAATAAGTGCAAACAATTTCTTTGAATATTCGTGTTGTAATTGTTGGTAAAATGAACGAAAAATAAAGGTGAAAAAGAAAATTTATGATGACAGTGAGGGAGTTTTTAAAATAAATGGAAGAAGAAAATTTTTGGATATTAATGCTGTAATTGTTGATAAATGAAATAAATAAGGTGAAAAAGAAAAATTATATTGAAGTAAATGGTTTTAGAAAAAATAATAAAATAGTGAATAGCATAATGCCATAATGAATAATAGAGAGTGGATGGAGGAGGAAGGAGGAAAGATGTGAAAGGGTAGTGGGTTTGATTTTTGAATGGGGTTCGTAGAATGAAAATATGGCTTATTAGAGGAGAGAAAAGACTAGTTTTTGCATATATTTAATATAAAAATGTATTGCGAACTAGTTGCGAATTAGCGTAGTTTTTTATGAATTTGTTTTAGAAAACATTTGAAAAATTTGTTGAAATGAATATAAGATTAAAAAGCATTAATTAATACATTGTTTAACATAATTTGTTTGGTTTTATTTATTATTATTATTATTATTATTATTATTATTATTATTATTATTATTTATTTTGTAATTTCACATATAAATGAGATTAAAAGAGATTTATGTATTTTAAGTATGTGAAAGAGTAAAAGTATAGACATAAAAGTACAACTAACTCAACAAAGTTCACAATATTTTAGGCAAAAATAAGAAACTACGGACAGTGTAAATTCAAAATGGCTTAAAGCGTTTTTTGTAATTACACGGACTGGACTGACCGGACCGAGGATCGAATTAGCCAAAAAGCCAAGACCGAGGACCGGACCGAATGTGGTCAGTCTGGTCCGATCTCAATCGGTCCAGTCCGTTCGGGTCATTTGCATATCCCTAGTTGACTCTAATATAGAATTCAAAAAGTGAAACAATCACTCTCAAACCGAACCCTGAAAACCCGACCCGAAAAATCAAATTTATTAATAACTCTACAAAAATAGTGCATACCCTAAGCCGAATTCGTGGATACGCCACTGGTTTTAAGTGTTTTTGGTTTTGTGTTTTTCTGATCACTTCTATAAAAAATTAAAATAAACCTTAGATTTGCAAAGAATCAATGATACCTGCGGCTTTCTTTAGAGGTAAAGGACAATATTTGCGTTGTAGTGCTTCCCATACATCTTTTGCAGTGAAATCGGTGTTTCCCCGTGTGGATTCGAGACGATTGACAACAATAATGGCTAGTTCTTCAGAGAGCGAACCAAGAATCCAACCTTTAACGAGTGAATCTGATCTGAACCATGCATTCATATCTTCATCTTTAGCCTTCCTATTTCCTTTAGAAGGACATTGAAACGTGCCATCGATGAAACCATGCATATCGTGACTCCATAAGAGACATAACATCTGTGTTTTCCACAAACTGTACTTGGCCTTACCACTCAGCTTCACTGTAACAATATTTGTGGCAAAGTTATGTGAAGGGTAGGGGTATTCTTTTTGAGCCTCCAGTATTGAAGGGTAAGGGGATTCCTTTTCAATCTCGCTTGGATTAGAAGAAGTTGAGGCTACAGACATCTTGATATTACTTTATGTTTGTAGCTTTTTTTTCTTTGTGTCAATCATCTATCCTCTTGCTTATATAAGCTAAAAGATGAATTGTGCTACGAAAGCTACATTAGGATCGCTTGCATCATGAAGCTTTGATTGAGTGTTTGCTAGTACTTAAATATTCTCTTCTTCTCAAATTTATTCTTCATATTATCTTTTCATAATGTCTCAAAATAATTGTCCACTTTTTTTATTAAGTAAAAACTAGATAATATAATGAAAGAACATTTCATTTTAGTGGTTGAAAATTATATTGTCTCAACTTTTATTAAGCTTTGTGATTTCTCTCTCGTAACAATAATTTTGAGACGGAGGAAGTAATACAAAGTGTGCTCTCATGCTCTCCTCCGTACTACTTAATGGATGTGTTATTGGTATCCTAAAATAATTGTATTATTTTATTTTATTTTATTATTTTTTAAATCTATAGTTTTGTTTTTATTATAAAGGTGTAAAACAAAATGAACGAACTTAAAAATATAAAGTTTGACAAGTCAAAAGTACTAAAACATAAAATATGTGAAGCAGAAAATAATAAAAATTATTTTGTTCTGTTAATAAAGTGGATAAAATTGTGAAAAAATGTTAAAAAACATTCAATATGAAATTTGACAAGTCAAAAATTTTAAAAGACAAAAAAAAGGAAAAAAAAAGTTTCCTAATTTTTACAAGTAATACCCTATTCGTGTTTTGGTTTTATTTTCTTTTATTTTTATAACTTTGTTTATATCATAAAATTGTGAAACAGAAAATGCGGAATAAAAAATATAAAGTTAAACAAGTCAAAAATATTAAACTGTCAAAAAGTACAGAACATAAACTGATAAAAAAAACTATGTTATACAAAAACAGATGGTTAAATGAGATAAAAGCTGGTATTTTTTGTGAACCAAGAAAGATACACAATGACATAACGCAAAAGTATCTTATAAAATGATAAATGAGCTTAACTAAAAGGATCTAAAAGGTGATCTAATGCATAATAAAAAGTGATTTAATGCATATTGTACAAGTTATTTATGCATTAGATCACCTTTTAGATCTTTTTAGTTGGTTAGGTACTACCAATAAAGTGATCGAAAAAAAATAAAAAATAAATAAATAAAAATAAAAGCAATAAGGTACCAATAACATTATTCATACTTAGTACTAGGCCTGAGCATCGGACCGGAACCGATCCCGTCCCGACCCGTCCCGACAAGCCCGATCCCGATTGTGGCCGGAATCTCAAACCGACTCCCGATCCCGATTGTGTTCGGTTAGTCGGTATCGGAATCGGTCGGTATCGGTTAGTCGGTATCGGGCCGGATTAGCTTGTTATTGATCGGAATCATCCCGTCCCGACCCGTCCCGTCCCGACCCGACTCCCGAGTTCGCCGGAATAGCAAACCGACTCCCGACCCGTTTGCTAGTCGGGATCGGAATCGGGCCGTCGGGTGGTCGGAATCGGGCCGGTAATCGGGGGTCGGTCGGTAATGCTCACCCTTACTTAGTACTAGTGTCGGGCGTGCACATGTGGAATAGTTTATATGCTATATTGTAGGGCATAAACATGTGATGCACATTGGTGCTCGGAAACCAGGCAATATTTATTTATTTATTTATTTTCTTAGTTGCTTGAGTTAATGAGGTGGGTTGATGTTTGTTGCTTGAGTTAATGAGGTAGGACCTGGTTGGTAGATGTATAACTCTTATAACCCGTCTTATCTGAGTATCTACTTTACTAGCAGGGTACCCGCGCGTTGCGATGGCGGGTACCCTAAAACTAAAATTCCTGACGTGCAATGTTTACAATTATACATATTTCGTGACAATAACTTTACAGATGATGATAGTTTTAATTTGGAATAACTTTGAACAATAACAAGCTATTTCATATAAAAATAGAAGGGTATGAGAGTGATGCGGTTACAAATCTACAATATAAAATGCGATAGTGCAAAATCTTATAAAGGTGTGTGGTCAATGTTGTTCACTTTGCCTTATAAAAGTCTTCACAAACTAATCATTAAATATACTAAGTATTTACACTATATTTTATATGTTATAGCAAAAGAAAATCAGAAACATAAAAAGTTGTTATTCATAGGTAAGGTGAGAGAGGAAAAAAGTTGTTATTCATTTTTATTTATTTATTTATTTATTTTTTTACGACAAACACTCTTTTTAGCAATTGGCAGAAATTGTAATTTGTGCATTTTATTTAAATGTAGTGTAGTTAATAAGAAACATTTTGAAGTCAAATTGTTGACTATTATAATTATAATTATAATAGAATAATAGATAGATGGTTGTTTACTTTTAAACAATATTGACAAAATAATTTCGTAAAAAATCTATATTTTAGCTGATGGACTGTGATGGGCTGAAAGCCCAGAATGTGAACAAAGGTCAAGGTAGTTCTACAACATTTAGGGTTAGGGTAGTTTTTACTTTCACAGGTTTTTTTTTTTCCTAAGTTCATTCTAACACCAACTCAGCCATCACAAGAAGAAAAATTTGTCCTTTGTGTTCTTGATCCAACCGAACATCAAACATTAAGACCCTTTTATTCTTTATACAAATCGAACATAGACAAACTAAGATCTTTCGTTCAATTTTTCCTTGTTCCATCCGAACCACATCACACTTCTTCTTTATTGTTCACGAATATGTTGCAATGAGCTCGACTTCAAGATCTTGTATAACAAGGTCTCGGGTAGGTTGTGTTTGATTTTTTTTAACCAAAAGAAAAGAGGAATGAAACACGAGTTGTTTTGTTCTTTCTTTAATATTTTCGGATTAAAAAAAAAAAAAAAAAAAAAAAAAAAAAAAAAAAGTGCTTCTAAAGGATCTATGATGTGAATACTCTTATACTTATGTTCTAATGACAATTTGTGGGTATAAAAAGAGAAGGCTGAGATCTATGTTTGTTTCGAGTTATAATAGATCAGGATGAGAGTTGAAGAGTGATTGGTGAGGGTCTTGGTTGTGACTATGCATTCTAATGATAATCAACTTGTTTCTCAAAAATTATTTTTTAGTATTTGCTTGGTTTATTAGGCTACTCACAGTGGCAACCCATATTGCATCATCTTTCCGGCTGCCACCTCAGCTTTCTCTCTCTTCAACCCATATTCATCTCTCTTATCACAGTGGCAACCCATATTGCATCATCATTTTTTTTTTCTTTTTACTTTTAAAAAAAAACTATTTTTTAACACAAACACAAATTTTATTAATAAAACATAAATACTACATAAACGAAACGATACGGAAAACAAATAAAACGCGATACGAAAAACAAATAAAACACGATAACACAAGGGTCTCCCATTACTCATCGTCTCTGTCCCATGCATTTGTGTTTCTTAGAACGAACCACACATGTTGATAGTATATCCCTCTCCCATAGCGCTCATAATAAATTCGGTTTGCATTGCTGAGACGACAAGGGTCTTCACTTGTACGCAACAACTCTTTGTAAATGGCATTATACCTACGACATTCAGCATTCATTCTACTCCACATAGCCGTAATACTATTTTTATTACGGTTGTCACCATTGGTCTCATTGTTGAACCTGTGTGTAACTTCAGTCCAAAAAGAACGTCCGTTCACAAGCTCTCCGGTATCTTTAACTTCAAGCCATACGCGAGCTAGCAGATCTTCTTCTTCCATTGACCACCGATTATTCATTGTGAAATGCTTTAGGAGCGTGTGAAATGCTTTAGGAGTGTGTGAAGAAAAATGTTGTATTGTGTGGTATTTATAGGGGATAAATATAAGAAGCGGGATATTTTTGAATTCAAAATTCAAATAGAAGGCGGGATAAATTTTAAATTCAAAAATTAAATACAATGCGGAATGTTTGAAATTTAAAATTCGGGCGGGATCTTTTAACACAAACGTAAATTTTTTATTAATAAAAACATAAACGTTACATAAACAGAAATTAAAACATTACAATAATAATTTAAAAACTAAAACTTCAATTATAATCTGGGTGATCCCAGGTCTGCGAGTTCTCGGAGCGGTAACCGTCGTCATACGGATCAAACCTCCCAAACCTCTCTGCTTCTAAATCAGCTTCCATCCTGCTTAGCTCCCGCTCGTCCTCAGAATTCCAGCCATCATCAGCAGGTTTCGCATTTTCCTCAAAACTTAGATGAAAGTTATCAAGATGAAGTTGCTGTTGTTGTGGCTCAACAACGCTTGGTGCAGATGAACTTGATGCACCGTGCACAAATTGTTGTTGTTGTTGTGGTGTATCAGCAGCTTGCACATTCTCTTCAAAACTCCAACGTATCTTGTTGGATTTCTCGTTCTCAATCTGCTGCACACAACCCCACAATGTTTCAACAACATCAGCGTCTTTGCGAAACTCGTTGTACAAAAACTGGTCGATCACATATTTTCTCTCGACAGAGATATCTTTGCAAGCTTCGTATCGTGTTCTTAGGCGGTCTTTGCGTAACTTCGCCAGCTCAAACTTCTTAATAACTTCGACAATTGCATCCTGGCGTTCCTTGTCATCAATTTCGACTTGTTTTTTGACATAGTTTTGAACTTGTTCCACAGAGTGGGGAAGTTTACAAGCCATTTTTTGTTTGTTTGATTTGTTGTTTGAATTATGTTTGAAAGTATATGTTTGAAAGTGAGTTTAATTTGAGTATTTATAGGATGAAAGTCGTAATTTTTTATTTTTTTTAAATCAAACGGTAACATTTGTTTTTGAAAATGGGATTATACGAAATAAAGGTGTGAAAAAATCGATCGTTTAAGCGATCGATATTGGGAAAAATTGGCCGGCGATCGAAGTCCCCACAATGGCAATATCGATCGGCTAAATCGATCGACCGATTTGGTCGACCGACTTTTTCCGACCCACTACCACCAGCCTTAGTTTGATTAGATTGTACAACGTGATTAAATGGTTGTATTTTTTGTTGAATGGGTGAATTAAATATTGTATTAATTGTATGTTTTGAATATTGGTTTTTTAGTTGTATTTGTGCTTCAAATAGATGTAAATTATGTTTTTTTAACTTGTATTTACTTAAAAATGTATTTTAGGAAATCTTAAAAAATTAATAGGAGGGAAGTGTCAATATGCATTATAAGTAGTATATATAACACTACTAGCTTAAAGGCCCGTAAATTTACGAAAATATAAAAATGAGAGAATAAAACAACAACGAACGTAAACATGTTCAATTAATATATGAAAACAAAAATGAGATAATACGTTAATTATTCGATAATCAATTAAGTTTATAACAATTAAAATAATAAATGTTCATGCGTTGTCGTCTCTAAATTTGACAGTCTTGAATAACGAATGATGTATGTGAGCGCTAATCAATTTAATAGCTGATGAGTGTGTAAATACTCATCATTTTTATCGTATCTGAACTGCCAAAACATTCAAAAACACTCAGAAATGCATCAAAATACAGAAATTATCCCAAAAGTGTGTTTTATATGTTTTATATGCAAAATGTTTAAAAACAAATGAAAAACGAACAAAGTTTGCATAATTGGCAGTTTCAGTCCCTCAAGTTTCATAAATTGACAAAACTAGTCCCTAAAGGTTTAAAATGAAAGAAAAGTCAATCCAAGGCATTTAAAAGTCAAAAGTTATCAAATTTGATCCTTGGGCGAAAAGTTTGAGAAAATTACACAATTGGTCCCTCAGGTTTCAAAATTGGCAAATATAGTCCCCGGGTATTTAAAAAATGGAAAATATCAAATATTGCCCTTGTACTATTCACATGTGTCAAAAATAGTCCTTGTTGCAACTTTGTAATATTGGCAGTTTGGGTCCTCAAGTTTCATAAAAAGGCAAATTTGGTCCTTGTATTTTACAATTACAAAACCAAACAAACCAAAGTATTATCATAAACCCCAAGCCAAATACAAGCCCAAACATAAAACATCCCTAGCCCACCCCTACCAGGTCCAAAGTTACAAACCCAACATCCAAACCAAACCCACCCCGTTTAAATAATACCCCCCCAGTCAACCCCCAACTTTGACCACCACCCTCTCCACCTCACCATCCCACTACCTGCTACAATCCAACCAACACCATCATTCACCCTAAGCCTGCTACCCTCACTGCAACACTCAAACCCCCCTGCCTAACCAAACAAGTACCCCAGTCCAAAATATTACCACTAGCACAACAATCAGAAAGAAGAAGCCAAAATCAATTTGGGCGCCAAAATTCTTTGAATGGCCAAGATTGCTTCTACTCATCCAAGGGCTATGATTACTGTTGGGAAAGGACAAGGGGGTCTCAAAAACCCTAGAAGATCAATATAAAAGGAGGGAGAGGCGGAGAAGATGTATGTAGATTTTTAGCTTAATTTAAATTATGTAAAAGTTATTGTAATTTTATTTTTCAGTCAAAGACTTTAGTTTGTAACTTGTTTCTCTTGAATAATAAAAGACTTTTAGTTCTTAAATTCTAGTGTTGGTACAGTTTTTCAGTTTCATTACAAAATTCAAGTTCTGGCTAAATGTTGGTCTGAGATTGCTAGTTATCACTCATGTTTCATTCAAGTTAAATTAAGCTCACTTAGTAGTTTTCAAAAGCTTGTAAGGCATTTAAATTAGTTTAAAGCAGTAAATCAAATAAATCATCAAAGATACAAAAAAAATTCAGCAAAAATAAAAAAATAAAAAAATATAAAAGATTATGAAGAAGACAATCCTGGAGCATGGTATATCAAGGATGGCCATGGGATAGAGCTTTGGGGAGTATTAGGATAGCTTAGAAACTGATTTGGAGTGATACACAGTTGTCCTGTTTAGCTAAGTTCCAAGGTCACTTTCTCACTTTTGTTTGAATCCCTCTTATTTCCTGTTTTATTAGCTTGTATGTACTCAATTTTATGTATTTATAAGTTAGTTTGTGGTTAACTTGTGTCATTACATGTTGTAGATTAAGTTGGAATACCCACTGTCTTTAATGGTTGAATTTGCATTCTTGAGCTTTAATGGTCATTTTTTTGAAATTTATTGCTCAATCAGCTTTAAATATAGTTAGGATTAGTAGTTGAATCATTGGTTTAGTAAATTGTTTCTTAAAACTGATATTTGCTGTGAAATTCATGGAAACAATTACATTAGGGAGTGTTTGGAACAAGTATGTTCCTTGTGTTCTAAGTTGTTTTTCTGTGGTGCAATTAGTTGATATAAGTCACAGAAGGTTCATTTAGCTTGGATATTGCATAAAAACATTTAGTCTTAACATGAAAAGTCAATATCACATCTAATCTAATTCTCACAGTTAACTATTAAGGGTTTAGGAGTCATGATCTTTCATGTCAGTTCATACATAATTAGGATAGCTTATATTAGTCTATTTATAAGTTAATTCAACCTAATTAGTCATCTAGGACCTGTCAAACCTCATATTAGTCAACTTAGTCCAATATCTTAAAAAGTCAAAGAGCATAACAGTGAAATTGGCAGTTTTTTGTGGATCTTTCTTGAGCTCAGGTTTAAGCTAGAAGCTTTGAGCTTTTGGGGAATCATTATCCACCAGCTTGTGTATTTGAATTTAATTTTTAGTGATTTTTATAATTTTTTTTAAGCACTCTTCATGCCCTCAAAGTAGGCTGCAGGGGAAGGCATCTCCCCTGTACCACCACTTCTGTCCCAAACACCCAACTTCCAGGCTCCCTTTAGAGCTTATAGGTGGGACCCACAGTGTGTATTTTTTGCTTTTGGAAAGCTCAGTAGCTAAGCTTTTCATTTCCAGGGTCTAATTGCATTTCCAAGCTTATTAAATAAGCTAGAATTGGTCTGCAACATGGCCCCTTAAGGCCTGTTTGGTCTGAGGTTTTTGGACCTTGCTTACTTGTATTTCCTGGCTTATCATATGGGCTTTTCCTTTGATTTCTTCTTATTTTGTACTCATCTCTAGGGTTGTTAGATTATTTAACCCTTTGTTCAACTTTTTAGCTTTTGTGTTAGCTTGTTCTAGTTCAAAAGGCCATTTTTAGTTTCATAAGCTCACTGTTTGAGCTCTTAAGCTCCTCTGAGCTTATTCTTGTTGTTTATAAAAGTTGCCTTTTTAAAATTTTGTTATTCTTAGTGTTTAAGTGTGTTTGTAAGGTCAAAAATCAAAAAGAAAAATAAATAAGAAATGTGCCTGATGAGGCGAAAAATGAACCGTTTTTAGGGGGTCATTTAAGACCGGAATTGAATTTATTTGATCAAATATTGCCCTAAATCGTTCCTTTTGTGATTTTAGGTACTTTGGGAGAGAAATCTGGAAAAGGAAGCAATTCGGACGTTTTTGGAGCATAAAAGTGAAGAAAACGCCAAAGTCTTAATTTTCCTTGCTGGGAACAGTACCTGACGGCGTCAAGAGCATTTTGGTGACGGCGTCAAGAGTAAAAGTGGTGACGGCCCAGAGAGAACGTGAAGGCGTCACCCAAGGCCGTCACGTGTTAACTTGTCAAAACTTGCGCGCGAAGTTGCTGATATTGTTTTGGTCATAACTTTTGCATACGAACTCGGATTTAGGTGATTCAAAAGCCCACGCAAAGAGGACGAAGAGATCTACAATTTGGTGAAAAAATGGTCTTGACGGCAACAAGAGAAACGACCTGACGGCATCAAGCCTTGCCGACAGAAAACATGCCTATAAATATAACATCATAACTTCACTTTTTGTAAGCCCTAAACCCTAAGGTCGATTCCTGGGTTTAGGTGGGTGTTTTTCTAGCAACTTAAAGGGTTTCCATCACTCCATAAACATCATGTATTGTTTTGATGATTCTATCTCAACTATGTCTTTCATTATTCTTGTTGATTGTCCTTCTTTGATTATGTTTTGTTAATTCACCTTGTGTCTACTTATGATTATGTGAAACTTGTATATAATTGATTAGATCTCATTGATTTCTTGTTGATAGTTGTGTCTATCTCCATCAATGAGGGCTTGTTGATGTGTGTGTCTATCTCCATCAATTAAGGCGTGACAACTTCAATAGATCTAGTTGGTTTAGTTTATAATTCTTGTTTCCTATTGATTCTTGTTTTGATTGAATGAATTCGATGTTAGGCTTAAGAAAACTGGCAGATCTCCATCGTGTAATGTGGTTGAACGTCTTAAGAAACATGTAGCCAAGGCATACTAGGCTATTAAGGTAGTATTTAACGCATGAGCCACTGTTTACAATCCCTATGGTTGTGCTGGGCATGGCATAGGAGGAGATAAGAGCTCATAGAATTGGAGAGATATGTATGCCACTCCATGAGTTATTAGGAATACACTCGTCAATTAAAATAAGGTTTGCAGTCAATAGGTAGAATTGGATTGCTAGCAAGGAGTAACATATCATAGGTAGACATGCTTCACTTATCTTGTAGAACCCTAGTTTATTTTCTTGTTTATTAGTTTAATTAGTAGCATTTGGGTTAGTTGATTAGCAACTAATTCCGCCCACTCTTCCAAAACCCGAGATTTTCACTTGCTTTTCATAAAATATAAAAACACAAAAAGAATCATCCTTCACCTTTAGACCTAGTTAGATCAATTTCAATCCTAACGACACTATTCCTAGCTGAACGATCAATCCTCCGGTACTTGTCACTATACTATACTACAACGATCAGGTACACTGCCTGGTGGGGGTTGTAAGCTTCTCGAGATCCCTCGAGAGGTAAAGCCTGGTGCAATTCCCACGCATCAAGTTTTTGGCGCCGCAGCCCGGGGAATAGTTATTGTTTAGGTTGAATTTGATTTTTATTAGGTCTACTCATTAGATTCCTATCAAGTGAGATTTTTTCTTTTTACTTTGTAGCTTTCTCGTAGTCTATCTTTTCTTTGTGATTTTGTATGTAATTTGCTTCAAATGGACACTTCACTTAGACTTCTAAGATTGCAATATATGGTTGAATGGCTAGAACACCAAAAAGTGCAAAATACCTCATTTAGAGACACCTATGAATCATATGAGCCTTCACCTAGGATAGATTCTTATGAACAACCTCCATGTTTAGGATCTCGTTTTAGTGAGGCTAATAGAAAAAGCGACCTAGTTTGCCAAGGAATTATGGATAGAGCCGTATCAATAAACCATAAGTTGGATGAAGCACTAGGTTTGTTATTATCACTACCTAAGGATATAGGTGATCGTGACACGTGGAATGATGAGGTAAATAACATAAGCCCACAAAATACTCAACCATCATTTGAGGCACACACACCGCCCGTGACTTACCCGGAGGAAGTAGAAGAAACTTTAGGAATTCCGATGGAGGTAGAACCCTTGGACCAGGCACCACTTGAGGATATAGGTTTGAATACTTGTAGTGATAACCTTACTCCTAGTTCTAAGGAATTTCCTAGTGTTGATGAGCCGGAACCTCAATCTTTACACACCTTTCCATCCTTAGATATATTTCTAGGAGACAAAAGAGGAACCGACCCACCCATCAACCAATATTATCCGGGTAGTTTAAGGATGAAAGAAGCCATTCACTCACCCCCTTTACCTCACGTGGCATATTCACACCCTAAGGGTGTGTATCGCTACTTTCACTCACACTTAATCCTAAGTGTAGGGAGAACTTCCCCTATTTCTGTTAAATAAGGGTAGAGTCAGGCTCGTGACTCAAACAAAAACAAGCGCTTCTTGGGAGGCAACCCATGTTTTGTGTGTTTTTATTTGTTTGTTTGTTTGATTTTATTTGTTTCCGTATGCATGTTTTATTTTTGTTGTCTGTGGCTCATGTTTCAAAGTAAATTGTGAAAATGCTTTATTTTGTTTTTAACTTCGTCTTAATTGCATATAAAGGTATTTTGCAAAAGCTAAGTGTAAGAGGAGACCCAAACTTGTTTATAAGAACAAAATTGAGAATGATCCACAACAATATTAAATGAACATGTATATTAGTATTTGTTAGAGTCAAATGCTTGTATCGAGTCATAATGATGTTTTACAGGATTTTCCAGGAAGTAGGACATAAGTTTTTTCAGAAATTTTCTGGAAACTTAATGTAAAGATTTCTGCAGGTCACTTCTGACGGCGTCATGAGTTTACGCTTGACGGCGTCATGTGTAAAATTCTGGAAATTTTGCTAGTTTTGTTTATACCGGAGTCTTAAAGTTTTTGTTAATTCTTTAGTTTTATAAACTCCAGAAAATCTGCAAACATTCATTCCACAAGCATTATATCTTTAATTGTTTTGTTTCTATTCATAAGTCTGGAATTACATCTAGTTGTGAGTTTTTTTTGTTCGGATTGATGCTTTGGGTTTTTGTGTTTGTTTTCTCAGGTTTAACAGGTTATGTATGACAAGAAGATGATTATTATTCTGGAAGGGAAGCTTTAATTGTTCATTTTCTTGGAGGAAGATCTAACCTGGCCACCTTATTATCCATACCGAGCGAATCAGGGGAGTATTTGATTTCATTCTTATTACTTTTTCACTTTTACATTCTTTACTTGAACATTGGGGACAATGTTCATCTTAAGTGTAAGGGGAGGGTAAAATTATGATACCTTACATATGCACTTTCGCTTGAGTTTGTTTTGTTTAATAGTAGATGTGTAATAAAACTTTGAGAAATACTTGTTAGTGCAATTTTAGCGCCAAATTTAAATTTTTTTACAACATTTAGGAGTGAAACTTTAGCCATAGCAAGCGTCTCATGGATAGGAGATTGTATGACTAGCACATAACCGTATATTCAGAAAAATTTTCCACCCAAATATGTAAGGTTCGCCTTTAGATTTGATAGGAAAAGCATTTACTATTAGTGCTTATGAGTGTACCGGTAGCATTTAGATTCTAGAACTTGCGTTAGTGATGCATCCCGAGACCGCTAGTGAGACTACATTCGTGTAGTAGGATTTACTACATGATAAGAGGCATTAGGATCACCCTTGTGTTAAACCCGTATTATAATTACTTGACCATTTAAGTCATATTACTTGGCTAGTTAAGTCAACTAATTTTTCCCACACCCTTAGCGTTGTACTCATTTTTAGTACACGAAACCCCTAGTACACCCCTCCGAGCCTATCTTTTCGTTTCTAACTTTAAGCATCTTACTTAAAGGAAGAATTTGTTACACCCCACTTAAATGTATACCCAAATCGCCTTAGCCTTCCGTGTATGCGCTCATTTTTAGTGCATTATTGTTATTTGTTAAACCCTAAGTTAACTATCTAATTGATTACATGGTTGCTAAGTCGAGTCATATCCTTGTACCTATTGTTTTTGGACGATTGAGACTCATGGGTAAAGTACTTATGTTATGGAGTAATGGGGAAGAACATCATATATTACCCACATATGTACGTTAATCTTAAAAGTACTCCAAGTGTTTTGATTTTCTTAATTCGAGTCATTAGATTAGTTTATTGTAAAGTATGTAAAGATTCAAGTGTAAGGGGAATGTTCATTCCCTATGATGTATTATTTCGGATGGTAGGGTAAGAGTGTATTTAAAAAAAAAAAAAGAAAAAAAAAATCAAAAAATCAAGAAAAAGAAAAGAAAAAAATAGAAAAAGAAAAAAAAAGAAAAAACATACGGACCACCATCCCGTTTCATTCTATGTTCATTTTATATTTTTGTTATTTTTCATTTATTAGCTTAAGTCGAGTCTAGTCTTGGCTTAGCAACGCCATATTGTACATGTAATTAACCAAGACTGTTAACTCGCCACCAGTAAAAACTTCCTTTATCCAACAAAACCGTGTATTTCATATCCCTACACCTAACGTTACAACCCTTTTAAAATACCTCTTTGATAGTTTATCCTAGGTGCTTACGCCATGTGGTGGAGGTTTGAACCTTTCCCAAGCCTATGGTAATCTATTTTGTTATGACAGGTAGTGAGAGATGTTTTCCATTTCCATATTGTGATATTACATTATTACACCCGAGAGATGTGAGTATCTAAACACTATTTGTGAGGTGCTAGTATATAACCTCCGTGCTTGTCTATTGGTCTTTAGTGGAATGATTATTTGTTGTAATTACTTTTATATTAGTGTTAAATGACCCCTAACTTGTATTTTGACTAGAATAAAAGCGCATTTGCTTGAGGACAATCAAATCTCAAGTGTAAGGGTATATGATGAGGCGAAAAATGAACCGTTTTTAGGGGGTCATTTAAGCCCGGAATTGAATTTATTTGATCAAATATTGCCCTAAATCGTTCCTTTTGTGATTTTAGGTACTTTGGGAGAGAAATCTGGAAAAGGAAGCAATTCGGACGTTTTTGGAGCATAAAAGTTAAGAAAACGCCAAAGTCTTAATTTTCCTTGCTGGGAACAGTACCTGACGACGTCAAGAGCATTTTGGTGACGGCGTCAAGAGTAAAAGTGATGACGGCCCAGAGAGAACGTGAAGGCGTCACCCAAGGCCGTCACGTGTTAACTTGTCAAAACTTGCGCGCGAAGTTGCTGATATTGTTTTGGTCATAACTTTTGCATACGAACTCGGATTTAGGTGATTCAAAAGCCCACGCAAAGAGGACGAAGAGATCTACAATTTGGTGAAAAAATGGTCTTGACGGCATCAAGAGAAACGACCTGACGGCGTCAAGCCTTGCCGACAGAAAACATGCCTATAAATATAACATCATAACTTCACTTTTTGTAAGCCCTAAACCCTAAGGTCGATTCCTGGGTTTAGGTGGGTGTTTTTCCAGCAACTTAAAGGGTTTCAATCACTCCATAAACATCATGTATTGTTTTGATGATTCTATCTCAACTATGTCTTTCATTATTCTTGTTGATTGTCCTTCTTTGATTATATTTTGTTAATTCACCTTGTGTCTACTTATGATTATGTGAAACTTGTATATAGTTGATTAGATCTCATTGATTTCTTGTTGATGGTTGAGTCTATCTCCATCAATGAGGGCTTGTTGATGTGTGTGTCTATCTCCATCAATTAAGGCGTGACAACTTCAATAGATCTAGTTGGTTTAGTTTATAATTCTTGTTTCTTATTGATTCTTGTTTTGATTGAATGAATTCGATGTTAGGCTTAAGAAAACTGGCAGATCTCCATCGTGTAATGTGCTTGAACGTCTTAAGAAACATGTAGCCAAGGCATACTAGGCTATTAAGGTAGTATTTAACGCATGAGCCACTGTTTACAATCCCTATGGTTGTGCTGGGCATGGCATAGGAGGAGATAAGAGCTCATAGAATTGGAGAGATATGTATGCCACTCCATGAGTTATTAGGAATACACCCGTCAATTAAAATAAAGTTTACAGTCAATACGTAGAATTGGATAGCTAGCAAGGAGTAACATATCATAGGTAGACATGCTTCACTTATCTTGTAGAACCCTAGTTTATTTTGTTGTTTATTAGTTTAATTAGTAGCATTTGGGTTAGTTGATTAGCAACTAATTCCGCCCACTCTTCCAAAACCCGAGATTTTCACTTGTTTTTCATAAAATATAAAAACACAAAAAGAATCATCCTTCACCTTTAGACCTAGTTAGATCAATTTCAATCCTAACGACACTATTCCTAGCTGAACGATCAATCCTCCGGTACTTGTCACTATACTATACTACAACGATCAGGTACACTGCCTGGTGGGGGTTGTAAGCTTCTCGAGATCCCTCGAGAGGTAAAGCCTGGTGCAATTCTCACGCATCAGTGCCACAAGCTAGGGTCGAACCTGTGACCTCTTGGGTTGACTGGTCAACGCCAGACCAAAGCTATGCACCATCTGGGCTACCCAATCCTTAGTATTATTTCTTTTCCCACTTGTTTATATAGTAGTCAAGTTTCCATTTTGCTTATATAAGCTTATAAGGTGATTTCCAGCTTATTTAATAAGCTTTTGTCCACTTTTATATTTTTCTTAGCTTAATATTATTATAAAGTAATTTTAGGAAAAGTTTTGTAATTTTCAAACTTAATTTAGTATTTTTAATAATTTAATTTAGTTTATTTAGTAATTAATTAATAATAAATAATTAAAAAGTCAAAAAAATAATTTTCTTTTTTCTGAAGTTTTCCTTTATCATTAGGCTCGTAAAAATATAATTTTCATGTCCGTAGGGTTTGCGTAGCATAAATTTCACTTTTTATTTTGCGCACTCGCGTTTTATTTAAATAACTTTTACGTTTTTTTAAATTTAGGTTACGTTAGTATAAGTAGTTTGTAAAATAAAGAAAAACCAAAAAAAAAAATGATAGCTTCTATTTAAGCCTTTTTGGCTTATTTTTCTGCTTACTTATAAGCAAACTCTAATTTTAAATTTAGATTATGTTTTAGGTTAATTGGGTTTCACGTTATTGTTAATATAGTTTGTTTAAATCGTTCTCATTTGTATTTCCTTTGTGTAATCATTCAAACCCTTATATACCCTTTCCCGTCCAAATTCACCCGATCACAAATCCGTTTTAATACCATCCACACCTCGTCGGGACATAACGACCCGTGGAATACATTGTACTTCACGGAGATTGACTCTAGGCAGTTTGACCTGGTTGACCATTCTTTGGTCAATTTAGGTTGACCGTTTAGAGCCAATCAAATTTTGGCGCCGCTGCCGGGGAGGTTGTACGCGTTATTCTAAACAGTTTGCAGATTAGTGATCTTTGGATATTCACTCATTGTATATTTACCCATTCTTGTTCATATTTCCTTATTATTATCATATAAAAACAAAACGGTTCCCGAAAACATTTTAAATTCAGTTTTCAACGAACACCAAAAACCCAAAAAGATTTTCTTTCTTATTTGTATATAAAATGTCTTTCCAAAAATCCAAAAATAATCATCCTTACCCTCCTACCGTTTTGATTCTTCATCCCTTTACCCTCTATCCTTTTGATTCTAACTTCTTCCACTTCTCCTGTAATTGATTCTAATGGCGTCTCTCGATGACGATTTCTTTGAACAAAGGGCCTTTGAGAGCAAAATTGAAAAAATTCAGGCCTTGTTAAAAATGTCGAGATGTCGTGTTGATTATGATGGACCATCAATTCCTATTCCTTCTCCAGGGAGGGAAATGGAACAACAAACCGGGGTGACAAAGGACCCTGTACTTTCCTCTGACTATGGAAGTGCTAAATACGTCCAACCTACGGTTGTCCAAAAATCTAAGCTCACAATTGCTCCTAAACCGTCAAGAATCAATCCTGACCTTTCACGATATACGGTTATAAGTTTGTCAAGCAAACACCAAGAGCTTAGAGCTGTGATTGAAAAGAACAACTTGCCTAATCTTCACGTTCATCAAGAACAAAAACCAGAGACCATAACGGAAGTGGTGGAAATTCCTAGCTCTCAAAGCACACCACTTGTCCCACCTCCGGATTTTATTCCTTGCGTTGGTTGTGGTGAGCCGCTTTTAGGTTTACCATGTCGTTGGTGTACATGTGAACAATGTGGTAATGATATTCGAGACGGAAGTTGTTTGTTTTGTCGTTCGAGGAATTCATTTGCTTATGATCCTAATCAGAACTCATTCTACGACTCTCCAAATTTTTCCAACTACCCATCACATTCATACGAGCAAGAATCATATTATCCAAACCACAACAATGCTTCGTATCAAAATACACCAAACTTTTCGTGTGAATATTGTGGAGGTCCTCACCAAGGTTTTGATTGTCAAAATAGTCAAAATTTTAGTTACGACCAATATCCATACAATTCACCAAACCAGACTCAATAGTTTTACTGTTGTGAGTACTGTGGTGGCCCACACTACAGTTCTGATTGTCAATCGGGCAACACGCTTGTCTATGAGCAGTTTCCTGATAACAATTATGACTTTAGCACATACGACTCACAGCCACATCAGTTTTACTGTTGTGAATACTGTGGAGGTCCTCACTGTAGTTCTGATTGTCAAACAAGGAATCCATTTCCTTGTAACAATTATGACTATTCATTTCAACACCAACCTCCACAGTACCCAATTATTCAAGCAACTCCTCATGAAACTCAGCAAGACCTTTGTCTAAAGGTTCTTGAAGCATTGAAAGACTTTAAGGAGGGGTTGGCTACTACATCGTTTCAAGATTATCGTGAGAAATCAATGGCAGAATTACTTGCTGAAGAACGAGATGCTAGAAACGAAATGAGCATGGAAGAATTACTTGCTGAGCAAAGAGCAGCTAAAATACGTGCCAATCTTCGCTATGCTGCTCTATATGATGACGATGATGACAGTGATGATGATGAAGATAACATTGTCATTATTCAAAAAGATTCATCAGATTCATCAGTTGTAATTCCTTCCATTGAAAATCAGGGAGAAAATAATGTGACGGAGAAATTACTAGCAGAAGATCAAATGGAACTTGTACAATCCAAGAATGCTAGCTCCTCTCAACTCCCTCAGTCTGTTGATATCACACCTGAAGTTCACACTCACTCTCTGAATATGGGGGATGAGCATCTTAGCACTGTTCCTGAAAAGGAATCGGACGAATTCATAAAGTCTAGTGTTGAGAACCTTGTCCCAATCCCAAGAGAGTCACAGGGAACTTTTGATCATGTGTGTGATCTACCTTCTCACCCTGAAAATCCAAAAGATCATTTTGAGACTTTCTCCGATTTTAGTGATGATTGTACATCTTATGGAGAAGTTGAGTATGAAGAGGCACCACTGCCTCATTCTGATGTTGACCCTCTTTTTGAGGAGTTCACAGATGAACTTACTCACATCAATCCACTTCCATTGGGAAGTAATGATGATCTGTTTGACCTAGAAGCCGATATGGGAGAAACTGAAAATCTTTTAAATTCTAATCCCAATATCGAGCTTAGTATTTCACATGCTGATGAAAATTCTTTACCTTCTGGAGACATCAGTCATGTGGAAGGATTACCTTCTGAGCTAGTCAGCTTAGAAGAAGTGAATGATGAGACTGACACTGAAATCAAGGATGAAGCACTTCGTGCAACATTATTGAATGTCAATCTCTTCATTTCAAAAATCGAGGCTTTCAAAGAGAAGCCTATTTCATCTCCTATCCCCATTAAGGATAGTGACATTTTCTCCGACGATCCTATTCCGGAGTTTGAAGCCTTTACTTTTGATCCTATGGGAGAGAAGATTAGTGGCAGTACCACTTCTCATTCTCATAATTCTCTCCCCGATTATGAATCATTTACCTTCGATGAGATCTCCTATGAACTCACTCACATCAATTCAGAATATGATTCA
Organism: Artemisia argyi; assembly: GCA_030686995.1. NCBI lineage: Eukaryota > Viridiplantae > Streptophyta > Magnoliopsida > Asterales > Asteraceae > Artemisia > Artemisia argyi. The sequence goes on from CM060709.1 coordinate 307,029,634, forward strand.
TTCACATTCGATGAGTTCTCCTGTGAACTCACTCATATCATATCTCCGCCGGAGTATGATAACTTCTACTTTGATCTAGACACACCCGGGATATGTCTTGATCAAACGAGCTTAAAAGTTGAGATTCATGATATTATGAATTCTCCTGTGGGTGACGATGAGTTAGTCATGATTTTCATCATGACTTTCTTTCTCTTTTTCACCTATCCCATAGCTTCTCCTGTTCTTCACTCCTTCGGGAATGAAGATACCATCTTTGATCCCGGCATTTTCATTTACCATTATCTTGAGCCGGGATTATATCTCATCGGTGTGGAACTTTCACGTGCTTCAAATGTTTGTCCAAACATCTTGAATGAAAGTCCGATGGAGATTGTTTCTTCCACATCATGCTTCCCCAAGAACAAATGAATTCGGGGTCGAGTCAAGCTAGCGACTCGGTAAACAAAAACAGTAGCATGCTTTTAGGGTTTTCACCCTAAGTGTGGGGGAGTTACCCCTACTGTGGTTACCAATAAAGTGAAAAAAAAAATGGTGTTTCCACATTTAGTTTGTAATGTTGCCCTTTTACGTTCAAAGAGTCGGCATAATAGCCGGGACTTTGAATATTGAGGACAATATTCAATTCTAAGTGTGGGGGGGGGGGGGGGGGGGGAATTCTAGCGAGTTTTATCACAAAATACTTTCTAAGTACCTCCATTTTGGCCCAAATTTTTCAAAAATTTTTCACTTTATTTCAAAATTATTGTGGTTATCAGTCCGCCATGTCTAAACGACAAAAGGATTGGCTAATTTAGGAGCAAACGGCTCTTGGTAAAGATATCTCAAATCCGTTTATGGCTTACAATTTGCCCAAAATTGTATGGTATCTCAACTCGCCATATCTTAAAAAGTGAAAGAGTTGGCTAGCCCGCAAGATTATGGCTTGTGGTAAAGGCAGTGGAAAAACCATAATTTGTAATCAGCTCACCAAGATGTTGACTATGTCCATCAAGAGTTGGCTAGTCCAGAAGCAAATGGCTTTTGGTAAAGACAAATCAAATCCGTTGACAGCTGATGATTTGCTCAAAATCATATGGTTATCAGGTGGACCATAGTTCTTACTTGAACTGAAACATTTGGCTACTCCAGAAGTGATGGCTTTTGGTAAAGAGATTCAAATCCATTAATTTTTCTCAAAAAGATTGCTAGGGACTAGCAATAGTTTAGTGTGGGGGATTGATGAGTGTGTAAATACTCATCATTTTTATCGTATCTGAACTGCCAAAACATCCAAAAACACTCAGAAATGCATCAAAATACAGAAATTATCCCAAAAGTGTGTTTTATATGTTTTAGATGCAAAATGTTTAAAAACAAATGAAAAACGAACAAAGTTTACATAATTGGCAGTTTCAGTCCCTCAAGTTTCATAAATTGACAAAACTAGTCCCTAAAGGTTTAAAATGAAAGAAAAGTCAACCCAAGGCATTTAAAAGTCAAAAGTTATCAAATTTGATCCGTGGACGAAAAGTTTGAGAAAATTACGCAACTGGTCCCTCAAGTTTCAAAATTGGCAAATGTAGTCCCCGGGTATTTAAAAAATGGAAAATATCAAATATTGCCCTTGTACTATTCACATGTGTCAAAAATAGTCCTTGTTGCAACTTTGTAATATTGGCAGTTTGGGTCCTCAAGTTTCAGAAAAAGGCAAATTTGGTCCTTGTATTTTACAATTACAAAACCAAACGGACCAAAGTATTATCATAAACCCCAAGCCAAACACAAGCCCAAACATAAAACATCCCTAGCCCACCCCTACCAGGCCCAAAGTTACAAACCCAACATCCAAACCAAACCCACCCCGTTTAAATAATACCCCCCAGTCAACCCCCAACTTTGACCACCACCCTCTCCACCTCACCATCCCACTACCTGCTACAATCCAACCAACACCATCATTCACCCTAAGCCTGCTACCCTCACTGCAACACTCAAACCCCCCTGCCTAACCAAACAAGTACCCCAGTCCAAAATATTACCACTGGCACAACAATCAGAAAGAAGAAGCCAAAATCAATTTGGGCGCCAAAATTCTTTGAATGGCCAAGATTGCTTCTACTCATCCAAGGGCTATGATTACTGCTAGGAAAGGACAAGGGGGTCTCAAAAACCCTAGAAGATCAATATAAAAGGAGGGAGAGGCGGAGACGATGTATGTAGATTTTTAGCTTAATTTAAATTATGTAAAACTTATTGTAATTTTATTTTTCAGTCAAAGACTTTAGTTTGTAACTTGTTTCTCTTGAATAATAAAAGACTTTTAGTTCTTAAATTCTAGTGTTGGTACAGTTTTTCAGTTTCATTACAAAATTCAAGTTCTGGCTAAATGTTGGTCTGAGATTGCTAGTTATCACTCATGTTTCATTCAAGTTAAATTAAGCTCACTTAGTAGTTTTCAAAAGCTTGTAAGGCATTTAAATTAGTTTAAAGCAGTAAATCAAATAAATCATCAAAGATACAAAAAAAATTCAGCAAAAATAAAAAAATAAAAAAATATAAAAGATTATGAAGAAGACAATCCTGGAGCATGGTATATCAAGGATGGCCATGGGATAGAGCTTTGGGGAGCATTAGGATAGCTTAGAAACTGATTTGGAGTCATACACAGTTGTCCTGTTTAGCTAAGTTCCAAGGTCACTTTCTCACTTTTGTTTGAATCCCTCTTATTTCCTGTTTTATTAGCTTGTATTTACTCAATTTTATGTATTTATAAGTTAGTTTGTGGTTAACTTGTGTCATTACATGTTGTAGATTAAGTTGGAATACCCACTGTCTTTAATGGTTGAATTTGCATTCTTGAGCTTTAATGGTCATTTTTTTGAAATTTATTGCTCAATCAGCTTTAAATATAGTTAGGATTAGTAGTTGAATCATTGGTTTAGTAAATTGTTTCTTAAAACTGATATTTGCTGTGAAATTCATGGAAACAATTACATTAGGGAGTGTTTGGAACAAGTATGTTCCTTGTGTTCTAAGTTGTTTTTCTGTGGTGCAATTAGTTGATATAAGTCACAGAAGGTTCATTTAGCTTGGATATTGCATAAAAACATTTAGTCTTAACATGAAAAGTCAATATCACATCTAATCTAATTCTCACAATTAACTGTTAAGGGTTTAGGAGTCATGATCTTTCATGTCAGTTCATACATAGTTAGGATAGCTTATATTAGTCTATTTATAAGTTAATTCAACCTAATTAGTCATCTAGGACCTGTCAAACCTCATTTTAGTCAACTTAGTCCAATATCTTAAAAAGTCAAAAGAGCATAACAGTGAAATTGGCAGTTTTTTGTGGATCTTTCTTGAGCTCAGGTTTAAGCTAGAAGATTTGAGCTTTTGGGGAATCATTATCCACCAGCTTGTGTATTTGAATTTAATTTTTAGTGATTTTTAAAATTTTTTTTGAAGCACTATTCATGCCCTCAAAGTAGGCTGCAGGGGAAGGCATCTCCCTTGTACCACCACTTCTGTCCCAAACACCCAACTTCCAGGCTCCCTTTAAAGCTTATAGGTGGGACCCATAATGTGTATTTTGTGCTTTTGGAAAGCTCAGTAGCTAAGCTTGTCATTTCCAGGGTCTAATTGCATTTCCAAGCTTATTAAATAAGCTAGAATTGGGCTGCAACTTGGCCCCTTAAGGCCTGTTTGGTCTGAGGTTTTTGGACCTTGCTTACTTGTATTTCCTGGCTTATCATATGGGCTTTTCCTTTGATTTCTTCTTATTTTGTACTCATCTCTAGGGTTGTTAGATTATTTAACCCTTTGTTCAACTTTTTAGCTTTTGTGTTAGCTTGTTCTAGTTCAAAAGGCCATTTTTAGTTTCATAAGCTCACTGTTTGAGCTCTTAAGTTCCTCTAAGCTTATTCTTGTTGTTTATAAAAGTTGCCTTTTTAAAAGTTTGTTATTCTTAGTGTTTAAGTGTGTTTGTAAGGTCAAAAATCAAAAAGAAAAATAAATAAGAAATGTGCCACAAGCCAGGGTCGGACGTGTGACCTAGTGGGTTGACTGGTCAACGCCAGACCAAAGCCATGCACCATCTGGGCTACCCAATCCTTAGTGTTATTTCTTTTCCCACTTGTTTTATAGTAGTCAAGTTTCCATTTTGCTTATGTAAGCTGATTTCCAGCTTATTTAATAAGCTTTTGTCCACTTTTATATTTTTCTTAGCTTAATATTATTATAAAGTAATTTTAGGAAAAGTTTTGTAATTTTCAAACTTAATTTAGTATTTTTAATAATTTAATTTAGTTTATTTAGTAATTAATTAATAATAAATAATTAAAAAGTCAAAAAAATAATTTTATTTTTTCTAAAATTTTCCTTTATCATTAGGCTCGTAAAAATATAATTTTCATGTCCGTAGGGTTTGCGTAGCATAAATTTCACTTTTTATTTTGCGCCTCGCGTTTTATTTAAATAACTTTCACGTTTTTTGAAATTTAGGTTACGTTAGTATAAGTAGTTTGTAAAATAAAGAAAAACCAAAAAAAAAATAAAAAAATTGATAGCTTCTATTTAAGCCCTTTTGCTTATTTTTCTGCTTATTTAAAAGCAAACTCTAGTTTTAAATTTAGATTTCGTTTTAGGTTAATTGGGTTTCACGTTATTGTTAATATAGTTTGTTTAAATCGTTCTCATTCGTATTTCCTTAGTGTAATCATTCAAACCCTTATATACCCTTTCCCGTCCAAATTCACCCGATATCAAATCCGTTTTAATACCATCCACACCTCGTCGGGACATAACGACCCGGGGAATACACTGTACTTCACGGAGATTGACTCTAGGCAGTTTGACCTGGTTGACCATCCTTTGGTCAATTTAGGTTGACCGTTTGGAGCCAATCAATAGCAAATATCCATCCCGTGAACACCTAATAGTCCATAGAAAATATTAGTAAAAGTAAGTTGTGATACATAATCTATTACTCCCTCCGTCCCATATTAAATGTCTACTTTTGACTTTTTGAATCTTTTTTCTTCAATTTTGACCTTAAATATTTTTGTTTGTATTATATAATACTTGATAAAAATTATATCAATAAAAATATATTTAAAACCCAATTCATACATATATTTTACATCAAATATTATATAATATAAACAAAAATAATTAAAGTCAAAGTTGTTAAAAAAAGACTTTGAAAATTCAAAGTGGACATTTAATATGGGACGGAGGTAGTATAATTTAAAATATGGTAAAATAAACACGTGATATGTACCTCTTGAATCTTGTTCATAGACCTTTAAGTACTTCTTTGTAGATGGTTCGTGTAGTAGTTTTATAGATATTAATTTAAGGATGAGCATTTCGACCCGAATTTCGGAACCGAACCGGAACCGTACCGGTACCGTACCAAAACGTTACCGATCCCGATATACGGTATGGTACCGGGACTACGAAATAAGGTGAAAAAAAATCGAGACCACTAATTCGGTACGGGACCGGTACCAAATCGGGAAATTCCCGAAAAAAGGGGAAAACCTGATTTTCCGGTACCGGATCCCGGTACCGATATCTGAATCCCGTTCGGTACGGTATCGGTACCAATAATTTATGCTCGGGAAAAAATCGGTAACACTAATTCGGTACGGGATCGGTACCGTGCTCATCCTCAGATATTATCATCATGATCACAAACGACAACCTTCAAAATTTCTTTTGCATTTAACTCTTGAAACAGCAATGTATAGTTATCCATGTGTGAAAACGGGACGTGACAGGTAACTGAATGGGACTTAATTTTATAAATAGGTAGATTTCAGCTGTGTTATGTATTACACCGGTCAAATCAAAAGTTGTAACTGAATGGTAACAGGTTAAGCGTTGTCCAAAGTCTATTTGTTAGAGCTTACAACCTTTTTAATGCTTAAACCGATAGATTTTGGATATTATATATTTACGCTATATTTGTAAATATAATTAATAAATTAGTTAGTCATAAAAAGCTAAGATATCATGACTAAAGAATTGTTTGCTGAAACAAAAGCTAATACATTGGTGCATCCAAAAAGTTGACTGCTTTGTAAAAGATAACTATGATCATAGAGATATGAAAGTTGCTTACTCCTCATATATTTTTCTTAATATATAATTTCTTTTAAAATCTCCGTCAATCTGCCATTAAGCCTCCTCTCATTGCTCTAAATCCAATATGGCCTACTTCATAGAAGTAAACGGTTAAATGTGAAATGTAGTTTCCATTTTCACATATATTGGCATCCCAACTATGTTTAATAAAAGTTAATGGTACAAGAAAATAGGAAAATGAGCATAAATTTAATGTACTTGCATACCTGATATATTTCAAAACCACACTCTTCACATGTGTAAACAACAACCTTCATCAATGATTTTACATCCGAACATCGAGTCACAATACCATATATCTTGACGTGTTGTCGAATATTAGAAGCCCTAACCACCCTTATAGTAAATGGTTGACCCTTTGAAGGAGCTTGAACGTACACTTCACTGTTATACCATTTAAATGACCTTTAAAAACTAACTATAAACTGCAAAGCTTTGAAACACATTCAAAATCTCCTTACATGATAATATAACTAGCCACAAACAATAAACACATAAGCATAATTTATCTCAAACAAAATATGTGAAATACAATATGGATCCACTCCCATTCATTTCAATTTTGCCTACAAAATTTACTGAGTCACGTTCCGAAGATACACACATACAAAAATTGGCTATGGACCCTTTCAAACATTTAGAGGGGGTGTTTGGATTACATTTTGGGTGAATCATCAGAAAACAACGTTTAGCAAACCGATAATAAAAATTCATGATGTACATTTTTCCCCAGACGATGCAAATGGTGTGAGGTTGTATCGTGACTTTCCCATGGTAACACAACTTCTGTCATCGGATATAGCCATTGGCTTTTGTCGTTGGATCTCTCAATACATATCACATAGCCTTGCCCCACTTTCCCATCAACATTGCCACCTTTTCTCCTGTTTTATTGTCGTGCCCAAACCCATGAACCTGCATTTATGACAAGATTTTGTTCATAAAATGATAGTGTTGCAAGAAACTATATTACCTTACTAAAATTTGTGTACTTGTGATTCCAACCTTTTACTAATGAAAAGATAGAATTTTATGTTAAAAAGTTTATGCATCACGAAATTAGGAGTTTGTAGCTAAATCCCTTGTTTCCACCCGAACATGTTTTAACCCGTTAGTCCATTACTCAACCCACACATCTTGCCATACCGAGAGGTTAACATAGCAAGAAAATATTTGTTTACTCTTTGGATATACCTGTTGTAGATCCTTGAATTGAGTTTGCACGAGTAATTGCTGCCACCCTTGATACGCACGGTATTGTAGTGACCACAATAAATTTTAACAAGAATAAAATTGTATATAGATGTCGTAATCTTGCTCCATAAAACTAATATTCTACTTCTTTAGGAAATTACCTATTTACTCGAAATCATCAGCACAAAAATGATTTTGGTCCCAAAAATCCTAATTTAGATATATCACATAAAGACTAACACCCCTCTCAAACTATTTATCATGTCAACCATTGCAGCTGTCAAATGCAGAATTAGTTTAAAAATTAAGAAAAAGAATTGTTACTACACATAATTCTTTCAAAGCTTTCATCTGACACTCCATAGTCAATAACTCCACTATCCATACCAACAACCACAACTCCATGAGTTCACCTTCAACATCTTCACTAACTTACATGTTGGGTCCACTCAGTACCCAGGTACTCTTAAACAAGGATTTGAATAGAAAATACCCTAAGTGTCGTATAATCAAGTCAGTAAGAGAACAGTCACTCAGTGAGTCATTTTTAGGAAGTGCATGACAAGTCTATGAAGAAAGACTTTTCATTCAGTGAGGCGGGACTCAGTAAATGATACCTGAGACAAAGAAGAATGTGATGGGTTCTGTGAGTGATGACAATAACTCATTGAACCCCAAGTCTCCTCAACAACTATTTAAGACCGAAGACTTAAGACTGAAGCAAAGGCGGGACAAGTTGGGATATATGGATGAGTCCTTATCAAGCAAAGGTCAAACTTTTCCTGAAAGACTAATGCTTTGAATTGTCCTTAAGAAAGTGACATTGTCTCATTCCCAAAGTGGATAATTGTAACAGAGACAAAATACGTAAGTATTTTGTTCAAAGCAGCTTAGGTTATCTTTGTATTATACTTATGTATAAATAGGTTCATAAGTTGGAGTAAAAGGTTGAAAAGTTTGTGCACTTAATGCTTAGATGTTCACAAACACCTTTTACTCCTCCAAATACAACTAAGTCCATGAGGTTAGCTAAGTTGGTTAGCATAGTTGTACTTAAGCTTAGCTTAAGTTTAGAGAGGAGATTACCATACTTATCATTTCAATCCCAAGTGTTATTCCGCAAACACTTGGGGTATAGATTCTTTGATTTACTTCTAATAAGAATTTAAACATTGAAAAACTTTGTTTATTTACTTTTACGTTTATACTTATTTACAAGTATTTCATTACATTAATTAACCATGGAACATGATTAGGTTAACTTTGTAGTTAAGCTAATTGTGTAAAGGGAACAACAAGTGGTATCCGAGCCTCTGGTTTATACAACTTTCAAAATGAGTGCTCAAAAGTTTTTAAAATCAAGATCCTACCCTGGCAGAAAGTAATGTACCCCAACTAGTCGAAAAAAAGGGAAGAAGCTATTCAACTGTTGCTCCCTAATTTTAAGTTGGAAAATCCAATAAGTGGAAAAAGTGCACGCTTTGCTACTTAATAGAAATGGAACCTTACTACATTAAGTGCATTAATGAAGGTCCATTTGTCCCTAAAACAGCTAAAGGATTATCCAAGCCTAAAGTTCAATGGACTCCTGATGAGAGAAGGGTGGTCAATCAAGACCAACGCCTTAAAAGCATCATTATATCTTGTCTCCCTGACGATATAATGGAATCAGTCATTAACTGTGAAACAGCTAAACAAACTTGGATTGACTTAGTTCATAGCTTTGAAGGTCCCTCAGATACCAAGGAAAACAGGATTATGGACCTAAAACTTGAGTATAATACTTTCAGAGCTACAGACTCTGAAAGTCTCTCTCAGACCTATACCCATTACAAAACCTTACTGAATGAGTTGACCAATGATGGTGTCACCCTGACCAAGCATGAGATAAATGTTGGCTTTTTTAACAGTCTCCCTGAGAAGTGGTTAAGCTTATCTCAGGGTCTCAGAAATGCTAATCACATACAAAACCTTAAAATCCTTGAAATCTATGGGAAGTGTGTCTATGAAGACAACATAATCTGTAGGAGATACCCTGATTCAAAAAGGGCTCAAGAGACAAAAAAGGCCCTGACACATACATCCTTACCTCTCACCTCATAAACATTGTTCATAGAATAATCCACAAACTCAAAAACACACCCTTATGATATCAAAAGAACCGTAAAAGGCTCTTCTTTATGGTATCACATCGGTCACCCTGAACCACCACTTCGACCAATGCCAAAACCACATTTCCCTCAATGTCAGTGTTTCCAAAATACATTTTAGCATCATAAGGAAATACGCGTGTTTAAGGAAGAGGCGCGCTTCATGTGGACAAGCATTCACAACTATCTCATGGAGCTTATGAAAGAACGAGTCAAAAAATAATGAAACATTTCCTCCTAACTAATGATATAGTTGTATTAGGTTGTTTTTAACTACGTATTTGGAGGGCAGTTGTTGTAATAGCTCTTTATATTTGGTACCTTTTTAGTAGTGCAACTTGCTTTGGTTAACTTTTTATTTTCCCTATTCATTGCATATCAGATTGTCTTCACATTTGTTGATTAGTATACATTTCATTTTCTGCATACTTATTGGTTGCTGATGCAGGGTTTGTAACCTTCACAAAGAAGTTTTACAATCTCTTAGGTAGTGTACCTAACCGTTGTTGTGTTGTATAGGTAAGTCTGGGGGATTGATCATTCTCTAGGGGAATAGTGTCGTTAGGTCAAGATGTATGACGAATTAGATCTAGAGGTGGGGGATGATTCTTTTTGTATTTTTATATTTTTATGAAAGCAAGTAAAATCTCGGTTTTTAGAAGAGTGGGCGGAATTAGTTGCTAGTCAACTAACCAAAAACTAATAATTATAAAATTAAATAAACTAATTAAAACATAAAGGTAAATTGGTGACTTCTTATGATAGGGAAAACATGTTTACTTAGATTTAATTACTCCATAGTTATCTCCTACTAATTTGTTGAATTGTCACTTCCTTGTTTTAATTGAAGCGCTGTATTCCTTATTATTGGTCGTGGCGAGGTGCCGAAGTTCCCAACTCTATGAATCTTAGTCTCCCCTAAAAACCTTAAAGTCTATTAAGTTTTCTATGATCTACAAGCCGCAATTCATGCAATAAATATAACGAGAAAAACCAATAGTGCACTCTACGGTTGTGTTTCTAAGACGTTCAAGCTAGTTACATACGTCTAAAAAGTGCCAATTTCCAAATTTTCTGACGGTATTTTGCCAGAGTGTCACACGATAAGCCAATGCGCCTTTGCAACCTCCATGTGGATGAATCATAGAATGATAGGTATAATGTAGAAAAAATAATAAAAAAATTTGAGGTTGCACGAGCGCGTCACCATTTCGAGTGACCTGATGGACAAAATAGTTGGTTTCGGGCCATGTTTGAATAATCAATGGTGTATATGGGCTCTGATGTGATTTTCACTTTAAAAAAATAGGATAAGTTGCTCGTTGTGTTTGGATGGAGGTTATCTTTAAGTAAAGTAAATAATAATTAATAAGCAAAATGAAATGAGCAATTTGGATGGAAAAAAGTATGTGCTTACTTTAGGGTGAAATAAGCGGTTTTCAGTAATCATAGTGAATTAAGCAGTTTAGTTCCTACTTGTGTTAAACTAATTATCTCATACACCAACTAAGAGATTTCCTTATTTAATGTGGACGACTGGATGTAGGTCAATCACATTGATTTACAGAACCATATAAATGGTTATGTTATTGTGATTGTTTTCTTCCCTTCATTTTGACAAACACAAGTGACGAGTTAAAATATTGCAAGCATAATGTGAAAAAAATGGCATGGTTTGGATGTATGGATTGACGCTCGTAGGGTTGGCAAGATGTTTGCATGCGCACGCCAAAAGTCTATCTGGAATACGTTCAGATGTTTTGGTAATATTGTTCAATCATAAACAACGAGAAATAGAATTGTTAATTAAAGAATGACTAAGATCCATATCTTTATTAACGTGGTATTAGAAACAAAAGGATGATAATAATGATGAATCATTAAAGGTTTTTCCTGGAGACCTCCCTCAAGTTGTACTAGGGGCATTGGCGTGTTGCTAGACGCTAACCAATGTCATTACACTATTAATAGTTGTCCAAGTGAGAGCTGTTAGTTTTATGGATAAATAATTAATAAGTGTATGTCTAGATTCGAACTCGAGACCACGGGATTGCACACGTTACGAATGAGAATTAGTGGACAATAATTAATATATATAAAACGTTATATATTTAATTATTAAACACAAATAAACGTTAGTAGTTATCGTAAATTGACTAACGAACAAAAGAGAAGGACTAAAGTGAAATTAGGAAGTCAAGAAAGATCCAGAAACCCCCTTGTGGGCTTGGCCGGTCATGGAGGGGATTGGGAGACCCAATCCTCATCCAACTTGTCCTCCAACTTTTCTATAGTATATATACAAAGGCTAGGGTTATTTGTTTAGGACCTTGTACATACATTAAACCCTAAATTGGTTTCCCTTCTCCTTTGTTTTGCCATAGCCGATCGTACAAACACCCTTAAGGGTCGATTTGTGTTTTTTGGTTGTCAAGGAAATTGGTTTTGTGTTATACTAGCATAAACATTAATTTGTTCTTAATTCGTGTGTACAAGAACGTGGTAATTACTCACTATAGTAATTATCTTGGATCGAATAACAAAAAGGTAAGGGGTTATTCATTGATCCATTATAAACCCTAATTTGGGTTCATCTGAATTGAAGGTTTATTAAAGTTTGATTCTTGTTCTTGCTAGAATCAAAAAGGTACGTTCTTTGTTTAAATTATGGTTAATCTTTTATATGTTAAATATGATCCTAGCTTCCGCATGTTTACTTGATGCAAGATGTTTGTTTATATAATTGTTATGGTATTTAAATTCTAACAATAAGGTTTGTTTTCTTTATGTAAAAGCTTAATACAGTGATATGCTTTTAGTTTGATATATTAGAAATGATGTTCATATATTTGTTTGATGCACAGAGACATATACTTTAATGGTGGTTTTGGCACTGTTGCTTGGGTTAATGTCAAGGAGGCTCTTCAACCCGATAAGATTGCTGTTAATGGCGGTGAGCATAACCTCAAGGTTAGTGTTCGAATTGACAATTGTTATTGGTTTTGCTTTTAAGGTAATGGTTTTATATCCTACAAATTTAATGTTGCAGGAGCTGAATATCATGTTTTCTAAGCCTCTTAAAGAGCTATTTTCATTGGAGAGTGAGGTGGATGAAGTTTCTTTGATATCAATAAATAGCAAGGGGACTGATATTCGTGTTCGTCAAGGTGCACAGGTATGAACTTGTTAATGGGATTGTGATACGGCCCAGACTACCCTTTATTTAACCAAGTGTGGCCAACAAGTCAAACCTGGGTGTATACAAGTGATCCGGTGTAAGCATAGTGAGTTCCCGGGTCGTTATATCCCAGCGAGGTGTGAAATTGTATTTTGGAAACGTTTTGTGATTAGGTGATTTGAACAGAGTTAATAGGAATATGATTTGGGTAATTACACTAAGCAAATAACAATGAAAATTAACCAAATAAGCAACATTAACAATTACTGGAAACCAGATTAACCTAAAACGTTTTTAAAACTAAAAACGCGCGTTTAAATTAAAAATAACGTAAACGCGTATAATAAAAAGTGAAATTTATGCAGAATTAATCCTATGGATATGAAAATTACTTTTCTATAAACCTAATAATAAAAGAAAATTTTATAAAAAAGAAACTATTTTTTTGACTTTTTAATTATTTATTATTAATTAATTACTAACTAAACTAACTTAAATTCTTAAAAATACTAAATTAAGTTGGAAAATTACTTAAATTTTTCTGAAACTTCTTAACCATCACATGAATCAATGATAATTATAAAAAGTTCCCACAGCTTATAAATAAGCTATAAAAATATTTATTTACTTATTATTAATTTAATAACTAATTAAACTAGATTTAAGTATTAAGAATACTAAATGAACAGTGAAAATTATGAAATTTTTTCTAAGAATACTATATGTTAGAAGAAAGCTAGGAAAAATACAAAAAAAAAAAAAAAAAAAAAACAAAATAGCTTATTAATAAGCAGTAAAATAAGCTGATAAGCTTAATAAGCTTAAATAGAAGCTATCACTTTATAAATAAAATTTGAAAACTAAAACGCTAAACACCCCCTTGGGCAGATGGCGCTTGGCCCTGGTTTGTTGTTGCTTGGTTATGTGTCCAAGAGGTCAGGGGTTCGAATCCCACTTACATTTTTTTTTTTTTTTTTTTTTTTTTCAAAAATGTTATGCTACTGAAAATGAGTGACTTTTATGAAAATGGCTTTTGTAAAAATCACAAATAAGCTCTGTGTGAGTTTATTTGCTTCACAGAAAGCTTTTAAGACTAAAATGCACTTTTTTATTTTTCAAAAGCTACTAATAAGCTGAAGGCTAGACCAAAAGGGCAAATCAAGCCAAATCTAACTCAAGTATACTAGAAATAAGCTAAAACATTTAATTAAGCACACTGATAAGCACATATAAGCAGAAATAAGCAAGATCCAAAAATCTACAAACCAATCAGGCCCAAGTGCTACTTGCAAGCCTGAATAAGATGTGAGAATAAGCTTTATGGCCCAAAATAAGCTTGGATCCAACTAGCCTGTACTATAAGCTTCCAAAAAAGCTAACAAGCTCAGGACAAGCCCCACAATTAAGCACAATGTGAGCTTGTTAAACAAGCTCTGAGTTAGTGTGTCTGACTCAGTGGGGGCTTTTTTAAGGCTCAAAAGAAGCAATAGGATAAGCAGTTCAGGGCACAAAAAGCACATGCACAAAAAGAATACACAATGAGCTTTCTAAAAATGCAAAAAGCTCAGGCTGAGCTGTACTAGGGAATAAGCTAAGGGCTTAAGAAAATGGCTCAGTGAACCACTTCCCTTGGTGCAGGGCACTTTTGCCTCAAACAGGCCAAAATAAGCTAGGAAATACGTGCATACAAAAAATTCTAAAAATATTTAAAAATATGGAATAAAAAGCTCAACTGCCAAATATTATAATCCAAAAACCTCAAAGGTTTTGAGTAAATATTGAAGAAATGAAAAATCTGAGCTTAAAAGGGTTTAGAACAAAGCTATGCAATTTGACTTTTTCAATTTATGAACTAAGTTGACTTATGTGAACTTTGATTGCTTCTAATTGACTGAAAATGATGTTATAAGCTACAATGGACCTAGATTAAGCAAGCTTAACAAGTTTCAAAGCTAAAATGATGATTATGCTAACTAATATCCTAACAGTTAATGAAAATGGGAGATTTAAAAATGATTTTGACTTTTATTCAAATGAGAACTTGATTTTATGCCTTGACTAACCTATTAGAACCTAATGTGAGTTGTCTTGACCATTTTCATCCACTGAAATATACTAGAACACAGAGATATCAGCAGTTCCAAACACTGATTTTTGAGTTTTCAAAGCAAACCACTGATTTAGCCTATGATACTTATGCAAACAGATCATTCATGCTATATTAGACTTATATAAGCCAAAATACACTGAGATAGAGTCTAAATTAGGCCAAGGCTATATTATACTAAATGACAGTTAGATTCAAAACATAAGCAACAAAGAGTTTCAGTTAACAAGCATTATCTTAATTAGCAAAGATCAACTTAAATACAATAACTAAACACAGAAACACTAGAATAATGCAGATTTAAGCTAGTCTACAGTAAATTGTAAAAATTAGAGAAAATGCTTACAAAAGCTATCATGCTTAGAACAAGGGAACCAGGTCAGTTCTATCTATCCTAATACTTCCCATGAAGTTCTAAAACCATGGCCATCCATAATTAACCATGCTCCTTGCATCTTCTTCACTCTTTTTTTTTTTTTTTTTTTTTTTTTTTTTCTGTATTTTTGAGTTTTTTGAACTAAACAGTTTTTTATGCTTTAGAAGCTTATAATTAAGCTAAAGTAAGTCTAATAGAGCAATGAAACATTATTTTTAACAACTTTTGACCACTATGAGAAATTCAGTCAAAAAAATGGTGAACTTGAATTCAAATTGAGAAAGCTTGAAATGTTGATTATTTAAACTTGAAATACACTGGAAATACTTAGATTATAACTTGAAATCAGAAATTAACACTTAAAAGTAGACATAACATTAATTCGACATGGAAAATTTAATTAAAAACTACACACTGGTCTTCTTTGCTCCTTCTTCTATTTATAGTGCCCAATTAGGGTTTCTGAGTCCCTCTTGTGCTTTCCCTACAATATTTCTAGCCATTGGATGCTTGTGGATGATCACAGCCGTTGATTCAATTTTGGAGGGAAAAGGTGAAATTGCAATTAGGGGTCTGTGTTTGCGTGTGGGGAAGAAAGAGCATTTAATGTTGTTGTCTTGGGGTGTTGGGAGGTGGGATAAGGTGGCAGAGGAGTGGGCAAGTGGTGAGGGTGAGGTGATGGAGTTGCAGGCTAGTAGGGGAGGGAGGAGATGGAGTTTTGACTTTTGTTGACCGGGGGTGTTTTATTTAAACGGGGTGTTGGGTTTGTGGTGGATTGGGCTCAGGTGGGAAATGGGCTAGGAAGTGAGGGTGTAGTTTGTGTTTGTGTTTTGGGTTGGATTTTGGGTTTTAATAAATAAAGGGTCCGGTTTGGTTTAGTAACTAGTAAAGCCCAAGGACCAAATATGTAAATTCTGATTTTTCAAGGGTTGGTTTTGCCAAGGTTCCAAACTCATTCCAAGGACTATTCTTGCTAGCTTTCCATTTTCCAAGGACCTTTGAACTTTATTTTGCAAAGTGAAATTCCCAGGGACTGAAATTGCCAATTTTGAAAGTTGAGGGAGTGAATCTGCCAATTCTTGAAAATTATCATCCAAGGACCAATATTGACAACTTTTGATTTCTCACGGACCTTGGTTGACTTTTCTTCAAAAATAAATGCTCATGGACCAATTCTATCAATTTTGAAACTTGAGGGACCATTTTTGCCAAATCTTTAAACTTTGCTCCAAGGACTATTTCTGGCATTCTGTGATTCCCCAAGTTTCATTTTGACAATCTGAGCTCACAAAATGGTAATTTGCTTCCCCGGCTCTGACTTTTGACACGTTTTCAAATCTCGTGCTCGTTTGTCATTTTTGGCTTGTTTTATGCCTGTTTCTGAAATATCCGTACCTGCACGATCACAAACACAAAAACACAATATCTTTTGGCATTTATGATTAGTTTTTGGTTGTTTTGGTCTTAATTTGGCTAGAAAAAGGTGTGTGAATAAGCACACACCAGATTGTTTGGCGTTGGGTTTTGAAAGTTAATCTGATTATTGCATTTTCACTTTGAGTCGCATAAGTAATTTCTAAAGTTCTTCATAGAAGTAGTTGCAACAAATCTATTTGAGTAGCCAATTATTTACTATTTAGAGGTCTAACTTATCAGAACTGCTAAACACTCGAACAACAAAAACACATCCGAAAACTATCTCCAACACCACACACAAAAGTAATTTCTAAAGGTCTGCATAGAAGTAGTTGCGACAAATCTATTTGAGTAGCCAATTATTTACTATTTAGGGGTCTAACTTATCAGAACTGCTAAACACTCGAACAACAAAAACACATCCAAAAACTATCTCCAACACCACACACACATGCATACAAGTCTATTATGAGATGTTATATGACCTAAACCTCCATCTTCTGTAGTTTAACATACAAAGGTTGGTATTTGAAGACTGGAACGGAATTAAAACACTGGAAGAAGCCAAAGCAGCACTGTGGAATTTGGTAAATAAGGGAGGCGTCTACGCTGTCCACAAGTAAAAAAGACTACTTGGAGAAGGCTTGTGTATCACTAGAATATAACAGTAGCATAAACCCTGTTTTTTATTTTTGTTGGGTTTTGGATTAGTTGTCGATGTAGATGGTTAATAAGGTGAGATGGAGCAGTTCTGGATTAGTAATCACTTCTTAGTTTGGGTAAATCTGCAACCATGAATTTTAAAGAACTGTATAATTTTGATTGCTGTCAGATGTTAACAAAGTCACAAAGATGTACAATGTGAAATTGGTCTGTAAGGTTTGATCATGAGCTTTGTAAACCTTGTGTTTATGAAACCAAATTAAAAATCTAACTTATGTTGATCTCATTTAGTTTCCAATGGGTTGAATAATGCTTAAGCTTTCTAGTGATATTTTCCATGGACATTAACGCATCTCTTAACGGCCACCCTCATTCACATATAGTGCCACACCAACAGATATACTTCTCTTAAGTCTTGAATAGCATATTTGTCGTCACTCTCTTTTGTCTGCCAATGGCAAATTATCTTGGGTCAAGTCTGAAAAACTGATATATGTCTTGGTTGTGATAATGTGATGGGCTATGTTCAGATGTGAAGAAATTTTCCCGGTTAAATGCAAAGGGGGAGATGTTTTGCAAAAATCTTGTCGACTAGCGAAGTCTTTAATGTTAATTTCTTGCGTGACCTATTCACTAAAAAGAGAGGTCTAAGTTGAAAAAGAGCACCTCTTCTGCTTGAATTTGCCAAGTCAACTGGATCATTCTTGTATGACATTCGTGATGGTTTTTTTAGGCAAATCAACTTGAGTTGAAACTTATTTTGATAGCTACTTGAAATTGCTTATGGTTTAGTAGCAAGGCTGTCAAGATCACGATCCCACGCATGATCGTTTTTGTCTTTGCAAGATCGAGATCGTAGGATCGGATCGCGATCCTACGATCCTACCAATTTGTCATATTTTGTAAACAAATGATATACGAGTCAAACTGTTTTACATTTCTACTCAATATCAAAGATAAATTCATCTAATATCTTCTTGAAAATGACAAAGTTTAAATTTCAAACACCAAAGTAATAGTAAAACACAAAAAAAGTCAAGTTTCAATCGTTACATTATCGATTTAGTGGAATAATATTACATAACATAGGTCCTAAATGTCTCAAAACGTATGAGCCATCAACATAATTTCAAGAAAACAAATGTTTCATAAGTAGACAGTAGTATTCCAAAACATACCATTTGATTAGTTTAATCGCGTGTCGATCTTACGATCTTACCTGCGATCCTACGATCTTACTTACGATCCTACCTCAGATGCGATCCTACCACGATCCTACACGATTTTGACTTGTGTGCACGTAAGATCGTACGATCTTACGTGTAAACTCGCGAGTTTGACAGCTTTGTTTACTAGGTTCATCTACTCCATAAAAAAAATAAAAAAAAATAAGTTTTTTTTAACGAAGGCAATGTAGACAATTAAGCTGAAATAAAGTAGAGGTGGCAAATGGGTCGGGTTGGGTCGGTTCTGGTCATGGGTCAAATGGGTAATGGGTCAGACGGTTTGGGTCGGGTCGACCCACTAAATCATAGTGTTTTCGTCTGATTTTATACGTTTTCGTCCGTCTTTTTACGTCTTCGTCAGGTTTTTATGTTTACGTCTGTTATTTTACGTTTTTGTCTGATTTTTTTACATTTTTATCCGTTTTTTTTACGTTTTCGTCCGATTTTCACGTTTTCGTCTGATATTTTACGTTTTCACAATCTTTTTTAAGTTTTCATCTGTTTTTTTTATGTTTTCGTTAGTTTTTTACATTTTCGTTCGTTTTATACACTTTCGTCAGATTTTTTTACGTTTTTGCTTGTTTTTTACGTTTTCTTCTGTTTTTTTGCGTTTTCGTTGGTTTTTTTTTACGTTTTTGTCTGTTTTTTTACGTTTTCGTCAGTTTTTTAAGTTTTCTTCCATTTTTTTAAGTTTCTTCAATTTTTTTAATTTTTCATCCGATTTTTTACGTTTTTGTCCGTCTTTTTATGTTCTCGTTAGGTTTTTACGTTTTAGTCCCTTTTTTTAAGTTTTCATTTGATTTTTTATGTTTAAGTCTGATTTTTTACGTTTTCGTCTGTTTTTTTACTTTTTTTTGTGTTTTCCGTTTTCATCTGTTTTAACGTTTTTGTTTATTTTTTTACATTTTCGTTAGTTTCTTACGTTTTCGTCAGTTTTTTAAAGTTTTCTTTCGTTTTTTTTATGTTTTCTTCCGTGTTTTTACATTTTTGTCCAATTTTTTACGTTTTTGTCCGTCTTTTTACGTTCTCGTTAGGCTTTTTAAGTTTTGTTTTCTTCATTTTTTAAAGTTTTCTTCCGTTTTTATGTTTTCTTGCATTTTTTACGTTTTCGTCCGATTTTTTACATTTTTGTCCGTCCTTTTACGTTCTCGTTAGGTTTTTTAGTTTTTCTGATTTTTTACGTTTTCGTTGGATTTTTGTGTTTTCGTACGTTTTTTACATTTTTATCAGTTCTTTTACGTTTTCGTCAGTTTTTTTACGTTTTCGCTAAATTATTTTACGTTTTCATCTGTTTTTTTACGTTTTCGGATGAAAACATAAAAAACGGATGAAAACGTAAAAAAAACTGACGAAAACGTAAAAAAAATGCAAGAAACGTAAAAAAAACTAGACGAAAACGTAAAAAATCTGGCGAAAACGTGAAAAACGGGGCTAAAACGTTGATAAACGGACGAATATGTGAAAAAAGGGTCGAAAATGTGAAAAACTGGACGAAAAGGTGAAAAACCGGACGAAAACGTAAAAAAAAACGGACGAAAACGTGAAAAATCGGACAAAAAAGTAAAAGATCAGACAAAACGTAAAAAACGGACGAAAACGTAAAAAATGATGAAAACGTAAAAAACTGACGAAAACGTAAAAAACATACGAAAACGTAAAAAGCGGACGAAAACGTGAGTAAAGGGACAAAAACGTAAAAAGCAGACGAAAATATAAAAAATCGAACGAAAATGTAAGAAATCGGACGAAAACGTAAGAAATCAGACGAAAAGTAAAAAAACTAACGAAACATAAAAATGCGGACGAAAACGTAAAAAGATGGATGAAAACGTACGAAAGCGTAAAAAACCTGATGAAAACGCTAAAAGACGGACGAAAATGTAAAATGGGACGGAAACATAAAAAAGGACGAAAACGTAAGTAAACAGACGAAAGCGTGAAAAAATGTACGAAAACGTAAAAAACGGACAAAAACGTAAAAAACGAACGAAAACTTAAAAACTCGAACGAAAACATAAAAACGGACCAAAACTTATAAAAACATAAAAGAAGACACCTAGTGTTGGTTGAGTTATCATCCGACCCTTAAGTGACCAATTTGTTGACCCATTCTTTGCCAAGGGTAGGGATCTAATAAGAAGAATAATTAAAATAAGAAGGGTAAGAAGTAATTGTAGCCACACATTTTTATATGGGAAGGAAAATTTGAATGAAGATGCATCCATTTTTGTAGGTGCATCTAGAATGTGTGGTTGTGGTTACTTCTTATCCTTTCTATTTTAATTATTCTTCCTATTTGATCCAAATTCTCTTTGCCAAAGGGGTAACCCAGTCCAAACCATAAGTTGTTATTTTTGACTCATAGCAACCCATTTTCCTTTAAATTGTTATTTTTGACTCATAGCAATCCATTTTCCTTTAAATAGGTTGTGATCACCACCTCTAAAATAGAGTAATTTTGGAAACCTTGAGCTAAAGTCTGAACTTTGAACCAATGATCTTTCATGGGTACATTTTGTCATTTACATCAACTTTAACTTTGAACTAAAATTGGTTGGAGCCCTTTGATTAAAGGGACTCTCCAAAAATTGGCATATGACACTTTATACAACGAGCACACGGTATTCTTTAGTAAAAGGCGAAAGAATAGTTCGCTTTGTGCTCATTGCATGGCTGCGTGCCTTTCACCAGTCAAAGTCCTTGGGTTATATAATCACTTGCACTCCCTTTGTTTTCTTCAACCAGTCGAGGTGGGACAAACCCATTTTGGGTTGTCCAAAAGTTCTCTTTCATCAGTTACTGTGCATTCAAATACAGTATTATTTAGTGGAGTGGTATTCTGATGAGTAACATATAAAGTTATAAACCAACGCAACCAAAAGGTTTTCATCTTTAAAATTTCAGATGTGTTCCCATGATAGTAACTAGTCACAAACGCTAACCCGTAACCAAAAGAAAAGATAAAGTTTGTGGTATTCTTATTGGCATCTCTAAGAAGTTCGATATTTTCCAATTCAATACGCAGATACATCATGACCTGCACTACCTTGGAGCTCAACTGCCCAAGGATTCAAATTTAGGACAAAACATGAAACTTCAACTTTGTTATGAAATCGAATCATACATCGCTCGAAACCCTTATTGCTTCCAATCAAAAGAAGGCAAAGACCTAAGCTTTCTTATTCAAAGATTCAATAAAAGTCAAGTTCATGAAATTAAACGTCAAAGAATATGGACTATATTAGGGAGTTAATTAAGAAACCGAATAGTATGATCGAGACAAAATTGTTGCAAATCAAACTCAAGAAGAATTCGATTCCACAAACTGGATTCAGATAGAATTAAACCACACTTGCATAAAACATTTTTGACACATAAAATATGTCACCAGAAAACCACACATACAAACATGTTTTACAAAGTAACATTTTTTTAACTATGACACACCACTCCTTGTTACAGTTTCTTTCAACTTCACCATTCAAGCTTCATGTTAGACCTGAAAGAGTGTGTTCAAATAAAATCATGTTAGTGATGATCCAGCCTAAACCACATTTAAGATCAAACCAGTTATGCAAATAATCAACCAACATGAATATTTTCTAACATTGGTGAGTAATAGGACAGAAGAGGGTACCTCAAATATTTTGAAGCACGGCGAGAATATGCTGCAACTCATTGACAACGTTTTCTATTTTCTTCCGTTGTGGTGAGGAATCTACAGAGCATGATACTCCAATCTTCATAGTTGCAGTCAGACATTCTTCCATTTTCTTTGCATTCGCTTCGGTACTTTGCAACACAATTGCATTAGCATCAATAATATCGATTACATGATCTGGAAATGCCATGTAAGCGTATTTATGAAGGCTAAGGCCTTCATTAAAGATGTCTTAAGTTGGATTTTTTCCTGTCATGACCTCCAATAATAATATCCCATAACTATATACATCCCCACTACTTGTCATCTCACTGCCTAGACCATATTCTGCACATTATAATAAGCAGTTACTTTACAAAATGTAATATTGTGAGTGGATATAAGCATCTTGGAATACAAGAATCATATATAACCTGGAGGTGCATAACCAATTGTTCCTTTAATGCCGGTTGAACTGTTTTGGTTTGCAGTTGTCCCAAGAAATTGAGCTAACCCAAAGTCTCCAACATGAGCTACCATATCATCATCTAGTAGAATATTGCTAGGCTTCAAGTCCCCGTGAATGATGGTTGTTTCGCAGCGATTATGAAGATAATCAAGTACACATGCAACATCCATGAGAAAACTTATTCTTTGGAGAAGATTAAGTCTCGATGTACTTGCATTTGAATGCAACCAATCATGCAAACTTCCTTTGGGCATGAACTCGTACACCAAAGCCTTAAAATCATTACCTTGAAAGTCAACACTTGAACATGAGGTTATTATCTTCAAAAAATTCTGGTGTCGAATGTTGTGCCATGCTTCACATTCTCTTACAAAACTTTTGTGAGCTCCTCTGCTTTGAAGATGTAGAACTTTGACCGCAACAAAGCTATCATCATTATCAAGGATTCCTTTATAAACAGAGCTAACCCCACCCGTGCCAATCAAATTGGCTTCTGAAAAGCCATAAGTAGCCTTGAGGAGTTGATTGTAAGAAACTTGCAAGAATCGTTCGCTCATTGATGATGTAGTTGGTTGGCCCTTGTTTTTCTTCTTACAACAAACATACACAAGGCATGATATGGTGCAAAGTGTAGATGCAATCAAAATGATAATTAAGAATGCAATCAAAATGATAATTAAGAATAGAGGAAATCTTTTGTTATGTTTCTCTGTCCCCTTGCATTTGGGCAACCAGAGTTCAGTCAGACCACCACAAAGTCTATCATTCTCAAAAACTGAGAATGCACTGGCATTGGCGAACACTCCTTTTACTGGCACTTCTGTTGGAATTATAATATCATGACAATCATATAAAATAAACCAAACACATCAAGAGAGCATTGCGGAAGCGTTATAACAAGATCATATAACATGTAATTAATTAATCAAACATAAAAGTAAACATACCTTTGTGATTCTAGCCCGAACAAGAAGCAAATGCAATCTTCAAATCAAGAACCCTAATTAGGGTTTATGTGGATTATAAGAATTACCCCTTACCTCTTTTGTAATTCAATCCAAGAATCAAACAATAGTGTGTTTGAATCGTGTTCTTGTACACACGTACTAATTCAAGTAAAAGTTTATGCAAGTAAATAAAACACAAAACTTTTTAGCTTTATAAAAATCGAATCCCTTAAAGGGTTTTGAGGATGGATCGATTTTTAGGACAAGAGAAGAGAAAGAAAACACCTATTATGTGTGTACAAGTTATGAGAAAACAATATCCCATGAGGTGTTTATATATTTGTGATTACTTGGAGCTCAAGGCACAAAGGAGGTGGAACTCCTTCTAGAACTTTCTTGACCTTCCAATTATTCACAAGTAATACTTTCCTTTTTTTCGTCTAACGGTCGTTAGTCTTTTCCGTTAAATACTAACGGTCGTTACTAGTTTTGTGTTTATTAATAATTATATATAACATTTATAAATAATTGTTATTTTACTCTTCATACGTAAAGTGTGCAATTCCACGATCTCGAGTTCGATCCTAACATACGACTACTAAAATAATGTCCATAATCTAACAGCTCCCACTTGGACATATTTTAATAGTGTAATCACATCGGTTAGCGTCTTGCAACACGCCGATGCCTCTAGTACGATCTCGAGTAAGGCTCCTGGAAAAACCTTTTAATGATTTCTCATTATTATTATCCTTTTGTTTCTAATACCACGTTAATAAGGATATGGATTAAAGTCGTTCCTTAATTAACCATTCTGTTTCTCGTTGTTTATGATTGATCAAGATTACCAAATCTTCTGAACATATTCAGGGGAGATCTAGGGTGCGGCCTCACATATATCTTACCAAACCTACGAGGGGCCCAGCAGTATTAAACTCCAAAAATAAATTTGAAGGAACAAATTCTATCTTGACTACAAGCAAAACCCACAAACTTTGTAACATTTTCGAAAACAACCCTTATGACTACCAGTTACGTATAGCGTTAAGTTGTTCCACAAAAATGTACAACATTCATGACACTTATCTTGCATCTCAGTCTGAGGATAACTTCTCATGATTTACTTAATAACAAAATCCATAAAGTAACATCATGTAGTTAGGATAAGTCCTATATTCGGTAACATTGAATATCATCTGAAATGGCATGACTACACATCAATATACTTTAAGTATATTATACCAACCTTCAGATTTGTCTTGATTTAATAATATTCCTATATTATTAACTGACAATGGACAATTTAGAATAACATTTATTCATGGATTAGACATGTAAAAA
This sequence comes from Artemisia argyi, assembly GCA_030686995.1. Taxonomy (NCBI): domain Eukaryota; kingdom Viridiplantae; phylum Streptophyta; class Magnoliopsida; order Asterales; family Asteraceae; genus Artemisia; species Artemisia argyi. The sequence continues at coordinate 307,054,473 of CM060709.1, forward strand.
CAGGATACAATATATTATAAATTAAACATACCATGTATTTAAATTTATAATAATTGTTTAACATCCCTTATCCAAATACTAAATAGATCAATGCATGATAACTCTTGTTGATGAATTATGTCTCAAGTAATGACATTCATACTTGTTGAAAAGTCATAAATCATCCAACTTTGATCTATTGGAATTTTAAGAATACTTATTTCAAGAATTCAACTATTGAAGTTCTTGTATGTGCATACTCAACTATTTTGATAATGCCATATTATATTTCATAAAATGTGTGTCATCCTTAACCACCAATTTATAATAATCAAACTTCCAAATATTTTAAAGTTTAAAGTATTCTTATTCTTTTAATGTATAATGTAACTATGCTTTTAGTAAGCACAACTACTATATATAGCCAAGGAAGAAATCCTTACCATGACTAGTATTGATTGTTATCTCAATTTCATTAGCATCATTGTATACATACAACAATATGCTATTAAAACTTCCCGTAAATATTAATATCTATTGTGTAATGTTTGATGCCCTTCAAACTTTCAAGTTTGTTGGCTATGACAATTTTCACAACAATTGAAAAATTGTTCATCTATAGAATTTGGAAGCTGTTCCAGACTTAGGAAGTGATTCTATAATCAAACATATTCTTTTTAGAATATTACACAAGTTATCTAATAACTTTTAATTAGATATTTATATTGTCAAATCATCTTGTAATCAAGCATGATACAACAAAACATGATGTTCATGAAAAATCTTTGAGTCATACTTAGATTTTATTCATATCATTCATATCCATTTAGGCTTTCTAAATGATATATCATGTTATATTAGATTCATTTACCGATCATGTTTCAACAATAAACATTCATTCCAAAGTTGTATGTCTTATTTTCTAAATCTTACAAGTAAAGTTTCATTCCATTCTAAGACTTAACATTTACTTATATGGAATATTACTTTTCATATGTTCTACAACATATATGATTTAAGAAATTAAACATAATACTCCCACTAGCTTTTAGGAATACTTAGAAATTATCTTATTTCAATTATAAATCAAAAAATGAATTTAATAATTAAACATAAGAGTAATCTTCTAGATGCATGCATATATCCATCCATGGATTATTGCACCTTGTACACTTTCAAAGATTTATTTGAATTCATAAACTCCTTTTGATTACTTATCGTTCTCGCTCAAGTAATCACTCAAGAAAGAGTTTTGATATTCCATTGTCAATTTCATAAATATAACAATCATAATCTTTATATATTTAATGTATTTAGAAAAGAATATTCAATCACAGTTAATCACTTAAATGTGATTAATAATCTTGTCATAAACCATGCATTAAATACGTGCACAATATTGTCCATATGATTTCTATACAAAGATTTAAACCACAAGGGTTACCTTATCTTTAAAGAAACCCATCTTCATTTTCTAGTCTAACTATTAAAATAAACCAAGTTTCTTAAATTGATTATTTTTATGGACAGCATCTTAATCATTCATATCATGTATACTTTACCCAACTTTATATTTGGTAATGTATCATAATGATTATCATGTTTAAATAATCCTGTAAATCATAGCCCTCAGCATATTAATCAAATATCTGAAATATATTGCTATTCTATGAATGATAATTTCATCATCTTGAGATTTAACATTTAAATGTCAAACTTTATTATCATGTTGAGATTTAACATTCAAATGTCAAACTTCATCATGATATTTACTAGTGTATTTTAGAAGATTATGTATCTTGTAATTTTATCTTTTAAAGATCAAAACTCCCACTTACTTTTAGCAATTTAAAGACTATCTTTAAATACTTAACAAATAAAGCAACAATACAATATTCTCTTTTGGGATATTACAAATACATATTGACAGTTCCTGACTTTACTTTGTTAATAACCTCTTCATAAGCAGTTAAACAAATTTAGAACTTCAATTTAAGATTTAATGTAATTCATCACATTCCATCATATGATAATGTCTTATTAATCTTCTAGGTTGGAGTTTTATTAAATATGTCCAAGCCATACTCAATATTTTAACCTTGATAACTTTTGGAAGAAAAGAAGTCATAGTTATCTTTAATCAAACAATATAACAAGAGTTTGATTTTCCTAATTTGAACATACCATAAACATTTGGTATTTCATTAGTATTAATATTGTAAGACAATCTAACAATATTTAAGATAACTATATTTCATTTTGACTTGTCTATTTACCAACTAATGCATTTTAATGGTATAGTAATATTTTTCAAGCCAATTACATGCTTTATAACATAAGTACTTTTTACAAAGTCACTTCATGTCCATGTCTCTTCAAGAAAACATAAACTGTTATAATCCCATTATACGTTATAAGTCATTTAACAATTTAATGGCTTCATGTTTATGCCTTAATTAAAAAACATAACAAGATAACGTCTTACTTTATTATAAGTCTTGTAACAATTAAAAGACTTTATGTTTATATCTTTACAATGAAACATAAACATGTTTAACTAAAGTAATTATGAACACCATCTCTTGGTTTCAATAGTAATTTCAAGTTAATTCATTACTTCACAATAATGTAAACAACATTATTTATTCATTTATTTATGTCATTCCAAGAACACATAAATATTCAGATTGAAGCAGCATTAGATTACTTTATTAATTATGTCATTCCATGAATTCATAAATATACAAATTAAAGTAGTCTTGATATCATATTGACACATGTTCTAATAGGTATCTAATTTAGAAACTGCAAATTCTCATAGTTCAATTACATCAGTTGATCTGCTAGTAATGAAAATATGAAATTCACCTTGTTGTTGCAATCTAGCTAAGCTCTCACATAACATAAATTGTAACACCAAGTGTTTCTTGAATTAGATTAGTATAATTCATATTAGAACTTTATTCTCTTACCTTGCAGTTAAGAGAATCCATTAAATCATATCTTTATGAGTTGTTTCTTGCACACATTAAAGATAACATTTCTCCACTTGTGCATGGAACAACCTCATATAGTTGATAAACAACACGCCATGCATTTTTTTATATGATTAATATGATTGTGTCATAGATCTTAGCATAACAAGTAGTTATAGAACAACAATGTCTAGTAAGGAAACGTACAAGACTATCCTTAAAAGTATGAGTGTCTACACTTGGAAAGTAATTATCTTTAGCTACCAAGATGTCAAAGCTTGTAACTCCCACTGAATTAAAGATCATTACAATAATTCCTTATTCAGTAATAAGTACACAATACTCCCACTGAATTTGACAACATTTTAAATGTTTCATATCCAGTGAAAGAAAATAGTGTGCTTTTAACTTTCCTACACCTTTGAATGTCCATACGTAACAATTACTTATGCACTAAAGAGTGTATTCTACTACGTAAATGATGGACTATCCACCAATGCTATTAACTTGAAAAATTGGGCATGCAATTTCTTCCTTAATAGGTCTACCATCCTACAATGTATGTAGCACCTTTTAAATAGTCAAAACAACTAGTTTGTTTTTAAACATTTTGCGGTAATTAGTCTAGCTTTTAATTATAATAACTCATAAAATGTCATACATAATTTTCTGTTAACCAAATATCATATTTGTTATTAAGAATTTAATCACCGAATAAGGATGATGAAATCCCTATGGAAAATATGCACAATTTTCTTAACTATTAAAAATTTGCTATGAGTTATATTAGAATTTAGACATATCTAATGTTCCTATTATCCTTTCTCATTCATGAAAAGGAATAGGATTGTGTCTCACTCTTCTTTCATAGAAAGGAGACTTCTTTTTTCTTTTAAGTAAATTATTCTTAATCAAACATTTGTTTGAAAACAGAACTATATCAATTTACCAAAGCCCAAAGTGTGTTTACGGTTTGAACGTTGCATTAATACATTAAAAGGAATTACAAAATTCAATTTCAGTATTTTCGATAAATAGATCTTTAAGAAAATAAAATACCCATTGGTAAATATTCATATAAACCATAGTATTTTCTTAAAGCTAGGATCCGAATTGACATAGTACCATTACATCGGTTGATCTGCTAGTAATGATAGTATTCAACAAGGTAATTGTCGAACAATAATTGCCAATATCATATTGCAATTCCTAGATGATTATGCGATTTACATTCAGAAAACCTTTGTAATGTAAGCATGTTTTATCCCCATCTTAATGCCTTGAGTCCAAGTTCTCACTTCCTACTCAATTTAAGTCGTCTAACTTAAAAACTGCAAACTCATAAATCCATTACATCAATTGATCTGCTAGCAATGAAATTACGAAATTTACCTCTCCATTGCAATCTCGCCAAGTTCTCACATGACGTAAATTACAACTTCAAGTGTTCTTAATTAGATGGCATTTGACTTAATTTTATAAGGGTATTAAAGTTTGACGTGTAATCAAAATAATGTATGAAAAAGCATGCATACAACTTCATAACACTGGTTTTATAAAATATTTTTATTACCAATTCACTAAGAGTAAAATAGAAAAGTTTTGATTGAGGTATCGGGTTCACCAATTAAAGAATTACCGACAATTATCGTCCACTATATCGTACTTTTGCATAAGCCCTAAAGCTTAGTGTTTCGGATAATCATTGTAGAATTGTGGTGAATTCACCCTTAAGATGACAGTGTACATGTAATGGTTGTTCGGTAAGTCTAATTTACACACAAACGAGCGTTAAGACAGAATGTTGTCTATCTAAGGCCACAATTTAATGCGAAGCCAACCTTATACCCATCTTATAGTGTGTAAACTTCGGTCGAGCCTAGTTAACCATTACGTACAAAAACATCAATCAACCAATCTTTTGAAATTTAAACTCTTAAAACCAAAACAATTTCGCCATATATTTAGTCCATATTATTTTTTTATTAAGAAATTACCCTTTTTCACATGTCTCACATAATAATAAACAAAAAACAAGTAATACATAATAAAAAATAAAATAACCAAATAAACATATACATAACATAACAATTAAATATGTATAAACATGTAGCCACATGCAACTTTTATTCAATAGTCCTATTAATAATCAAGTCTAGGTGTATAATGCATTTATTCAATTAAGGCTTTCTTCTTCAACGGAAAAAGAGCCACATACATCGATAAATCGATTGCGTAAGCCAAAACTAAACAAATACCACGTAGCACATAATTGATTACTTAATATTGGAGTTTTCCCCAATTCGACATCTATTAATAAATTTACATGTTTCGATATAACTTAACAATTAATTCATATATCCAATTTAAACCATTTAAATTTTCACAAAATAAAATCCTTGCAAACATGCACTTTTTATGGATTACGCTTAACAATTAACATATTGCACCAAGATCGTTTACTAAAACGCATAACCAATTACATGACATCCTAGGGTTTCTAATCATATTAAAAAATTCAAAAAACAAAACCCTAAAACCCTAATAGGTCAATCAACCCAATTAAAAAAATTAGGGTTAGGAATCAAAAAACCCTAAAAACATGTAATTAAACGAATCAAGATTCAATTTTTATGCGTTTCGATAATTAATTACACATTATAACGGCACTAGATGCCACTGTTGGAATTATAATATCATGACAATCATATAAAATAAACCAAACACATCAAGAGAGCATATGCGGAAGCGTTATAACAAGATCATATAACATGTAATTAATTAATCAAACATAAAAGTAAACATACCTTTGTGATTCTAGCCCGAACAAGAATCAAATGCAATCTTCAAATCAAGAACCCTAATTAGGGTTTATGTGGATTATAAGAATTACCCCTTACCTCTTTTGTAATTCAATCCAAGAATCAAACAATAGTGTGTTTGAATCGTGTTCTTGTACACACGTACTAATTCAAGTAAAAGTTTATGCAAGTAAATAAAACACAAAACTTTTTAGCTTTATAAAAATCGAATCCCTTAAAGGGTTTTGAGGATGGATCGATTTTTAGGACAAGAGAAGAGAAAGAAAACACCTATTATGTGTGTACAAGTTATGAGAAAACAATATCCCATGAGGTGTTTATATACTTGTGATTACTTGGAGCTCAAGGCACAAAGGAGGTGGAACTCCTTCTAGAACTTTCTTGACCTTCCAATTATTCACAAGTAATACTTTCCTTTTCTTCGTCTAACGGTCGTTAGTCTTTTCCGTTAAATACTAACGGTCGTTACTAGTTTTGTGTTTATTAATAATTATATATAACATTTATAAATAATTGTTCTTTTACTCTTCATACGTAAAGTGTGCAATTCCACGATCTCGAGTTCGATCCTAACATACGACTACTAAAATAATGTCCATAATCTAACAACTTCACCATCAAAATCATTATACGAAAGGTCTAAATTTTCCAACTGCAACAATTCCAAGAATCGAGGAATTTTCCCAGATAAATTATTATGTGAAAGATTGAGCTCTATCAATCCTCTCAAGGGACTCAAGGATTGTGTAACCGTGAAAGGCTAGTACAAGCACCAAGGCTACTAGGAATGTCACCCGATAAGTTATTATAAGATAAATCCAGATAAGTCAACATCTTGATGTCTCCAACCTCATTTGGAACTGAACCATAAAGTTGGTTTCGAGAAAAATCTAACTTTACGGATAGAGATCGAAGTTGAACAATTTGTTTTGGTATTTCGCCAACGAGTTTATTGTCATTAAGGTCTAACAGATTAAGTTTTTGACAATTACCAAGGCTTGACGGAATACGCCCTTCCAATCTATTGGAAGATAAAAGAAGTGAATTCAACAATGACAAGTTCCCAATGGAAAATGGGATTGGCCCTGAAAATTGATTATTCAATAGACTAACTATTTGAAGTTTTTGAAGCTTACCAATCTCAAATGGAATTCTTCCTGTGAATTGGTTAACTTCGAAATTCAACATGGTCAAACCAACTAGATTACCAATACTTGAAGGGAGGTTTCCAGATAACTGATTTTCTCCTAAATTTAGATAACTCAGTTGATCAGAAAGATTACCTATTGATCTCGGTATGACTCCATGAAAGTTGCAACCGGAAAGAGACGACGACTCCAATTTTCTTCAATTTTTTAAAGAATCTATAAACTCCATTCCACCGTATTCTTTACTTCCAAAGGGATTTCTATCTAAGTGAATATTAACAATTTGCCTTAGGTTTGAAAAATCGATTGTCAAATTTCCACTAAAAAAGTTGTTGTTTAGTTCCAAAAGCTCTAATCTCGAACAATTAGATATAGAGGTTGGGAGAAGTCCAGTCAGTTGATTATTCCTTAACTGAAGGAGATCTAGATTTGGGAGCATCGCACCAAATTCCCGAGGAAGACTACCTGTAAGCTCATTCCCTGCCAGGGACATGCAAACCAGTTAGAAGAGAGAGGTTATAAAAGGAATGAGGAATGGTTCCAGATAAGTTGCAATCACCAGTGAAGAATATTTTTAATCCTTTTAAATGACCTAAGGTGTCCGGAATTCTCCCGCCCAATGGATTGCCCTTAAGAGATAATCCTCGCAGTGATGTAAGATTCCCCAAGAAAGGTGGAATTCCGCCTGTTAAATCATTATTTTGAAGTGAAACAAAAGTAAGTTTGGTGTTTAAACTAATCTCCTTAGGTATGCTTCCAGCTAGCATGTTATCACTAAGAAAAATTTCTTCAAGATTAGAGCAACCCGACAGATTAGTTGGGATGACTCCGTTGAACTTGTTTTGTGTTAACTCAAGGGAACGTAGTCTGGATAGATGACCAAGTTCATGAGGGATGCTTCCTTGAAAGCTGTTGTTGTTGAGCCAAAACTCATGAAGGAAGCTAAGGTTCCCAAGATGAGGAGACAAAGAGCCTTCTAGGCCCTGCGAAATTAGCTTTAAAGCAGTCACTCTAGTACGCCGCTTCCCACATGTAACACCATTCCAATCACAGAAATGGAGTGAAGTGTTCCATGAGCTTAGAGCTCCATATGGATCATGGGTGATCATCGACTTGAACAACAACAAAGCCTCGCGATCAGTCTCATTTCTGCCATAGGAAGCAGAGATGGCGGCGAAGGTAAGAAATATATTAACGAGAAAGTAAAAGAGGAATGATATACGAGAGGATATAGACTTCATTTTCTATAACAAAGTTGATATTAAAAGAGAGAGTGTTGGCATTTTATCATAGATTTTTCATTTTTGCATGTTAACATTTGTGACATGCAAATAGCCATCCACAAATTTCTTATCAAAAGACAAATGCATTGCGGTTGCGGATACTAGTCAAAGTCTTTAATGGCAACAATTGACATGCAACCGTCACTATGGAATGAGAATAATGCATTGAGAGTAACTATTTGTCTATTGCTATTTTAATCATAAATTAAACGTCTTTTCAGATGACTAGACACGAAGCTAAATTACAAAGTACCTTAACCCTACTTTGGCTTAGAATTTTTTTGGATTTGAAACAAACCATTACCTTTGTTGGATTAAGATATCCGATAACCTCGTTCTTTTTTAGATACTCCGTATTATATTACGTTATGGCATCCCGCATCCATAATAAATAAAACTATCCGTCTAATACGTAAATTTTAATGTTAACTAGTTGTATGTGGCGCTTATGTGACATTATATATATTCAGGGCGGTCCTTGAATTTTTGAAAATTTTAAAGGCCGTAGACGAAATTACATAATAAAATACAATTAGTTATTTAAACATTTAATATATTACTTTTTAAAAATATTTTCTTATCTAAATAATGTTCTTCTTCGTGAAAAATACGTGTACACACACATATAATTGTTAACGGGACAAATTGTGGAGCCCCTAAAACTTTTTAGGCCGTGATTGGTTGCCCACCTTGCACACCTTCAAAGATGACACTGTAAATATTGTTCAAGCCATACGATGGACACGTACTACTTTCCAAATCTCATGTTACATATACTAAAAAACTACTTAGTCTTCACCATAACCACCGTGATCGCCACCTACTACCACGTACCATGACCATCAACGCATCCATAACTGTTGTGACTATCAACACCTCCATAACCACCACATGCTACCATCATGGCCATTGCCATGTAACCTACAATCATTGTCTTTTCCATCCCCACCACCCTGTAACCCATAAGCCTACAACCATTGTCGAAGATTATGCACAACCTATTAGAAAAGGGTAGTGGCAAGGGGTGTGTGGTGGTGGTTGGGGTGCGAGTAGGCTGGTGGCAGGGTGTGGGTTGGTGGGGGAGTGTGTGTAGGGTAATGACGGGGGTGGTGGGTTGGTGGCACTAATTGAGTTTGAAAAAGATGCATTTAGAATAGTTCATATATGTAAAATGGGTGTTTGGATTTAAGTTTAAATTATGTGAGAAAAAAAATGTAAAATTTTGCCGGTTTAACCGGTAACTGATACTTGTACAACACTGAAAGTTTTTAGTACACGCACCATAATGGAAAATTTTGAAAAAGTACTCGTATATTACATGGCTTAAAACTTACTTTCTTTTTTTGTGAATTGCATGTATAACCTTTCAAAGGCTCATAATTACCTATGTATCTTTCAGAGACTTAAATATGTCATATATATCCAAATTATTATTTTTATGGGAGTAAATTACATAAATGGTCACTATGGTTTGTCCATTTTTTCATATTTAGTCACCGAACTTTTTTTTTACATATATGGTCACTGAAGTTTTAAATCGTTATAGACTCAGTCCATTTCGTTACATAAATGGTCACTGAAGTTTCAAACCACAATGACCATTTATGTAACGAAATTGAAACCTTAATGACCGAATGTGTAACGATTTGAAACTTCAGTGACCATGTATGTCAAAAAAAAGTTCAGTGACTAAATGTGAAAAAATAGACAAACCACAGTGACCATTTATGTAATTTACTCTTTTTATGGTTTGTATTTCTCCTCTCTTTTCAACGAGGGGAGTACCGAATGAAGCGGGGAAGGAGAGAACCCTAACCAACATTTGCTACTCGAGGATCAGCCAAGGAAAAGTGAAGGATGCATTACAGAAGATGGGGAAAAACAAGGCAGTAGTAGGTCCAGACCAAATACCCATAGAAGCATGGAGATGCCTAGGATATGAGGGGGAAATGGTTGACTTGCCTCTTCAACAAGATCTTCTCAAGATCTAAGATGCCAGAAAAATAAAGACTCAGTGAAGTCATCCCATCTACAAGAACAAGGGCGACGCACAAGTGTCTAGCAACTATAGTGGTATTAAGCTTCTTGGTTACACCATGACACTATGGGAGAGAGTTATAGAGAGAAGGCTCAAAAGGGAGACTATTCACCTTCTCAAAAGTATTATGTAGAAGTATAGACAAAGACAAATAGACTTTCATATGGCTTTCATTGACCTAGAAAAATCCCATGATAGTGTTCCACGTGAGTTGATATGGAGAACTCTGATAGATAAAAGAACCCTAAGGAGATACTTAAGGGTCACTAGGGATATGTACGAGGGGGCGAAGAATCACGTACGGTCCATTAATTATGTGGGCCATTGAGTTTTTCCTTGTGAAAGTAGGACTTCATCAGGGATCAACCATTAGCCCTTACATCTTTGCCATTATTCTTGATGAGATATCATAAGGGATTCAAGAGTGTATCCCTTTGAGCATGATGTTAGCAGACGACATTGTGTTGGTTGCAAAATCGGCGGAAGGGTTAAACAACATAATTGAGCATTTGAGGGAAGCTCTAGAAGACAATGGCCTTCGAGGTAAGCAGATAGAAGACAAAATACCTAAGATGTGATTTCGGTAGGATAGAGATCAACCATAACGAAGGAATGGATATCCGTATCAATGATCAGATCCTCCAAGCCAATGAGTCTTTTAGATATTTGGGTTTGGCGGTTCACAAGGGAGGATAGACGATGACGTAACTCACCCTAAAGCAGGCTGGGCGAAATGGGCGGTAGCGACAGGAGTATTGTGCGATAAGAAAGTCTCCTTAAGTTAAAGGAAAAAATTTATAAGGTGGTAGTTAGACCAGCTATGTTGTACGAGTCAGAGTGCTGGCCAATCACGAAAGCTCAAGCAAACATGGTGGAAGTGGCGGAACTCATAATGCTAAGGTGGACTTGTGGTAAAACCATGCTTGACATGATTCCAAACGAAGTTTTTAGAATAGAACTTGAAGTTGAATCTAAAATCTCAAAGATGAAGGAACGTTGAGGTGGTTTGGTCATGTCAGGAGGAGGCCACAATTAGTGTCAGTAAGCAGAGTTGAAGTTCTTATAGTCGACAGTTTGAAAAGGAGGCGTAGACCTAACCTTAAGTAGGAGAATAGACTTAAGCAAGACATGAAGGAGCTTCTCTTGTTCGAGGACATGGCCTCAGATATGAATGCGTGGAAAGATAAGATTAGAGCATGCAGGTAGTTTGAGCTAGGTTGGTTTATGTAGAACCCTGTAAAAATTTCTTGTAATCATATCATTAATAAAATATATAATCCTTCGTTATCGTTACTAATTCCCATTTTCTCAGAAAAATTTGAAATTTTTCTTATTATATTATTTTGACGATTATCACAAAATAATATAATTCACGAAATGACGGAATTAATCCTCGACACGTTACTCGAAACCTAAACTTTTCATTTAATCCTAAACATATTTCCTAAACCTAATTAATTTTCTTAATCATAATAATTAACCAAACGGACCCTTAATTATTCCAGCCCAACATCCCTCGTTTACTATTCATAAGCCCAAAAACCAAAAGCCCAACTTCCAAATCTTAATAATACATCTGATCGACTAAGCTTCAAGCCTCCCAAAACGCCTCGTTTAATCTCGATTCTTATACACAACATACCAATATTTTTACACCATCTCGTTCATCACCTAGCCAAATATTAGTGTGTCAAATCCCAAGTTCATTGGACGACGTTTGATACGTTTTTAAATGGCAAAGTAATCGACATATACTCGACCCAATCGATTCACAATTTATTCAAAACGAAACCGTTTTGATTCCCTAATTGTTCCTAATAACATTTCTAAGATGATTTTATGTTCAAATGTCAAAGAGGATCAGTTATATTCAAGTGGTATACGATTTAGTAAATCGTATACATATATATATGGGTAGTCGACATAGAGCATGAATCACCAAAACATTTCCCACATTTTGTGCACTCACATTCCTTTGTTTAGCAATATAAAAATCACCCTAGACCTAGGTTTCACTGACATGCAATAGTACGTGAAGGTTTCTTAGAAATATTTCTCACATACGTGTTATATTTTGAAACCATATATAGCTTACATGCATGCACCGTTTCTCACCATTCTCATACTCTCTCACATATTCATTTCTTCCTAAAAACTACTCTTACAAGTTAGAAGTCGATTGCAACATAGTTTGGAAGCAAGAAAAGGGATATCGGGTTTGATATATACGTATAACGTTTGGATTATACTTTGAACGTGATATTTTTTGTGTTCCATACTTTCATTCTCGACTCTCTACCACCTAAAGGGTGTTGTAAGTTATTTCCTACTCGTTTCCATTCAAGTTCACACGTTAAACTCCTTTCATGCATCATATATATAGTGTACGATCGTATATACATTTTACATATTAATTTCATATACATATTGTCATATAGAACACTAAACGTGGCTAGCCTCTATCTTGGAAGGCCTAGGAGTCACGTAGCACACATAATTCACTTTAGTATCATCGTTACATGCATCACACGCATCTATTTTAAACCAAGTTCCATCGTATGAAATTTAGTAAAAATACTTAGTAATATTTTCAAGTTTTTCAAATATATAACCGATTCAAACAAGCTACAAACCACACGTATAACTTTAAATTTCACGTAACAAGAGTACTATATTATTACACGACTCAAAAGACCACCTAGAAAACTACCAATTTCGTTTATACAACTTGTAAAAATGCTCACGTTTCGACACACCAATTGACCCATTTTGAATCGACATGAACAAGGTTTTCAACTCCAAAATTTCATATAAAAACTTAATATTTTCGTGTGGGCCCAATTCAAGCCCAATAAGAAATCATGATACGTAAGCCCACTGGGCCCATATGAAATATTTTTAGAATCATAAAAATAGCCCAAAGCCAGGCCCAAAACATTTTCCATGCCCTCGCCTCCAAAAATCTTAATGGGCCTTAATATGGCTCGTTAATGGCCCATAAGCTAAAAAAATAAGCAGTGAAATCAGCTTATTATTGACTTAATAAGCCACGGACATTTTTAGAAAATTTTTATAATCATTTTTGTAATTTTGGACTAAAAATGTAACGCGACGACACCTAGAAGGATTAAAAGTGTAAATATTGAAAAGTAAGGACTAAACCTGTAAAAACATAAACTTAAGGGTAAAAATTGATGAAAGTTAATATTCTAAGCCTAGTATTGATTATTAGACAATTAGAGGGCTATAGTTGAATTTATTTATAAAAAGGACTAACGGTGTAACGCAAATATCATTAGAGTAAAAATGGTAAAATTGGAAAAAGAGACAAAGACTAAACATAATCTATTTATCATTCTTATTTATTTTCTATTTTTGTAAATTTGTTGCGTATTTCATTTAAACTTTTATTTTTACTAATATATATTATTTAACGTAACGTTAATAATATATATAACGATATTTCAAAAGTTAATATTTTTACTTACGATTAAAAAGGTAAAACTTCGATGGATAATTTAAATATCATATTTTGTCATATCATGCATATCACAAGAATTACACTGCACATCACCTATTCGTCATAACGAATATTTATTATTCGTTATTCGTTCGTATTTACCAAATAATATTTGGTCAAATTTTCAGATAAATTTATTTATTAGGTTGTGTTTTGAAGCCGTTATCATAAATTCGTCCGACTTTATTTTCTTCATTTCAGTATCAATCAAGGTGAGTCATAGCCTCACATTTACTTATTTTCAAACTCCGTGAGGGGGATACATGTTATAAACAGATCGCAAGTAATTTTCTGTATGCTTCCTGACTTGATATATGCCTAAGTTAGCTATTGCCAAAAGACCCTTGATCATGAGCCATTAATCACTGTTATGTGAACGCGAATATAATGAATAGATCTATTTAAGGTTTGACAGCCTGTCCCATTAATACTTGACGGAATGCCATTATGCATGTGGTTAGTCGTATTAGTCGTGATAATTATATTTGAGTAAAAATAGGAATTGGAAAATCACCTATCACACGAGGGCAAAATTATCATTGATTTGATAAACATTTCCGTTTTTACTGTATTTGTTAACGTTTGCGTGTCATGAGACTTAGAGCAATATATAAACTGCAATATCAATATTTTCAAACTAATTGTATTTCCAATACAATCTTACTTGTGTATCAAAATGATTATTAAATTCAAACTCTATGATATCACTCAACATTTTTGTTGACTTTTAAGCATGTATCTCAGGTATTTAGCAGGGGAAGAAAGCATGGAATGGGCGGCAAAAACTTCAAAACTTATTTACTTTATTTCAATTATGGTGTAAAATAAAAGATGTTTGATTTAGTTCAAAACATCAAGACTTCTATTATAATACTCTGATAAGGATCTCTTGTATTTGAATTTTTATAAATGAAATTATATTTTAAAACGTCTCTTTTGAGCCGTTTTCTATCATTATGACTTCGATCCTCACCGGAACACCCTAATTACTTTCCACTGCCGCATTTCAAATTAGGGGGTGTTACAGATTGGCATCAGAGACATAGTTATAGAGAACCAAATGTTTTCAAACATTGAACTATAACCACACTTTCAAATAAATTAAATTTACACCATATTATTTTTCGCCCGCCGTTCCTGCTTGCTACCGTACTCAGTAAATTAATCATTAAGCTATGATACTTTGATCTTGATATGTTAGAATTTTACATTCTTTGACGATAATAAATTCTTATTCTGCACTATTTATGAATTATTACAGTATTATTTCAATATGAATATATCAGACTCCGACTTTGATATTTCCGTCGCATCTGTTACGTCGCCTGTTTATCGTTCTACCTTTGTACCTGACGCTGTTTCCCAAGAAACAGAACCCTTCGAGCAAGACGAAATTGTTACAACACCTGAAAATCCCGATGTTTTGGTTTTACCAACACATACACCATTACCACGTAATGAATTTGATTCATATGCACCCGACCACCTATTCGATCTTTTTAGCCAAACTTATCCATATACTTTTCACCATAGAGAACAAATTCCTGAGGAAGATATACCCGCATCCAGCCGACTTCGTATTTCCGATTCTACTCCTCCACTTTCACCTTCATTACCATATCCTCCTGGTTTTACTCCCCCAGCTTATATCAATGAAACTGGCAAGAGTGCTAGGATGGAAATTACCTCTACTCTTTCACCTTCTGTAGTAGTGATGCGATTGGAGCATCACGAAGAACAGATAGACTCACTTCTTCAGATGATTGATTATTCATCATTTGATCATTCGGATACTATCCACAACACCTTACATAACCTTATAGCCAATAGGATAGAGTTGCAGCAGGGGTTAGCTCAGATACATTCGGATATCTCTGAGACACGTTCTTTCGCGATATCATTGCGAAGGGAGGGACAGAACCGTACTTGGGAAGCCCAGCTTGCACACCGAAGAGCAGATACATTGGAAAACCTTGTAGGAGATATGCAGATTCAACATCATACTGAGATGCAGGAGCTCCGAACTCAGATCTTAGAGATGGGAGGACATGTGGACGTACCTAATCATTAGAGGCAGTTAGTATTTGTATTAGTAATAAGGCATCTAAGCCTGCCGCATGTGGCAATTAATAAAGAATCTTGTATCATTTTGTTATGAAAACTCAACTGTTCAAGTTATTAATGTTATGCTGTTGGTTGTGATATTACTATATACAAATGTTAATTTATGCTTATGGTTGTTCATGTGTATTATAAATGCATCTAACATATTGGAATAATTATGACTGTTGTATCAAAATAAAAACTACATATGGTGCCCAATTATTGTTAGAACTCATAAATATTCATTTCCCTACTTCACAAGATCCTTTAAACAAAATTTTTGTTTAAAATTCTAAATGCTATATTTTTGTATTATTAATAGAAAAATGGAGCATGTAAGTAGCGAAAATTCCAATCCGGAAGTGATCATGACACCTACTGAGGTTCAAAGGATGATTGCTGAGGGAATATCTGCAGCTCATGAAGTGGATCGTTTGAATAACATCAATGGAGCAAACCGTGAAGCTAATACATCTACTCCTCGTAATTGTACTTACAAGGACTTCATGACTTACAAGCCAACTAACTTCAAAGGAATAGAAGGAGTTACTGAAATGGCCCATTGGTTTGAGCATACTGAGACAGTCTTCAAGAGGAGTGGTGATGAGGCGAAAAATGAACCACTTTTAAGGGGTCATTTAAGCCCGGAATCGAATCTATTTGATCAAATATTGCCCTAAATCATTCCTTTTGTGATTTTAGGTACTTTGGGAGTGAAATCTGGAATTGGAAGCAATTCGGACTTTTTTGGAGCATAAAAGTGAAGAAAACGCCAAAGACTTAATTTTCCATGCTGAGAACAGTACCTGACGGCGTCAAGAGGAAAATCATAACGGCGTCAAGAGTAAAAGTGGTGACGATCCAGTACAAACCTGACAGCGTCACAAGAAGGGCGTCAAGAGTTAAAATCATGACGGCCTGCATAAGGTGTATACATGACGGCGTCAGACCCAGATCTAGGGAGTCCGAGGAACTATTTGGCGGCGAGATGACGGCGTCAGACATTTGTTCTTGACGCCGTCACCTTCTAAACTATATATATAGTTTTCTATTTTTCATTCATTAGAGGGGAACTTGTGTGGAGAAACCCTAGGGCCGAACTTTGAACGTATTTTACAGCTTTTTCAAGGGTTTTCAACCCTTGAATCCTTTCATGTGCTATTAAGATAAGTCTTCTCTTAATTCAATCAATATGTCTATGTGTTGGTTGTCTATATCTTGTGCTTGTCTTGATTTCAACATGTTAGGCTAGATTTATCTTGTGTTTGCTTAGATCTAATGAAACCTAGATGTTAATTATGTGTTGATTACTTGTTTATGGTTGTATTGGATGAATGATTTCAATGTTAGGCTTAAGAAAACTGGCAGATCTCCATTGTGTAACATGCTTGAACGTCTTAGGAAACATGAACCGATGTGTACTAGGTTTTATTGGTTGTATTTAATGCATGAGTAAATTCTAATGATCCCATGTTAGGAGCTTCTTAGCCGGCTCGACATAGGAGTGAAGTAGGCACTCATAGGATTGGGGAAGTAAGTACGCCACCCCATGAATGGTATTAAGGAATACAGTCTGTCATCCACACAACTATAACAAGTAATTAACATGTAAAAGATATCTAGGGAGTAGTGAAATCTAAGTAAACACATTTCTCCCACATATTGCTCACAACTTTAGTTTAATATAGTTTATTTTCATTTCTAGTATTTTATTTTGATTGCATCTTTAGTATTGGGTTAGTTGATTAGCAACTAATTCCGCCCAAATCCTTCAAACCCGAGATTTTAATTTGCTTTCATAAAAATAAAAAATAAAATACAAAAAGAATCATCCCTCATCTCTAGACCTAGTCTTTAGGTTTTCTAATCCTAGCGACACTATTCCTTGCTGAACGATCAATCCCCCGGTACTTGTCATTATACTATACTACATCGATCAGGTACACTGCCTGGTGGGGGTTGTAAGCTTCTCAAGATCCCTTGAGAGGTAAAGCCTGGTGCAAATCCCTACGCATCAAGTGGTTGTTCTGAGAATAGCAAAGTTACCTTTGCTACAGGAACTCTTCAAGGAGAAGCACTATCATGGTGGAATACTACTGCGAATGCTATGGGTCAGGATGAAGCTTTCAAACTTTCCTGGAATGAGTTGAAGAATAAGATGCTTAAGAAGTATTGTCCCAGGACAGAGATCAGAAAACTAGAGGATGAATTTCATCTGCTAGTAGTAAGGTACAATGATCTGAAGACATACGACATAAAGTTTCTGGAGTTGTCGGTGTTATGCCCAACAATAGTACCCGATGTTGAACAAGCATTGGAGAAATATGTGGAAGGACTGCCACCATCTATTGAAGGGGATGTTACCGCATCGAATCCATAGACAGTAGAAGAAGCTATGGGACTTGCACAGAGATTGTTAACCCGGGTGATCAAAAGAGGTTCTACCTCCGCGATCAATGAGCATAAGAGAAGTGCTGACAACCGTGGGAACAACAATAGCAACAACCGCAGCTACAACAACAACTACAGTGGTAAAAGGAGCTACAACAACAACAATCAAAGCAGCAACCGCAACAGAGATCAACAACAGAACCGTAGTAATCATCATCAGCAACAGAATTGTAGACAAGAAGCTACCAGAGCTTATGCAGCAGTGCCTGCAGAAAGTAAAGGTTATGCCGGAACTCTACCCCCATGTAACAAGTGCAACATGCATCATACTGGATCATGTAAGGCTACTTGTGGCAACTGCAGAAGAATTGGTCATATGACAAAGGACTGTCGAGCAACTGGAGCCAACACACAACCGATAGCAGTAAAGTGCCATGGTTGTGGTGAAGTTGGACATTACAGAACTCACTGTCCGAAGAATGCCAATAATGTTGCCCGAGGAAGAGCATATGTACTTGGTGATGGAAACACAACGCAGAATTCTGATGTTTTTACGGGTACGTTCCTATTAAATCAACAAGATGCTAAGATATTATTTGATTCCAGAGCAAATAAAAGTTTTGTGTCTACTTCGTTTGCCGCAATTCTAAATATTACTCCTATAAAGTTAGATACTATCTATGAAATAGAATTAGCAGATGGAAATATCCTAAGTACCAATACCCTAATCGAAAATTGCACCTTAACTCTTCTAAGTAAATCTTTCCCTATCAATCTTATGCCCATCCAATTAGGAAGTTTTGATGTCATCATTGGTATGGATTGGTTATCTACACATCGTGCCAGAATAATTTGTGACAAGAAAGTCATTCAAATTCCACTCAACGGTGAAACCTTAATCATCCAAGGTGATAAACCTAAAACTTCGTTCAATATCATCTCGTACGCCAAGACGATGAAATACATAAGCAAAGGATGCCATGTATTTCAAATTCAAGTAACGGGAGGAGAAACAAAAGAAAAGAAGAAACAACTTGATGAAGTGCCAGTTATAAAAGAATTTTCTGATGTATTTCCCAAAGACTTACCTGGAATTCCACCAACTCTTCAAGTAGAATTTCGCATCGATTTAGTGCCCTGGAGCAGCACCAGTTGCAAAAGCACCATATCGATTAGCATCCTCCGAAATGAAAGAATTATCTGAACAGTTGAAAGAACTATCAGATAAAGGATTTATTCAACCAAGCTCATCCCTTTGGGGAGCACCAATCCTATTCGTCAAAAAGAAAGATGGAATGTTCCGAATGTGAATCGATTACAGGGAGTTGAACAAACTCACGGTGAAGAATCGATATCCATTGCCAAGGATCGACGATCTATTTGACCAATTACAAGGATCTAGTGTTTACTCAAAAATCGATCTAAGATCAGGATATCATCAATTAAGAGTCAGGGAAGAAGACATTCCCAAGACAGCTTTTCGAACACGGTACGGACATTATGAATTTCAAGTGATGCCATTTGGTCTTACCAATGCACCAGCAGTATTCATGGATTTAATGAACTGAGTATGCAAGCCATACTTGGATAAATTCGTTATTGTGTTCATTGATGATATTTTAATCTATTCGCGCAACAAAGAAGAGTATGCCGAACACTTAAGGACTATTTTGGAGTTACTTAAGAGAGAAAAGTTGTACGCCAAGTTTTCCAAATGTGATTTTTGGATTTCTACCGTTCAATTTTTAGGCCATATCATCAACAACCAAGGTATCCATATAGATCCCGCGAAGATAGAAGCAGTTAAAGGTTGGACGTCACCCACCACTCCAACCGAAATTCGTCAATTCTTAGGTCTCGCCGGTTATTACCGGAGATTTATAGAAGGTTTCTCAAAGATTGCAAAACCTTTGACGGAACTAACCCAGAAGAACAAGAAGTATATCTGGGAAGAGAAGCAAGAGTCAGCATTTCAACTGCTGAAACAGAAGCTTTGTGAAGCACCAATATTAGCATTACCGGAAGGAAATGAGGACTTTGTAGTGTATTGTGACGCATCTCATCATGGTTTAGGTGCGGTACTAATGCAAAGAGACAAAGTTATAGCTTATGCTTCACGACAGCTAAAGAAGAATGAAGAAAATTACACCACTCATGATCTAGAATTAGGAGCAGTAGTTTTTGCTCTAAAGATATGGAGACATTACCTATACGGTACAAAGTGTACGGTTTTCACCGATCACAAGAGTCTACAACATATACTGGATCAGAAGGAGCTGAACATGAGACAACGAAGATGGTTAGAATTACTCAACGTCTATGACTGTGAAATTCGTTACCACCCTGGTAAAGTGAATGTAGTAGCCGATGCGTTAAGCAGAAAAGACAGAATTAAACCTCTTAGAGTTCGATCTCTAGGAATGACAATTCATTCGCCACTTCCAGCTCAAATCATCAAAGCTCAAACAGAAGCTCTACAAAAAGAAAACCGGCAATATGAGAAAATTGACAGAAGGTCAAACCTTGAAGATCAGGTTGACAGAATGCCAAATAATGAAAAAGAATTTGTGAGAAGAAATGATGGAATGTTATGTTTTAAGGAAAGATATTGGATTCCTCTCTTTGGAGGTATTCGAGACCTTATCATGCATGAATCTCATAAATCCAAATATTCTATTCATCCCGGTTCCAATAAGATGTACCAAGATCTTAAGAAGAATTATTGGTGGCCAAATATGAAAGCTGATATCGCAGAGTATGTTGGTAAATGTTTAACATGTTCTAGAGTAAAGGCAGAGACTCAGAAACCATCAGGATTACTCGTGCAACCAGAAATTCCGGTCTGGAAATGGGAACGAATCACCATGGATTTTATTACCAAATTACTAAGGACTTCGACCGGATTAGACACAATCTGGGCTATCATCGATCGATTAACCAAGTCTGCACATTTCCTACCAATCAAGGAAACTGACGAGATGGATGTAACAATTCGCAATTTCAGGTTAACTTTTATTCCCGAAAATTTCACTATTCACTTTTTACTATTCACTTTTCACTATTCATCTCATAAATTTTTATTTCATATTCTCGTAAGTTAAACTATTTTAACGATAATCCGAGAGTTTGACGCTCGTCGGATCATTTCTGCAAAAATCATAAAGCCGTGTCCGAGATTTACTTTTAGGTTTAAACGTCCTTCCAGCATCCCGATATATCCATAAAACATAATAAACAATAGAAATATGATTTTCTATCATTTTATGACAATTCCAAAAGTTTTGGAATTTTACGTTTTCCAGTTCAGCGTTTTACGCGAATTACGCGTTTTAGATCCGTATTTCCAGTTTTTAGCAGGGTTTTACACCCAAATGGAACCTACCACTCATTTTATATTTTATTATGGAGTATAATGACATGTTTAACCATTCTTCCAAGTTTCGTATTTTTACGATACCCGGTTTTACGTTTTGTGACGTAACAACTTACGGTTTGCATTTTACGGAGTCAAAACTATCAATATAACTAGGATAATATCATCACAAGCCAACTCATTCCCTCCTTATCCATGTGAACCGCCACTAGGGGGGTTTCACACTTGTGGCTTGATCTTGACCCTTGATTCCTTAGATGATCACATGTGTACAACTTTGGCTCAAAGTAAAACTTGGTCACCAAGTTTAGGAGATTTCCTAGTTGTTTCCTAACCTCCTCAAAGGCATATATATACCCCCTCCCCCCCATGTTGCCGTCCATCACCACACACTACAAACACTTCACACTTAGTTTACTTCTTCCAAATTATAGCAAGGTTCAAGTGATTCTTCAAGATAGAAACCCTAGCTAGATTATCATTCACCAAAACTCTTCCATAACCTCACATACTTGGTGATTTCTCTTGAGTTTAAATCCACTCAATTCACCTCAACCTTCATCATCCATCTTTCAAGAATACCAAGGGTAGAAAGATTGCATGAAGTGAAAAAGGGTTGAAGCAAGTCTATCAAAGTCCATTTCCTTACTTGTTACTTCCTTTCTTTATAAGAAAGCCAAAAGTTGTAAGCCTAAACCTAACATGCTTCTTGTTTATTAATCATGTTCATATCATTTACATGCCACGAGTACTCTGTTGAATGAGGCGTTGTCCTGGTGGAACTCAATTGCTCAACCCATGGGCATTGAGAATGCCTACAAAATTACTTGGGCTAATTTGAAACAAATGATGATCAAGGAATACTGTCCTCGCAGTGAAATACAGAAGTTGGAGGTTGAATTCTGGGATCATACGGTTAGGGGAAATGATATCATAACCTACAATCGTCGATTCCAAGAATTGAGGATACTTTGTCCAACAATGGTTTCCACAAAGGAAAAATTGTTGGAAAGGTATATCTGGGGACTTCCATCAAGCATACAAGGGCATGTAACTTCGGCAAATCCAAAGGAACTTGATGAAGCTATGCGGATGTCCCGCAGCCTCATGGACCAAGTGGTACGAATGACAGAAACCCGAAAGCAAAACAACCTCAACAACAACACCAACAACGCCAGCAATACCAATAACCCCAACAATTCCAACTACAGTAACAACAATAACAATAGGAACAACAACAACAAGCGACCATGGGATGGTAACCATGGAAGTAACAACAACAACAACCAAAATCAAAACAACAACCATCATAACCAGCAAAACAAAAGACAAGAGACCGCAAAGGCTTATGTGGCTGCACCAACTAGAGGCGCAGGATATACCGGGAATGCTCCACTATGCAATAAGTGTAACTTCCATCACTCAGGTCCTTGCTCGGCTAAGTGTCGCAACTGTCAGAACACTGGACACCTTGCCAGAGATTGTAGAGTCAAGGATGTAGCTACCGGTAGCAACACACAACCGATAGTTATATGCTTCGGGTGTGGAGAAAGTGGACATTACAAGAACCAATGTCCCCAAAACCAAGGTCAACAAGTTGAAGACAACCAAGGGTGAGCATATATGATAAGAGGAGAAGGAGCTTATCAGAATCTCAACAACACTGCAGAACAATGAAGTTTAGAACTTAGCAGTCATATTTATTTATGCACTCTGTTGTACTACGTGTATGTCATCCCTAGTAATGGGAGTTTTATGACTTAAGAATATTTATTGTTCAATAAACAACTCTTTGTGATAATTCTCATCTATTGTACTTTCTATCTCCAAACCAATTTGATTGTTTAGCAGACTATTACCATTCTATGAGATTTACTCAGTTATCTTATAAATCATTCAACAAATTTTACTTCAAGCTAATTTGTTATCACTTTATTGTTTCACATCATTTTACTCCAAGATATTCTACCACCATCCTAGAAAAATCACTTCGTTGATACCACCCTATAAATCAATATCATGCCTTCATTTCCAACTTTCATCACAAACCACTAAATCTCAACATACCAAAATGAAGAACACAAACCTTCTTAACCTTCTCACCATCATCATCTTCACAACCCTAAATCCCACAAGCTCACTTTCTGATCTTGATGCACTTTTAAAAGCTCAAATCATCCTTAGTTACACCACAAGCAACCTCATCAGCCTTACAGATTGAATACCATACGTGACTAAACCGAACATCACATTATCGGTCCTAAATTATACATAGCCTGATCACCTATGTCTAATTCAGGAGGGATCATGTTATGCTGGGAGCAGTCACTTGTATGTTTTCTTAGAAACAAACTTCTCATAAGTAACCTCATCCTACGCCATACACTGAAACGACAAATCAAACTATATCACTCTAATTCTCATAAGTAACCACACCTCTTCATCGACACCACTCCAATGTATAACACACATAGAACTTCGGGACGAAGTTCCCCGTAAGGGGTAGAGACTGTAACAATTCGCAATTTCAGGTTAACTTTTATTCCCGAAAATTTCACTATTCACTTTTTACTATTCACTTTTCACTATTCATCTCAGAAATTTTTATTTCATATTCTCGTAAGTTAAACTATTTTAACGATAATCCGAGAGTTTGACGCTCGTCGGATCATTTCTGCAAAAATCACAAAGCCGTGTCCGAGATTTACTTTTAGGTTTAAACGTCCTTCCAGCATCCCGATATATCCATAAAACATAATAAACAATAGAAATATGATTTTCTATCATTTTATGACAATACCAAAAGTTTTGGAATTTTACGTTTTCCAGTTCAGCGTTTTACGCGAATTACGCGTTTTAGACCCGTATTTCCAGTTTTTAGCAGGGTTTTACACCCAAATAGAACCTACCACTCATTTTATATTTTATTATGGAGTATAATGACATGTTTAACCATTCTTCCAAGTTTCGTATTTTTACGATACCCGGTTTTACGTTTTGTGACGTAACAACTTACGGTTTGCATTTTACGGAGTCAAAACTATCAATATAACTAGGATAATATCATCACAAGCCAACTCATTCCCTCCTTATCCATGTGAACCGCCACTAGGGGGGGGGGGTTTCACACTTGTGGCTTGATCTTGACCCTTGATTCCTTAGATGATCACATGTGTACAACTTTGGCTCCAAGTAAAACTTGGTCACCAAGTTTAGGAGATTTCCTAGTTGTTTCCTAACCTCCTCAAAGGCATATATATACCCCCTCCCCCCCATGTTGCCGTCCATCACCACACACCACAAACACTTCACACTTAGTTTATTTCTTCCAAATTATAGCAAGGTTCAAGTGATTCTTCAAGATAGAAACCCTAGCTAGATTATCATTCACCAAAACTCTTCCATAACCTCACATACTTGGTGATTTCTCTTGAGTTTAAATCCACTCAATTCACCTCAACCTTCATCATCCATCTTTCAAGAATACCAAGGGTAGAAAGATTGCATGAAGTGAAAAAGGGTTGAAGCAAGTCTATCAAAGTCCATTTCCTTACTTGTTACTTCCTTTCTTTATAAGAAAGCCAAAAGTTGTAAGCCTAAACCTAACATGCTTCTTGTTTATTAATCATGTTCATATCATTTACATGTTATTCTTGCTATATTATGTCTTGTATTATTGTCCATGATGTATAAAAATGAGTAAAAGATGTTGTTATAATGGATTGTTAAAACAAGTTACTAAAACAAGTAAAGTAGTGACTTTCTTGGTAAGACCTGATCAAAATGGTAAAAATATGATATTGGATTATTACATATTGTAGTAGAGGACCTAAAAAGGAAACCGTAGCAATTTGAACCACCTAAAAAGAGTATACGAGTCAAAAGTTATGGCGATTTGAAGTTACCAAAGATTTCCGGCAAAACTGCCTAAAAAGCTTCTGTGACAGAACCTAAAACACGCAAAAAGAGGCCTTTCTGGTCCGATTCATGAAAAAGTTAAAACACGAAAGTTGTCCGGAATCACGTTTTCGTTCAGGAATAAAGAGGCTCGAGCCTTGAAAACGCTTTCTGAGTGAGATATTTCTCAGTTTCTTAACAGCTATTTACATATATACAAGTCACTATATTATGGTTATACTTTAAAAAGGATCAAGAGGTCTTATGACCTATAATCAAGACCACCACTATGGCTAGAGCCAAGGTTGTGTCTCATGACCTTGGAACAAGGACCAAAGGTCATGGCTAGGCCATGACGAAATGACCATACCAACTTACATAGGCGTAAACATGAAACAAGGAATTGGCGATATATTGAACAAGCAATTTGGATCTACTTCACTTAAAAAGGAACCATGAGATATTACAAGAGAAAATGGTCATACAAGACTTATGAAACTACCCCTAATAACAATCTTCATGTATTAATAAACTTTCCTAAGTTTATTCAAATATCGAACATGTAACTTTTCGGATCGAAACTTATATCTATATATTTTATCAACTACTACAATAGTAGGGAGCCTCATGTGAGGAGTTCATTATGTAAGCCGTCGAGATGAGTTGTGGATTTACGAATTAAAGTGTCCTGGCTCCTCGAACGCTTACTGACGTGACTTCTGAATTATGTCGGCCCGAACGGTAGTAAACGATATATAAAACATACATGTTTCATGAATCTTTTCTTTCAAAGACTTAAAATATACATCATACCACATCATGGACTAAATGCAAGATATATATATATATATATATATATATATATATATATATATATATATATATATATATATATATATATATATATATATATAGGCACTCATTCATATTCTTTACTCCGATCCTAAGTCGCAACATTCTATTATAGGTTGCTCGTAGAACCAACACGATCCAACCATCACCTTCATTACTTGCTATCTTACTTAAGGTGAGTTCGTAGCCCCACTTTCTATTGTTTAACTATTTTACAAACCCATGGGGGGAATGCATGCTATTATTTTTCTACTCGAACACAATGCTTTCTACTGTATGCTATCCGACTATGTTTTATTGTCACTAAGTAACGATTGCCATGTTCGAAGTCCCTATATCATGAACCATTAGTCACTACCTATAGTGAGCGCGAATATTGTGAATAGATCTATTGGGATAGACGGATCCCATTTGTGTTAATATTATTATTATTATTATTATTATTATTATTATTATTATTATTATTATTATTATTATTAGTATTAATATTAGTATTATTATTATTAGTATTAATATTATATTAGTATTAATAATATTGTTAAAAAAAAAAAAAAAAAAAAAAAAAAAAAAAAAAAAAAAAAACTTACGAAAACAATTTCAGTTATTATTTAAACTTTTTTAAATAAACACCTAAACTCATCACCTAATCTTAAACCACTAATCCAAATTACCCAATCCACTAATCCTATCCTAAAACTGCTACCCGTAAACCCTCCCTAAGCCCACTTCCACACTTGCAAGCCCAAAGACCACCCACTTCTCCCTAAGCCCACCACCATTATTACGTTTATAATAAAAACGTACGCCCCTTTTTACCCTGACCTAGTCAACGATTCACCCTCACTCACCCCTATCTTCAACCTCTCTTTACCCACTGAGTACAACCCTCACCTTCTTCCAGTTACACTCCAAATACATCACCATCCACCTCAAAAGTCTCACCTTCACGAGATACCAAAACCTTCACGGGTTGCCATGCCACCTCATCTATCCACGACCACATTTGAGCGCCAAAACAGGATCAAGGGTTGAGATTATTCAAAAAGCAATGGATGGCTGGGATTCGTTGACAAGAAACACAAGGGAAAAAAAAGACAAGGAGAGTGAAGGCCTTTTTTTTTAAAGTGTAATATAAAAAGTCGATTGTATGCCATTGTGGCCGAGTAGGTAGGAAGATAGTTTAGCAAGTAGAGAGTAGTTGATAGTCACGAATGTTTTTTTAAGCAGTAGTCAAGTAGTAGATTTTTATTTTAAGTCTGAATTCTATTTAAAATCTAATGTACTCTTTACTTTCTAACTGATTGCAAGTTTATATTTAAGTTTCTTTTTCTAAATTGTCCCAGTTTTATGTGTTCGCTGCTTTTAAAAAACTGCTTATCTATTGTTGCTTATGATTAGTTATGATTTTCCTATTACATGTTTATCTGTCACAACATTAGCTTAAGTTTGCTTGTCCCAGTATAAACTTTAAACAGTCCACCAGTTAGGGGTGTTTGGCACATGTTTCTTTTGGAGTTTGAATGAATGTGGACTTTAAAATCCACTTGATTTAGCTTCAGTCCAGTGAATTTGGTAGTTTTAGATCGAGTCTTGGCATAAATTCATAGTTTCTAAGATTTTGTTTTGACGTTGCAAATTCAGTAGTCCGAAACTTATTTGCACAAGTAGATTTTTAATGTTATCCTTGGTTGAGAATAGTTTGATTTAGGTCATTAAAGAAAGTTTGCATAGCCAAAACTCCAAACTAATCACCATTTTTGCCCACTGCTACATCAGGTACTCAACAGCCCATTTTCCCACTTAGCCTTTTTCATTTTTGATTTCAGCGTTCATTAGTGGTCCAAACCTGGTGATTTTTGTTTCCAAGTAATCTATAGTTGCTTGTTTTTACATATTTACAGCTTTTAGCCATTAGCTTAATCACTAGCTTAGCTTAATCCTTGCTCAAAGTAGCCCCCTAGGGCTGCTGTTACTCCATTACTCCATTTACCTTCATGCTTAATTTTTGCTTCTGGGTCTTTATAAACTGCTTAATCTTGATTTTATTTGTTTATCTTAGTTTCCCCAGTCAGCCTTTAGCTTTACTCCCCCTTAAATTAGCTTATTTGTAGTATTTAGATAGCTTTTAGTACCTTAGTATAAGCTTGTATCCAACCTGTTGTGATTTTATTTTTTCAATTTGATTATTCACTTAAATCTACAAAAAGTCGTAGCTATAAAAAATGTCAGTCTTTATGTTTTAGATTAGTTTGTGTAGAAAAATTTTAATTAAAAAAAAAAAAAAAAAATGTTTTGTGAAAAAGGTGGGCAAGGGGACTCGAACCCTGGTCTCAACCTTCACGCAGCTCACACACAGACACCACTTTACCATCTGCTCTAAGTTAGTTTCTTGTAATACATGCCCCTTTAAATTCTTTTATAGTAGTTTAGATTTAATTGCTTATTTAACTTCAGCTTATTGTTGCTTATTTTCTGCTTAATTTCGACTGCTTATTTCTTCTTTTTATTTTTCCTAGATTAGAATTAGTATTATCTAAATTCAAAAAAAAAAAAATCGGATTTTTAAAATTAGTTTTAGTATTTTTCATAATTTAATTTAGTTTAAATTGTTTTTAATTCATATTAATTAATTAAAAAAGTAAAAAAAATATTTTTCTGTTTTTATAAATTTTCTTTTATTATTAGGATCGTAGAAAAATCGTTTTTACCCCCGTAGGATTAGCGTAACTTAAAATTTGCGTTTTCTTTTGCGCACTCGCATTTTTCTTTAATTAAATTTCGCGTTTTTTTTAAAATTAGATTACATTTTAGGTTTTCCCTACGTCCTATTATCGTTCCCGTAGATTTTTAAGTAGAATTTAAGTTTCATTTTTCATTCCTTGTTTGAATTCATGTTTTAGTTGCGTTAGTTTAATTTTCGTTCGTTATTTGCATTTTAGCGTAATTCGACAATTCCAAATAATCAAACCATTCCTTACAAGCATTTTAATCTCCGAATCTCACGCGATATTGCCCATTCACACCTCTTGGGACACGACCCGGGTAATCACTTACCCGGTATCACATATATATATTGTATTCACGAGTTTTCGCGAGTTAAACTTTTCCTAAAGGTTAATTAGCGAATTCCACTCACGTCTATCTTATATATTAATTTGATACGCGCAAAAACGCAACATCAAAATGGCGCCGCTGCCGGGGAGGTTGTGTTGCGACAATATCGTTATGATTTCAACGATTAGTGACTTGTAGAACCTTCGTCAAGAAGTTATCGTTTTCAAAAAAAAAGTATAAAACACAAAAATATTTTCCTTTTCTTTTGTATATATATTTATCATATAAAAATACAAAAATATTTTCCTTCCTATTTGTACAAAAATGTCTTTCCAAAAATCCAAAAATATTCACCTTTACCCTCTCACATCTTTGATTCTTCATCTCTACCCCTCTATGAACTTTTGATTCTTTCTATGTCTCATCCACACCTTCTTATTTGCCATTGGTGTGGTAATCCTTATAATGGTGGCAATTGCCCTAGCTGTGGAATGGTAGAGTCAGGAAACGGGTCTGTCTATAACCAGAATCCCTATTCCTACCATGACACGACTGATTCATTCCATCAGTTACCACACCATGAGACTCAGCAGTTTTACTGTTGTGAGTACTGTGGTGGTTCACACTACAGTTATGATTGTCAATCGGGAAACACGCTTGTCTATGAGCAGTTTCCTGATAACGATTATAACTCAAGCACATACAACCCACAGCCACATCAGTTTCACTGTTGTGGTTACTGTGGAGGTCCACACTCTAGTTCAGATTGTCAAACAAGGAATCCATTTCCTTGTAACAATTACGACTATTCAGACCCACCTCCACAATACCAAACAATCCAAGCAACTCCTCATGATATTGAGCAAGACCTTTTACTAGAGGCTCTTGAAATATTAAAAGAACTTAAGGAGGAATTGGCTACTACATCGTTTCAAGATTCTCGTGAGAAATCCATGGCAGAATTACTTGCTGAAGAACGAGATGCTAGAAACGAAATGAGCATGGAAGAATTACTTGCTGAGCAAAGAGCAGCTAAAATACGTGCCAATCTTCGCTATGCTGCTCTATATGATGACGATGATGACATTGATGATGATGAAGATAACATTATTCAAAAAGATTCATCAGATTCATCGGTTGTAATTCCTTCCATTGAAAATCAGGGAGAAAAGACTATGATGGAATTACTGGCAGAAGAACAAATGAAATTTATAACTGCTAGTACTTCTCAACTCCCTCAGTCTGTTGTTATCACACCCGAAGTTCACACTCACTCTCTAAGCATGGGGGATGAGCACCTTAGCACTATTCCTGATAAGGAATCGGACGAATTCATAAAGTCTAGTGTTGAGATCCTTGTCCCTATCCCAAGAGAGTCACAGGGAACTTTTGACCATGTGTGTGATTTACCTTTCCCTCTTGAGTGTCCAAAAGATCAATTTGAGACTTTCTCCGATCTTAGCAATGATTATACATCTTATGGAGACATTGAATATGTTGAGGCATCACTTCCGCATCCTGATGTTGATCCTCTTCTTGAGGAGTTCGCCGATGAACTCACTCACATCAATCCACTTCCACTGGGAAGTGATGAAGGTCTCTTTGATTTCGAAGCCGATCTTGGAGAAATTGAAAGCCTCCTATATCATGATCCGTCACTCAGTTCTTATCCCAGCAGTCCAATATTGAATGATAATCAATTTGTTCCCGAAACATTTAATACGACTCTCACCAATCCTTTGTTTGAATTCGAATATGAATTCACTTTGATTTCTGATAATCCAATCTTTGGTACTCAGATTGAGGATTGTGATGAGTCTACTCCGGAACATGAATTCACAGATTCACATCTTGTGAAAGATTCTCTTCATGAGGAGTTCTCCGGTGAACTCACTCATCATATCATGACTCCTCCGGAGTTTGATATCCCGGGGGGAGATGCTCTCAATTATGAGGATTTGCAAATTCCCACCCACCCTCCCGGGATGTTTACGAGCTTAACCCGTGAAATCCAAATTCAGGCTAATGAGCCTGCTCTCGAGGAAGAATATCAAATCATGATTTTCATCATGGTTTTCTTCCTTTTCTTCACCTATAAGGTGACTTCTTCTCTTCTTCACTCCTTCGGGACTGAAGACACTATTTTTGATCCCGGCATTTTCAGTTACTATTATCTTGAGCCGGGTACTTATCTCATCGGTGTGGAACTTTCACGTGCTTCAAATGTTTGTCCAAACATCTTGAATGAAAGTCCGATTGAGATTTCTTCTTCCACATCATGCTTCCCCAAGGACCAATGAATTCGGGGTCGAGTCACGCTAGCGACTCGGTAAACAAAAACAGAGCATGCTTATAGGGTTTTCACCCTAAGTGTGGGGGAGTCCCCCATGCTATGGTTACATATGAAGTGAAAACAAAAATGATGTTTTCCACGCTTAGCTTGTAATGTTGCCCTTTTACGTTCAAAGAGTCGGCATAATAGCCGGGACTTTGAATATTGAGGACAATATTCATGCTTAGTGTGGGGGGGGGGGGGGGGGGTATTCGCTATTCTAGCGAATTTTATCACATTTTACTATCTAATACCCCCGTTTTTGACCAAAATTTTGTCACTGGAGCTCAAAATTTTTTTTGTGGTAATCAATCCGCCTTGTCTAAACGACAAAAGGGATTGGCTAGTCCAGGAGCAAACGGCTCTTGGTAAAGACAACTCAAATCCGTTTATGGCTTGCAATTTGCCCAAAATTGTATGGTTCCTCAACTCCCCATCATCCTCATAAGCTAATGAGTTAGCTAGCCCGCAAGATTATGGCTTGTGGTAAAGGCTGTGGAAAAACCATAATTGGTAATCAACTCACCAAGATGTTGACTGTTCCATCAAGAGTTGGCTAGTCCAGGAGCAAACGGCTTTTGGTAAAGACAAATCAAATCCGTTGAAAGCTGGTGGTTTGCTCAAAATCACACGGCTATCAGGTGAGCCACAGTTCTTACACCTGGCTACTCCAGAAGTGATGGCTTTTGGTAAAGAGACTTCAAATCCATTAATTTTTCTCAAAAAAGATTGCTAGGGACTAGCAATAGTTTAGTGTGGGGGATTGATGAGTGTGTAAATACTCATCATTTTGAGTCGAATCTAAGCTGCAAAACGATCAAAAATACTCAAAAACGCACCAAAATGCGAAGAAAATCCCAAAGGTCATGTTTTATATGTTTCTTATGCAAAACGAGTGAAAACAAACGAAAAATGAATAAAGTTTGCATAATTGGCAGTTTCAGTCCCCCAACTTTCAAAAATTTACAAAACTAGTCCCTGAACTTTCAGAAAATGGCAAAATAAATCACCAAAAACCATTTTTGTCTAAGCTTTTTATTTTCTTATTATTATTATTATTATTATTATTATTATTATTATTATTATTATTATTATTATTATTATTATTATTATTATTATTATTATTAGTATTAATATTAGTATTATTATTATTAGTATTAATACTATATTAGTATTAATAATATTGTTAAAAAAAAAAAAAAAAAAAAAAAAAAAAAAAAAGAAAAAAAACCTTACGAAAACAATTTCAGTTATTATTTAAACTTTTTTAAATAAACACCTAAACTCATCACCTAATCTTAAACCACTAATCCAAATTACCCAATCCACTAATCCTATCCTAAAACTGCTACCCGTAAACCCTCCCTAAGCCCACTTCCACACTTGCAAGCCCAAAGACCACCCACTTCTCCCTAAGCCCACCACCATTATTACGTTTATAATAAAAACGTACGCCCCTTTTTACCCTGACCTAGTCAACGATTCACCCTCACTCACCCCTATCTTCAACCTCTCTTTACCCACTGAGTACAACCCTCACCTTCTTCCAGTTACACTCCAAATACATCACCATCCACCTCAAAAGTCTTACCTTCACGAGATACCAAAACCTTCACGGGTTGCCATGCCACCTCATCTATCCACGACCACATTTGAGCGCCAAAACAGGATCAAGGGTTGAGATTATTCAAAAAGCAATGGATGGCTGGGATTCGTTGACAAGAAACACAAGGGAAAAAAAAGACAAGGAGAGTGAAGGCCTTTTTTTTTAAAGTGTAATATAAAAAGTCGATTGTATGCCATTGTGGCCGAGTAGGTAGGAAGATAGTTTAGCAAGTAGAGAGTAGTTGATAGTCACGAATGTTTTTTTAAGCAGTAGTCAAGTAGTAGATTTTTATTTTAAGTCTGAATTCTATTTAAAATCTAATGTACTCTTTACTTTCTAACTGATTGCAAGTTTAGATTTAAGTTTCTTTTTCTAAATTGTCCCAGTTTTATGTGTTCGCTGCTTTTAAAAAACTGCTTATCTATTGTTGCTTATGATTAGTTATGATTTTCCTATTACATGTTTATCTGTCACAACATTAGCTTAAGTTTGCTTGTCCCAGTATAAACTTTAAACAGTCCACCAGTTAGGGGTGTTTGGCACATGTTTCTTTTGGAGTTTGAATGAATGTGGACTTTAAAATCCACTTGATTTAGCTTCAGTCCAGTGAATTTGGTAGTTTTAGATCGAGTCTTGGCATAAATTCATAGTTTCTAAGATTTTGTTTTGACGTTGCAAATTCAGTAGTCCGAAACTTATTTGCACAAGTAGATTTTTAATGTTATCCTTGGTTGAGAATAGTTTGATTTAGGTCATTAAAGAAAGTTTGCATAGCCAAAACTCCAAACTAATCACCATTTTTGCCCACTGCTACATCAGGTACTCAACAGCCCATTTTCCCACTTAGCCTTTTTCATTTTTGATTTTAGCGTTCATTAGTGGTCCAAACCTGGTGATTTTTGTTTCCAAGTAATCTATAGTTGCTTGTTTTTACATATTTACAGCTTTTAGCCATTAGCTTAATCACTAGCTTAGCTTAATCCTTGCTCAAAGTAGCCCCCTAGGGCTGCTGTTACTCCATTACTCCATTTACCTTCATGCTTAATTTTTGCTTCTGGGTCTTTATAAACTGCTTAATCTTGATTTTATTTGTTTATCTTAGTTTCCCCAGTCAGCCTTTAGCTTTACTCCCCCTTAAATTAACTTATTTGTAGTATTTAGATAGCTTTTAGTACCTTAGTATAAGCTTGTATCCAACCTGTTGTGATTTTATTTTTTCAATTTGATTATTCACTTAAATCTACAAAAAGTCGTAGCTATAAAAAAATGTCATTCTTTATGTTTTAGATTAGTTTGTGTAGAAAAATTTTAATTAAAAAAAAAAAAAAAAAAATGTTTTGTGAAAAAGGTGGGCAAGGGGACTCGAACCCTGGTCTCAACCTTCACGCAGCTCACACACAGACACCACTTTACCATCTGCTCTAAGTTAGTTTCTTGTAATACATGTCCCTTTAAATTCTTTTATAGTAGTTTAGATTTAATTGCTTATTTAACTTCAGCTTATTGTTGCTTATTTTCTGCTTAATTTCGACTGCTTATTTCTTCTTTTTATTTTTCCTAGATTAGAATTAGTATTATCTAAATTCAAAAAAAAATTTCGGATTTTTAAAATTAGTTTTAGTATTTTTCATAATTTAATTTAGTTTAAATTGTTTTTAATTCATTAATTAATTAAAAAAGTAAAAAAAATATTTTTCTGTTTTTATAAATTTTCTTTTATTATTAGGATCGTAGAAAAATCGTTTTTACCCCCGTAGGATTAGCGTAACTTAAAATTTGCGTTTTCTTTTGCGCACTCGCATTTTTCTTTAATTAAATTTCGCGTTTTTTTTTTAAATTAGATTACATTTTAGGTTTTCCCTACGTCCTATTATCGTTCCCGTAGATTTTTAAGTAGAATTTAAGTTTCATTTTTCATTCCTTGTTTGAATTCATGTTTTAGTTGCGTTAGTTTAATTTTCGTTCGTTATTTGCATTTTAGCGTAATTCGACAATTCCAAATAATCAAACCATTCCTTACAAGCATTTTAATCTCCGAATCTCACGCGATATTGCCCATTCACACCTCGTTGGGACACGACCCGGGTAATCACTTACCCGGTATCACATATATATATTGTATTCACGAGTTTTCGCGAGTTAAACTTTTCCTAAAGGTTAATTAGCGAATTCCACTCACGTCTATCTTATATATTAATTTGATACGCGCAAAAACGCAACATCATTGAACAACGATGAGTTCACACAAATGCACTATATTTGAGATTTAGCGGTATAATGGCAAAAGTACCTTGATAGGGCTTCTATAATGCCAATTTTGTTGGTTCGATGTTAATGTTTTGGTTGCATGAGCTTAGTGAAATAAATAACGATTTTGTTTTCTAACTATGAGTGTGAGTCTATAGCTCACACTACGACATATTGTGTTCAAACGATTTAACTAAACTCTACGAATTTCACTCAACCTTTGTGTTGACCTCTTAAGCATGTATTTCAGGTTCATGACGATCAAGGATGGTACGGAAGGGCACGGATACTCAAGAGGGCTATAAATTTTATTATCATTCAAAACTCATTTAATGTAAATTGTAAACATGGAACCATCTGGGACCTCATTTTGTAATCTCTGATATTTATATAATTTGAATGATAAATCTTTTAAAACGACTCAATTGGAGTTCGTTTTCTATTATTGTGACTATTGTGCCGTCAAGTAACACCCAGTTCGAATTCCGCTGCATCCATGAATTGGGGGTGTTACAGATTGGTACCAGAGCCATGGTTATAGAGAAACGGGTCTAATTGAGACCTAAACTATAACTACAATTACAAGCAAAAACATTTTATAGCCTTCCGCTCTTCGTGTCTTCCATCCTCCAGACGATTATGGACTTATTATGCATGTTATGCTACATAAACATA
Source organism: Artemisia argyi (assembly GCA_030686995.1). NCBI lineage: Eukaryota > Viridiplantae > Streptophyta > Magnoliopsida > Asterales > Asteraceae > Artemisia > Artemisia argyi. The sequence continues at coordinate 307,090,768 of CM060709.1, forward strand.
TTAGTATATTGCTATATATATGCTTGCCATATTTTGAGCACTCCCCATAAACGATAGAATTATTTTAACATTGTAATTCTTCTTATAGAAATCATGTGCGTACCCACTTCTCCCGATTATGTGCCCACTCTACCTAATAACTTCCAAGTCTTACCACCCTCACCCGAGTTCGGATTTGACTTCGTAAATGCCTTCGCTTCTAATGACGAAGAAGAACCTTTCGAAGATTCAACCGACGAAGAAGAGGATGAACCAATGCCAAATATTTTTGCATCGAATACTTCTAATTATTTTGAACAAAATTGGGTTGAGGCAGACTCCGAGGAGGATAATGAATACGAATATGTACTAGAGCCATTACCATCACCACTATCACTTCCCTTTGATATCCCTACATGTGATGATTTGGATCACTCATTATGGATCGTACCTCGACCACCATTGATCCAACAAGAAAGTCAACATGAAAACTACAGCTTCTCAAACTTCATCGACTCGTACCTCTACGACACACTAAACCAAGAAGTTGCCGATCAATCAGAGCTGCTCGGACCTTCTAATCCACAATAGACTAGTGTGATGATACTAGTTAACTTTTGTACTACTAAACTGATTAGACTCAGTTAGTAAATGTTACGAAATCTATGTAATAACTAGCGATAGTAAAAACGTTGTAATTACTAAACTGAAAGTATCAGTTAGTAAATTTTGAAGAAGCTTGTAATAGGTTTCGATTTTGTAAATCAACCAACGTTGTACGAATAAAACTCTTGTTTTATATACTATCATGTGTTATGCTTTTAAATTTCAAACATTATTATCCTATCATTCTTATAAAAAATTGTGCTCATCTCACAACTCTCTAATTACAATGTATCTTTTGAACAATAGAATCATGGCGCCAAAGAAAAAGACACCACCAACAATGACGCAAGCCGTCATCCGCAAACTGGTAAAGGACAGTGTCAATGCAGCACTTATCACGGAACGAGCAGCCGTAGCTGCAGCAGCTGCCGAAGCCACCACAGCTGCTGATGCTGCAGCAGCCGCTGATGCTGCAGCAGCTGCTGATGCTGCAGCAGCCGCAGAAGCCGCCACTGCTGCGGAAGCTGCTATAGCTGCAGAAGCGGCCAGAATTGCCAGTCTTAACCTTGGAGGACCGAACTCAACTACCCCTCCGGTGACCAATGTTACTACAGTACCAAAGGGTTGCTCGTTCATTTCCTACTTGAAATGTGAACCCATCAAATTCAAGGGTACTGAAGGAGCTGTAGGTCTGACCCGTTGGTTTGAAAAGGCGGAGTCGGTGTTCTTGGTTAGTAAATGTACCGAGGGGGATAAAGTTCAGTATGCCACGAGTACTCTGTTGAATGAGGCGTTGTCCTGGTGGAACTCAATTGCTCAACCCATGGGCATTGAGAATGCCTACAAAATTACTTGGGCTAATTTGAAACAAATGATGATCAAGGAATACTGTCCTCGCAGTGAAATACAGAAGTTGGAGGTTGAATTCTGGGATCATACGGTTAGGGGAAATGATATCATAACCTACAATCGTCGATTCCAAGAATTGAGGATACTTTGTCCAACAATGGTTTCCACAAAGGAAAAATTGTTGGAAAGGTATATCTGGGGACTTCCATCAAGCATACAAGGGCATGTAACTTCGGCAAATCCAAAGGAACTTGATGAAGCTATGCGGATGTCCCGCAGCCTCATGGACCAAGTGGTACGAATGACAGAAACCCGAAAGCAAAACAACCTCAACAACAACACCAACAACGCCAGCAATACCAATAACCCCAACAATTCCAACTACAGTAACAACAATAACAATAGGAACAACAACAACAAGCGACCATGGGATGGTAACCATGGAAGTAACAACAACAACAACCAAAATCAAAACAACAACCATCATAACCAGCAAAACAAAAGACAAGAGACCGCAAAGGCTTATGTGGCTGCACCAACTAGAGGCGCAGGATATACCGGGAATGCTCCACTATGCAATAAGTGTAACTTCCATCACTCAGGTCCTTGCTCGGCTAAGTGTCGCAACTGTCAGAACACTGGACACCTTGCCAGAGATTGTAGAGTCAAGGATGTAGCTACCGGTAGCAACACACAACCGATAGTTATATGCTTCGGGTGTGGAGAAAGTGGACATTACAAGAACCAATGTCCCCAAAACCAAGGTCAACAAGTTGAAGACAACCAAGGGTGAGCATATATGATAAGAGGAGAAGGAGCTTATCAGAATCTCAACAACACTGCAGAACAATGAAGTTTAGAACTTAGCAGTCATATTTATTTATGCACTCTGTTGTACTACGTGTATGTCATCCCTAGTAATGGGAGTTTTATGACTTAAGAATATTTATTGTTCAATAAACAACTCTTTGTGATAATTCTCATCTATTGTACTTTCTATCTCCAAACCAATTTGATTGTTTAGCAGACTATTACCATTCTATGAGATTTACTCAGTTATCTTATAAATCATTCAACAAATTTTACTTCAAGCTAATTTGTTATCACTTTATTGTTTCACATCATTTTACTCCAAGATATTCTACCACCATCCTAGAAAAATCACTTCGTTGATACCACCCTATAAATCAATATCATGCCTTCATTTCCAACTTTCATCACAAACCACTAAATCTCAACATACCAAAATGAAGAACACAAACCTTCTTAACCTTCTCACCATCATCATCTTCACAACCCTAAATCCCACAAGCTCACTTTCTGATCTTGATGCACTTTTAAAAGCTCAAATCATCCTTAGTTACACCACAAGCAACCTCATCAGCCTTACAGATTGAATACCATACGTGACTAAACCGAACATCACATTATCGGTCCTAAATTATACATAGCCTGATCACCTATGTCTAATTCAGGAGGGATCATGTTATGCTGGGAGCAGTCACTTGTATGTTTTCTTAGAAACAAACTTCTCATAAGTAACCTCATCCTACGCCATACACTGAAACGACAAATCAAACTATATCACTCTAATTCTCATAAGTAACCACACCTCTTCATCGACACCACTCCAATGTATAACACACATAGAACTTCGGGACGAAGTTCCCCGTAAGGGGTAGAGACTGTAACAATTCGCAATTTCAGGTTAACTTTTATTCCCGAAAATTTCACTATTCACTTTTTACTATTCACTTTTTACTATTCACTTTTCACTATTCATCTCAAAAATTTTTATTTCATATTCTCGTAAGTTAAACTATTTTAACGATAATCCGAGAGTTTGACGCTCGTCGGATCATTTCTGCAAAAATCACAAAGCCGTGTCCGAGATTTACTTTTAGGTTTAAACGTCCTTCCAGCATCCCGATATATCCATAAAACATAATAAACAATAGAAATATGATTTTCTATCATTTTATGACAATACCAAAAGTTTTGGAATTTTACGTTTTCCAGTTCAGCGTTTTACGCGAATTACGCGTTTTAGACCCGTATTTCCAGTTTTTAGCAGGGTTTTACACCCAAATGGAACCTACCACTCATTTTATATTTTATTATGGAGTATAATGACATGTTTAACCATTCTTCCAAGTTTCGTATTTTTACGATACCCGGTTTTACGTTTTGTGACGTAACAACTTACGGTTTGCATTTTACGGAGTCAAAACTATCAATATAACTAGGATAATATCATCACAAGCCAACTCATTCCCTCCTTATCCATGTGAACCGCCACTAGGGGGGGGGGGTTTCACACTTGTGGCTTGATCTTGACCCTTGATTCCTTAGATGATCACATGTGTACAACTTTGGCTCCAAGTAAAACTTGGTCACCAAGTTTAGGAGATTTCCTAGTTGTTTCCTAACCTCCTCAAAGGCATATATATACCCCCTCCCCCCCATGTTGCCGTCCATCACCACACACCACAAACACTTCACACTTAGTTTATTTCTTCCAAATTATAGCAAGGTTCAAGTGATTCTTCAAGATAGAAACCCTAGCTAGATTATCATTCACCAAAACTCTTTCATAACCTCACATACTTGGTGATTTCTCTTGAGTTTAAATCCACTCAATTCACCTCAACCTTCATCATCCATCTTTCAAGAATACCAAGGGTAGAAAGATTGCATGAAGTGAAAAAGGGTTGAAGCAAGTCTATCAAAGTCCATTTCCTTACTTGTTACTTCCTTTCTTTATAAGAAAGCCAAAAGTTGTAAGCCTAAACCTAACATGCTTCTTGTTTATTAATCATGTTCATATCATTTACATGTTATTCTTGCTATATTATGTCTTGTATTATTGTCCATGATGTATAAAAATGAGTAAAAGATGTTGTTATAATGGATTGTTAAAACAAGTTACTAAAACAAGTAAAGTAGTGACTTTCTTGGTAAGACCTGATCAAAATGGTAAAAATATGATATTGGATTATTACATATTGTAGTAGAGGACCTAACAAGGAAACCGTAGCAATTTGAACCACCTAAAAAGAGTATACGAGTCAAAAGTTATGGCGATTTGAAGTTACCAAAGATTTCCGGCAAAACTGCCTAAAAAGCTTCTGTGACAGAACCTAAAACACGCAAAAAGAGGCCTTTCTGTTCCGATTCATGAAAAAGTTAAAACACGAAAGTTGTCCGGAATCACGTTTTTGTTCAGGAGTAAAGAGGCTCGAGCCTTGAAAACGCTTTCTGAGTGAGATATTTCTCAGTTTCTTAACAGCTATTTACATATATACAAGTCACTATATTATGGTTATACTTTAAAAAGGATCAAGAGGTCTTATGACCTATAATCAAGACCACCACTATGGCTAGAGCCAAGGTTGTGTCTCATGACCTTGGAACAAGGACCAAAGGTCATGGCTAGGCCATGACGAAATGACCATACCAACTTACATAGGCGTAAACATGAAACAAGGAATTGGCGATATATTGAACAAACAATTTGGATCTACTTCACTTAAAAAGGAACCATGAGATATTACAAGAGAAAATAGTCATACAAGACTTATGAAACTACCCCTAATAACAATCTTCATGTACTAATAAACTTTCCTAAGTTTATTCAAATATCGGACATGTAACTTTTCGGATCGAAACTTATATCTATATATTTTATCAACTACTACAATAGTAGGGAGCCTCATGTGAGGAGTTCATTATGTAAGCCGTCGAGATGAGTTGTGGATTTACAAATTAAAGTGTCCTGGCTCCTCGAACGCTTACTAACGTGACTTCTGAATTATGTCGGCCCGAACGGTAGTAAACGATATATAAAACATACATGTTTCATGAATCTTTTCTTTCAAAGACTTACAATATACATCATACCACATCATGGACTAAATGCAAGATATATATATATATATATATATATAGGCACTCATTCATATTCTTTACTCCGATCCTAAGTCGCAACATTCTATTATAGGTTGCTCGTAGAACCTACACGATCCAACCATCACCTTCATTACTTGCTATCTTACTTAAGGTGAGTTCGTAGCCCCACTTTCTATTGTTTAACTATTTTACAAACCCATGGGGGGAATGCATGCTATTATTTTTCTACTCGAACACAATGCTTTCTACTGTATGCTATCCGACTATGTTTTATTGTCACTAAGTAACGATTGCCATGTTCGAAGTCCCTATATCATGAACCATTAGTCACTACCTATAGTGAGCGCGAATATTGTGAATAGATCTATTGGGATTGACGGATCCCATTTGTGTTGAACAACGATGAGTTCACACAAATGCACTATATTTGAGATTTAGCAGTATAATGGCAAAAGTACCTTGATAGGGCTTCTATAATGCCAATTTTGTTGGTTCGATGTTAATGTTTTGGTTGCATGAGCTTAGTGAAATAAATAACGATTTTGTTTTCTAACTATGAGTGTGAGTCTATAGCTCACACTACGACATATTGTGTTCAAACGATTTAACTAAACTCTACGAATTCCACTCAACCTTTGTGTTGACCTCTTAAGCATGTATTTCAGGTTCATGACGATCAAGGATGGTACGGAAGGGCACGGATACTCAAGAGGGCTATAAATTTTATTATCATTCAAAACTCATTTAATGTAAATTGTAAACATGAAACCATCTGGGACCTCATTTTGTAATCTCTGATATTTATATAATTTGAATGATAAATCTTTTAAAACGACTTAATTGGAGTTCGTTTTCTATTATTGTGACTATTGTGCCGTCAAGTAACACCCAGTTCGAATTCCGCTGCATCCATGAATTGGGGGTGTTACAATGGAAACACTCGCTCAGTTGTATTTTAAGGAAATTGTGATTAGACATGGGGTTCCAATATCCATTATTTCTGATAGAGATAGCCGATTCACCTCAAGATTTTGGGAATCTTTACAGAAATCTCTTGGTACTCGGTTAGATATGAGCACCGCTTATCATCCGCAAACCGATGGACAAAGTGAAAGAACAATCCAAACCTTGGAAGATATGCTCCGAGCATGTGTGATTGATTTCGGAAAAGGTTGGGATAAACACTTGCCATTAGTTGAGTTCTCATACAATAACAGCTACCATGCCAGCATAAAGGCTACACCTTTTGAGGCACTGTACGGAAGGAAGTGCAGATCACCAGTCTGTTGGACAGAAGTTGGTGATATGCAACTCACCGGACCAGAGCTAATACATGACACTACAGAGAAGATATTCCAAATCAAGCAACGCTTGCAAGCTGCTCGTGACAGACAGAAGAGTTATGCTGATGTCAGGAGAAAGCCTATGGAATTTCAAGTAGGAGACAGAGTCATGTTGAAAGTTTCTCCCTGGAAGGGAATGATCCGTTTTGGAAGACGTGGAAAGTTAAATCCGAGGTACATTGGACCTTTCAAAATTCTGGAGAGAATTGGTTCAGTTGCTTATAAGTTAGAACTTCCGGAAGAACTCAGTAGGGTACATCCTACGTTTCACGTATCACAACTCAAGAAATGTTTGTCGGACAAAACTCTCGTCATTCCACTAAAGGAGATTAGATTGGATGACAAACTAGTGTTCACAGAAGAGCCTGTGGAAATAATGGAAAGAGAAATAAAACAACTCAAACAGAATCGTATCCCCATTGTAAAGGTTAGATGGGACTCAAAGCGAGGACCAACTTACACATGGGAAAGAGAAGATAGATTCCATGAGAAATATCCACATTTATTTTCATAGAACGCACTTGTTAGATTTCTTAAAATCGAATTTCGGGACGAAATTCAGAATGACAAGTGGGTACTGTAGAACCCTGTAAAAATTTCTTGTGATCATATCATTAATAAAATATATAATCCTTCGTTATCGTTACTAATTCCCATTTTCTCAGAAAAATTTGAAATTTTTCTTATTATATTATTTTGACGATTATCACAAAATAATATAATTCACGAAATGAGAATTAATCCTCGGCACGTTACTCGAAACCTAAACTTTTCATTTAATCCTAAACATATTTCCTAAACCTAATTAATTTTCTTAATCATAATAATTAACCAAACGGACCCTTAATTATTCCAGCCCAACGTCCCTCGTTTACTATTCATAAGCCCAAAAACCAAAAGCCCAACATCTAAATCTTAATAATACATCCGATCGACTAAGCTTCAAGCCTCCCAAAATGCCTCGTTTAATCTCGATTCTTATACACAACATACCAATATTTTTACACCATCTCGTTCATCACCTAGCCAAATATTAGTGTGTCAAATCCGAAGTTCATTGGACGACATTTGATACATTTTTAAATGGCAAAGTAATCGACATATACTCGACCCAATCGATTCACAATTTATTCAAAACTTAACCGTTTTGATTCCCGTTTGTTCCTAGTTGTTCCTAATAACATTTCAAAGATGATTTTATGTTCAAATGTCAAAGAGGATCAGTTATATTCAAGTGGTATACGATTTAGTAAATCGTATACATATATATATGGGTGGTCGACATAGAGCATGAATCACCAAAACATTTCCCACATTTTGTGCACTCACATTCCTTTGTTTAGCAATATAAAAATCACCCTAGACCTAGGTTTCACTGACATGCAATAGTACGTGAAGGTTTCTTAGAAATATTTCTCACATACGTGTTATATTTTGAAACCATATATAGCTTACATGCATGCACCGTTTCTCACCATTCTCATACTCTCTCACATATTCATTTCTTCCTAAAAACTACTCTTACAAGTTAGAAGTCGATTGCAACATAGTTTGGAAGCAAGAAAAGGGATATCGGGTTTGATATATACGTATAACGTTTGGGTTTTACTTTGAACGTGATATTTTTTGTGTTCCATACTTTCATTCTCGACTCTCTACCACCTCAAGGGTGTTGTAAGTTATCTCCTACTCGTTTCCATTCAAGTTCACACGTTAAACTCCTTTCATGCATCATATATATAGTGTACGATCGTATATACATTTTACGTATTAATTTCATATACATATTGTCATATAGAACACTAAACGTGGCTAGCCTCTATCTTGGAAGGCCTAGGAGTCACGTAGCACACATAATTCACTTTAGTATCATCGTTACATGCATCACACGCATCTATTTTAAACCAAGTTCCATCGTATGAAATTTAGTAAAAATACTTAGTAATATTTTCAAGTTTTTCAAATATATAACCGATTCAAACAAGCTACAAACCACACGTATAACTTTAAATTTCATGTAACAAGAGTACTATATTATTACACGACTCAATAGACCACCTAGAAAACTACCAATTTCGTTTATACAACTTGTAAAAATGCTCACGTTTCGACACACCAATCGACCCATTTTGAATCGACATGAACAAGGTTTTCAACTCCAAAATTTCATATAAAAACTTAATATTTTTGTGTGGGCCCAATTCAAGCCCAATAAGAAATCATGATACGTAAGCCCACTGGGCCCATATGAAATGTTTTTAGAATCATAAAAATAGCCCAAAGCCAGGCCCAAAACATTTTTCATGCCCTCGCCTCCAAAAATCTTAATGGGCCTTAATATGGCTCGTTAATGGCCCATAAGCTAAAAAAATAAGCTTTTTATTAAATAAGCAGTGAAATCAGCTTATTATTGACTTAATAAGCCACGGAAATTTTTATAATCATTTTTGTAATTTTGGACTAAAAATGTAACGCGACGACACCAAGAAGGACTAAAAGTGTAAATATTGAAAAGTAAGGACTAAACCTGTAAAAACAGAAACTTAAGGGTAAAAATTGATGAAAGTTAATATTCTAAGCCTAGTATTGATTATTGGACAATTAGAGGACTATAGTTGAATTTATTTATAAAAAGGACTAACGGTGTAACGCAAATATCGTTAGAGTAAAAATGGTAAAATTGGAAAAAGAGACAAAGACTAAACATAATCTATTTATCATTCTTATTTATTTTCTATTTTTGTAAATTTGTTTCGTATTACATTTAAACTTTTATTTTTACTAATATATATTATTTAACGTAACGTTAATAATATATATAACGATATTTCAAAAGTTAATATTTTTACTTATGATTAAAAAGGTAAAACTTCGATGGATAATTTAAATATCATATTTTGTCATATCATGCATATCACAAGAATTACACTGCACATCACCTATTCGTCATAACGAATATTTATTATTCATTATTCGTTCGTATTTACCAAATAGTATTTGGTCAAATTCTCAGATAAATTTATTTATCAGATTGTGTTTTGAAGCCGTTATCATAAATTTGTCCGACTTTATTTTTTTCATTTCAGTATCAATCAAGGTGAGTCATAGCCTCAAATTTACTTATTTTCAAACTCCGTGAGGGGGATACATGTTATAAACATATCACAAGTAATTTTCTGTATGCTTTCTGACTTGATATATGCCTAAGTTAGCTATTGCCAAAAGACCCTTGATCATGAGCCATTAATCACTGTTATGTGAACGCGAATATAATGAATAGATCTATTTAAGGTTTGACAGTCTGTCCCATTAATACTTGACGGAATGCCATTATGCATGTGGTTAGTCGTATTAGTCGTGATAATTATATTTGAGTAAAAATAGGAATTGGCAAATCACCTATTACACGAGGGCAAAATTATCATTGATTTGATAAACACCTCCGTTTTTACGGTATTTGTTAACGTTTGCGTGTCATGAGACTTAGAGCAATATATAAACTGCAATATCAATATTTTCAAACTGATTGTATTTCCAATACAATCTTACTTGTGTATCAAAATGATTATTAAATTCAAACTCTATGATATCACTCAACATTTTTGTTGACTTTTAAGCATGTATCTCAGGTATTTAGCAGGGGAAGCAAGCATGGAACGGGCGGCAAAAACTTCAAAACTTATTTACTTTATTTCAATAATGGTGTAAAATAAAAGATGTTTGATTTAGTTCAAAACATCAAGACTTCTATTATAATACTCTGATAAGGACCTCTTGTATTTGAATTTTTATAAATGAAATTATATTTTAAAACGTCTCTTTCGAGCCATTTTCTATCATTATGACTTCGATCCTCACCGTAACACCCTAATTACTTTCCGCTCCGCATTTCAAATTAGGGGGTGTTACAGTTTAGGCCTTATAGGCATCTCTTAGTGGACTTGCCATTTGCGGTGTTAGAGATTGAGCACCTTAGCTTGTTCCTTTAGTCTTTTTGTTGTTTAGTGGTCTCTACTGTCCCTTTTGCTTTGCTTTAGCTTTAGGCCCTTTTGCGTTGCCCTTCTTTGTTCTTTGCTGCTTTCTTTGGTCTTGTTTTTCATTTAAAATCATAAAATTAGTCATATTTAAAATATAAATATATGTGTCCGTTTTACCTTCTTTATCATAGTACAACACAAAATGGTTTTTTCGACGGTAAGATCCGTGGGAAGACCTTTGGAAAAAGATCGTCTCACACGAATTTCTCACGTCTGTTTGTATAAACCATGTGGTTAAATACTTTTCCAGTGATTTTCTCATGGAACATTGACTATTTCCCATTGATATTACTGTAGGTAATCTTTGGGTTTAATTTGGGAAGGAAATTTTGAATGAAGATGCATCCATTTTTGTAGGTGCATCTAGAATGTGTGGTTGTGTTTTCTTCTTATTCTTCTCATTTTTATTTTTATTCTTATTTGATCTTGAGCAAACAACATTCCGAACGAAAAAAATGGAATAATGGAATTACCGAATGCATATATCCATGGATTTTGAAGAACTATAGAATTTTGATTGATGCGAGATGTTGACAAAGTCACAAAGATATAAAAATGTGAAATTGGTTTGTAAGGTTTGATCGGGAGTTTTGTAAACCTTGTATTCAAGAAATTGGATTAGAAATCTAACTTATGTTGATCTCATTTAGTTTTGATTGGCTCTGAACGGTCAACCTAAATTGACCAAAGGATGGTCAACAAGGTCAAACTGCTTAGAGTCAATGCTCCGCGGAATATAGTTTTTCCCCGGGTCGTTATGTCCCGACGAGGTGTGGATTGTATTCAAACGGGTTTGTGATCGGGTGAATTTGAACAGAAAGGGGTTTGTAAATGGTTATACTAAGGAATCTACAAAGAAACAGCTTAAACAAGCTATATAGATGATTACGTGAAAATTAGATACCTAAAAACGTTTAATATCTAAAAACGTGTACGTTCAGATTAAATTTACGCGAACGTACAAAATAAAAAGTGAATTCTGAAATCTGAAAACCCACAGGGGGTGAAAATGACTTTTTTACAAACTAAAGGATAAAGGAAAAATTTTAGAAAAAGAAAATAAGTTTTTACACTATTTATATAATTATTATTAATTAAAAACTATTTAATGCTAATTATTAATACTTAAATAACTTAAATACATTATAATATTAATTTAACACTAGAAAAATGAAAATTAAATTTCTAAAATTATAAAATAACTAAAAACTAATTTTAAAATTAAAAATATGTCTTTTTGTCTTTTTGTGATTTTTCTATTAATTAATTACTAATTAAATATTAATTATCTAATTGAACTAATTAGAATTATTAAAAATACTAAAAAGGCTTAGAAAATTAAGAAAAAAAAATTATAAATCTAATTAACCATTACAGGAATCCTAAAAAATTATAAAATTTTTGTTTTACATATTTTTACACTATTTTACTAATTATTAAACTAAATATTAATTAATTACTAATTTAACTAATTAAATTATAAAAATTAGAATATGAACAGTAGAACTTATGAGAAAATTTATAAAGTTATTTTACAACATATAAAAGCTAGAAAAAATATAAAAACTAGGTGTTACTTTATAAAAATTAATTATGCTATTTAGTATTTAATTATTAATTAATAAGTAATTAAACTAATATTAAATCTAATTAATACTAAATGACAAAATTAAAATCTAGAAAAATTACTGAAAGTACTTTAATATAAAATGAAATTAAGAAAAATATAAAAATGCAAAGTGCTTAATGAAAATCTAAAAAGGAAAATTAAAAAGATAAATAAAATTAAATAGAAACTATCACTTATAATTAAATTTGGTTTTTCTGGATTTTTATTTTACAAAACTATTTTATACCTAAAAACATTAAACTTTTACAAAAACAACTTTTTTTGGAAATCAAAAATAAGCATTATGAGTGCTTATAAGCTAGACAGTTGACTTTCTTTGACCAAGTAAGGAAATAAGCTCAAATGAGCTTATGTGGGTTCCACAATGGTGGATTCTGGTTCACTTAACTTGTTTGGACATGTTTAAGCAAGATTCAAATAAATAAGCTCACAGGATAAGCCCATAAGCAGAATTTAAGCACTTAAGTTCTTATTTGATCACTGAAAATGGGACAGACTTTAGGGGTTGATTCAGGTGGGTCCCAGGGGTCTTAAGCTCAAAGGATTGCTCAAAACTTGAAGATGGCCAGGAGGGGAGTTGAAAGGGCCAAAAGTGGGGTTGTGGGTCCCACTGTGGTGGCCAGAAACAACCACCAAAGTGGTGGTGGTGGCTGTGTGGTCTGCTGCAGCAGGGGGTTCTCTTCCCCTGCAGGTGTGTTTGATCCAAGGTGGGGCCCACTAGAAAAATTGCAAAAATAAAATGACTATGGGACAATGAAGATGAGTTGGGATACTACAAGTCCTAGAAACCACAAAGCATTAATCCAACTACAAAATTCACAAAAAATCTTGCAAGAAATGGAAAATCTGAGAGAGATTAAATTTGACTTTTTGTGAAAACTTGATAAGTTGACTTTTATGAGATTATAATTGATCCTACTGAACATATAAGTTGTATTAAGCTAAAATGTAACTACTCTAAGCTATAACTTCAAATTATAAGCTAGTATGAGGGTTTATGGAACCCAATTCCCTCACAGTTAACTGTGAGGGTGTTTAAATTAGTAACTTGACTTTTTGTCAAAAGAGACCAAGGTTTTATGATGAATTACCCTTACTTAGACCTAAACTAATGTACTGCAACAACAATGAACAACTATTATGACCATAAATCCCTGGGCACAGGTTATCCCAAACACTCCTTTATGTAACTTTTTTAAAGATTTTCAAAGCATAACAGTGATTCAAACCATAATTTCACTAGATAATGTTACAAGATGATGCATTTAACTGAGTTAAGCACAAGAATACCAATAGTAACAACATTTGTCCAAAAATCACCAAAGTGCAATTTTGACAGATGGCATGAAATTTTGGTGAAATGTACTTACAACCATGAAACATGAACTGAGACCTAACTAATAAGTTATAATATGTCAAAATAAGCAGTGACAAACTACAAATCACAACTATTCCTACTAATTACAAATTATGCAACTATTATACTAAAACCTTGAAATTTAGAAGCAAATGGTGAAACCTTTTATTACTAGCTAAACTAGAATATCTTGAAGCTGCAACAAGCTCCTAGCTTATCAAAGATAAGCTAGGTAAAATCCACCTTGCTATTCCAGTACTAGCAACTTCCATATGCTTCCAATCCAATGCATAAGGTACCCTGTTGTTACTTTTTTGATCCTGATTCCATGCTTTTTAATGTTTTCTTTTGTTTTTTAGGATCTTAAGTAAGCTGTTGAAGCATGTAAATAAACCTTTCTATACCATTAGAGTAACACAAAGATTTCAAAGTAAATTGCAAAAATCTGAAATTAAAATGGAAAACTTGAAATTTAATTGAAGAGTACTTTAAATTACACTGATTTGATGGAAACAACTTCTATTAACTAAAGGTGACAACTGAAGGTTTGGATTACATAAAAATGACTTAATTAAAAATAAGCTGAAAACTACACTAACTACTGCTAACTATCTATATCCCTTTTCTTCCATTTTCTCCTCACTTTTATAGCTCCTGGCATCCTTCTCTTTCTTTCCCATTTTGCTTTTGAGCCATTGGATGGCTATCTTTCATCTGAGCCGTCTATTTAAATTTGGCGGAAAATTGATATTGGGAGTTTGAGTGGAACAGGTGAGGAGGTTGAATAAGGAGGGGGGAGTTGGTGTGGGTTGGTGTGAAAATTAATGATGGTTGGTAGTATTGGTGGAAAGGTGAGGTTGGAGGGGGGAGACATGGAGCGTATAATCAGGGAGGAAGGAGATGGGGGGATGGTGTTTTGACCCTGGGTTTGACTTATGTTGACTGTTTGACCCTGAAAGTAGTAGAAGGGGATTTGGGCTTGGGGTATTGGGCTAGGTTGTGTGGATCAGGTTTAGTTTTTTGGGTTTATAATAAAATGGGTTAGTTTGGTTTGTATTATTTCACAAGGACCACATTTGTAATTTTCTGGAAATGGAGGGAGTTGAGTGGCAACAATCCAAACTTGTAACAAGGGTAAAATATGCCCAGTTTTATTACTCCACGGACCAAAATTGACTCTTCCATATTTTGAAAATTCCCAGGGACTAAAATTGCCAATTTTGAAACTAGAGGGACCAAAACTGTAATTTCTCCAAATCTTTTACCCAAGGGCCATATTTGCCAACTTGTGATTTCCCAAGGACCCAAAAAATGATTTTTCATCCAAAAATTTCCACCAGGGACCAAATCTGCCAATATCTGAAACTCCAGGGACCAAACTTGCAATTTCTCAAAACTTTTTAGATTTTTCACCAAAGGACTAAATATGACAACTTATGATTTTAAAAGGACCTTTGGTGATAATTTTTCATATTTTGAATGACCATGGACTAGTTTTGACATTTTATGAAAGTTGGGGGACTGAAACTGCCAATTTTGCAAACTTTGTACATTTTTCATCTGTTTTTACTCATTTTGCATCTAAAACATATAAAACACAATTTTGGAATATTTTCAGTATTTTGATGCATTTCTGAGTGTTTATGTATGTTTTGCAGTTCAGATTTGATCAAAAATGATGAGTGTTTGAGCACTCATCAAGTTTCCACTGGGTTGAATAATGCTTAAGCTTTCTAGTGATATTCTCCATGGACATTAACGCATCTGTTGACGGCCACCCTCATTCACATATAGTGCCACACCAACATATATACTTCTATTGAATAGCAGATTTGTCCGTCACTCTCATTTGTTCATCACTCTCTTTTGTGTGCCAATGGCAAATTATCTTGGGTTAAGTCTAAAAGACTGAGGCTGGCCGTAATATTGTGACCGACTCAGGACTGTGGACACCAACTGCCACAGCTTTCTCTTTCTACAACAACTTCATGATCAACTTAGTATAATGGGGATGACCGAGGGCACTACCAAAACATACCCCACAAAAATCAATTTTAAATAAACACCGCACACACAAAGATGCACACAAGTCGGTCGTTATCTCAACCAACTTCTTTTTTTGGGGGGTTTAGAAGCGTCCAAAAGAGGGGCCGTTGTGGGGAGAACGCATCTCCAATGGGGTTGAGTGAGTTGAGGACCGGCTTGAAGACCATGTGCATTACGCCTAGTCTGATATATGTTTTGGTTGTGATGGGCTATGTTCAAAAGTGAAGAAATTTTCCCGCCTAAACGCGAAGGGGGAGATGTTTTGCAAAAATCTTGTGGATTAGCGATGTCTTTAATGTTAATTTCTCACGTGACCTATTCACGAGAAAGAGAGTTCTAAGTTGGGAAAATAGCACCCTCTTCTGCTTGACTTTGCCAAGTCAACTGGATCATTCATGTATGACACTCATGATAGGTTTCTTTTTCGGCAGAATCAACTTGAGTTGAAACTTATTTTGACAGTTGCTTGAAATTGCTTATGGTTTAGTAGGCTCATTTACCCAAAAAAATTATAAGCTCTTCAACGAAAACAATTTTCAACAAGAGCTCATTTGTTAACAAAAACTAACTTAGAGCTGATAAATTTCTATAACAAAAATTTTATAACCTTTGTAAAAAAAAAAAAAAAAAAAAAAAAAAAAAAAAAAAAAAAAAAAAAAAATCAACGAAAATAAGTTCCAGAATTGTCAAACAAATGGGATGAGGTTGTGATGCAAATTGTCCAAGGTTCGAGTAGAAGAATTGTTCGAGTTGTGGTTGCTACGTTGTTATTAGGGGCATGTGCATACTTTATTTGGCAAGAACGCAACAATTGGCTTTTCAAGAATGGTACAAGACCAGTAGATAAATTTGATATTATCTTTTCAAGCGTACATTTGAAGCTCCTATCAGTCGAGTTCAAGCAGTCGGTTCAAGTAGGCCGGATGCAAGAAGAATGGGGTATACCAAGGTTGAATTATCTAAGAGCTCATGTGTACATAGTATTTCAAAGATGTAGGTTTGGACATTTACCAGGCTTTACCCAGAAAAATGCTTCAATAAATTTGTGAGTAGTGCAATTTGGCTCTTTCACGAAGGCTGAAATAAAGCAAAGTTTAATTCTGTTAAAAGGTTTTTCAAATTTAGAAAGAAAACGGTTTAGTAGTAATTTTTTTATGGAAACAATCTTTGAGCAAAAGGTTGAACCAGTGCTCTTTTAGTACATTTTGTCACTTTACATCAATTTTGAACTAAGATTGGTAGGAGCCCTTTGATAGAAAGGACTCTCCAAAAATTAGCGTATGCCATTTTATACAACGAGCACACGGTATTCTTTAGTAAAAGGCGAAAGAATAGTTCGCTTTGTGCTCATTGCATGGCTGCGTGCCTATAACCTCAGACTCCTTGGCTTAAATAATCACTTGCATTCCCTTTGTTTTCTTCAACCAGCCGATGTGGGACAAACTCATTTTGGGCTGTCCAAAAGTTCTCTTTCATTAGTTACTGTGCATTCAAAATTTATTTAGTGGAGTGGTATTCTGTTGAATGTTGTGTTATACAAGTTTGTGGTATTCTTATTGGTGCCTTTGATATATCATTGATCTCTGTCTCATCATGATGAGTACCTGCTCAGCCTGAAATCACCACATGATAATCGTTTAAAATGGTTCAAAAAAGCACTCCCGGAGTTGGAGATAGAGATATTTGTTTATGAGTTTATCACTTTTCTCACTTTCATTTTCATTTATAAAACAGTTCAAGTTCAAATAGTATCCAGATTCTTGTTAACGTTTTATATATAGTGATATCCCTTAATGAAAATATTACATAATCCATGATTTCTCACAAATATTTTGTACCATAACTAGTTATAATACCCGCGCACGCGCGGGTTTTTTAAAAATTTTTTGAATGATATATTTTTATTTATTAAAAAATAAATAATTTAATCTTTATTTTGTTAGATTTATGATTTTTAATTATAGTTTTTTATTATTAAAAATAATCATTTAAAAAGCTTAATCCTAGTTGCATATTATCTATATTTTTTATATTTATCTTCTACTTGTTTAATATATCAACAAAACGAATTTATAAATTTATAAATTAAAAAATAATAAACATTGAAACTAGTATTTTGATAAACTACTTGAAATTGAACTACAAAACACTTTAATTTGGCATCTTGACTTCAAACTTGAGATCTTGCTTAAACTTGAACGTAGATCTTAACTTGAACTTGAAAATGTGAGAAAGACTTGAAGTTGGAATTATGTGAACTAAAACTTGAAAAGTTGACCCTTGAAACTACTTGAAGTTGGCCAATAGTTGAACTTACAGCTTGCTTGAGAACATATTAACCCAATAGATAAAATGAAACTTGGATACCACCATTGAGTAGATAGGGGTTTGATGTCTTGACTTAGTTGCTTGATAACCCAACTTAAACCCAAAACAACACGAAGTTTCGACATGAGTACATGACGACGTCAAACAGGGACGGAACAAGGTTGTGGAGTAACCAGGTGCACTTAGAATAAACTAAACAATACTACAAACACAATTTTCAAATACACTACGACACAAAAATTCATGAGTGTCCTGGGACCCCCGAGACCCACCCTGTTTCTGTCACTGACGCCAAATACGCACAAATGTACATCAAAGTTAATATAAGATTAAATGATGTGACCCCATCAGATATTTTATTGATAATAACGAACTTAAAGAATTGAAAAACGGTCAAAATGCAAATCTTCATCACTAATCACTAATTCTCCTTTTTCTACCCGATTTAGTTATATAGAGTATTTAGTATTAATTTAATCGATCACTAAAGATATTATGTATATGTCGTTGTAACGTGCAACTCAAATATCCGAACTTTTACACAAATTATAGGATAAATAAAACAGTAACTATTAAACTTCATATTTTATCTCAAAATAGGAACACAAGAAAATGCAACACCTTTACCTTTTCATTTTATCAATTTTGCATCGATACTTTTATCAAACTCTAAACTTCATTACATCTCCGAAAGTCTACGGTCTCCTACTCTTCTTACTATCGGGTTTACCCAATTGTAAAAGTATGATATGTCCACATTCTATATCCCCAAACCCCAGAGTCTTCCTACTCTTGGATATAGTCAGGTTTATCCAACAATAAATACTATATGATATGTCTACATTCTACATCCTTTGCGCCCCCCGCTCACCCGGGGTGGTTGTAAACTTCATTACATCCGAACGTAAAAGAAAAAAATGTTTTAAAAAAAGTCCGTCTAAAACTCCCTATTTTCTTGTTTCTACCCCGTTTGGATCCAATTCTTCATAAAACACACACAAGACACACCGTAATTTCACACCACCAAAATTCCCGTAAATCGTATCTCCGATGGACGGTCCGGTAGGAGTAGGCCAACCCCAACCCCAACAACAACAACCTCAACAACAAGACCAACAACAAGCAAAAGCAGTGGAGAGACTAAACCCAGCAGTACAACAACAGTTAAACCTAGAATCAGTCAAAACAAGAGCCATTAGTTTATTTAAAGCCATTACGCGTATCCTCGAAGATTTCGATATCATTGCCAGAACTAATTCCAATCCTAAATGGTTAGTTTTTCAAATTTTATATATTCTTCTTATGCACAATTTCTTAGTAACATGTTTGAATATTAATATTTAATAGTATATGTGTAGTAATTTGGTGTTGTTTTTATTAGTGGCGGAACTTGTGCGTTTTTTAGGCGAAATTCGGAAAATCTTAAAATTGTACTAAATTGCCAATGTAGCGAATTCGGGGAGTTATTACATGCTTGCACTTTAGGGGTGGATACTTAGGGGTGTTTGTTTAAGCTTATATGTGGACTTACGAGCTTATTTGATTTCGGCTTATATTTCATAAGCCCCAATTTTCCGGCTTATTTTGAGACTTATGGGCTTATATAAGTTTATCATATCATAATAAACTAATATAAGCCCACAAGTCTTAAAATAAGCCAGAAAATTAGGGCTTATGAAATTTAAGCCGAAACATAAATAAGCTCATAAGCCACATGTAAGCTTGAACAAACACCACCTTAAAGTAGAAACGTTAAACACATGAGGTATTCATACTCGGTCTCAGATGTATGCGGCCTAACTAGGGTATTCCATCATTTCCGGCACTTTCCTTGGCGACTCCCAAGATGTGTACCAAGTGAGGTGACCTCTTGTGAGGACATCAGGGTGGGTGCCTGATTACTATGCGACCTTGGGTTAGGTAATGTATCAAAACGGAATCAGGTCATATTAACCTATTATTAGGCTGTGTCAAAGTAGTACGTGAGTCAAGTTAATCTTGCAAAAATTTTACCGAACTTATCAAAACTTGTTTAAAATTCACATTTCATGTAATCGGTTGCACAAGAGTACTTGGGAAGGTAGTACTGGTATAGGGAATAAAAGTTCATGCTTGTAAGCAGTTTAGTTATTAGTGGCTTCATTCAAATCACAAAATTACGTATGGCGTCCTGTGGCCATTCCTAATTTTGTTGGAAGGTTCAGTTTTTTAGTAGTGAAAATATACGTGTATGTAGTGTCTCATGGAGGTGTGTTCGGGGGGTTGGGGAACCGTCCCCTGTCATCAGTATGTTCTGCCCCTACTAACATTTCATTTTGGGTCCACCAGGCAAGATGTCTTGGGGCAGTTTTCTATGGTAAACCTCGAGCTCTATAACATTGTGGAAGATATTAAGAAGGTTTCAAAGGCCTTTGTTGTTCATCCAAAGAACGTCAATGGTGAAAATGCTGCAGGTAAGAACTTGTTTTTCATAATCAGTCATCGTTGAAACCTTGTATGGTATCAAAACTGAAAAATGACCTTATGTATTCTACTGCAATATAGTTTTGCCTGTTATGATATCATCAAAGTTATTGCCGGAGATAGAAGCAGATGATGCCTCAAAGCGAGAGCAATTACTCTATGCGATGCAGAATCTGTCTGTGCCTGCACAGATTGAAAAGTTAAAGGTAATATATATGGTGTTACTGCTCAGAAACAATCACCTACAGTATATGGCAATATTCAATAACTTTACATTTGCTGATATGCACGAGAATGTTGTTTGCAGGCTAGAATTGACATGATCGGAGCAGCTTGTGAAAGCGCTGAAAAGGTCATTGCTGATACCCGAAAAACCTATTTTGGCACTCGACAAGGGCCCACCAATATCATGACTCTAGATAAGGCTCAAGCTGCAAAGATTCAGGAACAGGAAAATTTACTGAGACATGCTGTTAATCATGGTCAAGGTGTTTCCCAATATTCTTTTTTATAGTTTTCTTTATGTAGTTATGTAATACCTCTATTCAGTTGCTTTGGTGTTATTATGCAAGATACATGTGTATAGGTTCAATTTTCATCTTCCAACCCGTAATGGCGTAAACAACACATTGAAATTTTTAGTTGGGATGTAGAAGGTCTCGCGGTCACTTGAACTTTCTAGGTTAGCCCCATATCCCATTTTATAATGGGTGAAATTTTGTGCCTATTGCAACTTAATTAACTTATAGAGTTCAGATCATGGTTTCATAGTTTTGATATGTGGTAGGTCGTAGGCACTTAGCTAAATATTTTATGTTGGTACGATTCCAAGTAAAAACTGATAAAATTTGATGCTATGATGTTATAGAAGAGGATGTTCTCATACATAAGGTATGTTAAAAAATTGTTGTTTCATTGTAGGTTTACGTTTACCTCCGGATCAAAGACAGATCACATCAGCACTTCCAGGTCATCTGGTGGATGTGCTACCTGTAGGCGACAATGCACAGACCGTTAATGAATCATCTGGTATGTGCTTAAAAAGAAAAATATAAATAAATCTATAGATGTCCATGCAGACAACAATAAGCTGGTGTCTCTTTTTTACAGGAATGTACATGAAGAATACCCCTCCCATGGTTACAAATGCTGTAAACAACCAAGGAGCATTAATGCAGGTTAGATAATCACATTTTCTTATAATTCGTGGTGCTGTTGCTCCTTAATAATTAGAAAATCAATAGGGTTCTGGGTCACAACTAATGGGACGAGCAGCGGCTTCACCTGGTGGGACTGGGACACCGTCCTTTGACAACACGACAGCATCACCACTGCCATATGCAAACTCACCAAGGTCTGCTGCAAACATGATGAATACACCCTCCCCGCAACAACAACAAACTCAACAGCAACAACAACAGCAGCAATTCCAGCAACAACAAAGGCAGAGATTGATGCAGTTACCACAACATCAGCAACAACTCCTTGCTCAGCAGCTTAGACAAAATCCAATGGCTGGACTAGCCCAGGTATGGTTACACATGAAATATTAATGAAGAGTCACACTAGATAGATTTACTGTAATATGGGTATATAATTATCCCTTTATATCAATTTACAAAAATCAATAGTCATCTTCTCGGTAGATTTTGATTTGACTTGCTTTTACCAAATTCTCGCCACATATTTGCATTTACTAATGCTTTATGTGATGGATCTGGTTATCTAAATTTCATTCCGACCCACAGCGCAGACAATTAAACTTTGTTGTAACTTGTAACCATATTATATGTGCAGAACCAATTGTCACAGCTGCATGATTTGCAGGGTCAGGGTCAGGGTCAACAGAAGTATCAGGTAATCTATATCATGTCTTTCGGTTGGTGTCTGTAATTATGGTATTCATCCAAGTGCACCATTGCCTGTATATTAAACAATTGTATGAGTAAATAGGGTATTAGAGTGACTCTTATACATGGCACCTTAAAATTTTGTTCTACTGTAATTATTATTATTCTGTGTTGTCAGTTACATGGTCAAAATCAAATGCAATTTTCTCAGTCATTGGGGGCCCAGCAATTTCAAGGGAGGCAGTTACCATCTGGAGGTATGCAGCATGGCATGGCACAAAGTCAACTCAACCAAGGAAGTCAGTTGAATCGCCATATAAACCAAATGTCTAGCGCTGCCAACAGTGCGTTGTTTAATGCTGCACAGGGTACACCAAATAACCAGATGGTCAGTTTATAATAATTAATTGCACCTTTTGCTTTTCTCTATTTGGCGGACTGTCTCAACTTCTACGGATATTGTTTCCAATGTCAGATGTCGAACATGTCAGCCATGATGCCATCACAACCACTTGTGCCTCGGATGCAGGTTAGCCTTTCAGTGGCTTCATACTGCATTGATCATGTATTCTGTGCTCTATAATTGTTATATATTTTTGTTACAGTTTGGACTATCTGGTGGCAACCGCACTCTTGGTTCCCAAAATATGAACGACCAGGGTATGAATTCGATTGTTTAAATAGGCCACTCGTTTTTACACTCACTGCAATCGCTAATGACGTGGTTTTTGTTAACAGTGTTCAACATGGGTACAGCGAATGCTAATACCATGATGCCTATGCAACAGCAACAGCAACAACAACAACCACAGCAAGGTGCTTTTGGGAACATGCAACAAAACACTCAGAATCTACAAGCTAATATGATGCAGAACCAGCAACAGAACTTTCAACAACATAGACAAAACAACCAACAGTGATCTAATAGCACCTACTAAACGTTTGACAGTTGACAAGCTATTTAAAGTGTTTTAAGTTTGCAAACGTTTAGCGTTGAATTGCAGTGTTTACTTGATATAGTTAGATATATGATTTTGTATAACTGAGTGAATCTTTTACGTAACGAAATGACAATCAATATGTATGTGCATGTGCACAACCATTGCTATGTAACGAAACGTTCCATTTAAACAATTTGTGGCTATTGTTAGTACTTAGTACATACAAATTCTTTTCATATCGAGGTGTTGTGCATATGCAGAACAATTAATAAAGAGAAATGACTATTGCACAACTACAATTTTAGAAGACAGCATCTTCAAATTGGAGCATTTATACCCATGTGTTAGGAAGTCGATGGTTAAAAAGCAGGAAGTGACTAGTTTAATGACCATTAACACGACACCAAAAAAACATTATGAACCTTATAATTTAGCATATGTGGAAAACTACATTCCATTCCTTTTGAAAAAATTGTGCCGCTTGCTGCAATCGAATCCGCAACCTACAATCAACATACATTCCATTCGCAACTAGGGCTGTCATTCGGGTTGAACTGGTCGGGTTCGGGTCAACTCGTGTCGGGTCAACTCGGGTCAAGCCTCCAAAAAATATACCCGAACCCGACCCTATTTAGAACTCGGGTCAACTCGGGTCGGGTCAATTCGGGTTCGGGTCAACTCGGGTTTGGGGTCAACCCGAGTATTTTTACATTGTAAATTGTTATTTTAGCCGGGTCAACTCGGGTTCGGGTCGGGTCGGGTCAAGGCTAAAAAAAACATGCCCGAACCCGACCTTGTTTAGAACTCGGATTGACCCGAATAGGATTTTTGACTCGAGTTGACCCGAACCCGGTTGGGTTCGGGTCGGGTTTTATGACACCCTATTCGCAAGTAAGAAACAAAACACCATATGAAATACTATGTTACCTTGAGAAAAGTTCAATGTAGATGCAACATTCTCTAAAGATCCAATCAATCAATTCTAATCATCCATTTTTTCATTAAAAAAAAAAATACCTATTTTTTTTTAAAATTAAATATCTCGCAAACCATTAATCATTACGAAAAACGAATCATACCATCGCGACGAGAATTAAATCATCTTTCTATAGACGAGCACTTCGATATACTTTCTATAGACGAGCACTTCGATTTTTTTCGATTTCTATAGACGTCACTGAAAAAAAATTGAAAAAGAAGTTCGTCGAAAGTATATCGAAGTGTTCGTCTATAAAAAAGATTAAAAAAAATACTCGTCGCAATGGTGTATTTTTTTTTTGTCACTTGACAATTTACTGTTTGAAAGATATTTTATTTTAAAAAAGAGGTGGAAAGTTTAGTGGTTTTTTTTTTTTTTTTTTTTTTTTTTTTTTTTTCATAGTGTATCTTAAAAAAAAAAAAAAAAGTCAGGAACCTTTTCAATATGGTCCGGATTGCTAGCTCCCATTCATAATTTTGCTACTGTTCATTGAATCTTTAGATAATTTTGGTTCTACATTGATCTCAACTCATGTTACCTTTACCTAGATCGAATTATACTATTTCTTAATCACAACCACAAATATCGTATAATAGAAGGTTTTGGCAAATGTGACTATGATAGTGACGTCATATGTGATGTGCCAAGAATGGATGATGTGACATACAAAGGTGGACAATATGGAAATAATATAATTGAATGTGGACATAATTTTAATTTTTTTTTTACCTACCTAAAACATTTCACAAAAATTTTATTTTATACACTTTAACTATTAAACTTTAAATACTATTTATATTTAAAATATAATAATAATCGACATAAACATGTAAGAAACACATACTAATTCGCATTTTTAATATGCAAGTTATATTTGTTATGTTCATCTTTTCGTCACGATTAATACGACTATAAATACATAACTTTTACATAATTAAAACATTCATTATTTATGTAAAACCATGTAACAAGTGGAATAGTTTTTAAAAGATTTCAACTTACAATTTGCACTTTATTTAATATGAATATTCATAATGTGCTTATAATTATAATGTATGAAATTATCAACAAGAAAATAAGTTTTTAAGATATCATATTCATTCTATATGTTTTTAATTTGTTTTATTTTATGTTGATTACATGACAATTTAATTAGCTTTTAACAATAAAATGTTATGATACATTTTTTACATATCTTTACCTATTAAGCAATCAAAAGTGATATTGTTATTTATTTTGTGTTTGATGCTTTATACTGATATAAGAACACATGTCATTCATTAAATGATCATTTCTATCATGGAACTATCTCGTTCATTTGACGTGTCTGAAAAAAAAGAAAACCAAAAAGTATGTTCTTTTACATTAACAACCAACCGTTACATGAGAGTGAGCAAAATGTGCACCTCAAAACAATAGGGGTCTCACATTGTGTATATATATATATATATATATATATATATATATATATATATATATATATATATATATATATATATATATATATATATATATATATATATATATATATAAGATCTCAAAATTCACTTCTTCAAATAAAAAAAATGTTAACGATATACTATTTATATTCTATGTATTTATTAAAATTGAAGTTAAATCGCTAAAGGGACTTTTAATTAGTTACTAGTATATGATAGTTTTCAATCATTATTTTCAGTTACTATACACATTTTTGCATAAGTTTTTTTTTTTTTTTTTTTTTTTTTTTTTTTTTTTGGTAATTTTTGTTTCCGACTAATTCAAGAGGTTTGAACTTATCGCCAAACATACTCAAACCGAGTAAAACTCTCCCTTTACAAGAGTTTGGCGCGGATCCATCCATATATTAATTAATTAATACCATAAATAATCTACTGTTTATAGACCACATGAACACATAATCACCGTGAATGCTATTAATTACACTACAAGTGACTGTACTATTTCAATTATTCTCACTTGAAAATTACTCCAACTTCTGTCAGCAACAAAAACAGTAAATGCTAGATTGATTTAGTTTCAAATCTGTAGGGACCATATTTAACAAAAACATTAAAACATTGATCTTTAACTTAAGTGGGCCGCATACATATGTACCATAGGTCTTGGTCCTCCACTTAAAAGTCTTCCAAGTCACAAACTAAATCATATCATTAGTTGAAAAAACACACACACAAGCACCATTGTACTGTGTGTAAAAATGGGTGCATCAGAGCCAGATTCAGTGAAGAAGAAAGAGATGGTTCATTCACCTATTTTAACTTATTTTTCAGTCATCACTCTTTTATCAACATGTCCTCCTTTTGTTATACTTTTGTAAGTTTTTTTTTATAAAAATTTTGGATCTTTATACTTTATGCTTTTGTGATACTTGGTTTTATCATGATTTAATCTTGACCCATTATGATATTTTAGTTTTTTAGATTCAAGATTCATTTTTTTAATCCATTTTGACCCATCAAGATTCAGAATCTTGATTTAGTATTGACCCATTTTCTGTTTTTATGGTTTGTTGATTTCTTGGTTAGTAAGTATGTATATGAATATAATACATGCATAGTGTATTAGTGTAACTATTGTTATTAGTTGTAAGTTGATCTGGTTTATTATGGTTTATAAATTTGGTTTGGTTTGGTGATTTGATTTAAGTTAACAATTGCCTAGTTAATTTAGACATATCGAAGCACAGAAACAAACAAGTGGTATAACTGATTGGATCTTGTTTTATTTGATCATGATGCATGCATCATTTATTCATCTACAAGTGTTTGGTATGCTTGCATCATAGATAAAAAGTTGGTTGTTTTGTCTCATTGAATGGTGTTGACCGTATCGGAAGGAATGTGATTCGTTACATTTTTGCTTATTTTCGTTCTATAAAGCAATAGGTTTTCTTATGCGGTATTAATTTGTATAAAATACAAAACTACATTAAAGTTCTCTTGTTTTAGTCATTGTTTTTGTTTACATTTGAATGATGAATATGTGTCCTGTTTGAGTAATTTTGTAACCGGTAATGCTCATATTTCTCAAATAAATTTGGCATTATAGATAAATACATAAATTTAACATTTATACTATAAATGATCATTTTTGAATTTCCCTAATTACTGTTACAAATGACCCAAATGGCACACTAAACCATTTTATTATAAGTCAGATTTACATTGAGGAAAGCGGGACAAATGAAAAAGTACATTGCTATTTTATGAAAATAATAAGTTAATAATAACCTTTTTTTTTATGTTGTTTGAACTATTTGTACAAAAAAGCCAATAAGTTCTACTAAATAATGGAGTGTGTATTAATAGAGATAGATTGCAATTTGTCCCAAATATATGATATAGGGTAGGATGACAATGTATTAAATACGTTGAAGTATTTCGTCCAGTATAGTCAATGTAAGAAATCGAGACTAAAGTTGATCTGTGTTTGCAGATGGTACACAATGGTACATCAGGATGGTTCTATACTAAACACGTTCAACTATTTGAAGGAGAATGGAGTTGATGGTTTCATCAACATATGGCCTAAACCTACGGCTATTGCATGGAAGATCATCGCTTGTTATGCACTTTTTGAAGCTGCACTTCAACTCTGGTTACCTGGAAAAAGAGTTGAGGGGCCCATATCGCCTACCGGCAATCAGCCTGTCTATAAGGTACCAAACATCTTAATTATGAGTTAGGATTGAAGAGATTGTGAACCTTAAACCTACACCGGCACCTGCGTTGATATTAATACCTGTTTGGTGGTTAATTTCTTTTTGCAGGCTAATGGTATATTAGCATATGCTGTGACACTGGTTACATACATTGGCCTTTGGTGGTAACAATTATAGTTTCTTTAATCATACTTTCGCCGAGCCGCAATAAATATATTTTCTTACTTAAGTTCGGGTTGACATATTATTGCTTAAATTTCAGGTTTGGGATATTTAATCCAACAGTTGTTTATGATCATTTGGGAGAAATATACTCTGCACTCATTTTCGGAAGCTTTGTCTTTTGTGTATTCTTATACATCAAGGTAACGCTCATAGTGACATGACATATCAATCAATATATCATACTACATTGTGGTCTATGCTTCTGACAATATTAAACGATTTAAATACAGGGTCATGTGGCACCTTCTTCCACTGATTCTGGTTCATCAGGAAACATAATATTCGACTTCTATTGGGTGAGCATCTCATACTTTACATATTTGACCTTGACGCCTAAAGTATTGTTGGTTCTTACTTGAGTATATTTTATGGTTGTTGATATGATAGGGCATGGAATTGTATCCTCGAATTGGGAAAAACTTCGACATCAAAGTTTTCACAAACTGCAGATTCGGTATGATGTCATGGGCTGTTCTTGCTGTAACATACTGCATCAAGCAGGTATGCACTCCAACATCGTTAACATCAGCAGTTGTATCGTGAATTGCCTTGTTTCTGTTATAGTACTTTTTTTTGTACATCCGAGTAACTATGATTATAACCTTGCAGTACGAAACAAATGGGAAAGTGTCAGATTCTATGCTTGTAAATACCGTGTTGATGTTGGTTTACATCACAAAATTCTTTTGGTGGGAAGCTGGCTACTGGAACACAATGGATATTGCTCATGATCGAGGTATGCATGTATGTGGGTGTCATGTTAGCTATTGTACAACTAATAAAGATACTGTGAAATTAACGTTAACTTAAAATTATGGCAGCCGGATTTTATATCTGCTGGGGATGCTTGGTTTGGGTTCCTTCTATATATACTTCCCCTGGCATGTACCTCGTCAACCATCCTGTTAATCTTGGACTTCAGGTGCTTTTTCGCTTTTTAAGATTAATATTTATAGAAGTAAAACTATATGTTTCTTACTCGTTTCTGTTTGTACAGCTTGCCATTTCCATCTTAATAGCCGGCATTCTGTGCATATACATTAATTATGATTGTGACCGACAAAGACAAGAATTCCGTAGGACAAATGGCAAGGCTCTGGTTTGGGGAAAAGCTCCAAGCAAGGTAAGTAGTTTATTATTAATATTGTTGGTGCATGATGGTTTTTTGCAAAATTGCCAGCGTACTATTTCATGTGTTTGGGTTTTAATCATTGTATTCTATTTTTGGACACCTGAGTCATCAAACGATGGCTTTGTGTCCCATTTGGGTCATTTTGTAAGCATAGTTTACTGTAAAAGTTATCATTTTTGGAGGGTTGTTTTTGGATACAAATTACTTGAAACCATCTTTTAATGACACGATGTGCAAAAAAAACACACAATGATAAAAATAATAAAGTAAATGTAGTAATATTTATGACAAAATCTTGTATGTATAAGTCAATGCTAAGATTTTATTTGGTATTCAGATAGTTGCATCATACACTACAACCAAGGGGGAGACTAAGAGCAGCCTTCTGTTGACTTCAGGGTGGTGAGTAGCTAATTATAATCTTTTAATCTCTGATCCATCTTTCATCGAGGTTTTATTCGCGTTCTCTAACAACTACAATGATGTTGTTACAGGTGGGGTCTTGCACGCCATTTCCATTATGTACCCGAGATTATGGCAGCATTTTTCTGGACAGTCCCCGCTCTTTTCGATAATGTAAGTCAAGGGATAAGATGTTGGTTGTTGCTTTACTCAAAAAACTAGTTTCTATCATTATTTACATGTTATCTGTTGTTTTATTTTTTTTGGCAGTTCCTTCCGTACTTCTATTTTGTGTTCCTTACCATCCTACTGTTTGACCGAGCTAAAAGAGACGATGACAGATGTCGTTCAAAGTAAGCATCCCCTCGAGCTTTTCATGGAAATGTTATTTTGAAAACAATAGTTGGTATTAATCACTTTGTTTGTTTGTGCGTAGGTATGGGAAATACTGGAAAACATATTGCAACAAGGTTCCATACAGGATCATACCAGGGTTGTACTAAGATGGAGTTGCGGTTTTGCCATGTATTGTATTTGTATTTGGATGACTTTAGTTAATCTATTTGCATGTTAAGTAAACCTCGTTAATTAATGAAATAAGCAGGTTTGGTTTTGTTAGTATATATGATTTTTTTTTTTTTTTTTTTTTTTTTTTTTTTTTACTGTATTCAGTTATACAAGTACAGTGTTTTAAATCCTACTAGGTTGGCTTCAG
Organism: Artemisia argyi; assembly: GCA_030686995.1. Classification (NCBI taxonomy): domain Eukaryota; kingdom Viridiplantae; phylum Streptophyta; class Magnoliopsida; order Asterales; family Asteraceae; genus Artemisia; species Artemisia argyi. The sequence continues at coordinate 307,121,223 of CM060709.1, forward strand.
TATTCTAATTTGACTTTAACGAGGATTTATTGCCCTCACATTGCGACGGGAAATAAATCAATATTATGAGCAGAATTTTGATTTGTGTAAGTTTGACTGTTTGAGTGTGAGAAAAAATTATGTAAAAGTGGAAGAGTAAAAGTGTATGAATTGTTGTATTACATGAGTTTTAATGCAAGAAAAATTGAATGGCTAAATTTTAAAATATGAAATGAATAGTATAGTTCGTAAATTGATATAAAGGAAGATTGTTTGGTTCAATAATCGTAAAGGTTTTAGCTCCATGTGTAGAATTAGCTTATACTATATTTAGTTGTCTATTGGGGTGCAAGACCGTTCTCGTGGGTGGCCGACCTACGTTGTACCATCAACACTTTCACTACCACCTACACCACTGTAATTTTCGGGAATTGTATCTTTGTGGAAAACGGAAAACATTAACCACATTTCTTATTGTAATGTTAAGATAATGGCATGATTGTTCATGTTGAAGTATCAAGACAACTCTTACAGTAATAGCCTTTCCATAACCACCCTCTGTAAGGACTTTGTGATGACCAGAAAGGTCTTTGAGTGTTAACATGAGATCACTCAACGCATTCGGAGTACAAGACTTGCATATTGCAACAACCTGCTCTAGTTTCCCATTCTTGAGAAAATTCTTTATATCTCTCAAACACCTACTCATGTTCCCCCCATTAGCATTCACAAACTCAACGACGCTAACCCACAACCCACGCGTAAAATCCTCATCCTCACCTACATCCTTAACAACTTTCCTAATATACTCGTGTATGCATTACACACTCCTGCCCACCTTCCCCCTAATATATGCTATTTTATGACGCTTCGCCATTTAAACAATAGCAGCAGGACCGTGAATTATCTTAACCGCCTTTTCAGGGCTCTGAGATGAAACTAGGTTTTCGATGGTGGGGGTTGTATGAAACTAGGCCTTTGACTTTGACAAATAGGGATTTTTAACGATCGTTAGCCAAAAGAGATTATTCACAACAAAATAGAAACCACAAGTACATTTTCCGCAATTTTAAGTTTTGAGAGACCTAGCTTGCGTAAATGGAAACCACAGGGACATTTATTGCAGTTTACCCAATAAATTTCAAAGTGCTTAATAGTACTAGAATAACCAATTATACTATTAAACACTCAAAATTATTATCCAGTTTGAATTTTCAAAATTAAACTGGTTCAACTTTGACCATAAATATATCTTTTTTATTATATAATACTTGATGATAAATTATACCATTGAAAAGTACAGTATACTTAAAACCCAGTCCATTTATATTTTTTGCATCAAATATTATATAACACCCACAAAAATATTTAAGGTCAAAGTTGAAGAAGAAAAACAAAAAAAGTCAATAGTGGACAATAAATTTGAGACGGAAGGAGTAGTATTGTATAACGGGTGTTGCGATTGCTAATTTCAAACTGGAATATTTCACATACTACAACACGACAACCAACAAATCACAATAAGGAAAGAAAGAAAGAGGCTAGTATCATATAACAACAACATACTTGGGGTATGTTTGGGAAAATTAGCTGTAAGCTGTAAACTGTAAGCTGTATACTGCAAAGCTGTTAACATGAGCTACAAGTTGTATCATTTTTTCAATAAAAGTGTTTGGTAAGTTAGCTGTTAAATGTAATTATAAAATATAAAATGACATAAAAGGACATATCTATAATTATAAATAAATGTTTGGAGGGTATATCAGTAATTTAAAGTTTTAACAGCTCCATGATGTTTAAAAAGCTTCATGGATCAGCTTTTCATTTAAGAGCTATTTGTTTAGAATAAAAGCTCGAATTTAATGTATCCAAACAGAACTCAATTTTGAGTTGTTGAGGTAAAAGAAATTATTATTTCAGTTGAGGTAAAAGAAATTATGCAAATAGTATAAACCCTAATTTGAGAAAGATGTTAAAATCAACAATTTTCCCGATGGAAAAACTTAAAATTGCCATGAAAGTTTAGAGTTCCCACTTCCCAGAGATCCAAGCAAAACATGGAAAGCTTGGTAAAGTTGTCTTTGAGAGGGATTGGGATACAAGTTTTGCGCGCGTTGATTGGAGAACACTGTACGTCTGTACCAGCCTTATTTCGATATTTTTGGAAAACTGTTTTATTTTAAATAACGTAGAATTCAACTTTGATGCGTTAACGCATTTGAAAGGTTTCCAATGTCGTGGTGTCAGACAACCATGGATTCTTAATGTGCGCTGTGTTGAAAGATTCCGGCGGTGGTGTGTATATTCTTCCATGAATTACTATGACGCAGGTGGCAGGTGGTTCGATGGTGGGTATGGATTATGAAGATGATGTTGTTTGGGAGGAGAGTGTTGATGATGATAGTGATACAACCTGGGTGTGGTATGTTTCATTTAGTTCATTAAGAAACAGAAAATGGTGGAACCCAACATACAACCAGCTTTCATTTACCCTTAGTAATGCTTCTAAATGTGTCGGGCAATTAACGACATTCAGCTCAGGCTCAAGCTCGAACATAGTTAGGGCTTCATGAACCAAACTTTGAAAACTAATATCCAGCTTAACTCATTTGAAAGCTCATTTACTTTTTTCAAGCTTTACAAGCCGATGTATCGCATATGATGTGATTGGTGCAGTTGTATAACATGCAAGTTGTATGACATGCAGCGAACGCAATTATGTAGGTCAGGCATACTTATAAGCCATCCAATACTGGACCCTAACATGTCCAATAGATCTCAAAATGCATGAAAATGTAATGAACAACTGTAGTTGTGTATACTTCAGAAATTACCTTTTGATATAACAGGACTCAAATTCTTAACCGTTTGTTTTAACGATACACAAGGTAATTTCTTTTCTTTTTCAATTTCTATTTATTGCCAACTTAGATATAGCAATCAAAACTATGAAGAGAATCACAAAGGTGTAGTGTGTGAGTAAACCTAACCAAATTTCTTGATGATGACATTCAAATGGATAGAAGGTTATTTGATACTTAGATCAAAATAGGGGTTGCCATAATCATTAACGTTTCTAGTCCCTATAAGTATCATAACACAAAAAAGATTTGATCACTTGAGAACAACTGCTGCATTTCTAAGAGCAAGATAACTTTGCACATACTCGTTTGGAAGTGATCTAATGATCTTGAAGACTTCCGTGTTTGCATAACGCATATGGGTTCTTGGGTCACTATAAGGTGCCTGCATTCAAAATCATAAAATTATGAGTAAACTGCAAAAAACTATCCTTGTGGTTTGTCAAATTTGGCACTAATCATCCATGTGAGAAACTATTCATATTGCAAATAACATGTATGTATTGATGGACAGACCGCGCAAATGCAGGTACAAAAAGATGTCTAGCAGAGTTGACAATGTTAATGCACTTTTGATAAAATGGGCAAACGGCACAAGCAGATTAAAAGAGATGCCAGTCGCCTAAGTTTATTTATAATACTTTAGATTATAAGTTTGATAAGATAGTCTTTTGTAACAAAATTTAATACATCAACTATTTACACAGAAGTTGCGGGTCAAGCAACAGACCAATTTCTAATTTTGCTCAAAAAGACCTTTTATGACTTCAACCCATTTGATCAGTTACCCCACCTCCGGTTTATCCCCTCTAATTTATCAAGAAACTAAGTTTACAAGATTAATTACCAAATGACGAGGCCCTTAGGGGGGAAGTAGAAACATAATGATGCATTTGAATTATTAAAATTCATCAGAGCATTTTGTGCTATACTTAACTGAATTGCAACTTCAACATGAGTTTCTATCAAATAATACAATATAATTAATGGAAATAGGAGAAAGGAAACAGTCAAGAAGGATTGAAGACAAAGTTACACTTCAAAACTATCAATTTGTTTTAAATTATTCAATAGACTTTGAGATTAGGAATGAGTTTGTATTAATGTCACTGGATTCACTAGGCTTCTATATCTCTTTGAAATATACGTATTTCAACACTAAAGAACAGTGCAACCTTGGTCAGTTCGTCCTTTGGCTAGAACCAAGAATTGGTATTAAATAGAGGAAGTAAAATGGGGCATGGGCAGGTTGGGTTGGACAGGCAACAAACCAGTGTGGCAGTGTGAGTAAACTTTGTACGCGTTGGGTCAGGCCTTGTTGATCCAAAACACTTTTTCGTTCAAAGAGTCTTTATGAATAAGGTGGTGTGCCAGATATTATTGGAATAAGAATATATATAGAAATAGAACAATCAACGAGGCTGTTTGCATTGAAAATGCGCATTGGCCAGTTGACCCACTTGCTCCATTCGACCAGTTATCTTTTATTAAATGTCTTATGTCTTGATTCAACCCAAATGATCAAAGAACACATAACTTTCCTTGAGTTTTGTAATTCGACCTATGATTTTCACGGCAACTAGCCTCTGTTATAGCAGAAGTGATTATTCAAAAACAGAGTAGGATCCTTTGTACCTTTTATTTTATAAACTAGAAGATAATCTTGTCACGTATGTGTGTAAATAAACTGATACAGACATAACTACAATTTTGGCTATCTGGACTTCAATATATTACAGCCCCAAGTATGAACATTTGTTAGACAAAATACTGTAAATAGTCCCAATATCCAAGAAAGAAGTACATACCTCAAATCCAGTTATATCACATATTTGCTTCCGAGGGTGCATTGAGGGTGGCGATTCAATATTAACATCTGCAAGATGATATACAACCTCACGTGAGTAGAAAGGTAATATTGACAACCCCACACAGCATATGTTGAAAGCAAAACTAATACTATTATATAACTCCTAACAAAAGCCAAATTTTGTATCTGAATATTCATAGCACATATAGCAGCACCGTAAAATATTAGACATGATCTAACTCGAATAGCTGGTTTGACACACAGAGTGAGCATCTTTCATTCTTGTTTAAATAATCCCAAAAACAAGCTGTCACTTTACTAGTGAATCAGCAAAACGATTCACTGGGAAGTATGCAATCCCAGAATCCAATTTCTACAAATGTAAGACCCTGTAGAGGTGTTTGGGATTACTTATGGTTTCATAAAAACATAATCAGTCTTAGACTTTAGTGTATGAATGAAGGCAAACTGATTATGCTTGACGGTTAAACATCCAATTTAGCACAATCAAATAATAATTAGAATCGCAGAAACCCTCATAAAACTAATTATTCGATTATCTGACAGCACCATAAGCAAATCCAAACATTACCTTGGAACTGTATTTTGTTCCACTTTTATCATAAGCACTTGTCAAATATACCCCACTGTTGTATGACGGGGGGTGTTTGGTATTGCTTATTGTACTCCTCAATCCTCATCTGATTAAGGGGGTGTTTGTTTAAGCTTATATGTGGGCTTATGGGCTTATTTGATTTTGGCTTATATTTCATAAGCCTTAATTTTCCAGCTTATTTTGAGACTTATGGGCTTATTATCATATACTAATAAACTTATATAAGCCAACAAGTCCCACAATAAGCAGAAAAATTGGGGCTTATGAAATATAAGCCGAAAAACAAATAAGCTCATAAACCAAATGTAAGCTTAAACAAACACCCCCTAAAAGGAGGGTGTTTCAGACTAGTTATTATTCTTATATTTTATGCTTGTTCTTACAAATAAGCATCTAACTATTGTGTTTGGTAACAGCAAAAGCAATATCTCATAAACACGCTTAATTACACTTTGAACGAACAATCCCAAACACACATCCATAGTACAATGTTACAAGTACTTACAGTTGGGTTGATCAGGAGGGTAGTTTTGGTAATTCTCAGCAGGAATAATCTGCTTCAAATGTTTCCATTGCCTGCTTCTAGCTTGACCTTTCGTATACTTTTCATGCATTTGGATCTTTTTGAATCGAAATTGAGTTGGTAATATCATCTCTGATTCAATTACTTCTCGTTCCATTTTTTACAATCTCCTAATATAAATATAAACCAATCCGTTCAGGTAAAAGAAAATTGAAAAAATAGTATAAACAAAGTAACAAACCCTAATTTGAAAAAGAAGAATTAAAAAAGATTGGGTGAAGAAGCTGAAAAGCAAACCTGTGATAATAATTAAATTGAATGGATTATTATTAACCAATGAACAAGACCCACGATGATCCAAAACTAGTGAGTGACTTTCACCCAACAATATCTGGAAGGGACGGTGTTGGTGTTTTAAACCACTGTGTTGTTCAGTCAAAGAAAAGAAAAGATGATAAAGCAAGAGATGACAAGGGGAAGGAAACTAGGGGCTGGTTGGGTGTCGGCTTTTGGTATAATGTGGTCTCCGTCTTGGTCGGTCCGGTCCGGTATGGTCCGGACCACAAACCGACTATTTTGTCTTGTTAAATCAGGCCGACTACATTCGATCCGATCCTTGATATCAGCTTTTGGGTTAATTCGGTCTTGGTCGGTCCTGGTCCGGAACCGATGCTCAGCCCTTTTGGGGTTTAAGATTTTGAGCGACAAACATTGTTTGGTTGATTCTTTTGATTTTAAAATTAGGAGTGATGCTAAATTTAAAGAGGCGTTCAATATGCATATGAGAATGACTATGAATATAAGTATGGAATGGGTTTGTAAATCTGGGTATGGAAAATGCCTATTTTTATAAGTTTCATTTTTATATCTTTAAACCAAACGGCCCCTAAAGACATACAAAAAAACCCATTTACACACTTTTCATTTAGCTTTTACTTTTACGTCTATTATTAGTTCTCGCTAATGCACCTACTAAATCCCAAGAACGGCTCTGTTGGGGTGTTTGGATTTGCTTATTAAGGCTGCTTATGCTTTACTAGATAGTAAGTTGGGACATTTGTAACAACATAAGACAATGCTTGGATTTCAATATGCTTAAAATATGTAATGGTCAAATTATTGGTCGAATGGAAAACCCTTTTTCTTTGAACACAGAGGTTGAAGGTTCGATCTTCACTCTTTGCAAAAAGGCAAGAGGTCCTCTGGAAGCAGCCTCTCTAATTTTGGGTATGAGTAAGGCTGTCTACTAGGGCTGTAAACGAATTGAACGTTCAGTAAACATTTCATGAACCGTTCGGTAAAAAGTTCGTTTATGTTTGTTCGTTTATTAAATGAACGAACATGAACAATATTTTACGTTCGTTTAGTTAAATGAACGAACATGAACAAAAGTCTCGTTCATTCATTTATGTTCGTGAACGTCCGATTAGGCGTTCGTTAAAATTCGTATATATTTATTTATCTATTTATGTTCATATATCATATCTTTTAATTTTATAATTTTAAAAATTGGTTTGTTTAAACAAAGCAACACTTATAAAACAATATATTGTGAAGAATTCAATAAAGTTTATGTTTGTTTGTCTATTTTATTTATGTTCGATCGTTTATGTTCGTTTAACGTTCATTTAGGGTCTTAATGAACGAACATAAACGAACATGAACAATTCATTTTCTTAATAAACAAACATGAACAAGAAAATTCGTCCGTTTAAGCGTCCGTGTCCGTTTATTTGTCTGGTTAAATTAAATGAACGAACATGAATAAGGCTCCGTTCATGTTCGTCTGGTTCGTTTACAGCCATACTGTCTACATCTCAACTCCTTCATACCTCGTGAATGACAGGATTGGGTTAACGTTTTTTTTTTTTTTTTTTTTTTTTTTTTTTTTTTTTTTTTTTTTTTTGGTTGGTTGGTTAAGTTTGGAGGCTTTTACGCCAATTAACACACTTGTTGTGTTCGTATAGAAGGTTAAGCTTCGTTAGTACTAAGAGCACGTTATTAGCTGTATACAAGCGTCACTATTCTGTTGGCTAGGTTTCAGGTTGTAAGATCGGCATTAAGTCATTAACACACTCGTTTTGTTGGCTAGGCCAAAACTCTAAAACATTTAAATCATGTTATGCAGGTATAAATCCTTCAGGCCAAAACTCTTCCTCAACGTGTGAATCATTGAAACACCACTACCACCTTAACACGTGGTGGGTGGTTTTGTTGGAGAAGTCGGTCTTAGGCACGACCGAGTTGTGAGACACATACACATACACTTACACAAATATTATTTAGGCATTTTCTTTAATTATTTCTTTTTACTTTTGTCTATAAAGGGAAAGAGGATTTTTTTTTTTTTTTTTTTTCTTACTCTTATGCCTGCAGACAGGAAGAGAAAATTAAATATATATATATATATATATATATATATATATATATATATATATATATATATATATATATATATATATATATATATATATTAATATAATAGGCTAAAAATCACTTTTTTCCTCTTCAATTTTGTAGATTTTTTTGTTCATAACTTCATACTATCACTTCTTTTATTTTAAAGACTTCAAAACCATCTATTCTTTTGCAAACTTTGCTTTGTAGATCGGATATAAAACAAAAACTTAGTAAAGGTATTTGCGGGTGGTAAAGTTTGGTGATTAGTTCACCTGGCAGGTGTGTAAATTGATCAGAGGGTATGTACTTTCATTTTTTTTCTTTTAAAAAGGATATGCATTTAAGGTTAAATTATCAAAATTTTATAACAAAAATAAATAAATAAATAATTACACTACATATACTTTTCGAAAAGTATGCACGTGCTGACGTGCATACCATGTAATAGGGATAGGGGTGTCATTTGAGCTGACCCGACCCGACCCGACCCGACCCGACCTGACCCGAGTCAATTCGAGTCGGGTCAATCAGGTCAAAAATTATATTCGGGTTCTAAATAAGGTCGGGTTCGGGTATGTTTTTCTAGCCTCAACCTGACCCGAACCCGACAAACCCGACTAAACGAACACTTTACAATGTAAAAATACTCGGGTTAACCCCGAACCCGAATTGAACCGACCCGAGTTGACCCGAACCCAAGTTGACCTGAACCCGAATTGACCCGAGTTCTAAACAGGGTCGGGTTCAGGTATGTTTTTTGGAGGCTTGACCCGAGTTGACCCGAACCCGGCCGGGTCAACCCGAATGACAGCCCTACCAATAGCCACAAATTGTATGGATATACACGGCAAGTGTTAAACACATAGATACGGAATGAGGAATGCTAGATCCACAAAAAAATATCCACAAAAACATCCACAAAATGAGTTGTCGAATAGTGATTGGCTTAATCAAAGAGAAGAGAGAAACACTAGCAAAATACACCAATCACACTCCAACAACTCATTCATTGTGTGAATGTTTTTGTTGATGTTTTTTTTGTGGATCTAACATTTCTCATACGGAATATGCTCTATACCACATTTGGGTTCCTTCACATGAACACTATGACTAAACTTTAAACTTTTGTACCACTCACTTTATTATAGTATCCCATCCATACATAACTTTTTGGTCGACGTCAGGATGTGTTTGTACTTTCTACTAGTTATAATACCCGTGCACGCACGGGGTTTTTTCTAATTTTTTAAATAAATTATTTTTATTTATTAAAAAACAAATTGTTTATATTTTGTACAAACAAATTAACGTGTCCCTATTTATTTTATACTTGAACATACCAATTTAATAGGCTTATGTGTTCTTCTAGTTCATTGTGTTCAACTTCAGGTTTAAGCAATTGTACAGTGAACATGCTATTCAACTTCAGGTTTAAATGATGTTAAGTGAACATGTTGCTAATAGATTTATTTGGGTGATTGTAGATGCGGTTTGGGAACCAGTTTCTATATATAGACGTTATACCAGTTTGAAACCGGTTTAGAAAAACCAGTTTCAAACTGTTTTTTTTTTTCAAGTACTTTATGGGTCCGTTTTATAGTGTTAGACCCGGTGCACGCACGAGGCTTTGGGTCTAATTTTTGTAAGATTAGTTTTTTCGTCCACATCCTTATGAGCATTAGGTTTCTGGTGTCTTATTAACATTGGCTTTGATAGCTTACCCAGTAAGGTTATGCCCATGGGTGCAATGGATCGAATATACTGAAATAGATAAACCTGATAGACAAATAAATTTATTTATGTTAATATTTGACCCAATACCAGACCTGTGTAGTAACCCAATCATTCTGCCATTTATGAAAAAAAAAATAATAAAAATAAAAACACATTCCAGAGTTATCGCTTCAATATTTGCAAGAGAAATCATAACACACTACATTACCAAGTACCAACTACTGAACTAAACAAAAACTAATATAGTAACTAAAAATCAATATAGTAAATATTGATCCAACTAATATAGTACGTAGTAACTAAAAATCAATCACCATAGAAATTGTGCAATCTACAATTAACTGAATTATTTAGGCTATCCGATGCTTACAGATACAATTATCTCATGCTTCCAGCGATAAGCATTTCGGGATAAACCATTCCAGCTGATGGAACATGAACCCGAACCGTCTCTTTTGGAACTTATGGCTATGATCAGATCCGCCATTTGTAGTTAATGAATTAAGTCCTTGTACCTACTATTATAAAAAATAAACTATAAATGTATGTTGCAAATATATACACTGTTTGTTTAGTTGTGTTTATAGAAACGGTCGTTCATTTGCTAAGGCAAATCTATCTGTTGAGAGAACCAACCATTCTAACAATGTAACAACAATTACCTGTGTAACTACATTAACGAAGTGGTTGATCCTTTGTGTTTGCTCTATAGCTTCATTTTACGTTGCAGCTTCTTTTTTTAGCTACTCCCTGAACACACCAAGCTAGAGAAAAAAAAAACCACTATCAAGCAGAATATTTTTTTATGCCAATTAAGTAGTACTAACTGTGGTAACAAAGGTATTACCTCTCTTAAATCAGTGAATACATTCCCATCTCTTCCTTTGTTGTCACATAAGTTTCGAGCGTGATACGACATAGACGAAAGTCACCAATCTATTCAATTGGAAATGACACAGTATCATTTAAATTTAAATATGCTGCCTAATTTGGGTTGTTTCTTGTTACTGTCTATAAGGACAGGTTAAGTCAGCAAAATTTGGTTTAAAAGTAAACATGCCAAAATCTTTCTACATCATTACTCAAAGTTAATATTATTACTAACTTTTATAATCATTTTGGCATACAAAGGTGTTTCAAGCTGGCCCATTGTGTTCTGACTTTTGATCTACCGTCCATGTTTTCATCTTTTCCTATGCTACTATTTTAGGTCCGGATCAATATCATTAAGTCTGGAACGTACTAAATTCATCTAAAGGGGGGCATCATAGTTGTAACTTGTGGCAATAAACGGACCACCTGCAGTCCTACCAAAACTGGTTGCTCCATGTTACTATCAGAATTAAAGAAAAGAACACTTACCATATAGTAATTTATAAATGATCCACCCGTTCATCTGCTAGTTGGTAAGGAACCGCGCCTCCAAACTCAGTGGACCTACATTAATATTATTGTAGTGAAAGATTAGTTAAAAGTAAATTAGTATATTTCCATCTTATCCACGCTTCTTTCCACATTTTCGGTTTTAAAATATTTATCGGGAATGAAGTAATCACAGTAAAATATTTATTGGAAGATGCATAAGTGGCTTGTTAACTCTCTGCAAGCTGTGTCTTCGATGGTGTATCAGAAGCCGGTAGTGCAGAGGATCCTCTAATCCATAAGATTGGTGATAAAGTGCAATATTTGTTTAAGAGAGTGTTTGGATTTAGTTTTGGGATTATTAGCAATGATAATTATTTTAAATGCCTGCATAAACGTATTCTCCTTCCGATTATCTCACATTTTGATGCAAACTTTATCAATGAGCATTACCTAGCTACTTATAACCCAATTTCAGAGATTTTTACTCCCATGTCACAAGAGACTTATCCTTTGTTCACGATAATGATTTTTATGGGTGCTTTTACGCATTCATTTATTGAATAATCAAATTTGATTATAACAACTTCAAACACAAAAGCACATCTAGACAGTATCTCTTACAATCCTCTGTTACAGCTGCATATCTTATTCTGATCAATTAAATTGCATAATCACTTCCCAAATACATAATTATCAAGCTTATTACTATTTATTTCTCTCTTTACAATATGTAAATATCAATCTCTTCATTCATTTTGGGAAAACTTCCAAGTATAGTGGTGTGGTAATTAGTTAGTAGTGTGGTAATTAGTCAAGGGATATGATCAACACCACACCCCCATGTGTTTATGGATTCAGTTAACGGTAAAAGACTAAAAGCAAGCCTAATTTCAGATTTCATTACATGTAATGTGAATAGCCCTCAAAATATTCACACACCAGCAGTGTGCACCTTATGGGTCCAGTTAGTGACCCGGCATTCTATATGCGATGAGACCTTATTAATCATGTAAAATATCTAAAACACTTCCACTTAAGAAGCTCTAGTATAAATAACGAAAGAGGAAGAAAAAGAATGAAACTCATTGAATAAAGATTTACCTTAGCGGCCTCAAAAGTGATTTCTCCTTGTTGCAACATTTTCTTTTCAGTTGCAATAATCAGTTTCTAATGTATGTGTCATGTTGTAATCTACTAATGCTTATAAAGAGTTTTTAAAAAATAGATACCAACCACTTCGAAGTAGATGATCAAACAGTATAGCAAAATAATTTATGGGGTGTTTGGAAGTTCTTGTTAAAGCTGCTTATGCATTCTGACATAATCTAATAAGCATCCTAAAAAAGTTAAGGGACTGTGCGGGATTGCTTATCCAAACTTTATCAGCTTTGCTTTGTGATATGATTTTCTAAACAGTTTATTTCACTCGCAAATAATATATATGCAGAAAAAGATAATCATCAGCTTATATAACCCAAAAGGTAAGCTCATATATTTCGATCTACCAAAAGTACCACTATTAAGTTCAAAGTAAGCAATCCTACACTGCTAACCGTAATAAGCTTACTTCAGCTTAAAATACGCCGTTAAGCATAAGCACCTTTCTTCGTCCAAAAACTCAAAAGTAGGTTTTAAAAAAACAATAAGCATAAGATATCTAAAGGGGTGTTTGGGATTGCTTCTTTAACTACTTATTATACTATTAAATTAAGGCTTCCAAATAAAATTGAACATCATAGTCAACCCTAAACCATGGAAGTCCCTAAATCTAATAATGGTAACTTGACGCAAATTACTAACAAATAATCATATGGATACCGTGTCTGTCATGCACTTTCTTGACTCCAATCATCAATGGTGATTGCTTTAATATAAAATTGTGAAACTTTATCACGCCGTTTTGACACATACTTAATTCATCCTTAATCACCCATCGTGCCTACTGCCTACTTAATCACTCATTATGGAGATAAGTTATCTATTTTCATCACAACTTGTGCCACATTTCTCATAAATGACCTTTCACAAGACTATCTAAAGCAAAGCCACATTCATAAACTGACTAAAGCCTTAGCTACGGTTTCAAGTCATCAAGGACAATCCTATTTTCAGCTACTCAATCCCGGATCTCCTAGGTATATCTACCCCACGTTAACAAACCGCCACTAAATTTGACTCTTGTAAAGTAACCATAAATAGTGAGCATATCTGATGAGCAACTTACCTCTGTATCCTGATATAACTTGAGGTATGCCATAATCTCTTACTTCTGTAGAATCAGCTTCTAGAATAATTACCGGCTCACATGCTGTCCAAGAATAAAGAAACGTCCCGTTAATAAAACAATCAGGTCCCCCTCTTGTTTCTTGGTTTAAGTGGAGCATTGCTTTAAAGGATTTATATAAATAAAAGCATTATTCTACGACATTATTAAGGTTAGCAAAATGTTCATAGATAAGCTTAAGAACTCAACTCATTTCAATACTTTGGTATAATTGTTCTGGAGAAAAATGAATGAAAAGGGTAGCAAGTGACAACACCCCCAAACATGGCTGATTAAAGTGTTAAACCCACATCTATGTAAATCTCAAAGAGAGTAACTTAGAAAGGATAAATGGGTCGATGTGGGTTGCGTTTTATCCACGAGTCATATATATATCTAAAAAGTGAACAGGCAAAAATGGGTCGAAGGACACCTGAACCATTATATTAAAAGTTTTTGATTTTTACTACTCCCTCCGTCCCACAATAAGTGTCCACTTACATCATGCACAAAGTTTTAGGAAATTCCACTAACTACACTCTCCACCAATCAAATATAATTTTTACCCACTAAAGTCTCATCTCATTGGTTGAAATAGAATCTGGACACTTAATTTGGGACAATTCAAGATTCCATTGTGGACACTTAAAATGGGACGGAGGTAGTATAAGTTTAACCAATAAGAATTAACATATTCATTAGCTACAGAAAATGGCACAAAAAAATGTTTACGAATCAATCCAACATGGCCCATTGAATAACCACGTGATCATGACCCATTTTGACCTATTGCCTGACCAGCCTAACTTACTCATCATGTCCCCTCTGATAATTTGAATGCAAAATAAAGAATCACATATTTTTTAATTCAATATAATTCAAAGTAGAGAAAAAAGTACGTCAAACTTCATACCAGAGAGTGCAAGCCTTATGTACCCAAAGTGGACATTGGTTTAAATTCCAAGTTCCAGCCTATGCCTAGCAGCCTTGCCAACGCAAGCTCCAAGCTACTGTGATAAATGTTAAGAAGTGTAGAAATAAAAGTTCCAAGGTAATTCTTAACAAATTTTGATTGTTCACATAACATAAACACCTGCCCAAATCAGTTTAATCAAAATTAAGCACAATATCCAATAAATAAACACGAATTAACATAAATTACAATACTTTTTCATGTAATTAAGCAAAAATTTACGAAATTTGTTCACATTTAATTAAAAAACGTACATCAATTGCAAACATAATCAAGAAAATACACATTAAAAACCACACCTCTCCTCCTTCGCCGCCAAACTGAACACCACTTTTCCGTGTTAACAGGAAATTGTAGCAAAAGTTATCACGGAAAATAAGCCATACCACACCAACTAAAGCAAAATAACACAAACCCATAACATAATTACCCAAAAACCAAAAACCCTAGATTGGTAGATAAATTTATAAGTAATAGATTAATATACCTTTGATCCATTAACCGAAAAACATACCTTTGATTAATAAGATTGAGCGATGTTGAATGAAAGTACTGTTTTGGTTGTTTCAGTTTTTGGTGTCGCCATTTTTTTAGTCGTCTTTTGTGTTTCTGTGTCGAATGATTTACAAAAGTGAGAATAACTTCGGTTTGTTTATTAAAATTTTAGTTTTCACTTTTCACCCTCTATGTTTTTGTAGATAACCCCGCTTTCTTTAAGTTTTATTTTATTAAATTTTTGACACATATAGTTTTATACCCAATCTCTTATATAATTTCTAAAAAAAACGTTTTTTTATAAATTTCAACTAATTAAAGAAATACTTACCCTTTTTTTCTCTAAATATATATTTTTTAAAAATAACATTAATTCAATTATTACCAAATAAAGTATGATTTGATTTTTTTGAAATGAAAAAGTCCCCACTAGGGGTTTTGTTTTATTAGGAAAAAGATACATCTATTAAAAAGCATGTTCTATGTGATCTCATATTTAAAAAATAATAAAAAAATATCTTACGTGGCAACGTCTTATTGGTCATAGATATGGTCCACAGCTACAGTGTGTATCACAGGATCCCTGCCCTGACGATAATAACCAATTTTCCAGGATGATATTCATATGTTGATGATCAGTTAGTTGATCACCACACACACTAAAAAGTTAAAACACACACACACATATCTCGTTCTCAATTTCAATAACAATTTCATCATGCCGTCTGCATACGGTGCTCGGTTAACAACGTTTGAAGATTCCGAAAAGGAGAGCGAGTGTGGTTATGTTCGTAAGGTGCGCATTGTTACTTTGTTAGGTGTCCGCTTTATTAAAATTTTCGTTGTTTAGTTTGTGATACCCACGTTAACTACACTTACGAGACACAAGTGAATGTAACGAAAATTTTATAAATTGTTCCAATCTGCACATTTTGATGAGTCATATATGAAAGTCTAACACGTGACACCATTTATAACGTCACATGTCTTCAAAATATGTAGTAAGTTTGTTGCATTTAGACAACTTTTCAGAGTTCACGTACCAAAACGAGACAATGAAGAAAGTTTGTTGCTATTCTATGACCAAAACCTTATAACTTTTGCTACTCAGTCGCCTACAAACACTTGTTAAATAGATAGTAAAGGATATGATTGCTCAATGCCTATAATAGTAAACATTATGTCATGTTATTTTGAATTACATTGTCACTACTTATATTTCACGTGATTAAAATTGTATCTTTCTAAATACAAGCCATTAGACTAGGTGTAACAATGACCGGGATCCATCACCCCCACCTCAGCACCACGTCACGTCAGCTTTTTACCCGCCGTAGTATTAACCACCAATTCACACTTAGCAAATCAACACCTTCACCTTCTTTTGTGTGTCCTTGCATTCGGTGATCACATTCACCGAATCAACGCGTCACGCATGAAGCAAGTGCTTATTAATTACGTTAGGCTTACAGCATAAGCAAATCCTAACACTGTTCCTTAAGTACTTAATTTTGAACAATTTCTGATTACTTGTTTAGTTATTTTTAAGCACAAGAAAAAAACAGCAAGCCAAACACCCACTAAGAGTTGCTTATTAAAACTGTGTATCTACTTATCTGATTCTAATGACTATTTTACTTCTTAATTCCAAAAAAATAAGCAGAATTGTCAAACAATGAAACAATTGAGAATTTGTTAACTTGATAACTTTTCCTTACGGCAGAAACCGATCCAAACACTATTTTCTACTTTATGTCATGCTTAGTTAATTTTTAAAAGCATAAGCAGTTCTGAAATGGAAGTGACTTATACACCACTTAAGTGTGCTATGTGCAGTAGTACTATGTGCTGTTTTATATTGTGCAAGTGGTGTAATAATAAATTTTGGTGGTGGGCACATCAATTTTGCTATGAAAAAAGCAATCATATTCTGCCAATTGGGTGAAATATATCATTTTTTTCACAACAACAACAACGATACCCAATCCCGCCTGAGCAGGGTATGGGGAAATATATCCTTTTTTTGAAGTGGTTAATTTGCGTGGTTACATAGTCTTACATAATTGTATGGCCGGAGAAAATTTGCTCTAGACTCTTACACAACGACATAAGTACCACTGAGTTGTATCTAGTTGCCAATGAGTCGACTTTTACAAAATTCTAGTGAAAACATTGCAGTGACTGATAATGTCATAATCTTTTGGTACATAGGTCTCAATATTTATGGTGTTCGAAGTTCCAGATTATCTTTAAGGGAATCATTCACATCATCTACATTTGAAAGTTCCTTAATCTTATCAGGGCCAAAACTAATGTTATTCTTTTGAATTTGGCAGGTATCAGGGCCGGTCGTCATTGCAGATGGAATGGGAGGCGCTGCTATGTATGAAC
The DNA here is from genome assembly GCA_030686995.1 of Artemisia argyi. Classification (NCBI taxonomy): domain Eukaryota; kingdom Viridiplantae; phylum Streptophyta; class Magnoliopsida; order Asterales; family Asteraceae; genus Artemisia; species Artemisia argyi. Next base: position 307,138,633 of record CM060709.1, read on the forward strand.
TTGTGCGTGTTGGACATGACAACCTTATTGGAGAGATCATCCGTTTGGAAGGAGATTCTGCTACAATCCAAGGTATGTTAGCCTATATTCTTAAACTTTGTCATAGACATTGAGAGTGTTGGCCAGTCATACAGTTACACAGTCCCTTGCTAACCATTGACCCGGTCACGCACTCTTGTATACTTAGTTTCTGTCGCTCTTTGTTTTAAATGTTTCAAATTTGTAAGTATATCAAGTCACCATCTACTCGCATTTAATGATCGAAACTGGAAATGAGTTATTGGATCAAGGTTAAGCATAATATTTGTAGCTACTTTGAACATGTCGTACTTAATTTATATAAGATGCAATCTTTTTTATTTTGGTCTATCTTTAAAGAATCGTGACATTTTGTTGCTTGAAAAGATACGTTTCAAGTTACCGTATCTTTATTATTTCTTTGATAAGAAAAAACCAATGGTTTCATTCATCAAGCCAAATAGCTAATCTTATTACTTTGGCATAAAAGTCTTGTAATTTTGATGTCTGTCTTGCAACAAGTCTTTAAGCTGTCCTTACGTATCTTCAGTTTCATAATACTGAGAAAAAAATGTGCATTGTTTCAGTTTATGAAGAAACAGCTGGGTTGATGGTGAATGATCCAGTTCTTCGGACACACAAGGTGTGTATTGTCACATTATCACTCACCTTTGGGATTGCTATAATTTGAAACTTGCTTGATATAGCTTTTTAACTTTTGCAGCCTCTGTCTGTGGAGTTAGGCCCTGGAATATTGGGAAATATATTTGACGGTATTCAGGTTCGGGCACATCTGTTTGTTTCACATTTTGCTTTAACATTTTAAACTCTATTATTTTCTTTTCCCAAAGTTACTAACTGCAGTTTCTTTTATTTATTCAGAGGCCTTTAAAGACGATTGCAAGAATATCAGGTGATGTCTACATTCCTCGTGGTGTATCTGTCCCAGCTCTTGACAAGGATATACTTTGGGAATTCCAGCCCAAGAAAATAGGTGATTTTACATTTTCCCTCTTTCAGCAATTTATACTTCATTAAGTTAACTTGTTGAGAGTGAATTTAGCCTGTTAAGGTCACTTTTCTTAATGTCTATAGAAACAATCGCCGACATTGAACAGATTGTGTCTCTTTTGTTTTTGAATCTGCAGCAGTTTCTGTAATAGCTATTTAGTAATTTGAACGTGTGTTGTGATGTCAGGTGAGGGTGATCTGATACCAGGTGGAGATCTATATGCTGTAAGACATTATATCCTCATTATTTACAGCCTTCAAATTTTAATTTTTTTCTCTGTTTCATTCTTATCAATTATTTATTTATTAGGCAGAGAAAAGCTTTATTGATACTTCAATACAGAACATTTTTTATCAATTGTTAATTTCTCTTCTCATTTCTGTGCAGACTGTTTTTGAGAACAGTTTAGTGGAACATCGCATTGCTCTACCTCCTGATGCCATGGGAAAAGTAACATATGTTGCACCAGAAGGTCATTACTCATTAAAGGTTTCTTTTTCTTCAGACACCTTCCATCATATCATATTGTTTTCTACGAATTTTGCAAGTGGTTAAATATCACACCCGGCCTATAACTAAGGAGTGTATTGGACATTGGGACCAGATAACTCGAGAGTAATGATTTTTATTATGTGGCATTCTGAGTATCAACTATTTCTGTTTCTATACAGGACACTGTCTTGGAGCTTGAGTTTCAAGGTGTCAAAAAGCAATTTACCATGCTTCAGGTTTTCTATTTCACTTTTCTCTAACACGATGACAACGTATTTATAAGTTTTCAGTGGCGAGTGCTTATGTGATATCATATTTCGTTGCACTTTTGGCTTACAGACTTGGCCTGTACGTACACCTAGGCCCGTTGCATCCAAGCTTGCTGCTGACACTCCTCTTCTTACTGGGCAGGTATCTCTTAAACGATATAAAACATCTATATATCTTTTTGTTATTTTCTATCATTGACCATTAAGCCATATAATGTAGTCCTAATAATCTATTCTATGTATTAGCGTGTTCTTGATGCTCTTTTCCCCTCGGTGCTTGGTGGGACATGTGCCATTCCTGGTGCGTTTGGCTGTGGAAAAACAGTTATCAGCCAAGCTCTATCTAAGGTATTTTATTTTTAACGTATCGTTATTTTTCGCTCATTTTAATAAATTTAATGCTGATATTGCTCCAGTATTCTCATTATTTTCCTTCATTATGCAGTACTCAAATTCCGATACCGTTGTTTATGTTGGTTGCGGAGAAAGAGGAAACGAAATGGCAGAAGTACATCCCAGTGAACATATTATTCATTTTATTTCAGTTGTCTATATATGCTTATTTCTAATGTTGTGTGATAACTTGGCAGGTTCTTATGGATTTTCCTCAACTGACAATGACATTGCCTGATGGGCGTGAAGAATCTGTCATGAAACGTACTACGCTTGTGGCCAACACTTCTAACATGCCCGTGGCTGCTCGTGAAGCTTCAATTTACACAGGTAACACGACTTTGAGTATAGTCTTTTTTTTTGCTAAATATGTTTTTTGGAACATAGTAATTGTCGCACATGATTGTGTATGCTGGAAATGGGTAGTAGTTGGCTTTGGACTTCTAGTAGTGTGAAGCCAGCTAACTGATACACAAGTTCTGATTTTTGTTGCATTATATTTTTCTTCAGGAATCACCATTGCTGAATACTTCAGAGATATGGGATACAATGTGAGTATGATGGCAGACTCTACCTCACGTTGGGCAGAAGCATTGCGTGAAATTTCTGGTCGTCTGGTACGCATCAATTTCTTAACATTCTTAACTGCTTGTTAGAAGTTAGATCTCACTATGATAAAATGAAAAGTGAGAAAAGTTTGGTAACTTGGTCACCTTTTAAAGTTCTTTTGTAGTTCTTGTTGGAGAATAAAGGGATCTGTTTTATACATTAGTCACTTCCAAGTTATTTGATTCTAACTTGTAATGTTATTTCCAAGTTTTTGTGAATGTATGATGAAAGTACTTTATGTTGGTTTTGTGTTTGTTCAGGCAGAAATGCCTGCAGATAGTGGTTATCCTGCATATCTGGCAGCACGTTTGGCATCGTTTTATGAGCGTGCTGGTAAAGTAAAGTGTCTTGGTGGGCCAGAACGTGATGGTAGTGTCACAATTGTTGGTGCTGTTTCTCCTCCTGGTGGAGATTTCTCTGATCCTGTTACATCTGCTACCCTCAGCATTGTTCAGGTATTTTAGTTTTAAGTTCAATGTATTGTCGTTTTTCTCAATTACTAGGAATTATAAGGCAATCTATTATTCAGTTTTCTCTGGTTCTTGGTGGAGACAATGTAATTACTGGGTGTTACAATATGATTTGGAGTCCCAAGTCATTGCTAACATAGGCCATTGCACATTTTATCAGGTTTTCTGGGGTCTAGATAAGAAGCTTGCCCAGAGGAAACATTTCCCATCTGTTAACTGGCTTATCTCCTACTCAAAGTACTCAACGGTGGGTTGTTAAAAAAATTTGCTGTTACATGTTTCACCTTGTTATATTATCTTCTCATTGAAGAAGTATTACTTATTCAGGCTCTAGAATCCTTCTATGAGAAGTTTGATTCAGATTTCATCGACATTAGGACAAAGGCTCGTGAGGTGCTCCAGAGAGAAGATGATCTTAATGAAATTGTCCAGGTATGCTACCTTAAACCTTATGTTGAGTTACCTAAGATAATGCTTTTCTCGTTTGATATCTTATTACATATCTATGATTGTTCTTTCAGCTTGTGGGGAAAGATGCTTTGGCTGAATCGGATAAAATTACCTTAGAGACTGCAAAACTTTTGAGGGAAGACTATCTTGCTCAAAATGCGTTCACACCGTAAGTACTCCCAGCAATCACTTTCTCAAGCAACAGTTAAAAAAAATAATTTTTGCTCGCTATTTTTTGTGTTTATGTGCACAAAGTGCGTTGATAATTTCATAATGGGGTGATGACAGATATGATAAATACTGCCCGTTCTACAAGTCTGTATGGATGATGCGCAATATCATCCATTTTTATAATTTAGCCAATCAGGTGGGCCATCCTCTGTTTTATTATGTTAATCATATTTTGCTTATAAGATATTAGGATTGGGTTAACATAAATACTGATGTGCAGGCTGTGGAGCGAGGAGCGGGTATGGATGGCCAGAAGATCACTTACTCGCTGATTAAGCACCGTTTGGGTGATCTATTTTACCGCTTAGTGTAAGTGAAGTAACATTTCATTCCATAAAAACAGTTTTCGCATTGTAGTTGGTGGGTCTTGATCTAATTCAATTGGTGAAATCAATGAACCGTAACAGGTCTCAGAAGTTTGAGGACCCAGCTGAAGGTGAGGATGTTCTTACCGGAAAATTCAAGAAGCTATATGAAGATCTCACTGCTGGTTTCCGCAACCTTGAGGATGAAACACGGTAGAACCCCAAACACGTAATATAATTATTTGAAGATAAAATCAAGTGGCCATTTTCATTACTCAAGAGTCGGAGTTGGTTTGGGGAAAGTTGCGTTGTTTCATAGTGCATCAAGGAAGGAAGGAAGAAGAAAGGAAATGAGAATGTTTAGTAGTTATCTTTGTTTATTATACAAAGGCCAAAGGGTCTTTATATCATTTGTATTACTTAGCTAAATTTATTTCTGCATCCTCAGGCATTTTGTGTCTTGAGAGTTGAAATTTGCAACATCAGTATATGTATGCTATCAGACGACTACTTTCTGATGATGGTAAAGCGGTCTATTCTTTACTTATCAGGATGAATTAATAATCAATGATATAAGGCGGGTCTGTGCATCAAGGGTGCTTGCATGGTCAATCTCCCCTGCGTGCGCCACAAGCACACACCTTTTTACATCTTGCATGTAGTTTTCAAAATAGTTAACCAATACAGTATGCGTTTCCCTCTACATTTTGGATGTAGGTAATCCTGAAATGGCATATTAGGTGAAAGTGAAACAGTTTTTGTTACCAATTAACTACAGAGATATAGTATATGGTGTAGGTCATTGTTTTAAGACATGTTTTCATTAAAAAAATTTCTTGATCCAACTTGGTGAACATGCATCTGAATCTGAGATTGAATTGTTTGTTTGCATCTTTTTTTCTTATTTTTCTTCATCTGGGAAAGTTATAAAATATAGTGTTGCACAGAATAGACAAAAATAGTTGTCTAATAATATCTTCAATCTTTTGGTAATCTATATATGCATTAACAAAACTAGACGAGTACCCGTGCAGAGCGGCAAAACTTGATAGCGGCAAATAATTATACTTGAGATATTTTGGTTAAGTGTTTTGGGTAGTGTTTATGCATACAATGTAAAATAATAATGTAAAAATGTAATTGAACTTTTTTAATATAGGATAGTTGAACTGAAAATGAAGCATGACAACAATTAGTTGAAACATTTATTGTTTTCTTTAAAAAAAATAAAAAAATTCTAGTTTTTTCTACAAATGATGTGTTATATATATAGTTGAAATGATAAATATATATAGTATGAATTAAACGTGATTGATAAACTTTTTAACGATTGCCATAAGGCAACATATTAAAAAACAAGTTAAACAATTTTTTGTGAGAAAATAATAATAAAAGGGTATTTTAGGTATGACTTATGATCAAATGATGTAACACTCCCAAATTTAAGTTTGTCGCAGCGGAAAAATAATTTAGGTGTTACGGGGAGGATCGAAGTTTTAATCTCATAAAATGGCTTAAAAGAAGCGTTTTGAAAGTTATTTGTCATTCAAACAATATTTTTGATAAAATATGAACCATTTGATTTAAAATCTTTTTAAAAGATGTAAAAGCTTGAAAGAATGACATATTTGATTTTTACACCATTTTAATTTATCAGAGTAATAAATGCCCACTCCGTGTCTTGTCCTGCTCCGTTAAATTACCTGAGATACACATGCTTAAAAGTGTCAACACAAAGGTTGGTGAGTTCATAGAGTTTTATGGAAAACCCTTTATTTTGATAGATTTCAGGAATATTTGGTATTGATAAAATACAAACAGTAATGAAACAAGTATTGAGTATATTGACTATAATCACAAATAATTCATATAAGTATTCAATCACATTCAAATAAGGAATCAGTAATCCTAACATGAGCTGGAAACTCATGATGCTAATTTAATTAGATATACAATTCAAGTATGGTCAAATTCCTATACAGCTGTATCTAAATATATGTTGAAAACATACATTTCCTTTATAGATATTGCCCCAAGCCTCATGACACACAAGCTTAACCAAAAGAGGTGTTTTATCAAATCAATGATAAATTTTGCCCTCTAATAATAGGTGATTTGCCAATTCCTATTTGTCTACGAATATAGTTTATCACGACTAATACGACTAACCATGTGCAAATGGCATTTCGTCAAGTATTAGTGGGACAGGAGGTCAGTCCTTAACAGGTTTCGAATTTGTTCACTATATTCGCGCCCACTTAACAGTGATTAATTGCTCATGATTGAGGGACTTTATGGCGATAAGGTAACTTAGGCAATATCAAGGTAATAATGGGATCATTCAGAATAACATCATGTAATCAAGTATCATACCACAGTAATCAGTTTGGGAATATTATCGTTTGAGTATCAGTAATTCAGTTTAAGTATTTCGTCAGTAACACATGTATATCACATACCACAATAATCGAATTGGAAACATTATCATATGAGTATCAGTATTTCAGTCAAATAATTCATCAGTAAAATATATATATCACATACCACAATAATCAAATTGGAAGCATTATCATATGAGTATCAGTATTTCAATTAAGTATTTCGTCAAGTATTGTATATATCACACATTAAATTATAAACCATATCAGATAATTATTAATAAGGAAATTGATTTGAATCATGTAATTTATTCATATACTTATCAAATTATCAAAGTATATGTAAGCATGTATCTCCCCCAATGAGTTAAAAACAAGTATTGGAAATGGGGCTATGACTCACCTGGATTGATACGGGAATGATGAAAAGTAAAGTAGGATGAGATTTATGTTGGTGGTTATTCGCCCAGATCAGGGTAGAGATAATCAAAGACCTAGCTACGTACCAATTAAGGTTACCGGATATCACTTGGAATCGTGTTATCACTTTCCAAAGTAAACTATTCGACCCTAATGCCTGGGTATCACGAATATCTACTTGGGATAAGACCAAATGTTGTTAGTGATTTTGGCACAAATCAATAACCCTTCGTGTTTAAGTGTTGTGTGTTTTCTGTGTCCCCGTCATGCATAATAAGATTTCCTATTTATAGGAAGATACTCATGGCTAGTCAAATGGAATTATGAGAATTAATCGGCCCATTAATCTCCACATAATTATCCCCATTATAGCCTAAAATAGTGGTTACTTGACCAGTTAAACGAGGTCATAAGTGTAGATGTAACTGCCATTTGAATAGGTCAAATCAGTTACATAACCTTCAGCAGAATCCACTTATCACTAGCAGCAGATTGTCTGCTCAGCAGCAGAGTCATACTACTAGCAGCAGAATTGCTATCAGCAGGATCCTGACGATAGCAGCAGGATCCACTATCAGTGGAAACCAATACTAGCAGCAGAATCCTACACAACCACTATTGAGTCAGGGTGTTCAGGGACCTGATGGGTGTACACTCCGTACCTCCAAGCCCATTACCAGGTGTGAACAAATCCCACAAGTGCACTAAATTTTCCAACAATTTATGGGAACGATTTTGGAAATGTCTTTGATACGGAACCTGATAAATAAATTTATCTGAAAATATAACCAAATACTATTTGGTAAATACGAACGAATAACGAATAATATTTATTCGTTATGACGAATAGATGATGTGCAGTGTAATTCTTTTGTCATGCATGATATGCTAAAATACTTTATTTAAATTATCCATCAAAGTTTTACCTTTTTAAACTTGGGAAGAGATCTAGTGAGAAGAGAAAATATAATAAGAAGAATGAGAAATATTTTTAGCCACACATTTCAATTGAATAAGGAGAAATTTATGGGAGTTGCATCTTTTATTGTTCATGCATCTGAAATGTGCGGTTGTGGTTACTTCTCATTATTCTCATTTTACTTTTATTTCTTATTTGATCCTTACTCTTTTAAACTTAAGTGAAAATATTAACTTTTGAAATATCGTTATATATATTATTAACGTAAAAATAAATAATATATAAATAAAACGTAATAAAATGCATATGACGTGATGGTCGACGTAAAATAGAAAATAAAATAAGAATGTCAAATAGATTATGTTTAGTACTTGTCCTTTTCCAATTTTTACACTTTTTATATACTAACGGCATTAGCGTTACACCGTTAGTCCTTTTCGTATCTAATTTACAATTATAGTCCACTACTTGTCCAAAATTACAATCTAAGCTTGGAACATTATATAATATCAATTTTTATCCTAAACTTTCTGTTTTTACAGTTTTAGTCCAAGTTTTCAATGTTTGGCAGTTTTAGTCCTTTTAGGTGTCGTCGCGTTACATTTTTAGTCCAAAATCACAAAAATGATTATAAAAATTTTATAAAAATTTTCGTAGCTTATTTTATTAATTCCAAGCTTATTTGATTAAAAGCTTATTTTTCTAGCTTATGGGCCTTAACGAGCCAAATACAAAAGCCCGTTAAGATTTTTGGAGGCGAGGGCATGAAAAATGTTTTGGGCTTGGCTTTGGGCTATTTTTATGATTCCAAAAATATTTCATATGGGCCCAGTGGGCTTATATTTCATTACTTCTTGTTGGGCCTTGAATTAGCCCACTCGACAATAATTAGTTTTATTAACTAATTTTTGAATTTGAAAACCTTATGTTTGCCGATTCAAAATGGATTGATTTGGGTGTCGAAACATGAGTATTTTTGCAAGTTGTGTAAACGAAATTAATAGTTTTCTAGGTGGTCTATTAGGTCGAGCAAAAATATGACACTCTCGTTAAGTGAAATTTAATGATATACGAGTGGTTTGTAACATGTTTGCATCGTTTATATATTTGAAAATCTTAAAAATATTACTAAGTGTTTAGGTGGTTTTTGTACGTGTGAAATATGGTTCAAAATAGGTTTGTGAATGCATGTCGAGTAAAAACTATCGTGAAATACTTGTGCTACGTGACTCCTAGGCCTTCCAAGATAGAGGCTAGTCACGTTTAGTGTTCTACATGACAATATATACGTATAAATGATATGCAAATTGATATACGATAGTACAACTATATATATGATGCATGAAATTATTTTTAACGTGTAGAATGAATAGAATTGAGTTTGAAATAACTTACAGCACCTCTAGGGTGGTGAAGAAACGAATAGGAACGAAGGAAACACAAGAAACTAATAAATTCGACTATAACTCAAAGATATATTCGAATGTATTCAACCCGTTTCCTTTTCTCTTGCTTCCAAACGTATGCTAACTTCTTCCTAGACTCTTAGAAGTGAGTTTTTATGAAGAAAGAATGTTGTGAAAGTGTTTGAGAATGAGGAGAAGCAAGTGCATGCATGGAACGTATATATGTATCATTTGAATGAATCGTATGGTTCGAATTCACTCAAGGAAACACATGAACTATTCCTTGTCAGTAACTTGGACTCCTAGTATGAGATATATTGTTATAATATGGAATGTGAGAGCTAGATTTGAGGTAAATGTTTGGTGATTCATATATACATGTCAACAACCAATTTAATCTATACACGATTTGTGAAATCGTGTATAACTTGAATGTAACTGATCATTTTTGACATTTGTACATGAAATCATCTTAAGATTATTATTTGGAACTCGTAGGAACAAACGGGAATCAAAACGGTTAAGATTTGAATAATATATGAATCGATTGATTTGATTTTGGTTCGATTACTTTGCCACTTAAAAATGTATCAAACGTCGTCCAATGAACTTGGGATTTGACACACTAATATTTGGCTAGGTGGTGAACGAGATGGTGCAAAAATATATAGGTGTCGTGTGTACGAATTGAGAATAAACGAGGCGTTTTGGAGCTAGATTAGTCGACTTATATGAAATGTTAAAAGGGAAAATGGGTTTTGTTTTGGGCCGGTTGGGCTTAGGAAAGAACAAGGCCCGTTTGGTTTTGTGATTAATGTTATTAATTAAGATTAGTGATTTATTAAGATTTTGTTAATCGTGTCGAGAACTTGTTTTGTCGTTTGACGAATTTTGCAATATCGTAATCGTGACCATTTTAATATACAAAGAAAATTTTAAATTTCCCCGTCAAAATGGTGATTACAATAATGACAGAGATTATTTATTTAATTAACCGAAGTTAATTATACGAATTTTTGCGAGGTTTTACAAATGAGAAGAAATCTTTAAAATGGGAATGATGAGAAATAACTATAATCACATTATAGATGCATCGACTTGAATTAGATATATCCTCAATCTTTTAGATGCACCATAATATATTCTCTAGCTAAAAATTAGATGCATATACATATATTAGATGCATTTTAGCAATTTAGCTAAATCTTATGTGGGTCAAATTTGTTGCAAGTACTAATTTGCATCGTTTTCACTTCAAAATAACTTTCGAAACTAATTAGCATGCATCCATATGATTAGAGAAGCATCTAATTCAAGTCGATGTATCTCGAATATATGATTATAGTTATTTCTCATCTTTCTCATTATACGTTTTTTTTTTCACTGAATCCCTACTTTTGGGTATGACATATTGCTTATGTTTATAAGTTTTTAAAGTTTTAATAAAAAAATTATTCACTTTTTATATGTAGTGTAACTTTTTTTTTTTTTTTTTTTTTTTTTAAATTGATAAAAATGTAGAGATTGACTAATATAAAAGGTCGACCTTTTAAAAGTAGTAGCTATTAATACTGATAGAGAAACCGTGTGACAGGGTGTGTTTGTTTTTAAAAAAAAAGTCTTACTAGCCCTCTTACTCCCTCTTAATCTTACCAGTTAGAGGTGGACAGACGTTTTGGTTGTTTGTTTTTTCTTTTGAGTCAGACCCAGTTAGACATATAACATCTTACTCAGTAACAGGTGAGGGACTTGTCTTACTGCCTCTTACTCAATAATTGAGATTGAAGACTCGTGTTAATATAATATATTTGATGGTTTATTAACTATGTTATATTTATGATAAAAAGTGTTATTTCATATTTACACAAGTTACTTAAATAAATTGCAGAAACGAGCACTTAAAATCATTCGGACAATTATACAAAAACAAACAACATTATTACGTTTAGATTTAGACGTTCTACCCACCTCTTACTAGTAAGATGTGGTAGTCAGATTCAGACCTAAAACATCTAAATGAAACAAACACACCCTTAAATTTGTTTTGAAATGAAAAGTAAAATAGTAAAATTTGTCATTTAAGTTTAAAAGGTGTTATAGGCAATCAATATTACTCAAATCTTAATCATTTTAAGTTTAAAGAATCCATTGGCATACATTATTATTAGTAGAGAAGAGATAACAGTAGTAAGTGACGTTGTTTAAGTAAGCAAATTAATACGGAGTAACTGGTGAATTATATACATTACATGAAGTGCAATGTCACATCGACTTTCTCTCTTCTAGTAACCACAAACCATATCAACGTCACCTCTTTCTCTCTCGTATACCAAACCAAGACCAAACACTCGTAATAAGGGACCACACCGACAACAAAAAATATACCCCACAAAATTAAATATGTATACAAAAAAGACACACACACCAAACAATTTATTTGGTCCACAATCGAACCAACACAATACAAATAAGACTAAACGTAATAAGACCAAACCATTCGGTTGGTCCCCCCCCCCCCCCCCCCCCTCTATCTCAACCAAACCCAACGTGTCCCCCTTCCTCAAAATCAAATGTTTTGGTCTACTTGTGGACTGAATGAAATGGTTTAGTTTGTGTGTGTGTTTTTTGTTTTTATTTAATCTAGCGGGGGTGTTTTTCGTTGTGAGTGTGATCCTTTTACTACGAGTGTTTGGAATATAAAGAGAACATGGAAGAGAGAAGAGAGAGGGAGGGGAGAGGGGGGAGGTAGCAATGGAGACTGAACAAAATAGATAGACTAACGGAATGGTTTGGTCCCTATTACGTTCGGTCTTATTAGTTGTAGTTTGTAACATTATTCTTTTGGTAGACCAACATTCAGAGTGTTGCCGAAGCACATCCATAACCCATCATAGTTTGTGTTCTTTTCAATAAATCCATGAATAAACCATCTTTTGTCTTTAAAGAAAAATACAAATCTCTCTACATTATTCCTTTTTAGAAAAAAAAGAAAAACACAACCAAAAAATCCAATCCCAAAAAAATAAATAGTCAAAAATAAAAAAACTAGACCCCTTCTGAGATATAAAAACGTGGCAAGAGATAATTAGATCTTAGATCCGGTACACCTCAACGTGCGTAGCAGACAATAACTCCCCTCCCTTTGAAAGGCCAATTAACAGAAGTGATTGTGATCCACCACAAAAACAACACAACGTCATTCATTATTATTCACGTTGTTGTATTTTTCTTCTTTATACACGTCTCTGCAATAACCATCATATCTGAACCACCACCAATCATACCTAAACTGATCTAATAATAATCAATCATGCCGTCTGCATACGGTGCTCGATTGACCACGTTCGAGGACTCCGAGAAGGAGAGCGAGTGCGGTTACGTCCGTAAGGTATACCTTTCCGATCTAATTAGGTTTTAGATATCCATTTGATTAAATTTATATTGATCTGATCTGTTTTTATACTCTTATAACTGAATTATTGATCTGATCTGTGTTCACACTGTATCACTGTAACTGAATTTTATTTTTTATTAGTTTCTATAGAAATGAATCTGAATTTTTTATTTAACGATCCAGTGGTTGACTCTTTGAATCATTTTATCCTGCTGCGATTAAGTTTAAGAGAAATATACGTCGATATGCCGTTAATAACTGTGAAAAGGTGTTGTAGAATTGATTTGATTAAATAATATGTAAGCGGAACTTGTGATATGTTAATTTGATATCTGTAATGTATGTGCACTATCGGATATGATTTAACGATCTAGTGGTTAGCTCTATGCCAGTGATCCAGTGGTTGACTATGGGGGTGTTTATTTCGCCTTATGGCTTATTTGGTTTCCGCTTACTTTTTGTAGCTTATTTTGCAACTTTTTGGCTTACTATGAGATAATAAATAAATATAAGCCGAAAAGTTTCAAAATAAGCCACAAAAAGTGAGCTTATGAAACATAAGCGCGAATCCAAATAAGCCATAAGCCGGCTATATAAGCCGAAACAAACGCCCCCTATATATCTGTATGGATTCAATTAATACACGTGAAAAGGTGCTCTAGGATGGTTGATTAAATAGTCTGTTATCGGAACATGTGTAATGATACGGCTTATGTGATATTAATGCCTGCGACGCGGTTATGTAATGATTGAACTTTTATAATTTACTGGCTAGATATTTTTGTAAAGGGGTTTGAGTAGTTGGTTTAATAAATCGTGGTGCTTATCTTAATAAATGCGGAGACAATAAAATACAGGAATCTGTGCTACTTATATGTTATTAAATGAAGAGTCATTATAGTTTATTTCATATATATCCGGATATGTTTTTGTACTAATATTAATGCACAGGAGGTAAGGAATAGTTATGTTCGGACATTTTAGTATTAGATGAGGTTGTTTAAGTGTCTGTTATCTAAAAGTTATGATGTAGATATTATATGTTAAGTGCTAGTAATCAATTGATGGTTAAGCACACTATTTGTAAACCAAATCTCTTAATGACCAACAAGTGAGCTCAGTGAAATTGATTTACAGTTAATGTGATTTGCTTTTTAATGGGTAAATAGTTATGATGATATTTAGAACAATATGACAAAGAATACTCGGCTCATGCATTTTTTGAATTTGGCAGGTGTCAGGGCCAGTCGTCATTGCAGATGGAATGAACGGAGCTGCTATGTATGAACTTGTTCGTGTCGGACACGACAACCTTATTGGGGAGATCATCCGTTTGGAAGGAGATTCTGCTACCATCCAAGGTATTTTACTTTATATTCTTAGTGGTTGTCATAAACATCGAGAGTATTGGTCATTTGGTGATGGAGTCTGTTATTAACCGTTGACTAGGTCACACATTCTTGTATTGTTAGCTTAGAGCGTAATAAAAAGCTTTAAGAAGACGCCGTCTTTTAAGTAACCTCAAGTTTTTTGCTGGCCTAAGCTGGATTTAAGTGGATACACTTTTGTAATTTATTATAAATTATAACTATTCTTAAATTGTGTGAACACAAGACATTTATAATCTTGATACTCCCCAAAGATTGCAGGCATCTTTCATTTGGGTTGTGTCTGAAATTGATGCATGACTGTGCTGTTTAAAAGATTCCTTTCAGTTTTACCTATTTCCCAGTAACAATCATTACAAAGGCTACTGGCGAAATTTTTTCACAATACGTATGTCTTAATTGGTATTTTGCGTACTTGATTACTAGTCAAAGACTATTAATAATCTCCGTCCAAAGTTAATTGGGTAGTCACATGCTTCTATAAATGATTAACTTATACACATAAGCTGATCAGGAGGAAAACTTGAACAGTCTTTGAGTTGTTGAGTCATTTCTTCAGTCTCTCAATATTGATAAAATTATTTGCTGTATTTTAGTTTATGAAGAAACAGCCGGGCTGATGGTGAATGATCCGGTTCTCCGAACACACAAGGTATGTATTTGTACATAAATCATTCCGTTTGTGATTACCTCTGTTTGGAACTTACTTGCGGTAATTTCTGTGTGAATTTGCAGCCTCTATCCGTGGAGTTGGGCCCTGGAATTTTGGGGAACATTTTTGATGGTATTCAGGTTCGTAGGCCGCTTTTAGTTGGACACTTTGTTACAGCTTTATTCGACTGTCTTTTTATATTTCTTATTTAGGAGCTAATAAATGCTGTTTTCTCTATGTATTCACTATTCAGAGGCCTTTGAAGACTATTGCAAGAATATCACAGGATGTGTACATTCCCCGTGGTGTATCTGTCCCAGCTCTTGACAAGGATATACTTTGGGAATTCCAGCCAAAGAAAATTGGTAAACTGTCCCCATTAAACTATCGATGGGTCATTATTTATGTGAAATTTATAAATGTTTAGTTGATCCTAAATCTAAATGTTTGTTGTGATGTCAGGTGAAGGAGATCTTATCACAGGTGGAGATCTATATGCTGTAAGTCCTAACATCATTCTTTTTACAGAATTCTTTTTATGCATCCAGAATCTTCGTGTTGTATTAAAGTCTTAGTTTTCTTCTCATTTCTGTGCAGACCGTTTTCGAGAACAGTTTAGTGGAACATCGCATTGCTCTACCTCCTGATGCCATGGGAAAAGTAACATATGTTGCACCAGCTGGTCAATACTCATTAGAGGTCTTTCTATCAAACCCCTTTTGCCATCTTGACCACTCTTTCTAATATTATTTTCATGTTTCCATGCATAGGCATCTTGCATGACTCTTTTTATGATGATTTAGCGTCATTGGTGTAAACTAGCACATGCATGGCTATCTGTAGTGTAGCAATCAATTGAGCGCTAAGATGTGTTAATTATATCATAGGAAAAGAAAGATGTTTTCTGCATTCTTGTTGTGGAGTGTGGACTCAATCACTATAAAAGCACCTATGTTAATATGAATATTTAAGTTGGTATATAAAGATCATGTCAATTGAGATAGTGGACTACTAGACTATGACAAACCAGGCTGCTTTATGCCAGGTAAAAACTGTTGGGCCTGTGTAAAATATAAACGTATTTGTCATACCAAATTGTTTTCTGCGAATTTATGTTAGTGTTTAGTGTTGGGCGTACATTATAACTGCATAGTCCATTTGAGACATGTATAATCTTGTACATGTGGGATCCTGAGTATCAACTATTTTTCTGTTTATACAGGACACTGTCTTGGAGCTTGAGTTTCAAGGTGTCAAAAAACAATTTACCATGCTTCAGGTTTTATATTTTTCTTTTTCAAACATGATGATCAAGTATATTTGAGTTTCTAATAGTAATTATACATGCGATTTCTTATTTCTATTTTCATTATATTCACAGACTTGGCCCGTACGTACACCTAGGCCTGTTGCATCAAAGCTTGCTGCTGATACTCCTCTTCTTACTGGACAGGTATCTAACAGTATATTATAAAGCATTTATATTTATTTAGCTTGTTTATTAAGTCCTAATAAAAAGGTATCTACTGTTGATCAATCAGCTTGTTTATATAGTCCTAATCATATATTCTATGTGCTAGCGTGTTCTTGATGCCCTTTTCCCCTCTGTGCTTGGCGGGACATGTGCCATTCCTGGTGCTTTTGGCTGTGGTAAAACTGTTATTAGTCAAGCTCTATCTAAGGTATGGATGTATATTGTTTTGTCACTTGATTCAATAATTAGATGCTGATATTATTTCCATATTCACTGTTTTACCTTCATTATGCAGTACTCAAATTCGGACACTGTTGTTTATGTTGGTTGCGGAGAAAGAGGAAATGAAATGGCAGAAGTACGTCTCACTGAATATATTATTCTTTTGTTTCATTTGTCGATGTATGCATCTTTACTAATGTTATATGATTACTTTGCAGGTTCTTATGGATTTCCCTCAGTTGACAATGACATTGCCTGACGGACGTGAAGAATCTGTCATGAAGCGTACAACACTTGTGGCCAACACTTCTAACATGCCTGTGGCTGCTCGTGAGGCTTCAATCTATACAGGTGACACCACTTTGAATATTCTCTTTTTCAAATTCATTAGTAGTCTTTCAGGATACCAAAGTTCTAATTGAATTTCATTTTATTAATATTCAGGAATTACCATTGCTGAATACTTCAGAGATATGGGGTACAATGTCAGTATGATGGCAGACTCTACCTCACGTTGGGCAGAGGCATTGCGTGAAATTTCTGGTCGTTTGGTACGTTTTCAGTTTCACAACAATCTTTACTGCTTATTCTAGTTTATTTTATTTGTTGTAGTGATCTCTGTTCCCTGTACGGAACATAAATTAGACATTTACTGTATATATGATGTGCCTCTTTGTTGGTGGAAGAATTCTTTTGAGTTTCACTCTGGTTTACTTTTCACTTACGTAGTCAAAGCCAAAGAAATCTTTAAATTACTGACCGGGTAAAAATATTTGTTGATGGAGTAATTGTGTGAGTTTTGTTTTATGTTTTTTACAGGCAGAAATGCCCGCAGATAGTGGTTATCCTGCATATTTGGCAGCACGTTTGGCATCCTTCTATGAACGTGCTGGTAAAGTAAAGTGTCTTGGTGGACCAGAACGTGATGGTAGTGTCACAATTGTTGGTGCTGTTTCTCCTCCTGGTGGAGATTTCTCAGATCCTGTTACATCTGCTACCCTCAGTATTGTTCAGGTATATTTTATTTTATTTTATTTCTGAGTATTAAGGCTTATTCAGTTACACTTTTCTTTGGTTTGTGGTAATGAATATGTAATCGGAAGTTATTGATAATGTAAGCCATTGCACATTTTGTCAGGTTTTCTGGGGTTTAGATAAGAAGCTTGCCCAGAGGAAGCATTTTCCATCTGTAAACTGGCTTATCTCCTACTCAAAGTACTCAACGGTGCGTTGTAGAAATGATCACACTAAGTTGTCATTTTTTCCACCTTGTTATATTTTCTTTCTTACTAAAGATGTATTGCTTATTCAGGCTCTAGAATCCTTCTATGAGAAGTTTGATTCAGATTTCATCGACATTAGGACAAAGGCTCGTGAGGTGCTCCAGAGAGAAGATGATCTTAATGAAATTGTCCAGGTTGGTTGCCTTTTACTTTATGTCGTTTACTTAAATTTGGAGTGAAGTAAAAATACTTTTATTGTTTGATATTCAATGTAATATGCATATTTTATATGGAGTAATTGTTGTTTCAGCTTGTGGGTAAAGATGCTTTGGCTGAATCAGATAAGATTACTTTAGAAACTGCAAAACTTTTGAGGGAAGACTATCTTGCTCAAAATGCATTCACACCGTAAGTAACCTACACACCCCTCTTTTTTCTCACACTAATTTGTGTTTTACCATGTGCGCTTAAAACTTCTATATCGCAACGATGACAGATATGATAAGTACTGCCCCTTCTACAAGTCTGTATGGATGATGCGCAATATTATCCATTTCTACAATCTAGCTAACCAGGTGAGCCATCCTCTGTTTTAATGATAGGATAGTAGTTTGCTTTTTGGGTTTGTGATACAAGCATGTAATCTTGTTATATATTGTAGTCCGTGGAAAGAGGAGCTGGCATGGATGGCCAGAAGATTACTTACTCACTCATCAAACATCGTTTGGGTGATCTATTCTACCGATTAGTGTAAGTGAAATTGCCATAAAACAATACTCACATTGTGGTCATTGAGCCCTGAATCCCCTGATCTAATCTGGTGCACTGAAATATTTATAACAGGTCTCAGAAGTTTGAGGACCCAGCTGAAGGTGAGGATGTTCTTACTGGAAAATTCAAGAAGCTATACGAAGATCTTACTGCTGGTTTCCGCAACCTTGAGGATGAAACCCGGTAAACACAGGACACGTAATTACGTTATTTGAAGATGAAACCCAGTGGCGATTTTCATCTATTAAGTGTCAGAGTCAGCGTGGAGCCATTCGGGGAAGGTGTGCTGTTTCTTGGTGCATCATGAAAGAAAGGGTTTGTTGTTAGTAGTTTTGATTTATTTATTATTCAAAGGGTGTTGTTCAATATCCATTTGTGTTTAGCTATTATAATTATTTCTGCATCGCTCGGGTTTTTCTTGGGCATTTTGTGTCTTGAGAGTTGAAATAAGCAGAGCTGCATGTAGATGTATCGGACAACTGCTCTCGGAACTGAAGTTGGTGGTACTTTTGCCTTATTTTTTTTACTTGTCAGTATGAATAAATAATGAATGAAGCAAGGATTTTGAGTAGCTTTTTTAAGGTCCATATGCTGTGACCATTTTTCATATTTCTAAATGATCTGTTTGTCATATGTAGTGGTTAGGGGTGAAAACGAAACGAGCCGAGCCCAAGCCTGCCAGAGCTCGAGCTCGGCTCGTTTATATATATAAAGCTCGAGCTCGTTTCGAGCCTTATATTTAGAGCTCGAGCTCGGCTCGTGAAAATTTTCCCAAGCTCGAGCTCGGGCTCGGGCTCGAACAATTTATATGAAGTTTTCAAAAAAACAAAGTTCCAATAGAGCTCGGCTCGTTAAATTACATAAGGCTCGAGCTCGTTTACTACTTTTAAGCTCGTTTATACGTATAGACATTATATATACGTATATATTTCTAGGGCTCGTTTAGGCTCGCGAGCCTACTCGAGCTTTTTGTGTAGAGCTCGGTCTCGAGCTCGATTATTAAATGAGCTCAAACTTAGGCTCGAGCTCGGGCTCGAGCTCGTTTAGGCTCGGCTCGTTCGAGCTTTTTACCGATCTGATCCCGAGCTTTTCACGAGCGGCTCGGCTCGTTTCCACCCCTAGTAGTGGTCACTTGTTGCAGATTTTGGGCTCATTTGTGTGATATAACCTTCTCTTTTAACAGGGGCAAACAAAATCAAACTTTCACTAATTAAGTTTTCTGCTTAATCATGGTCACTGTACATTTGATTTTGCCTTTAAAGAAAGTCCTTTTCAAGTCAAGACAAGACTTGTAAAGGTTTATGATATATACTTCATACTTCTGTATCACGTCTCTTATTGGGAATTTTTCATTTCAAAAAATGAATTCATATCTTATTTAGTAATAATTTTATTTAAAAAAAAATTATTTTCTTATTAGGTAATATTTTATATTTATCCATAACACAAGTAGAAGATAAATACAAAAAATATAGATAAGATGTAATTAATAATAGTATTAAAATTTTTAAATAATTATCTTTAATAATAAAAAACTATAATTAAATATCATAAATCAAACAAAACAAATATTAAATTAGCTAGAACTTTTAATGTGACATGCATCCGTTTTTTTTAAACTTTTTGATGATTTTATAAGAATGCAATGCAGTGATATGCTCGGAATAAGGAAGCATCTGTTAACAACTGAACTTGCTTTATTTCATTTCTTTTGTTGGGAATAAAATTCCATGTGAATGCTTTCTTTTACACTGAAATTGAGAGAATTTTTGGAAAAATTGTCTTTTTTTTTGGGTAAAGAATTTTTGGAAAAATAGTCAATTAGCGCATCATCGTTTTTCCTCAAAAAAAGTTTAAACCGGTGGTAAAACTTTGATCTCGTGTACCCTTTTTGGTTACCGACTGACCATTCCATAAAGATATAGCTTTAATACGAGACATTGAGAAAAATGCGTCTACTTATATAAAAAATTATTGGTATATGCAAATTCTTTATCTATTTTAAACATAAAAAATGTCAACATCTTAGCTTTACACATTTACACATAAAACTACGAAATAAATCCAGCATAAACATCGCCATAAGATTTTAATAGAAACTTGGGCGTAAAACTTGATACCCCCTCTGCCTCAAAATAATTGTCTTTAGACATTTTAAAAAAAAAATGTTACTACTTAACTATTTTAGTAGTGAAAAATTAAATTAATACATTTATAAAAACGTAAAATATTAATTTGAAACGGAAGGAGTAATTAAACTTTTAACAAAAAGTCAAACACTACAACAAAAATAACAGCTGGGCATGAAAAGAAAGACCACTTTTTGAATAAGCACAAAACACCTTTTTATACACCCTGATTTAAAGTAGTTTCCAAATTCAAACCAAACAAGTAAAAAATAAACTTCTTCAACTACTATTCCAAATTCCAGACTCTAAACAAAACAACAACTAATAAACTACTCCGTACTAGTAATAATAAGCACTTCTAATCAAATCACCAGTCAACAACCACCATGGACGACCACCCTCCCACCGTAACAACCGAAAACGACGACGTATTAAACAACAAAAAGAAGAAAGGATCGTCACCGTCATCAGCAGCAGTGATGGGAAAAGGCAAACCGTTGATAATTGGAATGTGTGGTACGTTGATCTACTATCATTGCGCTTATCGTAACTCAAGCCTTGTGTCGCTTATTTCCGATGTGTTTATCGTACTGCTGTGTTCGCTCGCTATACTCGGGTTGTTGTTCCGCCAAATGAACATTCAGTGAGTTTTTTTTTTTTTTTTTTTTTTTTTTTTTTTTTTTTTTTTTTTTTATGCATATGATTAGGTTCATGTATATAATATGTTTATTGAGTAGAGATCCGGTGAGAAGAAAACTTAAAATGCATCGACTTGAATTAGATGCATCTCAAATAGTTTCAAAAGTGATTTTAAAGTGAAAACAATGCAAAGTAGTACTGGCAACAAATTTGACTCGCAGGGGAGGAAAAACACATTGGGTTCGCCTAACTTGATGAAATGCGTCTAATATATGTATATGCATCTAATCGTTTGCTGGAAAATATATTAGGGTGCATCTAATTCAAGTCGATGCATCTGAAATGTGTGGTTATAGTTATTTCTCATCCTTCTCATTTGATCCTAAGTCTGTATTTGTTTTGTAAAGTTTTAGATAATTAAACAATTTTATCTATAATGATGCGTGTTTCTGCTGATGATTTAGTTATATATTTTCGGCGTATAAAATTTTAACTGAATTTTTTGATTGATTATAACATGTTATTTTGGCCCAATTTTTAGGTTATGTTTTGTGTATGCTTCGGTTACGATTGGACCAATTATTAACTATGTTTCTGCTGGTGATACAATGACAGTTAATTTAATCTTCACCATTTTTTTATTTTTTTTTTCTCTCTGGCGTATTAAATTTTAACTGAGCATTTTGATTTGATCTCTGGTTCTTCTGCTGAATTAAGTTTTTTATTAAGGGGTGTTTGTTTCTGCTTATATAGCGGGCTTATGACTTATGTGGTTTTCGGCTTATGTTTCATAAGCTCACCTTTTGTGGCTTATTTTGAAACTTTTCGGCTTATATAAGTTTATTATGACATGATGAGCTTATATAAGCCGACAAGTTTCAAAATAAGTCACAAAAAGTGAGCTTATGAAACATAAGCCTAAAACCACATAAGCTATAAGCCCGCTATATAAGCCAAAACAAACACCCCCTTAGACATTTATTAGGTTGTAATGGGTGTATTCGATTATGATTGGAATGATTATGATCTCTGTTTCCGATGATGATTATAATAAAATTTGACTTATTTCATGATATGAGACAAGTGTTAGGGATCGGCTTATGTAATAGAGTTGATCCGCTAAGGTATTATTAAGCGGCGGTTTGAGATTATAATTAAACGTTTATGATGTTTGTTTTGGGTGATGATTTAGTTATGTATTGGCCAAACATGTTGAAAGTTGATTTTCCACAATTGTTAGGTTGTTAGTGTGCATCTGATCGTAATAATTGTATCGATTATTATGTATGTTTCTGCTAATGATTTGGTTTTGTATCTCTCAAATACAAAGACAGTTGATTTTCCTCATTTTTTAAAAGTTTTAACATCTGGTTATAGGTAAAAAATTGGATGGATTAGGATATATGTTTCAGTTGGTGATTTAATTATGTATTAAATAGACGCGATAACTGTTGAGTTCCCCCGATTCAGAGGTTTTAAAATCTGCGTACAGTTAAACTATTGGATAGATATGTATTGAACAAATGTGATGATCCATAGTTTTTAGGTTTTTAGTTGTATCTGGTTACGACTTACGAGTGAACAAGTGGATCGATTGTGTTAGGATTAGTTGAGATTTCATTTTGGAGGTTTTGTTGTGTTTATAGTGTGATTTTGATGTTGCAGAGTTCCAGTGGATCCTTTAGAATGGCAGATATCTCAGGATACTGCCAATAGTCTCTTTGCGTGTTTGGCTAATACTGTAGGTGCTACTGAATCAGTTCTTAGGGTTGCTGCAACCGGACACGACAAACGCCTGTTTCTGAAGGTAATAATCCTACAGTATCCATTTTGTATAACCTTGTGTGCTAGTTTAAAAGCTCCCTTGTCGCTGCAACAGTATATTTTCTATCCTCATGCTGTGCCTAAAACGAATAAAAGGAACTGTCTGAAATATCTCTGAAATCGTCCTCATTTTATGCTAAGCGATAGGGGGTAAAAAACCTAGTTTAAGAATGTGCAATACGTGTGAGACGTTCTTGAGACACTGGTATTCTTCTGTCATTGCAGAAATTCTCAGCTCCATTGATTTCTTTTTGATATCTATTTCAACCGCCTGTACAGTTTAATCAAATAAACAATGAGGCGATTAACTTGCATGATTAACTGTTGCTTGAAAATTAGGAACCAATGTGCTAAGCACGTGTGTAAGGGTTAAATTGATGACATGCTTAGAGATAGATGGTATGTGGACTATAGTTAAATTGATGTTATTTCGGGCAAACTTGCTAGAACTCATAATAGAGAGGTTGGAAATTGTACTAATGACGTCCATGTAGCTAAGGGCTATACATAGAGTTAGAGGCATAAAAATAGCTATCAACAAAAACATTGCAAGTTTTGAAACAGAAAGTGGTTCTAAACTAGTTGTAAACTACTTAAATGCATTAAAAGCAATTGGTATCCATCTTGGTATATCAGTATCTACATCTCTAAAATTAAAACTACCTTGCCTAATAACCATTTATAGATAAGCTGATATAATGGCCAACATCCTAGACAATGAAGTAACAATTATAGAACATGTTAACTTTATGAATATCTACGTGTTTAAATAGTCTCTTAGACCACCTTAAACACCTCTTGAGCATTGTCAGTTAGACCAGAGGCATAGGTACAACAGTTCCTGCATAAATGTTGTGATTCTCCATTCTCTGAGCTTCTGGTGTCATATTAGGAAACCATAATACTGAAAATAGATTACATGAAAGCATATGTTTGCTGTGTTAAGTAGATATTTTTCACTGCACATCTGTCATTTTCTTTTGACTGTGTTGTACTATTTTCTGCTTTTTCTCCAGATAGATTGTTTTAGATCAATAATTATAGTAATCATGTTTATAATTCCTAATAGGTGGTTGCCTTTCTATATACACTATCAGCTTTGGGAAGATTGGTCTCGGGTGTTACTGTTGCTTATGCCGGTATGTGCCAAATTGATTTATAATTGAGATATTAGAATTTCTGCTCGTTTTATACTCCAAATTGATCTGTTACCTTGATAACAGGAGTGAGCTTGTTTTGTCTGTACATACTCGCTGAAAATTCATCATTGTTTGGCTCGTGCTCATCAAAATTTAGCTGGAGAAGAGATTGTCCTAATGACGTAGTAGACAATTCATAGTTTCTACAATTGATGCATGTTCTGTGAAGTACCCATCTTATCTGTTCTTGTATTTGTGGGATGAAGGATTCTGAATGGGTTTATGTTAGAAAGCCTTCCTAGAATTGTGTATTCAACGTCATTTCAGAGTCGACATCAAGACATGTTTGGTCCGAGGTGATCCTTGAAGCTTTTTTGTAGTTACTACTGTTTGCAGAGGTTTAGTGGTGAATAAGTTCTTTGGATAAACCATGTTATATTTGCTTATAAAACATGACCTCTTACAGGAACAACAATGTAAACTTGCTATCTGTGTCCCGCACTGTACATATGAGAGTATGGAATTTTTGGTAAATCTAGAGTGTGCTGGTGAGTTGTTTCTTGTTTTGTTCTTTCTTGTGCTTTTCAAATCTAAAGTTTGGCCGACTGAATTGGCATTGTTACTGTTGTCTTCATGGAAAACATGTGTATGTACAAATGTGGTGAAGAAAACCCAAGAAAATTCAAGGTTTAGAGCTTGTGTTTGCATACTTCTTTACATCGGTTTGATATGAGTAAACACTTCAATTGTTTCTTTCATTTCACAAATTTTTTACATTGGTGTGATGTAAGTAAACACTACAGTTGGAATAATTGCATTTCACAAACCGCATGGATTAATTTCTTTTCTTGGTCCATTTTCCCTCTTCCATTTCGTTGACTACCGTACTACCAACACACCTCGCACATCCTACCCTCAAAACTAATGTGTTTATGATCTCAGACATGTAAAATATCATTGATCATTTCGAGTTCTGATTATTATAGAAACCTGTACAAGCACCGTGCTACACGTTGTAAGCTTTGGAGGGATGACCACCATGTGATGAAAAAAGAAACGTACAAACATACTAGCATATTAGCATATAGCGAGAATCAGCATACCTTCATACAAAAACTTGAAAGAGGGTCAGGTCAAACATGATTCCCTTAAGCAAAATTCAAAGGGACATGTTTAAGGCGTTCTCATCTTGATTAGGAAAAAACGAAACATTTTGTTACATTAACAAGACAGGTTGAAACTAGGTTATAATTCTGAAAGCATCAACCATTGCACTATTATTATTATTATTATTATTGTCGATGGTCTTCACCAAGAAATATGTCTTTCCAAGCTTCATAAAACATCCAGGTGATGCCTGATGACGGCATGACCTTCAAACAGCTTGCACCCCATCCTCTATAAAGTCCAATGAAACCCTCATCCCTCACAACTTCTGATAGTGCGGCCGCTATGTTTGGTGGACACTTCCCTTGCAGTGTCCCTACCATCAGCCTTTTCCTTGCCACTTCCAACGGAAAACTGATCGTACTTGCAGTCAGACCTAACCATGAAATTTTATTTTAGTAATAGCGTAAAGTATAAGCATAGACGGAACTTGAACATTTTTTTTGAGGGGGCCGAATTTATTTTGGGGGGCCGAATCGGAGATTTGTTTGTAACCTCAACTAAATTACCCCTAAAACCTATAATATTTACACTAGGTACCGCAAATTTTGGGGGGGCCGGGACCCTCCCCTGCCCCTACATAGTTCCGTTCCTAAAAGTATCATGCTTAGTTTTCTTTCCTGGGTCTATATTTATTTGGAATAACAATAATTTTGGTTTGTAGTCAGAAACAAACAAGTATAAAGCAATGCACCTGAAAGAGCTCCAATCAGTAGCATTTCTGGACGGCTTAAACTTTTTTTATTCTGAGCCGTGCAGTAAGTATTCTTGATGGTGTCGTACATAAAATAGTAACACGTGCTGTATGGCAGCATACCAATCAATGTAGGGGAAAGACCAGAATAGAAAGAGCCAATCCCACCATTTGCATACATTTTCTGAACTGCAATGCTCAAATTAGGATAAACATCGGGGCTTACTGTCAACCGATCCTGTGAAAGTCGATTAAAAAGAAATAAATTTAGCAATCAACAAAAATTATATAATGATCATACAAAAAAGGGTTGTTGCTAATGGTGTTGGTTTTTTCTGCAAAAACCATATTATAAAAGAAGTTACAGTGTTCACCTTTAACACTTCAAGAGGATGGCACGCAAGCGTGCTAACAAACCCTGCAGCAGCACCGCCGAGTGCAATAGGTGACACCCATGACAGATTAAAACTTAGTTTGACAGGACCAAGGTGTACACTTGGAGACTCTTCTTTATCCCATTTTTCTTTTGCTGATGTCATTACTCGTTTCACACATTCAAAGGTTGCAAGCTCAATTGCTTGTGTAGGAACAATCCGTATCATGTTGATTGCATTTCCAGCCCAAAGTCCTTGCCAGCCTTGTTTTTCAATCACCTCCAGAAAACTACCAGATATTTTTTTTGACCCTACACCTACCACCATCCTTGTCCTGCATTAATTATACTTTGAAGTTTAAATCGTCACGCTATGCAAAGTGTCTTTCTGTGGGACAGAGTGACACGACGTTTTGCATGCTGATGCAAAAAGCATATTATACGTTTAATTTGGCTGACTTCAATCTGGTTATAACGATTATGAACCCAGCATTCAAGGAAAACACAGACTAATGGCATGAAACTTCAACACGACTTAATTTTAGTTTTTTCAAAACATTTTATTCGAGTGAAAGCATGCGTGTATGGTACAAGTATTAATAAGGTCTTTGGGGGATATTTTTATATGCATAGATGCCTAAGCATAACTAGGATTAATAAATTGACTTTGTGGATATCATTGGCATATAGAGTCAACAAACCTGATGGTTTCAAGAGGAGCAAGAACAGCTTTAGTCATAGCCCCAGCCAAAGCACCACTAATAAATTCCCCGACTTCTCTCGTCTTGACAAATCCCTGAGACAAATTCACAAATTTCGCTTCAATTTCAAGACAATAACCATTTTATAGAGCAAAGCAAAATCAATAGAAACAGACACACGAAAGCTTTAATATCATAAATAGGACTCTAGCTCAAGAAACATGCAATCAAAATAATATGATCAGAACAAACTAGCATACATCCAACAAGCTATACAATTAGCATCCTCCCAACGCCAAAGCAAATTGGAGCAAAACCAAATCAAAGTACAACAATTCATGCATAACGGGCCATCTACTAATTTTAGCAATCGGTGTCCTACATCTAAGTACCCACCCAATATTCAACTTTTTCACATTAACTTAAACAAAATACACCAATTCATGCATAACGGGCCATATACTAATTTTAGCAATGGATATCATATATCTAAGTACCCACCCAATATTCAACTTTTTCACATTAACTTAAACCAATAGATAAAAACCAGCTTACCAGGTAGCTATCTGAATTCATTTACCTCAATTTCGACCAAAAACATATCATTGACATCCCTTAACTTATTTATAAAACCCAAAATTTCCAACCTCTAACCAAAGGCATTTTCATTTCGGTATGACTGAAATAAGATGAATACTTGAACAAACATAACATAAAAAATATCTACTAAATTGAAACTTACAGCAATGGGTTTTCGGATATCGGGCAGCTGAAAATCGAACGAAA
Source organism: Artemisia argyi (assembly GCA_030686995.1). NCBI lineage: Eukaryota > Viridiplantae > Streptophyta > Magnoliopsida > Asterales > Asteraceae > Artemisia > Artemisia argyi. Next base: position 307,166,581 of record CM060709.1, read on the forward strand.
AGGAATCATCTTTCGCGCGATTCTGAGCCAAAAAAACAAGGTCCAAATTCTTGTTTTGAAGTGGCGTAGACTCTACGATTGCTCCATATACATCACCCATTGTACAAAACCCCTTCCTTTGCTAATAATAACCAATTCATAAAAACATATCAAAAAAATGTCACATTAAAAAAACCATCTAGATATTTATTTATAAAGATACTAAAAATGTCATAAAAACGAGATATAAAAAAAACCATCTAGATATTTATTTATAAAGATACTAAAAATGTTATATAAAAAAAACAATAAAAATGTGATAATAAAAGAACCTGAGGGGGTGAAGTTGATGGTGATTTTTGGGTCATTTTGGTTTTTTTTTGAAAGGGTGGTGAGCCCCCCACCCTTTGATGGAGTGATGGATATTTTTTTGGCTTTTTAAGGTTTTCCGGTGGCTGTAGGTTGTGGTCAAAAGTTTGAAAGAGGGGGGTATTTTTAGTAGTGTTTAGGTTTTGTTATATGTTTACTTTTGTTTTTGTGTTAACCGACATTAGTCCCCTGTAACCTGTTGACATGTTTTTCAGTGTTTTAGTTTGTAACGGAAGTGGTTTTTAATGATGTTTTTTGGGGTTTTTTTAGGGTTTTGGTTTTTGGCCCATGAGGAAAAAGTTTAGCCCATTTGGATATTGTTGTTAGGGTGGGGGGTTGGGTTGGGTAGGGGTAGAGGTGGCAAACGAGCGGGCAAGGGTATGAGCACGTATTATACAAATCGCTTTATATAAGACAAAATGACGAAATAAATTTCTTAAACGTTATACTTCATTTATATTTAAAAAATTAAATATTATATGTATATATATATATATATATAAAGTTTTTCTTTAAAAATGACTATAATGTTCTTCAATTAAAAGAAAATATGTGCCCGTTAGTGCTCATTTAACCCTTCAATGGGCTAAATATGTCCATTTCAAAAACAGATGGGGGCTAAATGTGGCAAAGTCTTTTACAAAGTAGTCAAAATTAGCCTATTTTTTCATTTTGGACACAATTTGCCATCTCTAGGTAGGGTTGTAAACGAAACGAGACAACTTACGAGTTATTCAACATCGACTCGTAAACTAATAATAAATGACTCAATTTAAACGAGTTGAGCTTGAGTACGAGCTACTCGAGTATATTTTCGAGTTGAGTTCGAGCTCCAAAATACCCGGATCGTGAAGCTCGACGCGAGCCTTGTCAAGCTTCGTTAAAATCACACTTTTGCCCCTTTAAATACACAACTTACCCAATTTTCATAGAAATCGAGTCGAGTCGTGCTTGATATGCCGAGTATTTATCGGGTTTGAGCATGAATATGAAAATAATCGAGCTCGAGCTTGAAATATAAAAATCGACCGACCTCGAATCGAGTTTCGAGCCCGAGTTTTAATATTCGAGTCAAGCTCGAGCTTGGCAGTACTCGGCTCGTTTACACCCGCAGTTAGGGTTTAGCGTTTTCCCGTAGTTAACAACTTATTATTATTATTATTATTATTATTATTATTATTATTATTATTATTATTATTATTATTATTATTATTATTATTTTATTTATTTTATTTTATTTATAAAACATCACTTCATTAGAAAATCATAGGATTTACAAGAAATTAGAGGGGAGCCGAGAAACAAGCTCGGCCCTCACTCCTTTAGCAATATCAAAGCCAATCCTACTAAAAATATGATCAGCGGCACGTGCTCCATTGCCCTGAGTCAACAAGAATCTACGGACGCGTATTATTATTATTATTATTATTATTATTATTATTATTATTATTATTATTATTATAGTAGAGTTATTTTACATAACAAACTTTTCTTAAGGAATTATCCCCACCATCCATCTAAAAAGAAATTAATGGTTTAGATTAAAAGCATTTTAATATTTCACAAATTTTTTATAATTTAAATATCTTTTAAACCGTTAATCGTTAAGCGAAAATAATTACACCATCGCGACGAGTATTTAATTATCTTTCTATATACAGGCACTTTGATATACTTTCAGAAAAAAAAAAAACATTTTTTTCACTTTTTTTTTCGTGGCCGAAAAAATCATATGTGATATATCACATGTGATATTACATATCACATGTTATATTAGTGTAATATCACATGTGATTTTTTCAGCCAAAAAAAAAAAAAAAAAAAAAAAAAAAAACGTGAAGAAAATGAAAAAAAAAATATTTGTCGAAAATATATCAAAGTGCCTATCTATAGAAAGATTAGAAAGATAATTAAATGCTCGTCGTAACAGTATATTTTTTTTCGCTTAACAATTAACGGTTTGAAAGATATTAATATTTAAAAAAAAAAAGATGAAAGTGGGTTTTTTAAATTGTTATGATTAATTTCATCCATTTGATTAAATAAAGATGGAGGGTGGAGATGTAAAAAAGTTTGGTACTCAAATGATCTTAAATCTTATCTTTTATATAATAAAACAAAACCCCTATTTGGTACTTTCGTATTTCGGAAAAAAGAATATTTCCTTATTAGGTAATATTTTAAAAAATATTATTATTTTTTAATTTAAAATTTTAAAAATTTGTTTTGTTGATATACAACGCAAGTAGAAGATAAATACAAAAAAATATATATAAGATGTCATACTATACAAGTAGAAGATATATATACAAAAAAAAATATAGATAATATGCAAATAACAACAGGATTAAAATTTTTAAATGATTATATTTAATAATAAACAAATATAATTAAAAATTATAAATCAAACAAAAAAAAGATTAAATTATTTATTTTTTAAGAAATGAAAATATATCATTAAAAAAGTTTTAAAAAAAACCCATGCATGCATGAGTATTATAACTAGTTATTATTATTATCTTTTCTCTCAACCATTGTAACACATTCGATCTATTCTTTTAATTGCTTTTTTTCTACTTTTTATCTAATTAAAAATCCACAAAACACACGTAACAACCAATAAATAATACTCTCCCATTTAAACATCTCTCACTTCTTTATTTCGGGACTTAAATGCCCAAGTTCCAAGGGAAAAAGATTCCAATTTTCCCGCAAAGTGAGATGGGACATTACGCCGCTTCCTTGACATGGCCTCCTGCATGCTTCCCAAATGCACACTTGTTAGTGTTTACATTTTTATTTTGAATTACCTTAAAATAAGTGTCAATTTCGTATTAAAAGAGACTATCTATACTACCTATAAAGCAAAAATGGTCAAAAGGTGAAAGTGAAAAAGTCAAGAAAGTGAAATGTGAAATGTTGAAAAACATATATAAAGAAATATTAAAATGCATTTAATACTCTTATTAAAATACTCCGTTACTTAAAAGTACAATGATTTATACACATTGTACAACCAATTAAAACAATTAATACAAATCACAAACCGGGTTGACCTGGGACGCTTCAAACCCGACGGGTTGAACCGGTTTAATTTGACCCGTTTTCGACCTAACCTATCAAGCTGACCCGGTTTAAATCGACCAAATTTTTGACCGGAACGGTTCAACCAGTTGAACCACCCGGGTCAAACCGGGTTTCAAAATATTATGATTAATTCCCAAATCTTCAAACTTTTATTATTTTTCATTTATAACCAATTAAAACAATTAATACAAATCACAAACCGGGTTGACCCGGGACGCTTCAAACTCGACGGGTTGAACCGGTTTAATTTGACCCATTTTCGCCCAACCTAGCAAGTTGACCCGGTTTAAATCGACCAATTTTTTGACCGGAACGGTTCAACCGGTTGAACCACCCGGGTCGAACCGGGTTTCATAACATTATGTTTAATTCTCAAATCTTCAAACTTTTATTATTTTTCATTTATAACTTATAAACTTTTTTTTACCAATAAACTATTTGTCGCTATAAAATCCCGTTGCTATGCACGGGTACTCGTCTAGTAGTTAACAAATATATATTTCATTTGCAGAGAGCGTAGTTCACATGTTTTACAAAAACTTTATGCATTTTTAAACAAGAATACAAAACAATGTGTCGAACCCCCAACCTTCGCATCACAGTTACATGTACCTGGCAGCTAAGTCACCCGGGACACTGTAAACAAATGCCCATGTGACACAAGGTTCAATCTTTGTTCCTTTCTTTTGTCTTGGCCTACATTTGTATGAGGATGTTAATGTCATGAAAATGAAAGATAGATAATATGAATGGAATACCAGTTGATGTGACAAATATAAAAGTAGAGTAATTTTTATTCTATAGTTTCTTATATGGTTCATGAAATGTGGCGTCGAATTTTGTCTTCGAAGAGATCATTATTTAGGTTTCAAAAACCTGCGAGACATTTGAAGGGACACATAAGAACAGAATCGTTGATAATCTATTGCTTTTCAAAAAGAAAAAAGAATAGAATTGTTGAAGTTGGCGAAGTTGCAATGGACGATGTTTGTCAAATTGGGCCATCTTATATTCTTCTTCTTGACATTTCTAACATCATACTCACTCACTTTAACTATATGCCTTGTGTAAACCAAATAATATGCTTTCATTCTATACTGACTTTGATCATTGAACTTCTTAGTTGTCAATGATTCAATGACTGTTGACTACAAAATATTCTGCCCAACAAAGTGCTCAACACCTAAGAGTCGAAAATATATTGTCAATCCTTGTCACAGTCAGGGGGGGGGGGGGGGGGGTGATTCATAGTTGATTGTGAAGCAACAAAGACTTCTCTAAACACTTAGAGTAAAATTACAAATTTGTGCAACTTGAGCCGTTTGTTACTAAACAAATACTATTAAGCATTGTCGTCACCTATTGCTTGATACCTCATATATGACTCAAAAACCTCATCAATAGATAGGCAAGTACAAAAATCTGGTGGGTGAATCGAAGTTCTTGACAAATACCAGGCTTGACATGGAATATAGGATTTAACGTCTTAGCCAATATATGTCGTCTCCTATAAGTCCTCATTGGGAGGCCACTTTACACACATTGAGATATATGAACGACACAATTATTTAGTGGTGAAACTTTACACAAACTAAATACCTTTACTCAAAATCAAAATTATTGTCTCGAGTAGCGATCTACAATTGCCTTGGCTCCCTCTGGTGCAAAGAATCGAGCCTGTAAATTAACAAGTAGCAATCACTTTTGTGAGGAAAAAAAAAGACTGGGAAAATGATGTTCTACATCCTGTTCTAGCATGTGATAGTGATACAGTTTACAATAGTGCACTTTTGCTTGTTATAGTGTGTGGATGGTATTAAAACATTAATACTCACTTGTATAAACATCCTCTCTGCATCTCCAGTTTTTCCGTTTGCTTTTAAAATAATTCCCTGCAGAGGTTTAAGCTTCGTTATATAAACCAAACCATAGAAAAGTAAAAATGAAGATACTTAAAATGTAAAGGTCAACATGCAATTATGGCTATGTAACCATGTTCTGCAGTACTCTGTCATACTCAGCAACATAACAAGTATCAGGATTAAACAAGGTTAACATTTCAAACCAAGCACATAGCTAAAACTATCTGCTTAGTCAGTTAGTTGGAAATATAAATCATGAACAATGACATCCGAATTCATCTAATCATCTTTTTCATCGAAGAATATTGTATCAGCATAACAGCATTTATGTCAAAAGATAGTAAAATGAGGCACTGCAGTTTGGACGTGTGAGGTGCAGATCATTTAGAAGATTAAAAGAAATTAGGAATGAGGGAACGTGGTTAACCTTAGCTAAATAACCACGGAAATCATCTGGGTGGCTAGAGATGAGTTGATCATATACAGCCACAGCATCGCTCACATGGCCCCAGTCCGAGTATGATTTTCCAAGAAGTAATTCAACCTAAGAAAATACATGTCAAAGAAAATGATCATTTGAAGAAAGTTACATCAGATACAAAGATTAAATCTGCACTAAATATTACCCCTTTCCCCGTTGCCTTGGTGGAATGGATTGTTAGGTATGGGCTTAATTAGTCATCCATTTGTTTATCACTATCAAACGTTTAGCTTTATCTTGTTTCAGGTATATATCTATTTATAAATAACGTAGAGATGGGCTACGTCAGTGATAAAATATAGACATATTGCTTATGAAATTGTATACTTTGAAAGTTATGTATGATGAAACTATCATTTACGTGTAATAAACATAGGTGGGTTGTTCTGCAAAGAAGCAACTCACTTGGATAGGATCTAACTGAGATTCCGTATCTGTTGGACTACCATCAGCTCCATTGTTTTTCTGATTTTCCTTTTCTCTTTGCAGACTGTCACGAGTTGCCAGAAGGATCTTTACAGCCTGAATAAGTAGGTACAATGTTAATAACATTTTCACTATCAACTGCCCCATGAATAATGCATTCTTTAAATATTCGTCAAAAATAGCAATTTTCTTGGAGCAAGGAGAGTAGCAATGTAGCAATTACATGACAAGACGTACCTGATCCGGTTTCTTAGCAGCAAGCAATGAATTTGTGAGACCACGAAGAACTTCAAAATCCATTTTATGTGATATCTGTTATGCAAATGAAAATAACTGTTGACAGTATTATAAAACCTGCTTTCAAAGTTACTACGTAAGAAATAAACTCACTATTGGCTAAAGAGCTATACTTATGTGCATACTGACCTTTGCTGAAGTCCTATAAGCAGCAGCACTACCTTCATAGTCCTTTAATTCATATTTTACTGCTCCAAGTACACGATAAGGCTCAGGGTCACTAGGTTTCATCTGATAATCAAATATTATAATCAGACATTATCAGATGTACTAAAATCTAGTGCGGATTGTCATCTATTTGAACATGACTTATCACGACCAACCTTGGTTAGATCTTCAAGCATAGATGCTGCCCGGGTATACTCTCCCAGTTCTGTTAAGGTTACAGCTGCTCCCTGCATGCACAGATATACATTTGCCTTATTTGAAGAAACTTTCAGTTTAACTTACTTGATATTTCAACAGATATATTTTGACTCACTTCACGAGCAACAAGATCATCTGGGGAGACACTAAGTGTCGTCTCATATTGCTGTAGTTGTTTCTGCAACAAATGAAAAGATACATTTTCAGAACATTGGTTATCTTATCATACGAAGCAACGTTTTTATATGACAATAACCAATTATTCGATTTTAAATGAAGTGAACTGTTTTCCAAACAGTAACCTTTGTTTTATTGTCATTATGAACTTTACCTGAAGTTTTTCTTTCTCTTCTGGTGACAATGTGTTCTGTACTATAGCGGAATCATTACTCGAATTTACACTGCATACTTAAAACAATGCTAATTATGCGAAATTCTAGATACCGAGAACCATTTTACTTAAAAGTAATAACTCACTATCCCATACCTTCCAGAAGGGAGAAAATCTCCGAGAGCAAATACCAACCCAAACACAACGACAGCAACTCCTACTCCAATCTACATGATTCCATTTTAGATTTTCAATACCACAATATGTTAACTGGAACTTCATTCATGGTATATAAAACGATAAATTATTACAGAAGTCGCCACCTTAGTACCAAGTCCAATTTTGCTAGGCTCTGATTCAATTGGAGCATCATAGTCGATAGTTCCATATATATTCTTCTCTTCAGTTTTTTTCTGGTTCAATGCTGACCTAAGTGGATACAAACAAATCTCCATGACGCAAAATTTATAGCACTCCAAGAGTACAATGGACTAACATATAGTCTAGTTTAACGAGTTTTTTTTTTTTTTTTTTTTTTTTTTTTTTTTTTTTTTTTTTTTTGCACTAGGTTTACTAGAACAGTTACCGGAGCATATAATGAGTAATCAAATCAAAAATTAAACAGGACATTACAAAGTCATATGAAAACTGAATGATTCTGTGAATAGCATGCTAAAGAAGAAAATATGTAAGTGAGATACCTTTTGACCGCCTGAAGCCTTTCCTCAAACTCAAGATCGGAGGGAAAACTTTTGGGTGTTCCTTCTGTTCTAGAATTTGTTGCAGGTGCCTCTGAAGGAAAAGTTTCAAGAGTTATTAGTAGTGGATTAAAAGTACAAAGATATTTCTTGACAGACTTTTTAAACACATATAAAATCATGTCATTTTGATACACTAAAAGTTATTTCATACAAGGTGCAGCATTTGAGTTGGTTTTAAAGTACACGAGTGACACAAAGATACATGTTATAGAATGAAATCACGTACGATTGGGTATAGAACCAGGTTGCTGCGATATTGATTTCCTGCAATTTTTAACAACAGAAAGTGGAAGTCAAAGATAGAGATTAATCTTTAAGTGGGCATAGACACGCCTATAGCTTTAATAAGATTAAAAAATCATTGAAAAAAGTAAACAGAATTTGTTTAGATGACAGCTTTTGCTTTGATTTTGGAAACATAAGCATCAAAAGAAAAGTTATATAGGGTGTTTGGGATTCCTTATAAGCACTGTTTATCTACTTATTGTGATAAAGCAATAAGCAATTGACGTTTAAAGCATTTGGATGGCTTATCTAAACTTCTTATATTGTTATTTATGAGTTTTGAAAGTGCATTTTAAAGTTGTTTATTCCAAGTTGCTTAATTCAAAAGGCAATAAGCAGTTTTAATAACGGGGTGTTTGGGTAAAGCTTAATGGCGGTGTTCAATAACTTATTGTCTTTGAGTAAAGTTTATCTAGAAATCTTATTAGTTTATCTGCATGGTGTAAAAAAGCCAATAAGCTTAAGCTCCAAATTTGGATCTTTTTCGAGATGCATAAGCTCTTAATATCAAACAAAACAACTAGTAAACCAAAATTACCCTTTACGCTTAAATGTAATGGACCATTTATTAATGCAAATAATTCTATACAAGGACAGTTAGTTACGCCTCACATCTACTACTAAATTTGCTAAAATTAACTACCCCTGTGTGACCTAGTAGCAAAAGGCTTGTGACTATCATCACTAAAATATGAGAGGTCTCAAGTTCAATTCTTTCAACTTGCAAACAACCCATAAGTGGCCTCACCAACCTCCAGAAAAGGGCATGCTTTACCCGGTTACCATAGTTAACAAAAAAAAAAATAATAATAATAAATAAATAAAATAATAATAAAACAAAATAAAAATAAAAAATAAAAAACTAAAATTGGCATAAAGTACCTCCTTGGTGACGTGGCACCACCCTTACCCCCATCCTTTGCACCTGAAACCTGAACATTAAACAAGATAAGCACATTCCAACTTCCAACCAATAAATCAAAAGGCATCATAGAAATAAACAAAAAGAACCAAACCCAGTTTAAGTAAGTTATAGTACTACCTTATTAGCAGCTGGTGGGTCCCCAAAACCTCTTCCAGAATTAGAACCAGAGCTGCTACATCGTATGGTACAAGGTTGAAATCTACTAATACTTAATAATCTGGTGTGCTGATGTATATGTGGTCTGGTAATGATGCTGCCATAGTTATGATAATAATGGTATGTAATTAGTGAAGCAGTTGACATTACTAGTATTTTGGTATCCTGTTTAAGGCTGTAGCAGTGCAAGGAGAAAGTAGAGTAACATATTATGTGTTGACCCTCACAGACTCAAAATCAAAATGTGTAAATTAATGTGCGGGTATAATTGTTAACACACTCCAATTTTCCAATTTAGAGTGTGTCAATCAATTTGAAGAGTGTCTAAATTATTAGAATAATCTTCTTATTTACAATACGGTTATATACTTTAACAGGCTTTTTAGTGTTTTTTTTAAGCTTATTTTAAGACCGAGAAGACTGACAAGTAACACAATCACATATTTAAGATACATTTATAAAGATATGTATTTTTCATTACATTTACTTTTTTATTTAACAAGTAACACAACCATATATTTAAGTTATCTATAAACATATAAGATTGAGTCCTAAAATTTAATGTGGATGCGTCAAGATTGCATAGAGTACAAGTTACCTAATGCTCAGAATTAAATGCAGAAAATAGAGTTTCATTATGAGGAGGCTTCATGCGTAAATACCTTGATTTAATGTTCATGCTTAAGTGATAAGTACATATGAGCTATATTTAGTGTTTCAAATGTAAATGATTGAAACCATACGAAGTGTTGCTAGCATTTATTTTCATTTAATCATTTGCTCCTTTCATTTGCCTTCAAATAAATGTACAAACCCTTCAACCACCATCATTGAATACTATAAATAACACCATTTGGTCTTTGTTAATGATGTGTGTGTGTGTGTGAAACTTTAATTTGTGTGTAGTTTGATGATTTTGTATGAATTACATGTTTGCTGTTAGTTTATTATTGTTTGTGTGTAAATTCAGTGCAGCACCAACTAACCAATTTCTTTTCGATCTCTACTTTTTGTTTCTAGGCACATGATGAGAATGAAATGGATCGCATGCTAGCAATTGATGGCATTGAACTCATTGGCATCAATAACCGTAACCTTGGTATGTACCCCATCTGTTTTTATGGCTCAAGATCTGTGAATTAACAAGCTTGCTAATTAGATAATTAGTTTTGAAATAGATATTGACATGATCATTTTTTTCAGTTAATAGTTTTTCCATATTTTTCCTTATAGTGTGATAAAGTTTTTTTTGTGTAGCTTCTCTCCTATGGAATTGAATTTAGTTGGTTAATGTAAAATTTCTTCGTCCAATGAAAGTGTACTATGCATATTAATGTTACGTGCAATGGTTCATGTAGAATATTGACTTGATTAACGCAAGGGGTATACGTGCAAAGGTAAGCAAATGGTTAACTTTCTTGCATGTGAAGTCGGTTGACAGTCCAGCTTTGAAGTTTATGAAAGACAAATGGATGTTTTGTTGCCTGAGAAGGAACCGAGGGTTAGATCTGCTAACCTATTTTAAAATGTTGGGTTGGTTAGTAGTTTATTAATGTTATTCTTGCAGGTATTGATAAGTGGTTAGTGACGCTAATGGGGTATATCAAGATGTTGATAACAAAACAAAGTGGAAGATGGAGACGGAGTGGATAATATCTCCACATTTATGAAAGAACTGTTAAAAAATTAGGCATGCAAGAAAATGAAAATCATATGTAAACAAGGTTTATAATTAGTGTGACAAAGTTTTGATGAATATTAATGGTGGCTTGAATCTTGCTTTTTTTTTTCCCTTCCACTTAACCTGTTTAAGAGGTTGCAATATATCCACCCCATGATACTAGAAATAATACAAAATCAAAGTTGAATTGATGGAAAGTATAACTAGACAAAATTAATATTTTGAGAATTTATTTTAATCTATGTTTTTTTATATGGATTTGAGGGTCTCTTTATCAATGGTTACTATATGGTATTAATTGAAGTTCACAAATTATTTGTTTTAATTTTGATCTTACAAATATTTATAAAATTTGATGTTGTTATTCATGAAAAGATGAGTTTTGGTATGTTGGTAAGGACATGAAAGTGAGACTTTGTCGTAATTAGTGGGAAGGGGTAATCTTAGGCTCTGTGTTTTTGTGTCGAATTCATTTTAATGTGGAGTAACCAAGATACTCAAGATGGAGTCCCATTGCATATTGTACAAGATAGCTAATACTCGAAATTCAATGCAGCCTAATAATAACTATACAATCATGAAAGAAGATGAAGTGCAAGGGTTGCCCGAATTAATCACATGACATTTAGTATAGAATTAAAGTTGGTTAGATAAAGTGCAATGGTTGCGAAAGGTTGCAAGAATAATTAATGATATAACCTAATTCATGCCTATATAAACTGGCCAAAATCACATTTAGTGTGTACATATTCACACATCTTTTAGATCTTTGATTGTTGGTAGCGGTATGTAAATTCTCTTTTGCAACATTTTGGAGATGATTCACACATCTTTTAGATCTTTGTAATTAACTTGGCCTTCTTTTTTTCTTAATTTAGTTATCATACGCAAGTACCATGAAACTCACACAAGATAATGCATGCTTAGATAAATGAAACCAAAGACTGGGATACTAACTATTTTCTTTGTTTCATACATATTTAGGTGATTGTTATATATATATATATATATATATATATATATATATATATATATATATATATATATATATATATATTATATATAACAGGAGGCGTTACACGTAGATAAATCAAGAAAACGCCACCTCATTGCCCAGTAATTGTCATTAGCAGCCATGTCATCAATTGTTGCCACGTAAGCAAGTTTTACCATTTATTTATTCCCGGTCATCACAAATTTTTGCCACCTAAGCATAGTTTCAATGAATTAACGTAGATAAATCAAGAAAACGCCACCTCATTGCCCAGTAATTGTCATTAGCAGCCATGTCATCAATTGTTGCCACGTAAGCAAGTTTTACCATTTATTTATTCCCGGTCATCACAAATTTTTGCCACCTAAGCATAGTTTCAATGAATTAACGTTTTGCCATTTATTAAATTAAAATTTCGGATTTGTTTTTCAAAAAATGCTACTTGCAGGATTCGAACCTAGGTATTGGCATTCACACACAAGTATGTCAACCAGTGGAGCATGTGAGGTAATGTGATTTGATAATTGAAAACAATTATGTCATGCTTTAGTAACTATTGTATTCCCTAATAGATATTCATAAAACCTGTAAATTATATAGCATATATCTCTACAACTTAATACCCTAATCTCACGTTCCTTCATAATATACCTTTTCTCCAACCCTAATTTTATTTTTTCCTCATCCTTTTTGTTCCTCAATTCTCTCACGCTCTTCTTCTTTTTGTGTGTGCAGGTTTGAGAATACAAGGTGTTCTATGGAAGTAGCATGGTAAGTTTGATCAAGTAACTTAAAACATATTTTAGAATCGTGTTCATGTTTGTGTATTTGTGTTCTTATGGTTGTACCTGGCAGAGTTGCAATCCCAGGCTCTCATTCTTTCAACTTAAGTATGTTAAACATAATCCGTACTTATATATGCATACAAACATTGACTGCTCAGCTCTTGTGGCTGCTGTTGTTAGCAGACAGGTCTCAGTTGTTCATCTCCTGTTGCAGGTAAATTTTTTGTTTTTAATTTACAATTATTGCTTATAATATGGACAGTAAATTGATTTATTATCTTGATATGATACATAATGTAGCATGAACTGGTATTTGGCTTATAATCGTAAACAGGGGCGTGTGTGCTTTAATCATTTTTTTTACTATACGAAAGTGAGATGGTCTTTGATAGTCTTGATCGTCTCATCACACCATGGGAAGAGCGTAAAGAATCAGTGGTCGTAGAGGGTGTTCACTTGAGCCTTAACTTTGTGGTAGAATAATTTAAATTTTATAAAAAAAAGTTTTCCCTTTTAGGCATCTGTTTTTTTTGTAATTTAAGGACTAATGCAAATCAGTCAAGTGTAATCATGAAGGAGAAATTGTTGGCATGACAAGGTTGTATGAGAATATGGAGAGTGCAGATGGTGATTCCGAAGTGGTACCATACTCAATTTTTTGGATAATTAGACTGCCTGATAAATCCATATTTGATTATCGATCAGTTAGTTTTGTGTGAAACTATACAAGTAAGTTACTCTCTTTTTATATATAACATCACCTTTTTTTGGAACAGACCAAAAAGAAGACCGTTATTAGGTTTTTTTTTGTTGATTTTATATTTCTGCTCAGGACGATCCACAAATCACACGGCACTGTTTTATAGGTATGTGCATAGCCATTTGTGGAAATCAGGAAGTAACTTATCAAATGATGATGTACTTGACCAAACATGCTGGTTGGAGAGTGATTGCCAGTCACCGTAGTGGAGAAACTGAGGACACCTTCATTGTTGATCTTTCTGTTGGTTTGGCAATGGTAATTGCTAGCTTTGATTAGAAATTTATATACATGTAATTCAGAATATTGTTATGTACATTCTGATACTGATGTTGATTATACTATGGAACTTACAGGGTCAAATTAACACTGGAGCTCCATGCAGGTCTGAACGTCTTGCCAAGTACAACCAGGTTGGTATTCTTCTCTTCTTCCATTTTTTTCCAGTAGCGTGGCATATCTACATATCAATGGGCTGGCTTGTGCTATGTTCATTGTTCTATTTATAATGGGTAAAACGGGTGAAAGAGGTTCTTAACTAGAAATAATTCGGGGCTATTTGTAGTTTCTTTCATAAATTTTTTGTAAAAAGTGTTTCGGTCCCTCTTAGATGTAGTTATCCTGTAACGAAACAATGTATGCTCTTTGTTTTGTATGTTCTTATGAGCATTGTTAAGATGTTAACTATATGCTGTTATGTTTCTGGAATCAGCTTTTGCGAATTGAAGAAGAGATCGGTACTGAAGCAGTGTATGCTGGAGCAAACTTCCGCAAGCCAGTGGAACCGTACTATTGGGGCATTTGGATCCTTCATCGTGAAAAAACATAAAATACCAAAAATGTTCGAATGATATAGGAGGGATTATCGCACCTCAATTTGGAGCCAATCAATTGACTAGGTGTTACAAGTGGTGACAGGGTTTTTTTTTTTTTTTTTTTTTTTTTTTTTTTTTTTTTTTTTTTTTTTTTTTTTGTAGGCTGCTAAGAATGCTCAAAGAAATGATGGACCGGAAGCTACACGGTTTTGGTGTAAGCGTTTTACTCGGTCGATACACGGTTTCATAATACCTGGTGGAAGACTAAACCACAAAGGTATAAATTATTGCTTTGATATTATATAGTTTTAAATCGTTTGTTATATCTTTTGATCTTCTTTTTGCAGGCACTGAGGTTCTGTTCCATGGTTTGATCAGACACTGCTATTCAATAAGCCATTTATTGCATGAAAAATGAACTTGAGGAGAAGAACTGGACTCATGGGTTGAAACTTGAATGACTTGACACCCATTTAAATACCAATGAGCAGACTCTTGAGGTGAGAACCTTATTTACATAATCAAAGCGTTATTTTTGTCACCTTTAAATTATGAGACAACCATAATTAGTCTAACTGTGCGAGAACACTACAAACTCATTATTGCTTGAAAACACACTAATCTCGGGTACTTATGTGAACTGGATGATTGACGAGCCGTCTCAGGATGAGAATGAATATGTGAACGAGGTGATTGGTTTTTTGTGAAACTCTTCTTTCCACTGCACAACAGATATTGACAGGTCAAGTCCTTAAACGTGATTTGCAAGATGTTCTTAGTAGTAATAAGGGAAAAAAGCTACAATGCTTTGTATTGCAGAAAAGTAGGTTTGCCGATTTTCTTTATTCACTTGTGTTAAGAATGAAAATTATTTCGAGGACACCTATCTACATGATCATGCGAAGACACAAATAGGAGTTATCCATAGGAACATAAAAAGTGTGAAGATCCTTCTAAATGTCAACTGGTGTGCTAAACTTACTGAATGTTTCTTTAATGCATACAGTCATCTAATTTGCTTGATTCAAAATGTATATTATTGTAGTTGTATAATTTTCACATTCATGTTAACACACTGACTGTTATTAAATATATAGCAAAAGCTTTACAGGTTTTGTTTGGATCAACCGAGCGGCCAACATGGCTTGTGCCTATCGCACCAAATTTACTCTTTTTGACCTGCCACATTTTGAAATTTCGAGGACACCTATCTACATGATCATGTGAAGACACTAATAGGAGTTATCCATAGGGACATAAAAAGTGTGAAGATCCTTATAAATGTCAACTGGTGTGCTAAACTTACTGATCTTGGTATGTCAAAAGTTGTGTTGAAGCAGTTTGTACAGGTTTCACATAATTTAATAATCATCAAGGTATACAGGAAGAAGGGCAAGAAGTTGCAGTTAAGCATCTCTGAATGACGAAATTAGGAGTGTATTCTTGCTCATGTTTTTTGTATTTAGGAGTGTTTGTGATTTGCTACTGCTAACTTTTTTCTACTTATGGGTGTTTTGTGCTTTGCTGCTGCTAACAATTATTAGGTTTTGAAATCATTGGTAAATATCGAGGTTATTGATGAGTTTATGAGCCTCACTGTTTTTATTTAAATTTCTTGCTCATGATTTAATTTTAATTGTTCATTGATGATTTCCCCCTTTTCTGTTACTTCAGATAATGCAGTACCGTTTTTCTGTTACTTCAAATAATTGTTCACAGATAGAGTAAATTTTCAACTATTGTTATTAGCTGTAACACACAAACGCTGAATTACTGTTATTTTCAGTTTACAAGTGCATTCTGAATTTTTAATTGATTTGGTTCTCTGTTTATATTGCAGTACCAATTGCGCTCATCACGCATCTTTATAATAGACAAATTCATCAAGGTACAACGAGTTTTTTATGCTTATGCGTAGATGATACGTTCACCATCTATTTCCTTTCACAAAGTAGTCAAGGTGTATATGAAATTCTCTTATGCAGTTGTTGTTGTTAGTAATTTAAAGGTACTAATGTAATGCTTATAATGAATATAGGTTCACACTGAAATTAAAGTCGTTGTGGAATCTCCGGTCGTAATACAATGTTTCCAATGCTCAACAAACAGCTAATACCAGTGTTCATGGACATGCTGAACATGTTCACTTTGAAACTGAAGGTAAACCTAGATATAACCGTGTTTGAAATTACTGACACATGCATCATGGGCTGGCTGCATAACGGGTTGATGAATCCGCCATGGGCCTTGTCAAGAAGGTGCTGGACCTGGGATATCTTTTGACTGAGGTAACATGTTAGTTTCTTTTCAAGGAAAAACCTATTCGCCCATCATCACTCATTACAAGACATCATTAAGGTAATCCAGAATTGGACCAGTTCTCTATTTTTAAGAAGTATTGAAGTATTTGACCCTTACTCATAGATGTGCTAATATGTGAAGTCAAATGTTGCTTTTACAGGTTTATGTTGATACAGTAGGATAAAATTAGCATAAACCTCACGTATAAAAGCTCATGAATGTCGGCTAGGCGCACTCATTTTATTGGCATAAAATTAGCATGCAAACAAGGTGTTTGGATAGTTATCTCACAGACACATAGATCACTAAATTAATGGGGTTGTTTGCAATAAAAAAATAAACAAACTTGCGCCATCGAATTAATAGCTTACAGGAACAATTGGGCTTGGGGTTTAGATAACGCACAATGACAATAGAGTGGGGTGTTTGGACGTCTAAATGATTGACATACACAAGAGTATTAAATGTGTTAGCTGAACTATACTATTAGACTTGAACAGTTAAAAAAAATGTTAATTTGTGCATAAAATTTAGAACTATTTTCAAATGCACCTCACGTACAAGTATGTTGGGGTAAAAATATGTATATGTTTACTTTTATATTCTTGGATTCATTCACTTGCATTACATGATACGGAAGTTATATATTGCGTGTAATTTAGTTTTCTTGCTGCAGGTTTGTGAGACCAGGCTGTTTTGACAACACACTTGATGGAAAAGTAAATACATCTACTCATGAGGCAGTAGATTTACTAAAGAATATTGGCTTTAAATCGTTAGTTTTGGACTTTGTTTCATCCTTATAAAGCGTCATCGCCATCAAGTGTGAATGACGAACATGATGTAAGAAAATAGGGTGTTGGGGAGAAATTTAGGGAGAGCATTCAACTTATATCATGCAAATGGACGAGGCCTTTGGGTAATTTTGTAAGGTTTGATAAGAATTTAAAAAGGGTAATTTTGCAAGTGTGCTTTATTGAAACTCATTTAATTATGATAAATATATGTAACTTGCATAGAATTTTGAAAAATATATAAGGGGTGTTACTTTTTGTGTTCATAACAGTTGTGTGAATCATGTCACTTAAAACTGAACCACATGAAGAAATACTACTATGTAAATGTTGGGAATGAAATATTAACTTTTTCAATCGTAACAATACTATTAAAGAGATACCTATTAGAATTTAACATGAAAAAGTTTGTCCATATATATGTTACAAAATGCTTTGTAAGTTATAGTTGATATTTGAGAAGACTGCCTGCCATCTAAATTTAAGTTCTATAACAATATATAAGAATGCTTATTTATTTATTTATTTTTACTACATGATGATAATTTGTCTAACATATTTATTAATTTATTTTAGTATAATGCATGAACAGCTATGTGGTGTCCATGTTGATAAGTTACCGGCCTTTAAATGTCACATATGTAAATAGCCGTCTCCGACATCCTACAAGTAAATGCATGTAAATCTAAAAGTTTTTATGTACAACCATTTCTAAACATGTACAATTTTCAACCATTTTTTACCATCTTTCTTTCGCTATAATAAAATGTGCTATATATATATATATATATATATATATGGACCACTCTAAAGAAAAGAAGCATGTTAGGACCACTGTATATGACATGAACCAATGTATGAACACAAAAGTAGTATATGCTTTAAGAAAGAATAAAGTACCAGTTCCTTCGGCCATATCTTTAAGAAAAGGAAATGCGTCCAAAAGATTGAGTAAGATATTAATTTATAAAGGAAAAAGGTATATGTATAGGGACACTACTCCCATAAACAAGGTATGCACCTCATATCGATAGGCTTAAAATTTGTCTACACAGGGGACCTGATAAGTATATGTTTATACACGTGTAATCACATTTAATCAAATAAAAGAAATGAATACTACAATGTGAGTGGGACCATATGGAGAAACCAAGTAGCTAAGTTTCTAGATGCATACAAAGGAAATATCAGGGATATGGCAGCTTGCAAGAGGGGCCCACAAGAATATATTCGAAGGGAATATATGCTAATTTGATAAGATATTATTCGATTATTATACTATCCTTATTCGATTATTATTCGATCTCTTGGCACTATAAATAGAACAACGGTAACCTCAGTAAGACACAATTTCTTCCTCTATCTCTATCTATATTATATGAAATATAAATCAATTATATTATGATATTTATTATGCCATCTGACTTGAGCGTCTGATGAGGCAAAAAATGAACCGTTTTTAGGGGGTCATTTAAGCCCGTATTTGAATTTATTTGATCAAATATTGCCCTAAATCGTTCCTTTTGTGATTTTAGGTACTTTGGGAGTGAATTCTAGAAAAGGAAGCATTTTGGACGTTTTTGGAGCATAAAAGTGAAGAAAACGGCAAAGACTTAATTTTCCATGCTGAGAACAGTACCTGACGGCGTCAAGAAGGAAATTTTGACGGCGTCAGGAGTAAAATCCATGACGACCAAGTGAAAACCTGAAGGCGTCAAGAGTTAATATGGTGACGGCCTGAAGATGGATTACACGTGACGGCGTCAAACCTAGATCTAGGCAGTCCGAGGAGTTTATTGGCGGCGAGATGACGGCGTCAGAAATTTACTCTTGACGCCGTCACCTCACAAAATCTATATATACTTTTCTATTTTTCATTCATTAAGAGAGGAACTTGTGTGGAGAATACTAGGGTCGAACCTAATAAACCCTAGGTCATTTGTAACAGTATTTTCAAGGGTTTTCACCCCTTGAAACCTTTCATGTTCAATTAAGATAAGTCCTCTTTCAATTCATTCAATATGTCTATGTGTTGTTTGAATATATCTTATGCTTGTCTTGATTTCAACATGCTAGGCTAGATCTTTCATGTGTTTGCTTAGATGTAATGAAACCTAGATGTTGATTATAAGTTGATTGCTTGTTTATAATTGTAATGGATGAATGATTTCAATGTTAGGCTTAAGAAAACTGGCAGATCTCTATTGCGTAACTTGCTTGAGCGTCTTAAGAAATATGAACCGATGTGTACTAGGTTTTTATGATTGTATTTAATGCATGAGCGAATTCTAGTGATCCCATGTTAGGAGCTTCTTAGCCGGCTCGACATAGGAGTGAAGTAGGAGCTTATAGGATTGGGGAAGTAAGTACGCCACCCCATGAATGGTACTAAGGAATACAATCCGTTATCCACGCAACTGTAACAAGTAATTAACCTGTAAAAGATACCTAGGGAGTAGTGAAACCTAAGTAAACACAATCCTCCCGTATATTGCTCACACCACTATCTTAATTTAGTTTATTTTCATTTTTAGTATTTTATTTTGATTGCATCTTAGTAATTGGGTTAGTTGATTAGCAACTAATTCCGCCCACTCCTTCAAAAACCAAGATTTTACTTGCTTTCATAAAAACATAAAAATACAAAAAGAATTATATATATATATATATATATATATATATATATATATATATATATATATATATATATATATATATATATATATATATATATATATATGTATTATGTTAATGCATTTTCATATACAAGTAATTTATGTGCGTTTTCTATTGATTTAGCTCACATGTGCGAATTGATTCAAGAAAATGTGCACGAACATGTATGTAAAGCCACATTTAAATTGTTAAATGATACTTTTTAGCGTGATTAGTTTATGTAAGTAGTTGCTTTCGAATGCTCTTTGAGAAATATTATATTGAATTTATTGTGTGCAATTGAATTATTATTAGAAAGAAGAAGGTCCGCGCATCGCAAAATGTTTTCTTTTTCTATATGTAGAATCATTAGTAAGAAACCAATATTTACGCCCATTAAATGAGTTTGCCATAATAGCAATATACAACATATTAAAAATATCACATTGAGTAACGAATAGAAAGGAAAAAATACATAATTTTGACTTAAAGCCATTTGTAAATTATAATATCAAATTAAAAAGTTGAGTTTTAAACATAAGCAAAAGTTCAAACTTTTATCAAAAAACAAAACCAGTGCATTTACTGTGAAGTATATACAACATCGAGATGGAAGTGTAAGGCTTGCCGAAATTGATCACATGATATTTAGTAATTAGTAGAGAATTAAAAGTTGGTTATGGATTGAGATGAAGTTGAAAAGGTTGCAAGAATAATTGATGATTTAACCTAATGCAATATATATATATATATATATATATATATATATATATATATATATATATATATATATATATATATATATATATATATATATATATATTATATTAATGCATTTTCATATACAAGTAATTTAGGTGTGTTTTCTATTGATGTAGCTCACATGTGCGAATTGATTAAAGAAAATGTGCACGAGCATTTATGTAAAGCAACATTTAAATAGTTAAATGATACTTTTAAGCATGGTTAGTTTATGTAAGCATGCAACTTGAATAATGAATATAAAAGAAAAAGTATATAATTTTTGCTCAAACACATTTGTAAATTAAAAAAATTAAGTTTAAGACATAATAGTGGAGTACAAAGGTTTTAGGAATTATTAATAGTGTGTTAATTAATATTCATTTAGTTAGCTATTTAGAATTGAGTTTATTGATAAAATTTATTAATATTCGTTAGACTTCAATATTAATTTTCAATGAAATTAGTTGTACAATAAAATGAGATGGAGCTAAAAAGGTTTGTAATTATTTATATACAGTTTATGTGGCATTATTATACATACATTATTACACAAACTTAATAAAGAAAACATTTAACGCACATTAATCTATAACCAATTAGATAGACCCCATGTGCTTTATATTACCATGCAAAAATCATCTAATAGACAAGTATTGTAGGGCTAAGTAATAGACCAAAAGAAACAAAGCCATTTTTTTATCATGCAAATAAGTAATAGGCCAAAAGAAATACAGCCATCACAACTTAATAACCAAAAGCGCATATATAGAATACAACACCACAAAACCAAAACAACATCAAACACTTTTAAATTTTTATACAAGAAAGTTAAAACATTTTATACAACATACTAAACAATATTTAAGTATACACTAGCCAATATACAGAAAGAGTACATGATTAACAATTAGATTCTTAGCCCGTGCGTAGCACGGGTTCTGCCTGCCTCGTATTTATAAAGATGATGTATTTTTCATTACATTTACTTTTTTATTTAAAAGGGTAAAATGCAAAAATAGTCCCTAAAGTATCACGAAATCGCAAAAATAGGAAAGAGACAAAAAGTCACGCAAAAAAGCCACTAACGTTACGTAATTTTGCAAAAAAGCCACCGAGAGGCATTTTCCGTTAGTTTCCTCGTTAACTGCCTAGTCATCAAGGGTAGTTTCATCTTTTTACTGTACATACTTATTAAATTTGCTGCCATAATCAGCTCTGTGTATGGGCATCGATTTGACATGACTTCAATGGCTAAATCTGCAAAGTAACTAAAAGATTTTAACCCCATAAACCCCCCCCCCCCCCCACAACCCACACTTGCAAATCATGACTCGAGGTAAAAAAATATAATAAATAACGATTTGCAGAAAAAGGAAGCATCACCAAACACCGCAATAATCACCACCACCATAACCACAACCACCACCACCAACACACACCAAGAAACTTCAACGTTTGATGGATCTAAACACCTTGAACTTGTGTTAGATTGATACTTTGAGTTATATCACTAAGTATGCGGAATCTACTTAGTAACACTTAGAAGTTTGATTGTGAGTAAGACAGTTGTATATGAATAAGAACAATGTATATAAACAAACTATTAGCTCCAATATTATTAATAATAATAATACGAGTGATCTTGATATCACTAGGGTTACACCTTGAAGCTCTAGAAAAATGTATATCAAACCTTTAACCTAGGATCTCCTTTTATAGCACAAGGAATCCTCTTCTACAAGATAAGTATAAAGCTAATAGAATAAGATATACACAAGATCTATTCTATATTTATCTAAACACGTTTCCTAACAGTTATCTAATAAGCAGTGGTAATATATGTTCTTGCAGTGGTAATGAGTTTCCACTGCAAGTACAATCTTCTGCAGTTGTAACATCTTCTCTTAGCCGTGGTAACTGTTAGTATAATTCCCAACAATCCTCCCCTAACTTATGATTAATAAATAAATCAATAATTTTCTTCAAGTATGCAGCAACCATGAGAATATGGGAATTCTTCCAAACACTTATCTTCTTCTTAATAACTCTTTATCAGCTCTCACACTTTGATCATAAATCCTTTGTATCAAATCATCTATGACTTGAGTTCTTTCCCAGCACCTAAGCTTCTCAGTCAACATCACTGTCAATACTCCAGCTCTTAATGGATATTCTTTCTCAGCCAGCATAAAGACATCAACTCCATCTTGAGTAGAAATATGATGTACAGAACTTGAATCATAGAATTTCCACAAAGTTCTTGTACCATGAGCTTCAAATCTCCAATATCTATCACTTGGGTCAGGTTCATATAATCTTCTGAAGTGAACGCATAACTCCTTAGCTTTGACATCAACAAGTTCATCCTTCTTAAACTGATCTTGAATAATTCTCCATAAAGTATCCAAATCTTCTCTATCACAAGATCTAACAATATCTTCAAAATCTCTACAAGTGCTTGTGACACTTCCAGTTCTGATGATCTTCCAAGCTACACCAAAACTATCAGAAAAGATTTCCCAACCAACTACTGGATATCTTGCTTGTAGAGGTTCAATATTAAGTACATCAGTCTCTATGAACACCATGTTTATAACTTGCTCTTCTGTCAACTTGCTAGGACCCTCTTCTGCTTGAGATGATTTCTGAGTCTTCAACTTCTTTGCTTCTTTTGATTCAAGACTCACTCCAGTCCTTTTTGCCTTCAATGTTATTGTTTCTTGATCCATTGGAATGAATTTACTATCTTGTCTTTTGATTCTGTAATAAATTCCTTCAATCTGATCATGTGACATTCCTTTGAATTGAGCCATCTTCATATTACCAACATGGCAACAAAAAGTCTTCATCTCAGCAATAATCTGTGCCTTTGTAGGTTTTCTTGGCTTCTTTTGACCTTTTCTAACATCCCCAATGATTTCATCAAGAGCCTGCTGATTCTTCATTTGAATGAAGTCTTTTAATTGAGCAGACCTTTGTTCTTCATCCAAGGTTGTATTTGCAATCAATTCAATAGCCTTCTTCCTGATTACTTGATCATTATTAATCAAGTAGTCAATCTCTTCTTATGTAGGTACATAAGTGAATAATGGAGGTTTCTCATGTATGACAGTTGGTGAGACACTTGGAATAGGTTCTGCCATTACAGCTTCAAGTTTATCCAACCTCTTAGCTTCCATAAAATTAGCAACTTCATTTTCCTCTAGCTTTCTCTTTCTTTCATTCTCTTGTTGTTGCTCTGCCAATCTTGCATCAAAGTCAATCTGAGCTTGTTCTTTCTTAGAAATCTTTCTTGTCTCTTGATCTGAAGCAATCACAATAGCTTTTCCTTTAATTGATCTTATTCTGGCAGCTTCTTCCTCTGCAGTGGTAATTTCTTGAGTAGCAGTGGGAACTTTTTCACTTGCAGTGGTAATTGGTTGATCACTGGAAACTTGTTCTGCTTCAGTGGAAATTGGTTGAGCAGTTCCAACTAAATCATCAAAGTTAAAACCAGCATCAGCATCCATATCTTCAAAATCCAATTTCCTCCCCTCAGTGTCAGCTACATCATCTTTTGCTTGAGCATAATCAGAATCAGTGAGCTCAGCAAACTCTTTTTCAAAATTTTTACTCCTCCCCTTAAGCTCTGCATCTATTTTCCTCCCCTGTTTGGAAGAATCTCCTAAAACTTTAGTAGAACTAGCAGAAAAATCATCCTGAGGTGAAGATGATGAAGATAACACAACTTTAGATCTTTTCTTCTTGAGATTCTCAACTTCAGTCTGTAATCTTTGAATCTCAGCCTTCAATTTATTCAGCTCTGTGGCATGGTGTTCTTTGGTCTGTGCCAGGTCTTTCTCCAGAGCTTGAACCTGCTTGACTAAGTTGGTACAAATGTCCATCAATTCAGGTAGTTGCACACTGCCTTTATCACTTCCAACTGTGTAACCTGCTGGGAGAGGTGAATCATGAGGCATTGATTCAGGCTCTTCCCTAGTTGGACTAGGATTAAGCCTTGAACCACCATTGCTTGTCCCTAAACCAAAAGGTTCAACAACATGCAATGTTGAGATGAGAGAAGTTGGCTGTTTAGACCTTCTCTCATAAGTGTGAGTTACAGCAGGGGTATGTTGAATTTGTGGAACAACAACAGTGGGTGTGTTTTGGGATACAACTGGGATTGTTGCATCTTCACCCCGTACTTGAGCAATTTTAGCAAGCATTTGAGGAAAAAGTGGATGAACCTCCCCATTCCAAAGATCTGAAGCCTTACACATGTTTTGAAAAACATTTGGCTTTAGGCTGGAAGGTTCATAAATTCTATTGTGAGGTCACAGTTGAAACTCATTTAACACTGTTTGCACAAACCTTGGATACATCAAAAATTTATATTGACTCTTTACATTGCCTTTCATATTATTGAAAATAAACTTTGAAAAATTGAAAGTCCTATCAGTTGCCAAACAAACCAAAGGATAAGCCATGGTTGATGCAAATTGTTCATAAGATGTTTTCTTAGGACTCAGGCAATGTAAAAGAGTGTGAATCAAAAATCGCCAATGGGGACAAAAACATCCTTTTCTGAAAGTAACTTTTTGTTCAGATGTATCATACCCCATTAAAGCAATATTAGTGAAAATTTCTGAATTAGGTAATGTGATGATACCATTGAGATCATCTAATTGGAGAATTCTCCTCAAGGATGACTCAATAACATCAATAGTTACCCCATCAACTGTGGCTCTTAGAGCATCCACAGATTCTTGTGTGTCTCCCTGTTCAAGAGTTATGGACTCCACAGTGTTCCAGAACTGTTTGATATGAGAGACATAGATTGTGGGATTAATAGTTAAGGCATACCTTATATGAGTTGTGTTTAGAAAATCCACAATCTGATGAAAAACAGGGCCACTCTTCTCGTTTGACTTTTGTAAGTAGGCCACTTGGTTGTGCTCCTCGACAAATTTTAGAATCGCCATGATATTTGTGAAAAAGAGAATAAAAGTGTTAGTAATCAAGATAAAAAGCAAGCCGTATGATGATCAATTTATACTAATAGGGTTTGAGGAGGTTGCGCAATGTAAATTATCTTTAGAAAGAATTATCTTTGGAAAAAGAATAATTTATAATAAGTAAGTAGATAATTCACAAAAGATTTTACCCTATTAATAAGGAAAGACGGTTATTTACAACGGCTAGTAAAAAATAGATTACTGACACATTGCTGACACAACAATTGTAACGGCTAGTTCATCAGTGGAAAAATTACTCTTGCAGTGGTAACTAATGAACTAACAGTGGTAAAATTTTCACAGCATATCAAAGAGCAGTGGTGAACAAAACATGAAAATTTGCTGCTCTCATCATAGTTTTGAGCAAACTACCAGCTATCAACGGATTTGATATGTCTTTACCATGAGCCGTTTGCTATGGACTAGCCAACTCTTGATCACTTGGATGTATGGTGATTTGATAACCTAATTTTTGGTAAACTATCAACCATAAACGGATTTGATAAGTCTTTACCAGTAGCCGTTTGCTCTGGACTAGTTGATTCTTATGTGGATTAGACATGGTGAATCAATAACCATTTGTTGTGTGTCTATGATACACACCTTATTACTCCAATGACTCCAATAATATGGGTTGTATTCAGCAACTCAACTTAACCCATAAAACTTAACCCAAAGTAACTTTTTAACCAAGTTACTATTCACAAAAATATCTTCCAAAAGTCAACCCGATAATAACCAAATTTACTCCTCCAACCTACCAAAACAAGTAGGAGTAAATATTCTTCATTAATTAGAATTCGACCTTGACTTTGCATATAAAAGGGGGCTCAAAACTTTTATCTTTCATCAACCAACAACTTCAACAACACAAACCCTTAATCAACACAATGAGATGGTTTCCTTTAATCTACATCTCTTCTGATGACTCTTCAGATGAGGAAATCAGTTATTGTTCAGATTCTGAAGAACTGGATGGAGTGGATATTTTCCAACAAGTGCTGCAACTGCTACATCTTCAAGCATGAAGCCCAACAAGAAGATTTCAGCTGATCCTGCTCCATCACTTGAATTTTATTCAAGCTCTTCATCAGATGATGATAATGATCCAACCTTTGATCTTTCCAAAGAGCTTCCAAAGGCCCTCACCACAGCTTTGACTACAGCAATAAACAACATGAAGTGGCCAGCTGTTGAAAAGCCAACTCAAGCACCAAGGCCTCCCAAGCAAGTTCTGGGACTGGCTTGTCCAAGGAAACAACTTTCTTTTGATGACAAGAGAAAGAAGACTTCCAAAGGCAAGCATCAGTATGAAGGAAAAGGAAAGAAACCTATGGAGTAGGTGTTAAGTTGTAGGGTCATGTCTTGTGTGATGGTTTTCTATTTTGGTGACAATGTTTGCTTGATGGTTGTAATGTAATCTTCTTATGATTAATAAAAGTACTTCTTTGTTCTTGCTATTATCACCAAACTTTCCACTGTTGTATGTTAATTTCCACTGTGCTCTTGATAACTCTGCATACAAATTAGTAGAAAACCATACATACAATATAAACAATACTAGTACCTTAAAAACTATCCTGCAACACTGAAAAATATTAGACATCATAGATTTATGGATTTAGCATTCCAATACCTGTTACCAAGTATTGAAATCTACCCACATCAAGCCCTTTTGTTAATAAATCAGCATAATTGTCATCAGTATGAATTTTGACAACATTAATAAGCTTTTTCTCAAAACAATCTCTAATAAAGTGATGTCTAATTTCAATATGTTTAGTTTTAGTGTGTTGCACAGGATTTTTAATAATGCATATGGTACTACTATTGTCTATATAGATAATGGTGTTCATGAAATTGTACCCATAATATAATAATTGATTCTGAAGCCAAAGGATCTGAGCACAACAACTAGCAGCTGCAACATATTCTGCTTCAGTGGTTGAAGTAGCAACCATAGTTTGCTCTTGCACTGCCATGACACCAATCTACATCCAAGAAATTGACATCCTCCAGTAGTTGATCTTCTATCCAAACTTGCACCAGCATAGTCACTATCTGAGTATGTGATCAATTCCATTGGAGAATCTCTTGGATACCATAATCCTAGATTAGGATAAGTCTTCAAGTACCTAAAAATCTTTTCCACTGCTGTTATATGTGATGTCTTTGGAGTCACTTGAAATCTTGCACAAGCACATACAGCAAACATAATGTCTGACCTTGATGAAGTAAGATACATCAAAGAACCAATCATAGGTCTGTAAGTGTGAACATCAACATTAGCACCACTAGCATTCTTCAACAATAGGTGAGTGGTCTTATCAGCAGGGGTATTTGAGGATTTTGCATCCGTAAACTTGAACTTCTTAATG
Source organism: Artemisia argyi (assembly GCA_030686995.1). Lineage (NCBI taxonomy): Eukaryota > Viridiplantae > Streptophyta > Magnoliopsida > Asterales > Asteraceae > Artemisia > Artemisia argyi. The sequence goes on from CM060709.1 coordinate 307,194,807, forward strand.
ATCTCAGCCACATATTTGTCTTGACTGATAAATATGCCTTCCTTACTCTGTTGTACTTGCAGCCCCAAAAAGAATGTAAGTTCTCCCATAGAACTCATTTGAAATTCATCTTTCATCAGCTTCTCAAACTCTTTGCACATCTCTTGTTTAGTAGAACCAAATATAATATCATCAACATAAACTTGAACAAGTAGAATATCACCCTTGTCTTTCTTGATGAACAAAGTTTGATCAATCTTGCCTCTATGAAACCCATTATTCAACAAATAATTAGCTAAGGTTTCATACCACTTCCTTGGAGCCTGATGTAAGCCATAAAGAGCCTTAACCACTTTATATACTTTATTTGGGTGTTGAGGATCTTCAAAGCCTGGAGGTTGAGACACATATACCTCCTCATCAATAGTACCATACAGAAAGGCACTCTTAACATCCATTTGATAGACTGTAAAGCCCATAAATGATGCATAGGCTAAAAACAATCTAATAGCCTTAATCCTTGCAACAGGAGCAAAAACTTCTTCATAATCAATACCCTCCTCTTGAGTGTATCCTTGAGCAACCAGTCTAGCTTTGTTCCTGATTACAATGCCTCTTTCATTTTTCTTGTTTCTGAAAACCCATTTAGTACCAATGACCTTCATACCATCAGGCAAGTCACAAAGAATCCAAACCTTTTGAAGTTTAAACTGCAGCAACTCTTCTTGCATAGCTTCAACCCAGCTAGATTCTCCTAGAGCCATATATACATTCTTAGGCTCCACCTGTGAGAGAAAACAAAAAAACAAACACTCATTCTTCTTACTATGTTTCTTGGACTCATACACTTCACTGATGAACCCATGAATATCATTTTTCTTTGTCTGTCTTCTAGTCTTCACACCTGATTGAAGTTCACCAATAACATTATCAAGTGGATGCACTTTGTGAATTGAAGACTGTGATGTGCTAGGAATATCATATGTTGTAGGCATGTTTGAGATCTCTACATCATCACTTGGTGATTCCTGAGAAGTATGTTCCACATTTGGGCTGACAGTGGAAACTTCTGGTGTAGCAGTGGGAATGGAGTTACCACTGCTAGTAGGAATATCTTTATTTACATCAAAATTCACACCATCTGCATCACTTGTCTTTTCAGATTTATCAACAAAGTCCCAAAGTGGCATAACAATTTGATCTTCATCATGTTTACAAGCTTCATCTTCATCAATGAATTCTTCTGAATCTTCAAGATCTTTGTCTCCAGTGCTTGAAGTGAGAGGAACATAATTCATTGTATTTGATAATGTTTCAAGATCAAATAGCCAATCTGGTCCAGAACCTGCCATGTTTGCTTTATTTTCAAGAAACTGAACATGCAAGTTCTCTTCAATCTTTTTTGTTCTTAAGTTATAGACTCTAAAAGCCTTGCTAACCATAGAGTATCCAACAAAGAAGCCTTCATCTGACTTTTCTTCAAATTTTCCCAGATGATCAATGGTATTGAGAATAGTAACATGACACCCAAATGGCCTCATAAACTCTAAAGTAGGAGGTCTTCCTCTGAATAACTCATAAGGTGTCTTGTTCTTTGTTTTGACCACTAAAACTCTATTCTGAATGTAACAAGCAGTGTTAACTGCTTCAGCCCAAAAAGTTACTGGAAGCTTGGAATCAGCTAACATGGTTCTAGCAGCCTCAATTAGTGTTCTGTTTCTTCTTTCTGCAACTCCATTTTGTTGAGGAGTTCTTTCAACACTAAATTCTCTTTTAATACCTTTGTCTCTGCAGAAATCATCCATAACTTTATTCTTGAACTCTGTCCCATTGTCACACCTGATGATCTTGATCTTCTTTTCATATTGATTTTCAACTTCAGTGATGAATGTCTTAAGGATGCCAGTGGTTTCATCCTTGGTTCTTAAAAAGAAAACCCATGTGAATCTACTGAAATCATCAGTCACAACAAGACAATACTTCTTCAAATTGATGCTGCTCACAGAAGTAGGACCAAACAAGTCCATATGCAGCATAAAGAGTGGATGATCAATAGAATTGAATGCTTTGGTCTTGCATGAAGCTCTGTGTTGTTTTCCTTTGAGACAGGCAACACAAGTTTGGTCATTTTCAAATCTTTTCTCTGGTAGACCTTTGACAAGTCCATCTTTCACAATCTTGTTGATGGTCTTGAAGTTTACATGACCCAATCTTCTATGCCAAAGCATTGATTCATCCAAAGTGGCTTTAGCAAGCAAGCAAGTAACATCATTATTAGCCACTATGTTCTTCATGTCAATGCTATATAGATTTCCTTTTCTAGGGATTTTAAGCAAAATATCACTTTCATCAGGGAGCTTATAATCCTTAGATAAGATATAGCATTCATCTTCTGTGAATAGAACTCTATGCTTCTTGTCACACATCTGTGACACACTGAAGAGGTTGTACTTGAGTTCTTTCACATACTGCACATCTTCAAAATCAATGTTTCCAGCCTTGATTGTTCCTTTGCCAGAAACTTTGCCACCAATTCCTCCTCCAAAGCTGACAAATTGTCCATCATAAGGTTGAAAGTCTGAAAGATAGGACTTATTGCCAGTCATGTGCCTGAAACATCCACTGTCTGAGTATCCTTGATCATTTGTAGTCTTTGAATGTTCCTGCACACAAAATAAAGGAATTAGTTCCTTTTGGGGACCCAAGCCACAAATGACTTGGATCTGCCTTGTGTATCAATATAATTATATCTATCAAAGGTCATTGATACACCATTGGGATTGTTTGAGGTGATGGTTCCTTTTGGTTTCCATTCCCAACGTGCTGAGGCCTTAACAGCATTTCCCATATTTACCCTTTTCTTGTTAACAGACCTACCAGTGGTAACCTTTGGCCTTGCAGTGGTAACTGCTGGCTTAGCAGTGGAAACTGCTTGTTTTGAAACTTTGGGTACCCATTTTTGATTATTGTTAACTTTCTTTTCAAAATTGGTCTTTTTCCAGTTTGAGTAGATTTAACAAAAGTAGTAACAGGGGGCTTAGGGTAAACTCTGTTTTTATTTATGACAGTGGCAACTGCTGGTCTAGCAGTGGAAATTGGTTTAATGCCATAATGAAGCAAAATAGACCTGGGAATCATCTTGCTAAGTGGATTTGGGTGAGTTAAGTTATTAGCATTTTGTCCATTCACCCTAGTATTCCCAAACACTTCCCTTCTTCCCAAGTGGTAGGTACAACTATAAGACAAATGGTCAAAGCTACCACATATATGACAGGGTTTGTTATTGAACACAAAGTCACTACCAAATCGCCTAGATTTAACATGATTCCAACTCCTCATATTACCCCTAGGAGTTGGTGACCTACTTCTGTACATCTCTGCATATCTAGTAGTGGGCCTAGTGAAATTAGGTTGTGACCTAGGCTTCTCTTTGACTTCATCAGGAATACTTCTTTTAACCTCCACTTTAACATTCTCAGGAACACTAGGTTTAGACTCAACATTTAAATTTTCATCTTTAAGAGATGAGTCACTAGCACTATCAAATACATCAACCTCAACCTGAACCTTTTCAATTTCAACTGGTTTAACAAATTTTGGTCCATAGTGTTGGAATTATTATATCATGACATTCATATTAATAAACCAAGTACATCAAAGTGAGCATAGCGGAAGCAATTATAATAGATCGAATAACATGTAATTAATTAATCAATAATTAAATAGTAAACATACCTTTGTGATTCTAGCCCGAACAAGAATCAAAAGCAATCTTCCGGAACAAGAACCCTAATTAGGGTTTATATGGATTACAAGAATTACCCCTTACCTCTTTTGTAATTCAATTCAAGAATCAAACAATAGTGTGTTTGATTCACGTTCTTGTACACACGTACTAATTCAAGAAAAAGTTTATGCAAGTAATAAACACAAAACTTGTTTTAGATCTATGAAAATCGAAAACCCTTAGGGTTTTGTTTTATGGATCGACCAAGAAAAGAGAGGAGAGAAAAAACACCAAGATGTGTGTGTACAAGTTATGAGAAAAACATGCATCTTGGGTTTGCTTATATACTAAACAAAACTTAGAGCTCAAGGCAAAAAGGAGGTTACCCCTCCCCTTTGGCCGATCGGATTTGGATACCCCAAGGGTATTCCAGAACCTTCTTTTGTTTCCAAATTTTGCTTAGTATTACTTTCCTAATCTTTGTTTAATAGATAATTAGTCATTAATCATTAAATACTAATTACTATTATTTATTTTGTGTTTAATAATTAATTATAACATTTTATAAATAATTATTACTTTCCTCTTCATACGTATTGTGTGCAATCCCGTGATCTCAAGTTCGATCCTAACACACGACTATTATTATTTTGTCTATAAAACCAACAGCTCCCACTTAGACATATCATAATAGTGTGATCACATCGGTTAGCGTCTTGCAACACGCCGATGCCTCTAGTACAACTTGAGTAAGGCTCCTGGAAAACCTTTTAATGATTTCTCATTATTATTATCCCTTTGTTTCTAATACCGTGTTAAATAAGGATATGTATCTAAGTCATTCCTTAATTAACCATTCTGTTTCTCGTTGTTAGAAATTGACAAAATTACCAAATCTTCTGAACCTTTCAGGAAAGACCTTGGGCGTGGCTACGCAAACACCTTGACAACCCTACGAGGGGGCCAGCAGTATTAAACTTCAAAAATTAATTTGAAGGAACAAATTCTTTATTGATTACAAGCAAAACTCACAAACTTTGTAACACTTCAAAAAACAACCCTTATGACTACCAGTTACGTATAGCGTTAAGTTGTTCCACAAAAATGTACTACATTCATGACCGTTATCTTGTATCTCAAGTCTAAGGATAACTTCTTATGATTTACTTAATGACAAGATCCATAAAGTAACATCATATAGTTGGGATAAGTCCTATATTCAGTATCATCGAATATCGTCTGAAATGGCATGACTACGCATCAATATACTTTAAGTATATTATACCAACTTCAGATTTGTCTTAATTTAATAATATTCCCATATTATTAACTGACAACGGACAATTTAGAATAACTCTTATTCATGGATATAAACATGCAAAAATAGGACAACAATAATTAACAATAGAAATAAACATACCAACATACTTTATTTCATTAAAATAATAATTGTTTACAATATCCTTTATCCAAATACTAATCACAGTTATGCATGAAACTACTAGCTAATTTAAGTCCAATTCCATTGGCCAATTCATTAAGCTTCTCTTTCGCCAAAGCCTTAGTGAACGGATCAGCTAAGTTATCATCTGTGTGAATTTTCAGCAGATTTATTTCACCTTCGTTAACCTTTTCACGAACAAAGTGATACTTCCGTAGAAAATGTCTGGTGCCTCTCATGACTCCAGGTTCATTGGCAAATATGATTGCATCAGAATTGTCACAATACATATTAATAGGCAATTCAATTGAAGGCATAACACCAAGCCCTGAAACGAATTTCCTAATCCAAACAGCCTCCAAAGCAGCTTCTGAAGCAGCAATGTATTCAGCTTCTGTTGCAGACATCGCAATTGTACTCTGCTTCTTGCTCCTCCAGTCTACAGCTCCTCCATTAATAACAAAGACATAACCCATCTGAGACTTCGAATCATCTTTATTACTTTGAAAGGATGCATCGCAGAAACTTGTAACACAAAGTTCTGCAGCTGGATCTCCACCATATACCAAAAACATATCTTTTGTATTCCTCAAATACTTAAGAATATGCTTAACAGCAATCCAATGTTTATCACCTAGATTCTGTTGAAATTGACTGGCAATATTTTGAGCAAACGCCACATCTGGCCTTGTGCACTTAACCGCATACATAATAGATCCTACAGTCGAAGCATAAGGAACTTTACTCATGCGAGCCACCTCAGCAGGTGTTGAAGCACAAAACTCATTACATAAGCCATGTTTTACTTCCATCGGCAAATATCCTTTCTTGGAATTTTGCATATTGAATCTTTTCAATATTTTGTCAATGTAAGCACTTTGACTTAATCCAATTAACCGCCTTGATCTATCTCTATAGATTTTGATTCCCAGAATGTATGCAGCTTCTCCTAAATCTTTCATAGAAAAGCACTTTCCAAGATATGCCTTAACCTTTTGCAAACTTAGAATGTCTTTTCCCATGATCAATATGTCATCAACATATAAAATTAAGAAAATTACATTATCACTCCCACTAGCTTTGTGATACACACATGGCTCATCAAGATTTTGAGTGAATCCGAACTTTTTGATCTCAGCATCAAATCTCTTGTTCCATTGTCGTGATGCTTGCTTTAATCCATAAATGGATCTTTTAAGCTTGCATACACGATTTGGAAACTCTGGATTTTCAAACCCTTCTGGTTGTGCCATATAGATGTCTTCATCTAGATGACCATTTAAGAAAGCGGTTTTCACATCCATTTGCCAAATCTCATAGTCATAGTACGCTGCTATAGCTATGAGAATTCTTATAGCTCTTATGTCTGCTATAGGAGAAAACGTCTCCTCGTAATCAATTCCAAAAGTTTGAGTAAAACCTTTAGCAACTAGACGAGCCTTATAAATGTGTACATATCCATTCATGTCAGTCTTAATTTTGTAGAGCCACTTACTCCCAACTACCTTGGCACCAGGAGGTAAGTCAACTTCTTCCCAGACTTCATTGCCATGCATGGATTGTATTTCCCCATCCATAGCAGCTTTCCACTTAGCCTTTTCAGGACTATTAATGGCAGCTCTATAACTAGTAGGTTCATTAAGATCCCCTAGTGTATGCTCATCGACCTCCACATTAAGACATAGACGGTCAGGAGCTTTCACAGATCTTGAAGATCTGCGAATGGGAATTACTTCAACTTCCGATGGAGGACCCAGACTTTCCGGTTCTATAGGAAGTGTGCTAGTGTTTTCTGAAGGTAATGCATTATTTAGATCATCTTCTAGATCATATACTCTCCCACTGATTTCTTGAGTTACAAAATCACTTTCAAGAAAATCACCATATCTTGCAACAAACACTTTCTTCTCAGGTGGGTAGTAAAAGTAGTAACCCATTGTTTCCTTTGGGTATCCTACAAAAATGCATTTGACAGATCTTTGTTGGAGTTTATCTTGTGAGTCACGCTTAACATACGCCTCACAACCCCAGACCTTCAAATAAGACAAGTTCGGAGCTTTTCCAGTCCATATCTCATATGGTGTCTTATCAACCTTCTTGGTGGGAACCATATTCAAAATACGAACAGCTGATTCAAGAGCATAATCCCAAAAAGACAAAGGAAGACTAGTAAGATTATACATTGATCGAACCATGTCCAACAATGTACGATTCCTTCTCTCAGATACACCATTTTGTTGTGGAGTATATGGAGATGTGAGATTCTGGACAATTCCATTCTCAGTTAAGAAATCTTTAAAATCTTGACTAAGGTATTCACCACCTCGATCAGAACGAAGAGCTTTAATCTTCTTTCCCAATTGCAATTCTACTTCTGCTTTGAAAACTTTAAATGTTTCAAACACCTCATGTTTATGTTTAAGTAAATAAACATAACCATAACGGCTGAAATCATCTGTAAAAGTTAAGAAGTAAACAGCACCTCTCCTTGACACATGTCTAAGTGGTCCACATACATCCGTATGTATCAAACCAAGTAGACCTGAAGCTCTTTCCATATTATTATGAAAAGGTTTCTTCGTCATCTTCCCAGAAATACAAGATTCGCATTTATCAAATGACTCATCATTGATATTATTCAAAAGCCCTTCACGTTGCAGCTTTTGCATGCGAGTCTTGCCTATATGGGCAAGTCTACAGTGCCAAAGGTAAGACGAATTCGAGTCATACTTCATTCTCTTACTTATGCTGTACATCGAATTATTATTATTGTTGGAAGTCACACAATTATTCATATCAATTTCAAACACACCATTCACAGCAACAGCATTAAAATAAAATACACCATTTAAAGAAACAGAAATTTTATTGCCATCAATAGTATGAGAAAAACCAAGATCCAACAAACATGAAAAGGAAACAACACCTCTAATTATAGAACGTGCATAATGACAATTGTTTAAACAAAGTACTAAACCCGAAGGTAAAACTAAATCAAACATTCCTATGGCTTCAACTGCTGCTTGTGCTCCATTTCCCACATGCAGAAATTGCTCCCCATAAGCTAGTCTCCTTTCCTCTCTAAACCCCTGTAGTGTATTACAAATATTAATACCACATCCAGTATCATATACCCAGGAATTTAATTTACGAGATAAAGTAAATAATTCAATGACAAATAAGTTACCTGAAGTGCTGGCGCCCATGTGCCCAGTCTTCTTAACCTTATTGTTTCACAAGTCATCGAGATAAAGAGGACAATTCCTCTTCCAGTGGCCCATCACCTTGCAGTAATGGCATCCTTGATCCTTCTTTGGATTATTCTTCATAGAAGGGTTCTTCTTAGGTTGAGGTGGTTGATAAGCCATAACCTGCTTATTCTTATCAGCCTTCTTCTTTCCTTTACCCTTCTTCTTGTTCGCATTTGGCTTGTTAATTCTACCCCCTTGTAAAGCAAGAACTTGGGGCGTAGGAGCCTTTGGTGTCAACCCTTTCTCATAATCAATGAGCAGTGCGTGCAATTCACTTATTGTCTTCCCCACGCAATGCATATTGAAGTTCCTTACAAAACCATTAAAATCCTTGTTAAGGGATCTATTGATTAAGTTCACAACCATATCATTGTCATAGGGTTTCTTAAGTGTTTGTAGTTGATCCATGAAACTTTTCATCTTCAACACATGAGCACTCACAAGTTCACCATCACCCTGCTTACAACCATGTAGAGCCTCCATCAAATCGTAAATCTCTACATTCGATGGTTTCTCATATAGTTTCTTGAGTTCATCAATCATGTTCATGGGGAAATACTCTTCAAACTGCCTTTGAAGAGGTGTGGACATCGCCCCTAACATCATTGCAGCCACATCAATATGTTCCTTACAATCAAGATTCCATTTTGCCTTAGCAGCATCAGTAGCTGCCGTGCCTTTAGGTTCAGCAGGACAAGGCGTTTTCAAGATTTCAAGTTGACCAGTCACTCGCAGGACAATCCTTAGTGAACGATACCAATCATTGAAATTCTCTGAGCTAGTCAATTTTTCTCGTTCAAAATAAGTTTTGAACACAGAACGAAAGTTGGTGTTATCAGTTTGAGCCATTTCTACAGATAAAGAAAGTTCAAAACATTAGTATTTTTGATAATACAATTTTTCAAGAAAATTAAAATACCCAAGGAAATAATATCCATAGAATAATCTTGAAAACTAGGATCCTCCATAAACATAGTTTCATCACATCAGTTGATCTGCTAGTAATGAAAGTATATTATGAGGTTGTCGTACAAGTAATTGGCATAACATTTGTCCAATTCCTAGATATATGGGATTTACAATCACAAAACATTTGTATTGTAAGCATGTTTAGTCCCCATCTTAATGCCTTGAGTCCAAGATCTCACTTACTACTCAATTTAAGTCTTCTAACTTAAAAACTGCAAACTCACAAACCCATCACATCAGTTGATCTGCTAGCAATGAATTTATGAAATTTACCTCTCCATTGCAATCTCGCTAAGTTCTCACATGACGTAAATTACAACTTCAAGTGTTCTTAATTAGATGGCATTCGACTTAATTTTATAAGGGTATTAATATTTTGATGTGATCAAAATAATGTATGAAGAAGCATGCATACAACTTCATAACATTGGTTTTACAAAACATTTTTATTACCAATTAGCTAAGAGTAAAATAACAAAGTTTTGATTGAGGTATCGGGTTCACCAATTAAAGAATTACCATCAATTATCGTCCACTATATCGTACTTTTGCATAAGCCCGAAAGCTTAGTGTTTCGGATAATCATTGTGGAATTGTGCATAATTCACCCTTAAGATGACAGTGTACATGTAATGGTTGTTCGGTAAGTCTAATTTACACACAAACGAGCGTTAAGACAGAATGTTGTCTCTCTAAGGCCACAATTTAATGCGTTGCCATCCTTATACCCATCTTATAGTGTGTAAACTTCGGTCAAGCCTATTTAACCATTACGTACAAAAACATCAATCAACCAATTCTTTGAAATTTTAAACTCTTAAAAACCAAAACAATTTCGCCATTATTTAGTCCGTATTATTTTTCTATTCAAAAAATTATCCTTTTCGTTTATAAACATGTCTAACACAATTAATAAACAAAAACAAGTAATGTACAATAAAAAATAAGACAACTAAATAAACAAATATACATAATCATAACAATTAAATATGTATAAAACATGTAGCCACATGCAAATCTTATTCAATAGTCTCATTAATAATCAAATCTAGGTGTATTACGTATTAATTCAATTAGGGCTTTCTTCTTCTTGGAAAAAGAGCCACATACATCGATAAATCGATTGCGTAAGCCAAAATTAAATAAATACCACATAGCACATAATTGATTACTTAATATTGGAGTCTTCCACAATTCGACACCTATTAATAAATTTACATGTTATAATATAACTTAACCATTAATTCATATAAACAATTTAAACCATTTAAATTATAACACAATATAAAAATCCATGCAAGTATGCACTTTTTCATGGATTTAGCTTAACAATTAACATATTGCACCAAGATCGTTTACTAAAACGCATAACAATTACATGACATCCTAGGGTTTCTAATCATATTAAAAAATTAAAAACCATAAACCCTAAAACCATAATAAGGTCAATCGACCCATAAAATATTTTAGGGTTAGGAATCTAACAAATAAACCCTAAAAACATGTAACTAAACGAATCAAGATCCAATTTTTTATGCGTTTCGATAATTAATTACACATTATAACGGCTCTAGATGCCACTGTTGGAATTATTATATCATGACATTCATATTAATAAACCAAGTACATCAAAGTGAGCATAGCGGAAGCAATTATAATAGATCGAATAACATGTAATTAATTAATCAATAATTAAATAGTAAACATACCTTTGTGATTCTAGCCCGAACAAGAATCAAAAGCAATCTTCCGGAACAAGAACCCTAATTAGGGTTTATATGGATTACAAGAATTACCCCTTACCTCTTTTGTAATTCAATCCAAGAATCAAACAATAGTGTGTTTGATTCACGTTCTTGTACACACGTACTAATTCAAGAAAAAGTTTATACAAGTAATAAACACAAAACTTGTTTTAGATCTATGAAAATCGAAAACCCTTAGGGTTTTGTTTTATGGATCGACCAAGAAAAGAGAGGAGAGAAAAAACACCAAGATGTGTGTGTACAAGTTATGAGAAAAACATGCATCTTGGGTTTGCTTATATACTAAACAAAACTTGGAGCTCAAGGCACAAAGGAGGTTACCCCTCCCCTTTGGCCGATCGGATTTGGATACCCCAAGGGTATTCTGGAACCTTCTTTTGTTTCCAAATTTTGCTTAGTATTACTTTCCTAATCTTCGTTTAATAGATAATTAGTCATTAATCATTAAATACTAATTACTATTATTTATTTTGTGTTTAATAATTAATTATAACATTTTATAAATAATTATTACTTTTCCTCTTCATACGTATTGTGTGCAATCCCGTGATCTCAAGTTCGATCCTAACACACGATTATTATTATTTTGTCTATAAAACCAACACATAGGTCATAGGTGGTTCCTGGAATTCCTCTAATCCTGTGTGAGCTAAGTCAATGCCAGGAGGTGATGGAACACCTCTTAGAGATGGTGGAACAGTTTTGTATCCAACTCCTGATTTGGCTTTGCTCACAACTTGGGCTTCCCAAATCTTATCAATACATTTGGATTGATGATCCAGTGTTTGCTTAGTTATCATTATATTCTCACTAGCCATCTTAACCTTTTCTAGTTCTTCTCTAAGAACCTTATTAACAGCAACCTGATAATCTACGTCACTTCTTAATACTGCAATATCATCATTGAACTTAGATTCATTTGCCCTATAATGCTCTAATTTAGTTTCTAAAACACCTAGGCCTCTTTTATGATTTGCTAAGTTGTAATTAGTATGAGTTAACTCTAGAAATTGTTCATCATATTGTGCTTTAATTTTCTCTTATTCTTTTAAGGCCTTACAAGATTTAGAACAAGCATTATCAATTTGTACCTCAGAGTCAGAAAAAGCCATTAGTGCCAGCTCTGTAGCAACCATTGCAGACTCTGAATCATCTTCCTCTTCCTTAGTCATAAAACTCCAATCAAAGCTCACTCCATCAATAGCCAATAGCCTCTTTGGCTCATCAGTAGTAGGTTCCTTCTTCTTGTCCTGCTTGTACCAAGTTGACCTGTTGTCAGACTTCCTTGGCTTTCTGCACTCTCTGGCAAAATGCCCCTTCTTGTGACAATTATAGCATTCCACCTTCTTTTTGTCAAAACCTACTGTTTCATTGCCACTGTTGTTGATCTTTCTTCCAGTCTTCTTCCAAAACTTCTTTGTCCTTAGGCTTAGTAATGCCATTTGCCATTTGATGTCCATCTCCTCCATATCATCCTCATCAATTTGATCCAAATCCTCATGATTGAGAATTGAACCTCCCACTTGACTTGATATAAAGGCATAAAAAGTAGTGTCACTAAGTCCTGCAATCTGTCTCTTTGAGCTACCAGTGGAAACACTTCCACTACCAGTGGAAACAATAATGTTATCACTGTCATCATCACTATCACTTTCTTCATCTGAACTATCATCAATAGATGATGATATGAGTGCCACGCTTCCTGAACTTGAGCTTATTTTGCCAGCTTTCTTCAATCTTTGTTCAATAACTTTGAAGTTATTGTACAAATCATTAAGTTTCATGGTTACCAATTCTGGCTTATCTTCCCACACAGCAACATTGGTTCCAAACTCAGAGGGTAAGCTTCTTAAGAATTTTAAATTAAGGTCTTCCCTTTCCACCTCTATTCCAAAAACAGTGAGTTAAGTAACAATCTTTTGTAGCCTTGTGAAGATGCTATCAAGAGATTCATTACTTGTTGAACCAAAGTTTTCATAAGTCTGCTTTAGCAAGGTCTTTTGAGTCTTCTTGGTGGAATCATTACCACCAAAAACTTCACAGATCTCATCAAAAAGAGTCTTTGCAGTCTTGAACTTGCTGAATGCTAGAACTTGGTCTCTGGGAAGTGTCATCAGCAACAAACCTCTGGCCTTCAGATCATTCTTCAGTTGAAGTCTTTCATCATTAGTAACAGGTCCAGTGTTGACCTTAATTACTTCCTTGCCACCAACCATCTCTGAAGTAGAACTTGGTTTGAAAGAATTTCCAACCATAATGATCTCCCAAAGTGTGTAGTCTTGGACCATAAAGAATTGTTCGATCATTAGCCTCCACATCTCAAAGTCATTCAACTTAAGCTTTGGAAGCTTAGCAGCAATGTTTGAGTTACTGGTTTCTGTCTCCATTGATTCTTCTGAGTGAACTAGAGTCTTCTAAATCAAAGTATCAAAGCCTGGCTCTGATACCACTTGATGGATCTAAACACCTTGAACTTGTGTTAGATTGATACTTTGAGTTATATCACTAAGTATGCGGAATCTACTTAGTAACACTTAGAAGTTTGATTGTGAGTAAGACAGTTGTATATGAATAAGAACAATGTATATAAACAAACTATTAGCTCCAATATTATTAATAATAATAATACGAGTGATCTTGATATCACTAGGGTTACACCTTGAAGCTCTAGAAAAACGTATATCAAACCTTTAACCTAGGATCTCCTTTTATAGCACAAGGAATCCTCTTCTACAAGATAAGTATAAAGCTAATAGAATAAGATATACACAAGATCTATTCTATATTTATCTAAACACGTTTCCTAACAGTTATCTAATAAGCAGTGGTAATATATGTTCTTGCAGTGGTAATGAGTTTCCACTGCAAGTACAATCTTCTGCAGTTGTAACATCTTCTCTTAGCCGTGGTAACTGTTAGTATAATTCCCAACAACGTTGGTGACCACAACAACTCTGACACAACCCCCACATCAAAGGCCATGTCCACGTTGTTTCTCAGAAGACACTAAGTTCTGCAACTACAACAGCTACAACACTTCTGATGCGTGGGAATTGCACCAGGCTTTACCTCTCGAGGGATCTCGAGAAGCTTACAACCCCCACCAGGCAGTGTACCTGATCGTTGTAGTATAGTATAGTGACAAGTATCGGGGGATTGATCGTTCAACTTGGGAATAGTGTCGCTAGGATTAGAAAACCTAAAAAATAGGTCTAGAGGTGAGGGATGATTCTTTTTGTATTTTTATATTTTTATATTTTTGTAAAAGCAATTAAAATCTCGGTTGTTGGAGGAGTGGGCGGAATTAGTTGCTAGTCAACTAACCCAAAAACTAAGATGCAATCAAAATAACAAAATGAAAATAAACTAAATTAAGATAGTGGTGTGAGCAATATATGGGAGAATTGTGTTTACTTAGATTTCACTACTCCCTAGATATCTTTTACAGGTTAATTACTTGTTACAGTTGCGTGGATGACGGATTGTATTCCTTAATACCATTCATGGGGTGGCGTACTTACTTCCCCAATCCTATAAGCTCCTACTTCACTCCTATGTCGAGCCGGCTAAGAAGCTCCTAACATGGGATCACTAGAATTCGCTCATGCATTAAATACAATCATAAAAACCTAGTACACATCGGTTCATGTTTCTTAAGACGTTCAAGCAAGTTACACAATGGAGATCTGCCAGTTTTCTTAAGCCTAACATTGAAATCATTCATCTATTACAACTATAAACAAGAAATCAACCTATAATCAACATCTAGGTTTCATTACATCTAAGCAAACACATGAAAGATCTAGCCTAGCATGTTATAATTAAGACAAGCATAAGATATATTCAAACAACACATAGACATATTGAATGAATTGAAAGAGGACTTATCTTAATTGAACATGAAAGGTTTCAAGGGGTGAAAACCCTTGAAAATACTGTTACAAACGACCTAGGGTTTATTAGGTTCGACCCTAGTATTATCCACACAAGTTCCTCTCCCTAATGAATGAAAAATAGAAAAGTATATATAGATTTTGTGAGGTGACGGCGTCAAGAGTAAATGTCTGACGCCGTCACCTCGCCGCCAATAAAGTTCTCGGACTGCCTAGATCTGGAGCTGATGCCGTCACGTGTAATCCATCTTCAGGCCGTCACAAAAATAACTCTTGACCCCCTTCATCTGACGCCTTCAGGTTTTCTCTGGGTCGTCATGGATTTTACTCCTGACGCCGTCACACTTTCCTTCTTGACGCCGTCAGGTACTGTTCCCAGCATGGAAAATTAAGTCTTTGCCGTTTTCTTACTTTTATGCTCCAAAAACGTCCAAAATGCTTCCTTTTCCAGAATTCACTCCCAAAGTACCTAAAATCACAAAAGGAACGATTTAGGGCAATATTTGATCAAATAAATTCAATTCCGGGCTTAAATGGCCCCCTAAAAATGGTTCATTTTTCGCCTCATCATATACCCTTACACTTGAGACTTGCTTGTCCTCAAGCAAATGCGCTTTTATTCTAGTCAAAATACAAGTTATGGGTCATTTAACACTAATATAAAAGTAATTACAACAAATAATCGTTCCACTAAAGACCAAAGATAAGCACGGAGGTCATACACTAGCACCTCACAAATAGTGTTTAGATACTCACATCTCTCGGGTGTAATAAAGTAATATCACAATATGGAAATGGAAAACATCTCTCACTACCTGTCATAGCAAAATAGATTACCATAGGCTTGGGAAAAGGATCAAACCTCCACCACATGGCGTAAGCACCTAGGATAAACTATCAAAGAGGTCTTTTAAAGGGTTGTAACGTTAGGTGTAAGGATATGGAATACACGGTTTTGTTGGATATAGGCAGTCTTTACTGGTGGCGAGTTAATCATCTTTGTTAATTACATGTACAATATGGCGTTGCTAAGCCAAGACTAGACTCGACTTAAGCTAATAAATGAAAAATAACAAAAACATAAAATAAACATAGAATGAAACGGGATGGTAGTCCTTTTTTTTTTTTTTTTTTTTTTTTTTTTTTTTTTTTTTTTTTTTTTTTTTGCATACACTCTTACCCTACTATCCAAAATAATACATCATAGGGAATGAACATTTCCCTTACACTTGAATTTTTACATACTTTACAAATAACTAATCTAATGACTCGAATTAAGATAATCAAAACACTTGGAGTACTTTTAAGATTAAAGCACATATGGGGGTAATAAATGATTTTCTTCCCCATTACTGCATAAATAAGTACTTTACCCATGAGTCCCAATCGTCCCAAAACAATATGTACAAGGATGACTCGACTTAGCAATCATGTAATCAATTAGATAATTAACTAAGGGTTTAAACAAATAACAATAATGCACTAAAGATGAGTGCATACACGGAAGGCTAAGGCGATTTGGTTGTACATTTAAGTGGGGTGTAACAAATTCTTCCTTTAAGTAAGATGCTTAAAGCTAGAAACGAAAAGATAGGCTCGGAGGGGTGTACTAGGGGTTTCGTGTACTAAAAATGAGTGCAACGCTAAGGGTGTGGGAAAAATTAATTGACTTAACTAGCCAAATAGTATGACTTAAATGGTCAAGTAATTATGATACGGGTTTAACACAAGGGTGATTCTAATGACTCTTATCATGTAGTAAATCCTACTACATGAATGTAGTCTCACTAGCGGTCTCGGGATGCATCACTAACGCAAGTTCTAGAATCTAAATGCTACCGGTACACTTATAAGCACTAATAGTAAATGCTTTTTCTATCAAATCTAAAGGCGAACATCACATATTTGGGTGGAAAATTTTTCTGAATGGTACGGTTTTATGCTAGTCATACAACTCCTATCCATGAGACGCTTGCTATGGCTAAAGTTTCACTCCTAAATGTTGTAAAAAATTTTAAATTTGGCGCTAAAATTACACTAACAAGTATTTCTCATAGTTTTATTACACACCTACCATCAAACAAACAAACTCAAGCTAAAGTGTATCTGTAAGGTATCATCATTTTACCATCCCCTTATACTTAGGATGAACATTGTCCCTAATATTCAAGTAAAGAATGTAAAAGTGAAATAAGTAAAACGAATGAAATCAAATACTCCCCTGATTCGCTCGGTATGGATAATAAGGTAACCAGGTTAGATCTTCCTCCAAGAAAATGAACAATCAAAGCTTCCCTTTCAGAATATAAATCATCTTCTTGTCAAACATAACCTGTTAAACCTGTGAAAACAGACAAGGTAACCTCGCGTAAAATTGGAGGCAATCTATATATGCTAACAAATCCTAGAAAACAAAATAAGATATAATGTTTGTGGAATGATGTTTGCAGATTTCCTGGAGATTATAAAACTAAAGATTCAACAAAAACTTTAAGACTCCGTTAGAAAAACAAAACTGGTAAAATTTCCAGAATTTTACACGTGACGCCGTCAGGAGTTTCTTCCTGACGCCGTCAGAAGTGACCTGCAGAAATTCTTATGTTAAGTTTCCGGAAAATTTCTGGAAAAACTTGGTCCTACTTCCTGGAAAATCCTGCAAAACATCATTATGACTCGATACAAGCATTTGACTCTAACAAATACGAACATATATGTTCACTTAATATTGTGGAGAATCATGATCAAGTTTGTTTCTTAGAAACATATTTGGGGTTTCCCCTTACACTTATCTTTTGCGAAATACCTTTAGATGAAGTTAAGACTAGGCCAAACAACAAAATAAAGTATTTTCTTCATTTTAGTTTGAAACATGATCTACCAACAATAAAAATAAAGCATGCATACGGGAACAAATAACAATCAAACAAAACAAAAATCACACAAAGCATGGGTTGCCTCCCAAGAAGCGCTTTTCTTTATTTACGAGTTTTGTAGCTAGACTCAAGGTCATGGGTTACTACGTGACCTCATTGTTGGTTTCATTCTCTAGGTCATCTCCTATACCAGTTTTGTATTCCGGACCTAGTTGCAAACATTCTTTATAGAAACCAAGCATCCTATTCATCACATACTCTACTTCTCTACGTCTATCCTCATCATTCCTATAGTAAGCCGCTTGTTTGTGTTTCTTTTCTATGTTTGATAGGAGGCGGTACTGATCAATCTTATAGGGCATTTGGTAGGCAATCTCATCATTCTCTTCCTTGAACCTAACTATCCCTAGAGTCGGATCATAACTCATCTTAGTGGCCTCAACGAATGGTTTTCCGAATACTACTTGACTTAGGCAAGCATCTATCACCGGATGAGTATCCTCTACTATCATAAAATCAATTTCATAAGTGAAATTTTCGAGAATCACATGCAATCCCTTTACTCTACCTACAAAATTACTTATCAAATTCTTATTGGGCATCATCCTATAACCAAGTTGTTTTTTCATTACCCAATTATAATAAGTCCTAGTCATGATGTTTATAGGAGATCTAGGATCGATATAAGCTTTCCATATATGCATATGCCCAATGTTGCATGGTATGTTGATGTTAGAGGGGTCTCCCTTTTTGATAAGGGGTGAACCAAGGATATATGGTGTCACGGGATCATCGAATAAATCCTTATAATATTCCCGTTCTTCCTTGGTGGGCAACTTATCAAAGTACTCTTCTACAGTCTCTACTTCCTCTAACTCTTCTCCCTTATTAACCTCAACTTTCCTAATTTCATCCCTAGTCTCGGTTTCTACTCCAACTTCATCTTTGTCACTTTCTTCTATCTCCTTATTTATTGGCTTAACGGTGACAACATTGACAAAGTGGACGTGTTTGGATGACGAGGGGTCCTTAGTTTGGATTCCGCTATTGGCGTCCCTAGTGTCCTTCCTAGGTGTAGTTAACGCTTCGTTGTTGAGGGCTTTCAACAAGTTCTCAATCTTATTGGTCATCTCCGTTTATTGTTGGTTGAATTCAGTTTCAAACCTAGCTATGCGAGCTTCTTGAGATGCCATAAACTTGGACATCAATCCTTCAAGATTGTTGGTACTACCATAGCTGTTAGAAGGATTGTTGTTGAAAGTACGGTTGGAGGGTGGACCGTTTGGTTGGTAACGATTAGGCGGATTGGAAGAATTGGTTTGGTTTTGTTTCCACCTAAGGTTTGGGTGTTTTTTACAAGAAGGGTTGTAGGAATCACCGTAAGGGTTTGGCTCGGGTTTGAAAGTGTACCACTTATCTCCCGCTTCGTCGGTACGCGAGGATGCGTAGTCCGCAAAAGCTGTTCCGAGGAGTTCCACACAATCACGAGTGTCATGGGGACCACTACATAATTCGCATGAAGAAGTGATTTTGTTCACTTGGCTTGAAGGCTTAGGAGCTTCGTAAGATTTCATGAGAAACTTGACTTGGTCCTCAAGTTCCATGATCCTACGGTCGAGAGTGCTAGAATTGTTTGAAGGCAAAGATATTGCCTTGACCATTTTGTTCAAATCACGGGGATCATTCCAACTTTCGTTGTCATAGAGAGCAAGATCTTCTATGAGTTCCCATGATTCTTCCGCACTTAGATCATGTAGCTTGCCATCGGCCAATTGGTCAATGGTGCGCCTTGTGGAGAGATCGATATAATCATAGAAGATTTGGACTTGGAGCCAAAGATCTATGCCATGATGAGGGACTTTTTGGAGTAAGTCCTTGAAACGAGTCCATGCTTCATATAGAGTTTCACCTTGACGTTGTTGGAACATCAAGATATCATTTCTAAGCTTGGTAGTTCTCCCCGGTGGGAAAAATTGAGCAAGGAAACGAGTGGTGAGATCATCCCATGAGGTGATAGATCCCGCGGGTAAACGTTCAAGCCATTGACTAGCTTGATCACGTAGAGAGAATTGGAATAGGCGTAATCGGGTTGACTCTTTAGTTGTAGCATCAAGGTCTATAGAATCTACGATTTTAAGGAAGTCCTTGAGATGTTGATTTGGATATTCGGAACGAAGTCCATGGAATGCACATCTGCTTTGCACCAACCGGATGGTGTCGGATCGCAAGGGAGACACATTGGCTCCGGTGAGCTCAATAGTGTTTTGATAGCCTTGGTGGCTAGGTCGGGAATACTCTCTTAGGGTTCGGGGCCTAAGAGGTTGGTTAGCTAGTGGTGGGTTTTGTGGGTGGTCTTGTTGTGGTGGGTTGATGGGTTCAAAGATATTACCACCTTCCATGATGTCGGATGGTAAAGATTACGAACAAAGGTACGAAGAAATAAGATAGACTAAAGAAGACCTAAAAATAAAAATAAAGTCTTACTAGAAAGGAATCTAGCAAGTAGACCTAATAAAAAGAAATTCTAGCCTAGACAATAACTATTCCCCAGGCTGCGGCGCCAAAAACTTGATGCGTGGGAATTGCACCAGGCTTTACCTCTCGAGGGATCTCGAGAAGCTTACAACCCCCACCAGGCAGTGTACCTGATCGTTGTAGTATAGTATAGTGAGAAGTACCGGGGGATTGATCGTTCAACTTGGGAATAGTGTCGCTAGGATTAGAAAACCTAAGAACTAGGTCTAGAGGTGAGGGATGATTCTTTTTGTATTTTTATATTTTTATAAAAGCCAATAAAATCTCGGTTGTTGGAGGAGTGGGCGAAATTAGTTGCTAGTCAACTCACCCAAAAACTAAGATGCAATCAAAATAAAATAACAAAAATGAAAATAAACTAAATTAAGATAGTGGTGTGAGCAATATATGGGAGAATTGTGTTTACTTAGATTTCACTACTCCCTAGATATCTTTTACAGGTTAATTACTTGTTACAGTTGCATGGATGACGGATTGTATTCCTTAATACCATTCATGGGGTGGCGTACTTACTTCCCCAATCCTATAAGCTCCTACTTCACTCCTATGTCGAGCAGGCTAAGAAGCTCCTAACATGGGATCACTAGAATTCGCTCATGCATTAAATACAATCATAAAAACCTAGTACACATCGGTTCATGTTTCTTAAGACGTTCAAGCAAGTTACACAATGAAGATCTGCCAGTTTTCTTAAGCCTAACATTGAAATCATTCATCCATTACAACTATAAACAAGAAATCAACCTATAATCAACATCTAGGTTTTATTACATCTAAGCAAACACATGAAAGATCTAGCCTAGCATGTTATAATCAAGACAAGTGATGAGTGCTCAAACACTCATCATTTTTGGTCAAATCTGAACTGCAAAACATACAAAAACACTCAGAAATGCATCAAAATACTAAAAATATTTCAAAATTGTGTTTTATATGTTTTAGATGTAAAATGAGCAAAAACAGATGAAAAACGTACAAAGTTTGCAAAATTGGCAGTTTCAGTCCCCCAACTTTCAAAAATTGGCAAAAATAGTCCCTGAGCACTTATTTGGAAAGAAAAGTCACCAAAGGTCCTTTTGAAATCATAGGTTGTCATATTTAGTCCTTTGGTGAAAAATCTCAAAAGTTTTGGAAATTTGCAATTTAGTCCCTGGAGTTTCACTTTTTGGCAGATTTGGTCCCTGGTGGGAATTTTTGGATGAAAAATCATTTTTTTTGGTCCTTGGAAAATCATAAGTTATCACAAATAGCCCTTGGATCATAAGTTTGGGCAATTGACAGAAAAAGTCCCTCAACTTTTGAAAATTACAAAAATGGTCCTCGGGTGTTTTTAAAATGAAAATTTTATTTGTGATCTATGTATAATTGATAAATGGCAGGTTTGGTCCTTATGGGTAATTTGGATGCTTGGCAAAACAGCCCCTTGGAATTTCAGTTTTACAAATTTGGTCCTTGTAATTTATTCTACAAACCAAATGGACCCTAAACCTTATTATAACCCCAAAACTAATCCAATAGCCAAATCCACCCAACACCCTTTACCTGATCCAGTCCACCCCATCACCCAAGCCCAACAAAACAAGCCCACCCCCACGTTTTTATTACCAGGGTCAAACCCACCAGTCAAACCTAGCCTTCCCTCCCAAAACTACCCTCCACCCTTCTCCAATACCACCTGCAAAACCATCACCACTTGCACCTCTGTCTCACCCACACCCCTTATCCCTTTCCAATTACACACTCCAAGAACCAATCACATCCTATCCCCCTAGGGCCTATATCAGAATAAATTGCAAAAAAAGTCTCTTGGCGCCAAAAATAATTCAAAGCCTAGGACTCATCCTATGGTTCAACTAGTTGCTGGGAAATGACCCTTGGGACCCACTGTGCCCTAATTATCAACTACAAAAGAAGAAAGAGGAGGAAGGAAGATGTATTAGAGTAATTTTAGTGTAGTGTAGACGTAAGTAGTGTAGTTCACTCTTTCAATTGTAACTTTCAGTTTAACAAGCTTGTAATCTCTTTTCCTAGTGTAATAACAACTTTATATTGCTTTAATTTCATGTCCTCAGTTATAAATTCAATTTTTAGCATTTTCCTTTGAAATCTCATTTTACCTTAAAGCTTGTGGGAAATTGTTGTTCACTGTTTTAAAAGCTTGCTTATGTTTATTGTTAAGAATCCACAAGCTCATCTGAACTCTTAAACCAGTCTCATTAAAAAAACCAAAAAAAAAAAAAATATCAAAAATAGGAAATAAATAGTGAGAAAATAAAAAAAATCAGAAAAGAAGAAGAAGGGAGCTAGAAGAAAGGTTAAATTTGGATGGATTCTGGTTTAGAACTCATGGGAGTGGTTAGGTGATCGTCTGGTTCCCTGGTTAATAGTTCTCAGCTCATAAGCCATTTGTAAGCTCATTTTCTTAAATTTTTACTTTTCACTGTAGCATAGATAATTGTCTGTTGAATCCTGTGTTTCTTGGCTTAATTGGTGATAACTACTTGTAATATTGCTTTAAATATATAGTTTGATCATCATTATCCATCATTGCTTAAAATCACCCTTGACTGCCATTTTTAGCCTTGAATTGCTTTATGGTGTTTTGATGTTATCAATGATGGATTTGTGTTAAGACAAGTTTGTTATGATATATTATAACCTCATGTGTCAGTAGCTTGGTCTAGATCATTGGTTTGCCTTGAAAATCATACAAACAATCAATTAAAGGGGTGTTTGGCTAAAGCTTGACTGCCATATTCTTGTTGTTGTCTTATTTTTGTTTTAGTTTAGATATACTTTAGTATGTTTAGTTAGGCTCTAGGAACCATAAAAATCAGTCCCTTATTAGTTAAAAAGTCAAAAATCCATTATAGGGGTCTTAGTTCTTCAGTGTGTGATTTTTCACTTCCACAATCATGATTCTGTGTTTAATAATTGTTATAGTTGCTTAATTTAGTTTTAATATAACTTATTACATCATATTTAGTTCATAGATTAAGATCAAAGTTAGTTTTAGTCAACTTTTAGTGTAATTGCAAAAGTCAAAAAGTGGCAATTTTAGATTTTCACCAAAATTGCATGATTTTTATAGATTTATGTGTGTTGATTTATGCTTTGAGCTTTTGAGGTATTGCAGCCCCCACCTCATCTCCAATTTCCCATCTTTTTTATATTTTTAGGAATTTTTCTTGTGGGCCCCAGCTTGCCCCAAAGTGAGCTGCAGGGAGGGGACTTCCCCTGCATCAGCAGACCTCACACCACACAGCCACCTTTGGTGGTGTTTTGTGGCCACCTCAGTGGGTCCCACACCCTAATCTTGGTTCCTCCCAACCCCCATCCTAGTAGGCTTTTAGATTTGACCATTTTTTTGACCCCAAACCCAGTGGACCCCACTTGGAATTGCCATTCAATTCTGTCCCATTTTCAGTAAAGTTTCAAGATAGATAAGTGCTTATTGTGATCCAATTGCTTATTCTGTGGTCACCTTGGGCTTTTTCCAGCTTATACATGTTCAAGTAAGTAGTTGGAACCTGAATCATCCATTGTGGGCCCCACTCTTGGTCATTTGAGCTTATTTCTTGTTGTGGTCAACAAAAGTCAACTGTTGATCCAATAAGCTTTCAAAGTGCTTAATTTTGATTTATAAAAAAGTTGTTTTTACAAAAGTTTGTTGTTTTTAGGTGTAATTTAGTTTTCAAAAAGAAAAGTCAAGAAAAGTCAAATTAATTTTAAGTGATAGTTTCTATTTAATTTTATTTAAATTTTAATTTTCATTTTTAGAATTTTATTAAGTACTTGGTGTTTTTGTATTTTTATTAATTTCCTTTTAAGTTAAAATAATTTTAATAATTTTCTCAGATTTTTATTTTATCATTTAATATTTATTAGAATTAATCTTAGTTTTATTAATAATTAATTAATATTAAGTTTTAAATAGCATAATTAGTTTTTATAAATCAAAACCTAGTTTTTATATTTTTCCTAGCCTTTAAATGTTATAAAATAGTTTTAGGAATTTTTCCATAATTTTCTAAGTCATTTTAGTATTATTAGTAATTTAAAATAGCTTAATTAGTTTAATTAATATAAATAGTTTTTAATTAATAGAAAATCCATAAAAAGACAAAAATATTTATTTTTAATTTTTATACTTTCTTCAAGTTCATTTTAAGTTTTAGAAATTATTTTTGCAAATTTTTAGTTTAATTTGTAGTGTTTATCATTTTTAGTTTTATTTAAATATGGTTTAATTTACTTTTTAAATAGTTTTAATTAATTAAATAGTATTTAAATATTAAAATAATCATTTTAATAATTTCATTTTTCATTTTAAATTTTCTTTTTATTTTAAGTTTGTAAGAGTTTCATTTTTACCCCTTGTAGTTTATTTTCCTTAAAACTCACATTTTTCTCAGCACGCGATCGCGTCTGATTTTATTTTGGTTTACGTTTATACATTTTTGATTCCCGTGATTGTTAATACTGTTATTCCTAATCATTCCAGTAGTGTAAACAAATCCAAATATTTATCTGGTTACTTCCCATCCAATTCACCCGATCATAAACCCGTTTTTATACCATCCACACCTCGTCGGGACATAACGACCCGGGGAAACACTATACTTCCGCGGAGCATTGACTCTGAGCAGTTTGACCTTGTTGACCATTCCCTGGTCAGTTTAGGTTGACCGTTTGGAGCCAATCAAATTTTGGCGCTGCTGCCGGGGAGGCTGTGCGCGTATTCTAAACGGTTTTATAGATTGGTGAATCTGGATATACACTCACTGTATATTTACCATCCTTTGTTAATATTTTCTTATTATAAAAACAAAACAGTTCCCGAAAACTTTTTAAAATTAGTTTTCAAAGAACACTAAAACACAAAAAGATTTTCTTTCTTATAAAATGTTTATCAAAAATCCCAAAAATATCCATCTTTACCCTCCTACCTTTTTGATTCTTCATTCCTTACCCTCCCAAACCTTTTAATTCTTTCTATGTCTCATCCACACCTTCTTATTTGCCATTGGTGTGGTAATCCTTATAATGGTGGCAATTGCCCCAGTTGTGGCATGGTAGAGTCAGGAAACGGGTCTGTCTATAATCAGAATCCTTATTCCTACCATGACGCGACTTATTCATTCCATCAGTTACCACACCATGAGACTCAACAGTTTTAGTGTTGTGAGTACTGTGGTGGTTCACATTATAGTTCTGATTGTCAATCGGGAAACACGCTTGTCTATGAGCAGTTTCCTGATAACAATTATGACTCCAGCACCTATGACTTACAGCCACATCAGTTCAACTGTTGTGAGTACTGTGGAGGTCCACACTTTAGCTCTGATTGTCAAACAAGGAATCTATTTCCTTGTAACAATTATGACTCTTCGTACCAAGACCAACCTCCACAGTATCAAATTATCCAAGCAACTCCTCAAATCCAGCAAGACTTTTTAGAGGTTCTTGAGAAATTTAAAGAACTTAAGGAGGAGTTAGCTAATATTTCACTCTGCCATATGTCACACCCCCAGAATCGGGTCCAGCGGAAGCATACAAGTAGCTGGGGTGTAACTCAATTGGTATTACAACACTAGTTCAAAAATGGTTTGCACTTGAATCATTTAGAATAAAATAGTTATATCAAAATGTTGAATTTACATTGTTAAAAGTAGTGCGGAAGTAGGCCATTAAAATAGTTAAAAACGGTCCCCAAATGATTAAATCAGAGTCTTCTATGACCATGCCCGGCCCTGCCAAAACCTCCAGTAGCGTGCCATTACTTAATACCTGAAAATACATGCTAAAGTGTCAACACAATGGTTGGTGAGTTCATAGAGTCTTGTGAAAAAGAATGTAATGCATTGAAATGAAGATTTCCCAGCAAAGGCATCGTAAATCCACTCAGTTCCAAGTCCCGCCATAAGAGACTTGTAACCTGTGTGTTTACAACCCACTGCCAAATGTAATATGTTTGTAATAAATCAGTCATAAGGTTGATGCAAAGGCATCGTAATTCTGTAGTAATAGTGGTGGAAAAGTATCGTAATTCCATAAGTAATTTTCGTATGTACAATAGCCACAAGTATAAAGTGAACCGACATAAATGTCAAAAATGCTACATTGTCTCTTAAGCTCATGACCCCGAAGCTAGACTTTGTAATGCCCCAACAGAGTGTCTACCAGGCACTCAATTTGATAAGACATGAAATGCATTCGTCCCGTTGGAGCAACCCAAACACGAATAGAAGCGTCACCCTCAATAGATCTATTCATTCACTCTCGCTTAGCACTAAAATTAACGGTCCATGATAATAGAGGGGACTTGTCGTGAAGTGGTAGTAAGGCAAGTTAAGCAATGTATGGAATTTGTAATACTTGGTCATGTACAAAAATAGTTGTTGCAATGTATTCTCCCCCATGGGATTTGAAATCGTATAAAAGTATAACACGAGTATTTAAGCATGTATCTCCCCCAAAGAGTTTGTAAAGTAATTAAACCAGTAAAAGTGGGGCTATGACTCACCTGATATGATGGTACCATGAACATGTAATGAGCTGAAAAACAAGGCGCGCACACTAGCCGCAACCTAATATGAATGATGAACGATCTACTTTAGATCATGAAAT
The DNA here is from genome assembly GCA_030686995.1 of Artemisia argyi. NCBI lineage: Eukaryota > Viridiplantae > Streptophyta > Magnoliopsida > Asterales > Asteraceae > Artemisia > Artemisia argyi. Next base: position 307,221,871 of record CM060709.1, read on the forward strand.
GATGTTATGAATGTCCATGCACATGTTCCTATACCACTCTACTCTTTTGGAAAAACACTTGTGTTATCAAAATATATATTCCAAGACTTAGGAAAAATATTGCTATTAGAAAAATAAAGCTAGTTGCAATATATATACTTATATATATATATATATATATCGTATGTATCAATGTTCGTGTTGAAATCCTCGGGTTGAAATCCTTGAAATAACGCCTTGTAGTGATAAAAATATACTTGTAATAACTAATACTTCATTAGTTATAAAATTGGGTACTTGGTATTATTTTAGAAATCTAGAGTTACAACGTAGTTTTGGCGTTATATTTCCAAAAGCTGTCAAAATGAAATGAGTTTTACCGATATTCAAACGTGAATATCTTTGTCGTTATAAGTCCGTTTTACTTGTTCTTTATATCCACGGTTACGTCTTAGTATGTAGTAATATATTTTGGAAAGCTTGGCTCCTCCGGGTTACGTCTAAAGCCTCTTTTTATCCGACGAAAAACGTCCAACAGCATGTATTTTTTTCCGGAAAATAGTTTTCGTCAATAAACTTGCAAAAATCATAACTTCTTCGTTATAAACTCTTTTTAATCCGTTCTTTCGCCTACGGATTCGTTTTTGAAAGTATTTTCTAAAAATTTTGCCAAAGTTTACTTTGTATTTACTGATTTTCCAGAATTTTACAAAATGGGACAGCATGTTTATAAACTTGTTAGAAATCCATTTCCAAGGTTCAAAACTAGTTTCTACTTCAACCAAATCTCTTGCAAACTTCACAAAACTATACTAATCCTACCATACACCTTCTTAGGGTGCCATGGGTTCCTAATGACTAGTAATCAAGTTAATTTAACAAAGGAACACCTAAATCACAATCTAGGGTTTGTATGTTCAAAAAGTATACAAAAATAAAGTGGTATAACTAGTTTGTGCATGAAATTAAGCATGAATACTATGAGATATAAGTGTTAATTAGATGAAAACATGAAAATAAATTTGATAACTCACTTTGAAATAATAGGTGGTGAGATAATGAGAAACCTTGGATTACTTGTGTTTTTGTGTTATGATTCTTGATTAGGATGATGAAATGAACAACTTTGATGCTTTGTACTAAGAAAAATAATGGATTTTGGTTAGGGATGGAGGTTGGGTCGTGGTTATGGTGATGAGGAAGAGAAAGATGAAAACTTTTGGATCTTGAAAAAGTGAGGTTATGATTTTAGGAAATGGTTATGTTTATGTTTTGAAGGTTTATTGTATTATAAGTATACATTAAGGCATGAGGTTAAAAGGAAGCACATGGTGTCTAGGGGAGGGCATGTGGCCGGTTTTCAATGTTAAAAAGAGTAGCAAAGTCGGTTTTGATCACTTAGGAAATGTAGTGTAATAATAATTGTAGTTTAGTGTAAGTATTAGTTATAATCGGGTACCGGGTTTGATAGAAATAAATGTTAACAAAGTTAACCGGGACTTAATAAAGTCATAAAAATGTTAAAAATGTGTTGGGTACAATTACTGAGTGATCGGGCGATTATTGTTTAGTTTTCACGAAAACCGTCGTAATATTCATAAGCTCACATTATAAATAAAATAAATTTCCAAAATACTGGGTAAATGAATGTTATAACTTTTATGATGGTAAAATGGATATAAAAATGTGTCGGGACCATTGTGGGAATATTTAGATATATTCATCGTATATAAACCGGGTGTTAACGTTTATTATAAATACTTATAAGAAAAACGTTAAATGTATCAAATATATAAATTTGAAAATCCTAAGAGTGGTATAACATGGAAATGCTGTTATGATGATATGCAGACTCTCTCCAGTCCATCTGCAGTGTCCTTAAAACTAATGAAATGAATTCGCACCTAAACCAATCCGGTTACGCGAATTTGAATACCCGTAAACTAAATTTACGATGAAATGTGTAATGCACGTGAATGATGAAATCTTTTCCCGCAATGAATAGTGTTTAGTGAATAGTAAAATTTCTGAATGCTTCTCGAAATGTCAAACTGACACAAAAAATGATGAATAGTAAACTGATGAATAGTGTTTTGATGAATAGTGTTTTTCCAAAGTTCGGGAAATGACCTGAAATGACCTGAAATGGTGAGTTGTGACAGTCTTCCCCTCTAAAAGGAACTTCGTCCCGAAGTTTAATTTATGTTGGTATCTGAGAATGTATTGGTGAAAAGGTGATGATATTCGAGAATTCCAGCGAACTCTAACGATAGGAATTCGACTTTGCTTCAATTGTTCGACCTCTCGGTCCATGATTTCTACTTGTTCTCCTGCAAGGTTTATGTTTGACTTTGGGTTGGATTCCTTTCCAAATGGGATTATGAGTGACTAATCTGAAAAGATGATAATACATGGTTGTGTAGTCCTGTTGTTCTCTAACAAGGCTCAAGTCTGACGGCCACTAGGCCTACTCTGTTTGAAATATTACATGGTCCAGTGTATATCTCGGGTTTAACTTTCCAAGTTTTCTGAATGATATCATGCCTTTCCTAGGCAGAACTTTCAACATAACTCTGCTTACCAACTTGAAGTTTTAATGGTTTACAACTTATTGAAATTGTAACTGATTCTTGACTTGTAGGAAATTTCTGGTTATTTCATGAATGCCTACTAGACTAGTGAGCTAGGCTTTTCTAAATTTCGATCCGTCATTGGATGTTGGCACTTGACCATAGAGTGCCTCAAATGGTGTAGTCTCTACGCTCGCGCGATAACCATGCTTGTAAAAGAATCTGATTGATGGCAAATGGCTAATCCAACCATTTCTAGTGTCAATCACTGATACTCTGAGCATATCTCCCTATGTTTGAATTGTTCTCTAATCCTGACCATTGGCCTGCAGATGATAGGTGGTGTGGTTCCAAAGAAATCTTCATGTAATCGCTAGGTGTTTGAGGTGAATTAAATTCCTCTATTAGAAATAATTGAAATGGATATCATGAATCTTGTAGAAAACTTACAAGGTTAAGTCCGTCAAAGGGGTGTTGTTGAAAATAATAGATTAGGATAAGGTGGTGATCCTCCGCAGGATGTCATGAATCGAGTCTCTCTCCACCTACGATGCTTAGTCTCCATTACTAAGATTTTTCCCAAGCTCTATGTCATCAAATCGCAAAATCCTAAATGTATTAGCGTTATAGTATAGTGATTGATTTTTCAAAGTTTGTTTTGAGATTGTGTGTTTTGTTCAAAAACCTTCCCTGAATAAATAAATTTACAACTTTAAGCAAACGACTTTTTAAGTAACATTCTTTTTTTTTTTCTTGATGTTTCAGAATTTAATAGTTATGCAAGATAGGACAGTTTTCAATATAAGGTGGATAATATAGTTTACCAAATATCAATGTTTAAAATTTTCTAACATTCAATAGTTTTGTAAAAGATTACCCAAAAGGAATTTGCTTACCAAAATAAGTGCCTCAGAAAAGTATTTCTTACAAGATATATGTTTTGTATAAATGTAGTTTGGAGAAAAATCCATTTAAAAGTGAAAGTATTAAGAGGATAAAATAGCCAGGTATGTAAGTCTGCACAAAGGCATAGGTGTCTAACATGTTTGGATAAAGTCTATTGGTGAGGACATGTTCAATCTATAGTCTCGGTTAAGAGGTTGGATTTATCTCTATGGTGTGGCTTAGTGAGCACTCGTATCGAAAATAATCCTGTAATTCAGTCAAGCCAATACTTTCTAGATGATAGAATTTTTGGTGATCAGGCCAGTGATAGTGGTTCAAATAGTTTGGTGATATCCTGGGAATTCTGTTGAGTTTTGAAATGGTCTTAATGTACCGAGAGATTCTCCTTATAGATGGTATGGAAAGTCTTTCCTAGGGATGTCATTGATAATATCCACTTAACAATATTGGTGGTAGTGAGGGATGAGTGGCATAGGAATCCATAAAGTGTCAGCTAATTCCTTATATATATATATATATGGGGATGGGGAAAGGTAATGATAGTGATGGTGAGAAGGGAAGAGACTGTGACAACTGCGACAAAATGATATTGTGATAAAAGAAAATACTATGATGTAAATGTATCGTGCATAGACATGAATGTTCATGAGATGAAATGATCAATTGACATGCTTCCTAGCGGCGGTTCACGAGGTGATGAAAAGTATGAATGTTCTTACAACGAGGGTATACACACACATGCATGAAACATTTGGAAAATGAGTAAAGAATTCAATCCAGACAAAATTTTATTATAACCATTCTCAGTGTTGCAAAATTCATTTCTGAGTCAGACATAGGTGGTCAGCCTATATCTCACTATCCCGGGTTGAATATAGATGACCAGTCTATATTCCACCGAGGTTCCATGAATTTTGAAATACTCAGCTCATTCATACTAATACTATGTCCTTCACGAATACAACGACGTTCTGAAAGACTAAGGCAAGGACCAAAACTCGAGGTCAAATGATGAAACTATGCAAGGAAAACATAATGCGGTGACATATATGATACGTGAACATGCTTATATGAAAGACAATTATAGTAAACAACTATAATAAATGAATATAATATATATCAGATAATGAGACATAAATCTCATCACCTATGTCAGCAACTAACCACAAATGAGGCTTCAGCTTGGCAGGCAGGCACGTGACGGTCATAGGGTTAAGTTTTCTTGAAAGTAGCTATAGTCTAGGTTTTAAAAACACTTAGTTCGCTATAGCCAAAGCTCTGGTACCAATCTGTCACACCCCCAGAATCGGGTCCAGCGGAAGCATACAAGTAGCTGGGGTGTAACTCAATTGGTATTACAACACTAGTTCAAAAATGGTTTGCACTTGAATCATTTAGAATAAAATAGTTATATCAAAATGTTGAATTTACATTGTTAAAAGTAGAGCGGAAGTAGGCCATTAAAATAGTTAAAAACGGTCCCCAAATGATTAAATCAGAGTCTTCTATGACCATGCCCGGCCCTGCCAAAACCTCCAGTAGCGTGCCATTACTTAATACCTGAAAATACATGCTAAAGTGTCAACACAATGGTTGGTGAGTTCATAGAGTCTTGTGAAAAAGAATGTAATGCATTGAAATGAAGATTTCCCAGCAAAGGCATCGTAAATCCACTCAGTTCCAAGTCCCGCCATAAGAGACTTGTAACCTGTGTGTTTACAACCCACTGCCAAATGTAATATGTTTGTAATAAATCAGTCATAAGGTTGATGCAAAGGCATCGTAATTCTGTAGTAATAGTGGTGGAAAAGTATCGTAATTCCATAAGTAATTTTCGTATGTACAATAGCCACAAATATAAAGTGAACCGACATAAATGTCAAAAATGCTACATTGTCTCTTAAGCTCATGACCCCGAAGCTAGACTTTGTAATGCCCCAACAGAGTGTCTACCAGGCACTCAATTTGATAAGACATGAAATGCATTTGTCCCGTTGGAGCAACCCAAACACGAATGGAGGCGTCACCCTCAATAGATCTATTCATTCACTCTCGCTTAGCACTAAAATTAATGGTCCATGATAATAGAGGGGACTTGTCGTGAAGTGGTAGTAAGACAACTTAAGCAATGTATGGAATTTGTAATACTTGGGCATGTACAAAAATAGTTGTTGCAATGTATTCTCCCCCATGGGATTTGAAATCGTATAAAAGTATAACACGAGTATTTAAGCATGTATCTCCCCCAAAGAGTTTGTAAAGTAATTAAACCAGTAAAAGTGGGGCTATGACTCACATGATACGATGGTACCATGAACATGTAATGAGCTGAAAAACAAGGCGCGCACACTAGCCGCAACCTAATATGAATGATGAACGATCTACTTTAGATCATGAAATGATGTTATGAATGTCCATGCACATGTTCCTATACCACTCTACTCTTTTGGAAAAACACTTGTGTTATCAAAATATATATTCCAAGACTTAGGAAAAATATTGCTATTAGAAAAATAAAGCTAGTTGCAATATATATACTTATATATATATATATATCGTATGTATCAATGTTCGTGTTGAAATCCTCGGGTTGAAATCCTTGAAATAACGCCTTGTAGTGATAAAAATATACTTGTAATAACTAATACTTCATTAGTTATAAAATTGGGTACTTGGTATTATTTTAGAAATCTAGAGTTACAACGTAGTTTTGGCGTTATATTTCCAAAAGCTGTCAAAATGAAATGAGTTTTACCGATATTCAAACGTGAATATCTTTGTCGTTATAAGTCCGTTTTACTTGTTCTTTATATCCACGGTTACGTCTTAGTATGTAGTAATATATTTTGGAAAGCTTGGCTCCTCCGGGTTACGTCTAAAGCCTCTTTTTGTCCGACGAAAAACGTCCAACAGCATGTATTTTTTTCCGGAAAATAGTTTTCGTCAATAAACTTGCAAAAATCATAACTTCTTCGTTATAAACTCTTTTTAATCCGTTCTTTCGCCTGCGGATTCGTTTTTAAAAGTATTTTCTAAAAATTTTGCCAAAGTTTACTTTGTATTTACTGATTTTCCAGAATTTTACAAAATGGGACAGCATGTTTATAAACTTGTTAGAAATCCATTTCCAAGGTTCAAAACTAGTTTCTACTTCAACCAAATCTCTTGCAAACTTCACAAAACTATACTAATCCTACCATACACCTTCTTAGGGTGTCATGGGTTCCTAATGACTAGTAATAAAGTTAATTTAACAAAGGAACACCTAAATCACAATCTAGGGTTTGTATGTTCAAAAAGTATACAAAAATAAAGTGGTATAACTAGTTTGTGCATGAAATTAAGCATGAATACTATGAGATATAAGTGTTAATTAGATGAAAACATGAAAATAAATTTGATAACTCACTTTGAAATAATAGGTGGTGAGATGATGAGAAACCTTGGATTACTTGTGTTTTTGTGTTATGATTCTTGATTAGGATGATGAAATGAACAACTTTGATGCTTTGTACTAAGAAAAATAATGGATTTTGGTTAGGGATGGAGGTTGGGTCGTGGTTATGGTGATGAGGAAGAGAAAGATGAAAACTTTTGGATCTTGAAAAAGTGAGGTTATGATTTTAGGAAATGGTTATGTTTATGTTTTGAAGGTTTATTGTATTATAAGTATACATTAAGGCATGAGGTTAAAAGGAAGCACATGGTGTCTAGGGGAGGGCATGTGGCCGGTTTTCAATGTTAAAAAGAGTAGCAAAGTCGGTTTTGATCACTTAGGAAATGTAGTGTAACAATAATTGTAGTTTAGTGTAAGTATTAGTTATAATCGGGTACCGGGTTTGATAGAAATAAATGTTAACAAAGTTAACCGGGACTTAATAAAGTCATAAAAATGTTAAAAATGTGTTGGGTACAATTACTGAGTGATCGGGTGATTATTGTTTAGTTTTCATGAAAACCGTCGTAATATTCATAAGCTCACGTTATAAATAAAATAAATTTCCAAAATACTGGGTAAATGAATGTTATAACTTTTATGATGGTAAAATGGATATAAAAATGTGTTGGGACCATTGTGAGAATATTTAGATATATTCGTCGTATATAAACCGGGTGTTAACGTTTATTATAAATACTTATAAGAAAAACGTTAAATGTATCAAATATATAAATTTGAAAATCCTAAGAGTGGTATAACATGGAAATGCTGTTATGATGATATGCAGACTATCTCCAGTCCGTCTGCAGTGTCCTTAGAACTAATGAAATGAATTCGCACCTAAACCAATCCGGTTACGCGAATTTGAATACCCGTAAACTAAATTTACGATGAAATGTGTAATGCACGTGAATGATGAAATCTTTTCCCGCAATGAATAGTGTTTAGTGAATAGTAAAATTTCTGAATGCTTCTCGGAATGTCAAACTGACACAAAAAATGATGAATAGTAAACTGATGAATAGTGTTTTGATGAATAGTGTTTGATGAATAGTGTTTTTCCAAAGTTCGGGAAATGACCTGAAATGGTGAGTTGTGACACCATACTCCAAGTTCTTCTTGTGCATATTGTGGGGATCCTCATGATGATTTTCAATGTCAACCTTCCGGTTTTGACACATCCACACCCCCACAATTTCTACTCATTCCGAATTCTCGTGGGAAAACTATGGCATAATTACATGCTGAAGAACGAGAATCAGGAAAAAGCATGGAAGAATTATTGGCTGAGCAACGAGCAGCTATAATACGTGCTAATATTCGCAATACTGCTCTATTTGATGACTATGATGACAGTGATGATGAAGATAACATTGTTATTATTCAAAAAGATTCATCAAGTTCATCAGTTGATATCCTAGTAGTTGAGATTCCATCTCAAACAACTGCTATCACACCCGAAGTTCACACTCACTCTCTACACATGGGGGATGAGCATCTTAGCAATGTTCCTAATTAGGAATCAGACGAATTAATAAAGTCTAGTGCTGAGAACCTTATCCCAATCCCAAGAGAGTCATAGGGAACTTCTGACCATATGTGTGATTTACCTTCCTTTCTTGAGTATCCAAAAGCTCAATTTGAGATTTTCTCCGATTGTAGCGAAGATTGTGCATCTTATGGAGACATCGAGTATGTTGAGGCATCAATTCCACATATTGATGCTGATCATCTTCTTGAGGAGATCACCAAAATTAATTCACTTCCAACAGGAAGTGATGATGGTCTCCTTAACTCCGAAACCGAAAGTGAAAATCTCTTAAATCATGATCTGTCACTCACTTCTGATCCCAACAGTCCAATAGAGAATGTTAATCTCTTTGTTCCCGAAACATTCAATACTACTCTCACCAATCCTCTATTTGAATTCGAATCTGAATTCACTTTGATTTATGATAATCCATTCTTTGATATTCAGAATGAGGATTGTGATGAGTCCATAATGGAACAAGAGTTCACGGATTCACATCATGTGAAAGATTCTCTTCATGAGGAGTTCTCCGGTGAACTCACTCATCATGTCACGACTCCTCCGGAGTTTGATAGCCCGGGGGAGATGCACTCAATCATGAGAATTTGTAAATTCCCACCCACCCTCCCGGGTTGTTTACGAGCTTAACCTTTGAAATCCAAATTCAGGCTAATGAGCCTGCTTTCGAGGAAGAATATCAAATCATGATTTTCATCATGGTTTTCTTCCTTTTCTTCACCTACAGGGTGACTTCTCTTGTTCTTCACTCCTTCGGGAATGAGGATACCATCTTTGATCCCGGCATTTTCATTTACCATTATCTTGAGCCGGGTACTTATCTCATCGGTGTGGAACTTTCACGTGCTTCAAATGTTTGTCCAAACATCTTGAATGAAAGTCCGATTGAGATTGTTTCTTCCACATCATGCTTCCCCAAGGACAATTGAATTCGGGGTCGAGTCAAGCTAGCGACTCGGTAAACAAAAACAGTAGCATACTTATAGGGTTTTCACCCTAAGTGTGGGGGAGTTAACCACACTGTGGTTATTTATAAAGTGAAAAAACAAAATTGTGTTTCCACATTTGGCTTGTCATGTTGCCCTTTTACGTTCAAAGAGTCGGCATAAGAGCCGGGACTTTGAATATTGAGGACAATATTCATTCTAAGTGTGGGGGGGGGGGGGGGGGGGGGGTATTTCGCTATTCTAGCGAATTTTATCACATTTTACTATCTTATACCCCCGTTTTTGGCAAAAATTTAATTTTTTTTTTCACTAAAGTTCAAAATTTTTGTGGTTATCAGTCCGCCGTGTCTAAACGACAAAAGGGATTGGCTAATCCAAGAGTAAACGGCTCTTGGTAAAGATACATCAAATCCGTTTATGGCTTGCAATTTGCCAAAAATTGTATGGTACCTCAACTCGCCATATCCCATAATGCGAATGAGTTGGCTAGCCCGCAAGATTATGGCTTGTGGTAAAGGCAGTGGAAAATCCATAATTGGTTATCAGCTCACCAAGATGTTGACTATTCCATCAAGAGTTGGCTAGTCCAGGAGCAAACGGCTCTTGGTAAAGACGAATCAAATCCGTTGACAGCTGGTGGTTTGCTCAAAATCACACGGTTATCAGGTATGCCACAGTTCTTACATCTGGCTACTCCAGAAGTGATGGCTTTTGGTAAAGAGTTTAAAATCCATCAAGTTTTCAAAACAGTTTATTGCTAGAGACTAGCAATATTTTAGTGTGGGGGATTGATGAGTGCTCAAACACTCATCATTTTTGGTCAAATCAGAACTGCAAAACATACAAAAACACTCAGAAATGCATCAAAATACTAAAAATATTTCAAAATTGTGTTTTATATGTTTTAGATGCAAAATGAGCAAAAACAGATGAAAAACGTACAAAGTTTGCAAAATTGGCAGTTTCAATCCCCCAACTTTCAAAAATTGGCAAAAATAGTCCCTGAGCACTTATTTGGAAAGAAAAGTCACCAAAAGTCCTTTTGAAATCATAGGTTGTCATATTTAGTCCTTTGGTGAAAAATCTCAAAAGTTTTGGAAATTTGCAATTTAGTCCCTAGAGTTCACTTTTTGGCAGATTTGGTCCCTGGTGGGAATTTTTGGATGAAAAATCATTTTTTTTGGTCCTTGGAAAATCATAAGTTATCACAAATAACCCTTGGATCATAAGTTTGGGCAATTGACAAAAAAAGTCCCTCAACTTTTGAAAATTACAAAAATGGTCCTCGGGTGTTTTTAAAATGAAAATTTTATTTGTGATCCATGTATAATTGATAAATGGAAGGTTTGGTCCTTATGGGTACTTTGGATGCTTGGCAAAACAGCCCCTTGGAATTTCAGTTTTACAAATTTGGTCCTTGTAATTTATTCTACAAACCAAATGGACCCTAAACCTTATTATAACCCCAAAACTAATCCAATAGCCAAATCCACCCAACACCCCTTACCTGATCCAGTCCACCCCATCACCCAAGCCCAACAAAACAAGCCCACCCCCACGTTTTTATTACCAGGGTCAAACCCACCAGTCAAACCCAGCCTTCCCTCCCAAAACCACCCTCCACCCTTCTCCAATACCACCTGCAAAACCATCACCACTTGCACCTCTGTCTCACCCACACCCCTTATCCCTTTTCCAATTACATACTCCAAGAACCAATCACATCCCACCCCCCCTAGGGCCTATATGAAAATAAATTTCAAAAAAAGTCTCTTGGCGCCAAAAATAATTCAAAGCCTAGGACTCATCCTATGGTTCAACTAGTTGCTGGTTAATAGTTCTCAGCTCATAAGCCATTTGTAAGCTCATTTTCTTAAATTTTACTTTTCACTGTAGCATAGATAATTGTCTGTTGAATCCTGTGTTTCTTGGCTTAATTGGTGATAACTACTTGTAATATTGCTTTAAATATATAGTTTGATCATCATTATCCATCATTGCTTAAAATCACCCTTGACTGCCATTTTTAGCCTTGAATTGCTTTATGGTATTTTGATGTTATCAATGATGGATTTGTGTTAAGACAAGTTTGTTATGATATATTATAACCTCATGTGTCAGTAGCTTGGTCTAGATCATTGGTTTGCCTTGAAAATCATACAAACAGTCATTTAAAGGGGTGTTTGGCTAAAGCTTGACTGCCATATTCTTGTTGTTGTCTTATTTTTGTTTTAGTTTAGATATACTTTAGTATGTTTAGTTAGGCTCTAGGAACCATAAAAATCAGTCCCTTATTAGTTAAGAAGTAAAAAATCCATTATAGGGGTCTTAGTTCTTCACTGTGTGATTTTTCACTTCCACAATCATGATTCTGTGTTTAATAATTGTTATAGTTGCTTAATTTAGTTTTAATATAACTTATTACATCATATTTAGTTCATAGATTAAGATCAAAGTTAGTTTTAGTCAACTTTTAGTGTAATTGCAAAAGTCAAAAAGTGCCCATTTCAGATTTTCACCAAAATTGCATGATTTTTATAGATTTATGTGTGTTGATTTATGCTTTGAGCTTTTGAGGTATTGCAGCCCCCCACCTCATCTCTAATTTCCCATCTTTTTTATATTTTTAGGAATTTTTCTTGTGGGCCCCAGCTTGCCCCAAAGTGAGCTGCAGGGAGGGGACTTCCCCTGCATCAGCAGACCTCACACCACACAGCCACCTTTGGTGGTGTTTTGTGGCCACCTCAGTGGGTCCCACACCCTAATCTTGGTTCCTCCCAACCCCCATCCTAGTAGGCTTTAAGATTTGACCATTTTTTTTGACCCCAAACCCAGTGGACCCCACTTGGAATTGCCATTCAATTCTGTCCCATTTTCAGTAAAGTTTCAAGATAGATAAGTGCTTATTGTGATCCAATTGCTTATTCTGTGGTCACCTTGGGCTTTTTCCAGCTTATACATGTTCAAGTAAGTAGTTGGAACCTGAATCATCCATTGTGGGCCCCACTCTTGGTCATTTGAGCTTATTTCTTGTTGTGGTCAACAAAAGTCAACTGTTGATCCAATAAGCTTTCAAAGTGCTTAATTTTGATTTATAAAAAAGTTGTTTTTACAAAAGTTTGTTGTTTTTAGGTGTAATTTAGTTTTCAAAAAGAAAAGTCAAATTAATTTTAAGTGATAGTTTCTATTTAATTTTATTTAAATTTTAATTTTTAGTTTTAGAATTTTATTAAGTACTTGGTGTTTTTGTATTTTTTTTAATTTCCTTTTAAGTTAAAATAATTTTAATAATTTTCTCAGATTTTTATTTTATCATTTAATATTTATTAGAATTAATCTTAGTTTTATTAATATTTAATTAATATTAAGTTTTAAATAGCATAATTAGTTTTTATAAAGCAAAACCTAGTTTTTATATTTTTCCTAGCCTTTGAATGTTATAAAATAGTTTTAGGAATTTTTCCATAATTTTCTAAGTCATTTTAGTATTATTAGTAATTTAAAATAGCTTAATTAGTTTAATTAATATAAGTAGTTTTTAATTAATAGAAAATCCATAAAAAGACAAAAATATTTATTTTTAATTTTTATACTTTCTTCAAGTTCATTTTAAGTTTTAGAAATTATTTTTGCAAGTTTTTAGTTTAATTTGTAGTGTTTATCATTTTTAGTTTTATTTAAATATGGTTTAATTTACTTTTTAAATAGTTTTAATTAATTAAATAGTATTTAAATATTAAAATAATCATTTTAATAATTTCATTTTTCATTTTAAATTTTCTTTTTATTTTAAGTTTGTAAGAGTTTCATTTTTACCCCCTGTAGTTTATTTTCCTTAAAACTCACCTTTTTCTCAGCACGCGATCGCGTCTGATTTTAATTTGGTTTACGTTTATACTTTTGATTCCCGTGATTGTTAATACTGTTATTCCTAATCATTCCAGTAGTGTAAACAAATTCAAATCTTTATCTGGTTACTTCCCATCCAATTCACCCGATCATAAACCCGTTTTTATACCATCCACACCTCGTCGGGACATAACGACCCGGGGAAACACTATACTTCCGCGGAGCATTGACTCTGAGCAGTTTGACCTTGTTGACCATTCCCTGGTCAGTTTAGGTTGACCGTTTGGAGCCAATCAACAAGCATAAGATATATTCAAACAACACATAGACATATTGAATGAATTGAAAGAGGACTTATCTTAATTGAACATGAAAGGTTTTAAGGGGTGAAAACCCTTGAAAATACTGTTACAAACGACCTAGGGTTTATTAGGTTCGACCCTAGTATTCTCCACACAAGTTCCTCTCCCTAATGAATGAAAAATAGAAAAGTATATATAGATTTTGTGAGGTGACGGAAGAGTAAATGTCTGACGCCGTCATCTCGCCGCCAATAAAGTTCTCGGACTGCCTAGATCTGGAGCTGACGCCGTCACGTGTAATCCATCTTCAGGCTGTCACAAAAATAACTCTTGACGCACTTCATCTGACGCCTTCAGGTTTTCTATGGGTCGTCATGGATTTTACTCCTGACGCCGTCACACTTTCCTTCTTGACGCCGTCAGGTACTGTTCCCAGCATGGAAAATTGAGTCTTTGCCGTTTTCTTTACTTTTATGCTCCAAAAAATGTCTAAAATGCTTCCTTTTCCAGAATTCACTCCCAAAGTACCTAAAATCACAAAAAGAACGATTTAGGGCAATATTGGATCAAATAAATTCAATTCCGGGCTTAAATGCCCCCCTAAAAACGGTTCATTTTTCGCCTCATCAACTTCACAGCCTCGTCACTTTTGCCGTAGCTGCCGCAGACACTGGACTCATGGTGGCGTTCTCCGGGACATCCCCGTTGGAGGTGATACTCGAAAAAACAACAAAAGGAAAAAACCCATGAAGCCCACCACCACTTCGAGTTATTGTGATACCACCTTTGCTCCGCCGGAGAACCAGGAGTACCAGGCGTACCAGTGCCATCTGACGCCTCCACCTGTGGATGCCGCCGGAAATGTGATGGCTCCGTTTGAACCCAATGTGTTTGTGCCATCGCTGTTTGAGGGTTTTGGGTTTGAGGATGGTGTCTGGCCATTTTGTGGCACTTAAGCTAGTTTCTTTGTGTAATGTTTGTCTTTTGTTGGTAGTTGTTGATGTAACCGATCTGATCTTTTGGTGAATGAATGATAAAGTCTGGTTTGTACAATATTGGCGGGAAACTAAAACTAACTAACTAATAACTAACTGAGCCTTCTAGAACTACTTAGCTACAATGGAGTGTTTGGTTCTGCAGTTATTAGCTTGACTTGACTGTTTTGACCCATGTTGAGTAGCGTCCCATTATCCCCCGCGCAAATTGGCAGTGTGTAAAGGGTTAAATAGAGCCAATTTGGATAAACAATTGTAGTGCAGAGGTTTGCTTAGGCCCTTTGTGAGGATATCAGCCAATTGTGACTTGGTTGGTATAAAAGTTGGTAGAATTTGACCACCTCTAATCTTGTCTCTCACAAAGTGGCAATCAATTTCTATATGCTTGAACCAGTTTGGAAGGTCTGTACAAAGGAGTGTTTGTTTCTACAGTTATTAGGTTGACTTGACTGTTTTGACCCATGTTGAGTAACATCCTCATTACAAATCTGTGTAACCATTGACTATCCGTGTAACCTTATTCAAATGAATGTGCAGGCACAAAAATACCCAAAATTACCCAAATTGACAATCAAGTTTGAATTTTGTAAATGATAATTAACGTTGACAATATTTGTTTTGACCTTGTAACATAGCATCATAACATAAGTAACAAAGCAAAATAACATAATAAATCAACAAACAGATAACATAATTGATAATATAACATTAAAATTGATAAAAAAACATAACATGCTATTAAAATTCAAAACATAACATTGATAAAACATAACGGGTAACATTAAAATTCAAAGGAACATAACATGGTTGATAAAAAACATTGAAAGAAACTCCAAAGTCCCTTGACAAATGCGTGCTTGTTGAAAAGCTTGAGCTTCGCTTCGGAAATCTTCTTCTTCAATTCCAAAAGCTCGATAACGTCGGACTTTTGAAGCTTTTTAAAGTACTCCAAGCACTTGAACATCTGCACCGAGGGACGCACAAGTTCTATTTCAGCCATGTACTTGTTCCATTGAATAACAATATCAAGCAACTCTTGATATGCCTTAAACAGATCTTTCGCATACTTGACATCACGCTGTGTCTCCCTATCAAAATACACCGTCATCTGGTATGGTAACTCACTTGAGTTAGCAGCCGCTGCAAGTTCCTGAAGAAGCACAAATTGAGACATTCTTTTGTTCCTTTGTTTATGTTTTACTGTGTTTGTTTACTGGATGAATGAGGAAGTTACTTAGGTTATAGCATATAAATAGGCGTGGTAATTACATGTGAAAATGTGTTTTAGGCGTGTTTGGGTAATAAATGCTAAATGTTTGGGTTACCAATATACACATCCCAAAATTGCCTAGTTTTTTTGGCTTCCATTAGATTCGATAAAATGTTATGCAACCATTGACCCTAGTTAAGATTACATAACCGATAGATAAACTTTAAGAAAGTAAATATTGTTATAATCTTCTACAAATTATTGAGCTAAACATAAAAGCATAATCATTATTTAGCATCATCCTTGGGTTCCTTGTCAGCATCATCCTTGGGTTTCTTGTCAGCCATCTCTTCAAACTTGTCCTCTGCAAGCACTCCATCTTGCCCAACTCCATTTTTTTCAAGTACTTGAAGTGGATTATCTCCTTGTTTAGCATCCACTTTGTCCTTAATCACATCTCCTTCAACAACTTATATACATCCCTCATTTCCAACTACTACATCACACTGATCATCTGGTATCATAACCACATCACAAACTCTTTGTTCACCATTTCCAACTACTACAGCACACTGATCATCTGGTATCACAGCCACATCACAAACTCTTTGTTCACCATCTCCAACTACTTCATCACACTGCTCATCTAGAATCACATCT
Source organism: Artemisia argyi (assembly GCA_030686995.1). Lineage (NCBI taxonomy): Eukaryota > Viridiplantae > Streptophyta > Magnoliopsida > Asterales > Asteraceae > Artemisia > Artemisia argyi. Next base: position 307,238,277 of record CM060709.1, read on the forward strand.
TCATTACGAACTCTTTCCATCATCACCATCAACATCCACAAGTGGAAGCAAACTGAAACTAATTGGTTCATCATAAAGAGCATACACCTCTGTTCCTTCTCCAGCTGCAACAACTTCATCAAGTTCATCCAATGCTTGATCTATTTCAGCAAACATGTCACTAATCTCTTGAGGCTCTTCAATCGGATGCATCTCTTCAGGTTCAGGTACATCAACTAAATGGTATGGATCACCATGCCATTCTTGAGCTACCTCTTCATCACTTGTGTCATCATAATACGCATCATCAAAATCGAGATCATAAAAATCGAGCAAACCTGTAGAATCCTCACTTGAATCCTCCACAGTAAAGTCTTGGTCAATCTCTTCCAATAACCTTCTGAATTGAAACTGATCACTCATCCTTTTTGTATGATCTGCAATCATTTTTTTGGCACAAAATGTTGGTGGGAAGTCACTGTCAGAATCAGTATCAAAAACAGGTCCAACCTTCTCAGGTTGTCTTGTCTTATGCCACTCTTTATGCCACTCTAACAATAGTAATTTCTCACTGTTTCCAGTTTCACCATCAACACCCTTTCCAGCAGCCTCATTCATATCATCATCCATTATTTTTTCTATCACCACACCCTTGCCCTTAGTCATCATTCGATCCATCATCTCACACTCAACAATTGAAACATCAGTTTCAATATACAACTCTAATTGTGTAAATATAGGAACATACTCCACAAGTGTCTTCACATCTTCGTTAGACTTTAGTGGTAGCAAACCATCATCCAGTGACTCCCCAGGTATCCTAAAGTGAGTAAACATAAGGGTACTATCCGAGTAACCTAAATCCTCTAAAATTTCGCCCAATAATTCCATGGAGAAAACGTCAGAGTGAATTCCGTCAAACCAATCTGTATCTCCAAAGAGATACCTTCTTCCTGGTTTTGAGGTAAATTCACCATTGTGATGGATTTGCAAAGAAAACACCTTTTCATTCAAATCTGGGGAACACATAAAACATCAATTACTTCCGACAATAATAACAAGTTTAAATGGAAAACATTAAAATGGAATAGAGTGTTCTTACTATAAATGATTCCTAAATCAGGTATCGGGGTACTGCGTGCACGATTTTGCCAAAGCTTAACCATTCTCAAGATCTTTACTTGTGAAATTAATGTTCTGCTTGGAAGAAATTGAGCCACGTATATAAAGTATGGTTCTAAAGGACTAAATTTGTAAAACAAAACACTGGCAATTGAAGTTATTGGCGGGAAAGGGATAAAAAGACGAAACTACCCTTGATGACTAGGCAGTTAACGAGGAAACTAACGGAAAATGCCTCTCGGTGGCTTTTTGCAAAATTACATAACGTTAGTGGCTTTTTTGCGTGACTTTTTGTCTCGGTCCAATTTTTCCGATTTCGTGATACATTAGGGACTATTTTTGCATTTTACCCTATTTAAAATATGTGGATAAAATTACTTCTTATTTAAATTATTTTTCTCACTATATCTTTTTTAGGGGTGAGCAAAACCGTTCGAGTCTCGACAACCGACCCGATCATGACATAAACCGATAGTCCCGAAATTGAATAATAGCTTCTCGGGTCGGGAGTCGGGATGGATTTTTAGCATTTTCAGGATTCGGGACGGGTCGGGACGGGCAAAAAACCGACAAAATACAAGCAAAAACCGACTACTTTCAGGACGGGTCAGGACGGGACGGGACGGGCCAAAAAACCGACTACTTTCGGATCGGTATTCGGTTTACGATTTAGATGACTTTAAAGATCGGGATTTGTCAGGTCGGGTCGAGATCCGGCCCGACGCTCGGCCCTATCTCTTTCTTAGAAGTTTATATGTTTTCGTATCATGTTTCATTATCTCAACTTTTTTGTTTTATTTTGAAACTCATGAATTTATATAAGCTTATTATCATATTAGGTAAGTATCCATACATACTAACATGATTTTATAGCGGCAAACAATTACAATTGCGATATTGTGGTTAAGTGTTTCATGTAACGTTTATACATACAACGTAATATAATCAAAATAAAATTGAAAAATATTGTAACATGCGATAACTCAACTAAAAAAATATTTCTTAAAATGTATCAAATAACGTATAAAAACATTTAGTGAAACTTAAAATGAAATATATTAGTAGTTTTGAAATATGGTGTCTTATATGGACTAAGGATCAAATGAGAAGAAAACTTAAAATGAGAAGGATGATAAATAATTATAAATACATATTTGAGATGCATCGACTTGAATTAGATGCATCCCTAGTCTTTTAGATGCACCATAATATATTTTCTAGCAAAAAATTAGATGCATATATATATATATTAGATGCATTTCATCAAGTTAGACGAATCCTATACATTTTTCGTCCTCTGCGGGTCAAATTTGTTGTTAGCACTACTTTGCATCGTTTTCACTTCAAAATCGCTTTCAAAACTAATTGGGATGCATCTAAATGAATAGATGCATCTAAATCAAGTCAATGCATCTCAAATACATGGTTATAATTATTTCTCATCCTTCTCATTTTAAATTTTCTTCTCACTGGATCCTTACCCGTCTTATGTGAATGAACTTCTAGAAATTATTACTGTTGGTATTAAATACAAAATATGTCTCATCCTTTTTTTAAAAACTACACTAAAAATGAGTTGTCAATGTTGTCATGCATATTTTTTAAAATTTTCGGGTGAAAACATTGTTTAAGTAACTATTTCATTAAAGCAAAATTGTTTGAAATTTGTAGGCAAGTAAACAAAATATTAAAATTTAAGTTTTAAATTGGTATTTTGAGAATTGAACATTACTCATTTTTAAAATGTTCAAGTTTTAAGTAAAAACATTTTTGCTTTATATGTATTAGAGGATAATGTATCCTAAGCTCACAGACCAGGCTTGGGCCGATTATCCTCTAATAATTTTAAGTATTAAACATATATAAAACATTATGCATTTGTATTATAGGCGAGCTTATAAACAAGCTCAATAACAAGCTCAAAACAGATATACTACAAGCCGATTTCGAGCCAAGCTTTAATTTTTCATTGTTAAATCGTATAAACGAGCCGAGCCCGAGCTTTACATACAAAGCTCGATTGGGCTCGCGAGCCTAAACGACACTAGGATATGTTAAGTATTAAACATATATAAAACATTATCCATTTGTATTATAGGCGAGCTTATAAACGACCTCAATAACAAGCTTATTAATGAGCTCAAAATAGATATACTACGAACCGATTTTGAGCCAAGCTTTAATTTTTCATTGTCAAATCGTATAAACGAGCCGAGCTCGAGCCGAGCCTGAGCCTGTATAACATACCACGAGCCGAGCCCGAGCTTAGAAAATGAGGCTGGCAATGAGTCGAGCTCGAGCTTTATAAAACTTAAACAAGCCAAGTTTGAGTTCTGACAGGCTCAGGCTCGGCTCGACTCGTTTCCACCCCTACATAAGTGTATCCCACATTGATGAATGAGCAAACTTATGATATGTTTATAAGTAAGAATGTAGACACTTGGTTATATCACCTTTAAAATGTTGCACAAATGACCAACAGTGAATATGCAAGAGATATCAGATTGAATGTGATATCTCTCTTGCATGATTCACTGGTTTGTCTTTTCTATGACAATATTATGGGTGAGTTTTTGTCCCTGCTTTATTTTTATTTCTCTTCAAAGACATGATTTACATTTTCCTTTTATGCTTTTATTTGTAATTGTCCAATCCACAAATGACACACTTTCGATCTTTATGGAAGATAAGATTCAAACTCTTTCATGTAAGTTTGCAAACCGATGTTTCTGACACTTTTGGTGAGTTTTTGTCATCTACTTCATCTTTACTTCTTTGAATATAACATTATCGTATGTGTTTTTCTTTGTAACTGTTCTCCTGTAGTATGAATAATTTCCATGCAACACGGTTGTAACCTTAACTATTTGTGATGGACCATGGTGTTTGCTTGGGATAATTCGTGTTTGTATCTTCAAAGATAATGTCCAAGTCAAATATCCGTATGATATAGAGATGTGATAGAAATGATTTCCCCCTTTTTAAACGTAAATATATATAATACCATTAATACGATGCGTTTAATATAGAAGTTAAGAACTAGATAATCATGTTTCTTGATGGTGTTGGATCTACGCTTATGTGGTCTTTATGGAACTTCCGTAACAGGCTTCTTTTTTCTAATCCGCCTAAGAAGTCTTTAATTTGGGATTCCATTGTTTCTTATTCTTACTTATGGATTTCTTCTAGAAATCCTAAGACTGCTTTTAGTTGGGTAGGTTGGTTGAGAAATCCTCTTCTTTTCATAGCTACTTTGTAATGTGTTTCTAGCTTTTGCTAGTTTTAATGATAGCCGCCGTTCAAAAAAAAAAAAAAAGATAATCCGACATAGTAAAGATAGATTTTCGTTTAATGTTGATTGTTTTGAAAATTCTCGCCGTTCAAGCGATTAACATATTAAATAAACTTAATTTCAAAACTCAATATTTGACATCATGTACAAAGTAGTTCCTAAAAATACTAAGATATTACTTGTAGCGACTTTGTATGATCACTTCCAAAGTTTCAGTATGCAAATCCAGCCTATAATCTAAGCTAATAAAGTACTATCTCTTTACTGATATCACACATAACATACATATAGACTATAAACACATTAGAATAAAAAAAGAAAATGTAAAAAATACAAAGTTTGTAAAGTATTGTGATATTTTTGTGTTCATCTAATATTTGGACATTTAAAAAAGTATATTGCTATTAGTTGAATTTAACCCTTTAAATTATTTTACATTATTTAGTGCTTTTATTAAAATATGGAAGATCAATTAGATTCGATATCTTTCTTACACGTTCACTGGTTCGTCCTTTCTACGACATTATGGGTGAATTTTTGTCATCTTGCTTTATTTTTATTTCTCTTAAGAGATATGATTTACATTTTGTTAACATTTTTTATTTGAATAATAGCTGTTTAAACATATGTTTTTGGACCTACCGTGCGGGGGAAAAAATACATCGTTATCCCACAAATGTGGAATATCATGGCTTATATAGTTCATAAGCCTAAGGTTAACATAAGATCAACGATGACTTTTAAGTCTCACTATTTTTACTACGTATGAACACATATAATTGTAAACTTGCGCGATTTATATTGACGATGTTTTAATGGGTTACATGTTCTTTGAATATAGCTCTGTAATATTACGTGTCAAAATAGAGCTAGTGTAAATGCAATATTAAGTCTCAAAAGAGGTGGTAGAAGAATGTAGGCACTTGGTTATATCTCCTTTAAAGGGAAATGAGTCTATCTCATATTGATGAATAGGCAAACTTATGATCTGTTTATAAGTAAGAATGTAGACACTTGGTTAGATCTCCTTTAAAGTGTTGGAGAAATGATTAACTGGTTGAATGTTCAAGAGGGATTAGATTTGATATCTTTCTTGAATGTTTATTGGTTGTCCATTCTACCACATTATGGGTGAGTTTTTGTCATCAACTTTAATTTGTTTTTTATTTCTTTTAGGAGCTATGATTTACATTTTCGTTTATGTTTTTCTTTGTAATTGTCCACCCACACCACCCACAAATGACAATTACATTGTGACAACCGGCAATTTAGGGAGCTATTTTGAAAACCCGCATTACGTTAAAGTTCGTTTATAATTTTTATTTGGAATTTTTATTCGCAACGAACTTGTAAGACCAATTTTTATGGATAATTATATTTTATGTCGTTATGGAATTCGAGAATTATTTTAATAATTCATTATGGAATTTACGTGATGATGTATTTTTAAAAATTCTCACTGGTACTACGTTGACTCCGGCACTAGGTTTACCTAACGGGAAATTTTATGATTCGTTTTACGAGTCCGACGATATTTAATTATTTACGGGATGTTTTTCGGGAGATATTGAAGTTTGAAATGAGTTCGGGTTTCGGGCCGTATGTTTTACATTTACCCACTTTACCCACTCAACACAACTAGTAATATTATTATTACTATTATTACTATTATTATTATTTATAAACTTTACAAAAAAAAAAAAAAAAAAAAAAAAAAAAAAAAAAGAGTGAACCACAAAATTGGTCCTTGTGGTCCGGTTTTTCTCACACAACACAACACCCTTACTCAGTTATCTCTCTCTCATTCTCTCTTCTCCCTCAACCCTAGCCGCTGCATATTTTTCCGGCCATAACCACCACACCGCCGGCCACCACTACAAACCACCACCATTTTCGTGATCTCCACCATCTAATCTTTTAGATCCACTCCAACACGCGCCTATAACATCATTTTGTACCACGAATCATCACCATATTTCACCACCAATCGGTTATTATCAAAGGGTTTTACGGTTTGGAGCTTGTTAGATCGAAGGTGAGGCGAGTATGACTCGCATTTTTGTTAAAACGTGACCCTTGGTCACGATGTGTTTAAGATCCGAATGGGTTTTCACTTATAATACGGGAAATACTTATGGGTTTGTGATGGAAACTCGTTTTATAAAAAGGTTTGGTATCCGGGTTGTTATTTGGTGGGTTTGGTTCGAACCGTGAGTCCATGACTCACGGCTTGGGCATTAATCCGAGCTTTGGTGCTCGATTTCTTGTTATTATGAGCCTTGGTTATGGCTCTTGGGTTATTGCTCGCGTTGGTATGCTTGGTTCGACTCTTGGGAGTCGCGGCTCGATGCCGTGTATTTGTTAAATGTTGCCGAGACCCGTGTGGTCATGTTGGCATTTTGGAGTGCTCCTTGGAGCCATTTTTGTGATCTTTGGTACTTGGTTCGAGCCCCTCTTGGCTCATGGTGTTTACCGCGGCTCAATCGAGTCGTGTGGACTCGGGTTTGGCTTGGTAAACCAACCCGAATGTGACCTTTGTTATGTTTGTTTCTTAGTTGTTAACTTGGTTTTGGTATTGTTTTGGTTGATTATTACTTGGCCGAATACATGTGGGTCGAGACCATGTTTGGTCTCGACATTGGATATTGGATATTGGTATTGAGAAGTGTTGACGAAATGTGTTATTGGGGACCGATTGTGAGACGGTCACTTAGATTGACGGAGATAGGTTAGTCGGGTGCCGTAGTCGGACCCTATTGTTGTAGCACGTGGATTGGGATTGTTGGACGGAGATGTATTGATTTTTATGACTATTGCTTATTACTTTGGACTTGGACAATGAGCCGAGAGTCATGACTCGGACATGTGACCATTTCGTATGACTCGATAACTATTTACAATTAAAACGTAAATAATAAAACTCGTAATAATAATTATTGGTAATATAAACGTTTATATGAATATCTAGACGTGAATAACGAATATATAATTATATGAATGCGTATATTAATAATAATAAAAATCACGAGTCATATTATAAATAATACGACTAAATATATTAGGCTACGAGAGTAGCGTAATATTATTGGAAGTATTATCATAAAAAGGTATTATAAAACGAGAAACTCTCGACAATTACAAAATATTAAATAAAATATCATTTTATATATACAACGAGTAAACCTATCGAGTTATGCGGAGTCGTGGTCACTCGAGTTCAGGTAAGTTTTGTTTGTGACTTTCGTGTTGTCACGGATATATGACGATTAATATAAGCGTTTCTATAACTAAATAACTACTTAACCGAAAGGTTGAACCGGGTTATTTGGCTATACGAAATGAAAATATTAATCGGCATCGTATCCTACGACGCCCATAGGTTGTGGTATATGTAAAGGGTAATAAATTGCGAATATATATATCGGGAAATCTGGCCAATTTGACGATGTATATAAGGAGTTTATTAAACTACGATATATACCATATAGTATTTATGTGCTATGTGTTTTAGGATTGGATGTAATCTTGGAACGGTATGTTACGTAAATAAATATGGGGATTATCAAATCGACGGATTTGATAAACTTTGGCGATTTATTTAAATAATATATTGAGCTAATATTAGATCTATAGTTTATTTATTATTCTTTTGTGTGACTTTTTGGTTTGTTTGTGTCGACCCACCACCCGTATGGATACCAAACATAAATACACCTAACTATTACGAAATGGATTTTCGGAAAATAAAACGGATTACGTCCGGGTTTGGGAATATTTTGAATTTGAGGAAATGATTTCTGAACGAGTGATATTGTTAGGTCGTGCCGAGTCCGTAGTTGCTGTCTTGTGAGTTACTATACATCTTACTTCTACCGACTTCTTCTTGCTATTTTCTGGACTTGAGGTGAGTCATAGCCCCACTTTTACTCTTGAACTATGTTTTCAATACTTGGGGTGAGAAACGTGCAAATTATTTTATGTGGACTATTTATCGCTTCTATATTCTTTCTAAACTTGTTATGCGTATGGACTAGGATGTATTGTCAACTTTAGTCACATATTTAGTGTGTACTATTCAAGGTTGGCTTATTTGGAATTGTCAGCTTTAGTCACACGGTTCGTGTGTACTATTCAAGGTTGGCTTATTTAGATACTGTAGTGTGCACCTATAGGTTATTAATACTTCGGAGGTTATCCGAGTATTTATGATATTGCGGGGGTTACCCGAATATCTATGTTAGAACGGAGGGTATCCGTGTGTTATGTTGGAGCGGAGGGTATCCGCAGGCTTTTAGTGAATCCTTAGTCTAACTAGCAAGCGTTTTGCGTATATGTCCACTATATTGTTAGATGAATTTAAACCTATGATCTCACCAGCGAAAGCTGACTTTTAGCACGTTTTCTCAGGTAATTAAGAGATGATATGGATGCATGGTTTGGATGGCTCGGCTAAGGTTCCTGGTTTATGGATCAATTTTTCTAAACTCTGATATTAAATTATGGACCTACTTTTATTTTCTTTTGGGCCTAACTCTGGATGTTGTTGGGATAAATGTAAACTTTAAAACCCCGTGTTGGTTGCGTTTTTATTATGTTTACTTTATCTCGTTCTATTATGTCTTGTGTTGGATACCAATCCCCGTAGCACCCCGAAAGCTTGTTGAGTCTTCCGCTGTATCAAATTTTGGGGGTGTTACATACATATTCTTCGAATATAGCTCTGTTATATTACGTGTCAAAATTGAGCTAGTGTAAATGCAATATTAAGTCTTCAAAAGAGGTGGTAGGAGATGAAAGAAAAGTGGGATGAGTCTATCCCACATTGATGAATAGGCTAACTTATGATATGTTTATAAGTAAGAATGTAGACAAGTGTGTTATATAAGTTTAAAATGTTGCACAAATGACACACAGCGAATCTGCAAGACATATTTCGAATTGATTTCTTTCTTGCATGGTGACTGTTCGTCATTTCTACCACATTATGGACGAGTTTTTGTCATCTGCTTTATTTTCATCTTTCTTAAGTGATATGATTTACATTTTGGTTTGTGTTTTTCTTTGTAATTGTCCCATCCACAAATGACACACTTTCGAGCTTCATGGAAGATAAGATTCAAACTCTTTTATGTAAGTTTGCAAACCGATGTTTTTGACACTTTTTTGGTGAGTTTTTGTCATCTACTTCATCTTTACTTCTTTAAATATAACATTATCGTTTATGTTTTTCTTTGTAAGTGTTCTCCTGTAGTATGAATAATTTCCATGCAACACGGTCGTAACCTTAACTATTTGTGATGGGAGATGATTTGCACACTCCTCTTTTTTATTTGCACACTCACGGTACAAGTAATCAAAGCATGCTGTCAATATAGTACAACTGCCTGATGCGTTAATTGGAGTGTCTCAATCAAAAATCAATGTGTGCCAATCAATTCCCATTTGTGATGGACCATGGTGATTACAAATAGAGAAGAATCGTGATTCACGTTTGTATCTTCAAAGACAACGTCCAAGTCAAATATCTGTATAATATAGAGATGTGTTAGAAATGATTTCCCCCCTTTTAAACTTAAATATGTAGTACCATTAATACGGTACGTTTAATATGAAGTTAAGAACTTGATAATCCGACATGGTAAAGATAGAGTTAAGATATCTTTGTACCACTTAAAATACAATAAGCATTTTCATTTAACGTTGATTGTTTTGAAAATTCTCATCGTTCAAGCGATTAACAGATCAAATAAACTGAATTTCAAAACTCAGTATTTGACATCTGAGAACAAATATATAATGGGTGTGAAACTGATTGTGGCACAAAACTCAATATTTGATATCTTGTACAAAGTAGTTCCTAAAAATACTGAGATATTACCTGTAGCGACTTTGGATGATCACTTCCAAAGTTCCAGTATGCAAATCCAAATAATCTAAGCTAATAAAATCTCTCTTTATTGATATCACATATAACATAACATAGATTATTAGCACATTAGAATTAAAAAAATTGTAAAAATTGTGTATCATATATATCAGGCCAACCACGCTAAGTTAATACAAAAGGTGGTGCTTGCTCATATGCCTTCACCATTAATAGAACTGTTGGTTTTATAGACAAAATAATAATAGTTGTGTGTTAGGATCGAACTTGAGATCACGGGATTGCACACAATACGTATGAAGAGGAAATGTAATAATTATTTATAAAATGTTATAATTAATTATTAAACACAAAACAATTAAATAATAATTAGTATTATTGATTAATGACTAATTAATTATTAAACGAAGATTAGGAAACTAATTACTAGACATTACATGGAAACAAGAGAAGGTTCCGGAACCCCCTCTTGGGCTTCCAAACCGATCGGCCAAGGAGGCAAACCCACCTCCTTTGTGCCTTGAGCTCCAAGTAAAGTCTAGTATATAAGCAAACCCAAGGTGAAGAGTTTTCTCATAACTTGTACACACACAACTTGGGGTTTTCTTCTCTTCTCTTTTCTTTGGTCGATCCAAAACCGAACACCCCTAAGGGTTTCGTTTTTCATATATCAACAAAGGGTTTTGTGTTATTACTTGCATAAACGTTTTCTTGAATTAGTACGTGTGTACAAGAACGTGAATCAAACACACTATTGTTTGATTTTTGGATTGAATTACAAAACGGTAAGGGGTAATTCATATAATCCTTATAAACCCTAATTAGGGTTAATTGGTTCCGGAAGATTGCATTGATTCTTGTTCGGGCTAGAATCACTACGGTATGTTTACTATTTAAATTAATGATTAATTAATTACATGTTATTCGATCTATTATAATTGCTTCCGCTTATGCTCACTTTGATGTTCTTGGTTTATTAATATGATTGTCATGATATAATAATTCCAACAGTGGCATCTAGAGCCGTTATAATGTGTAATTAATTATCGCAACGCATAAAAATTGGATTTGATTCGTATAGTTACATGTTTTTTTTTAGGGTTTGTGTTTTTTTTATCCCTAACCCTAATTTGGGTCGATTGACCTTTAAGGGGTTTTAGGGTTTTGATTTGATTTTTTAAAAAATTGACTAGAAACCCTAAGATGTCATGTAATTGTTTATGCGTTTTAGTAAACGATCTTGGTGCAATATGTTAATTGTTAAGCTAAATCCATGAAAAGTGCATGTTTGCATGGATTTTTTTATTGTGTTATTTAAATGGTTTAAATTGCTTATATATATTAATGGTTAAGTTATATATTAAAACATGTAAATTTTAATAGATGTCGAATTGGGGAAAACTCCAATATTAAGTAATCAATTATGTGCTATGTGGTATTTATTTAATTATGGCTTACGCAATCGATTTATCGATGTATGTGGCTCTTTTTCTAAGAAAAAGAAAGCCCTAATTGAATTAATACGTTTACGCCTAGATTTGATTATTAATAGGACTCTTTAATAAGATTTGCATGTGGCTACATGTTTTATACATATTTAATTGTTATGATTATGTATATGTGTTTATTTAGTTGTTTTATTTTTTATTGCAAATTACTTGTTTTGTTTATTTATTGTGTTAGACATGTTTATATAAACGAAAAGGGTAATTTTTTTGAATAGAAAAATAATACGGACTAAATAATGGTGAAATTGTTTTGGTTTTTAAGAGTTAAAATTTCAAAGGATTGGTTGATTGATGTTTTTGTACGTAATGGTTAAATAGGCTCGACCGAAGTTTACACACTATAAGATGGGTATAAGGATGGCAACGCATTAAATTGTGGCCTTAGATAGACAACATTCTGTCTTAACGCTCGTTTGTGTGTAAATTAGACTTACCGAACAACCATTACATGTACATTGTCATCTTAAGGGTGAATAATCCACAATTCCACAATGATTATCCGAAACACTATGCCTTAGGGCGTATGCAAAAGTACGATATAGTGGACGATAATTGATGGTTATTCTTTAATTGGTGAACCCGATACCTCAATCAAAACTTTGTTATTTTACTCTTAGCTAATTGGTAATAAAAATGTTTTGTAAAACCAATGTTATGAAGTTGTATGCATGCTTCTTCATACATTATTTTGATCACATCAAAATATTAATACCCTTATAAAATTAAGTTGAATGCCATCTAATTAAAAACACTTGAAGTTGTAATTTACGTCATAGTGAGACTTGGCAAGATTGCAATGGAGAGGTAAATTTCATAAATTCATTGCTAGCAGATCAACTGATGTGATGGATTTGTGAATTTACAGTTTTTAAGTTAGACGACTTAAATTGAGTAGGAAGTGAGACTTGACTCAAGGCATTAAAATGGGGACTAAACATGCTTACAATACAAATGTTTTGTGATTGTAAATCCCATACATCTAGGAATTGGACAAATGTTATGCCAATTACTTGTACGACAAGTTACCTCATATTATACTTTCATTACTAGCAGATCAACTGAATGTAATGAAACTATGTTTATGGAGGATCCTAGTTTTCAAGATTATTCTATGGATTTATTTTCCTTGGGTATTTTAATTTTCTTGAAAAATTGTATTATCAAAAATACTAATGTTTTGAACTTTCTTTATCTGTAGAAATGGCTCAAACTGATAACACCAACTTACGTTCTGTGTTCAAAACTTATTTTGAACGAGAAAAATTGACTGGCTCGGAAAATTTCAATGATTGGTACCGTTCACTAAGGATTGTCCTGCGAGTGACTGGTCAACTCGAAATCTTGAAAACGCCTTGTCCTGCTGAACCTGAAGGCACGGCAGCTACTGAAGCTGCTAAAGCCAAATGGAATCTTGATATCAAGGAACATATTGATGTGGCCGCAATGATGTTAGGGGGAATGTCCACAGCTCTTCAAAGACAGTTTGAGGAGTATTTTCCCAAGGACATGATTGATGAACTCAAGAAACTTTATGAGAAACCATCAAATGTAGAGATTTACGATTTGATGGAAGCTCTACATGGTTGTAAGCAAGGTCCTGGTGAACCTGTGAGTGCTCATGTGTTGAAAATGAAAAGTTACATGGATCAACTACAAACACTTGGGAAACCCTATGACAATGATATGGCTGTGCACTTAATCAATAGATCCCTTGATAAGGAATTTAGTGGTTTTGTGAGGAACTTCAATATGCATTGCGTGGGGAAGACTGTAAGTGAATTGCACGCACTGCTCA